>CM076579.1:250738268-251938268 GCA_034641835.2 Pinus albicaulis
TCTCTGGTTGTTTATTTTGTCATCATCATGCATTTTTCTTTATCATATTAATGAATTTGTTAGATGGTCATAGATGCTCCCATATTATTGGTGTCTTTTGTTATTTTTTTCCAAGGAAAACCTTGCAGGATCCCCTCCTCTTCCCTGAAGTATCTTGATGGAGGTTCACTCAACTATTAGCCACAATAGTAGCTAGTAATCCTGAGGGGCTCAACTGAATTTGAATGTGCCCTATGGCCTTCATGTCTTCAAGATGCCTTGGGTGCATGGGTGGATGGTTCAATCGATTGAGATAACTTTTAGGGCTTGTGTCCTTTATTAAGGTATGAACATTTTTGGTGTGATGAATGTCATGGATTTTTTTTCTCTAATTCTAGGACATTTCCTTTGTAAGACAACTGGAAAGGTGTCACAACCCCATTTGCTGCCTTGGGGCTCCAAATTTAATGGGTAAAATGTCGGTAGTCAATAGTGTACTAGACCTCACACGTTAGTGATTCAAGGGCCAAATTATAAGCCAACAATATACCCTGGATAGATTGAATAATTTTTTAGGCTACTTCGGTCTAGAATTTTGCCTTCTGCATAAATTCAGGTTGAAGTTCTTTTGAATTGGCTATATTCAGTTGTCGAGGACAGAAAGAGTTCAACCAATACATAGTTGAAATATTAACAAATTATCTGTTTCTTAAATACAGACTAGTCCATTTCAATAGATGTTGTATGATCAACCACGGGAAAGAGTTTGTCAGAGATGCAGACAAGATAATTAAATGATGCAGTCCCATTCAATACTATGTGGATTGAACAAGCCCATAGTTGATGACTTACAAACAAATAGAATGGAAGGTAAATAAATCACACAGCGAGGTATGAAAGTTAATATCTTTGGCTGGAGCAAATGTAAATTTATTAATTTCCTTTTTTCAAATTAAAGATATGATGGAATACTCCAAATACATAGGTTATACAATTTTAGAATATTATACATAGTCCTAGCTTTTACAAAATCAGAGAAAGGGAGATGAAGTTTGGGAAAAAAGACATTAATCTATTCTTAACAGGGTGAAAATCTGCAAGTAGGCAGCCACCGCATTTCATTCCTTTAGCCAATTTATTGCCTAAAGTTCTAAAAGTGACCAAACAAAAATAGACTCCACAAAGAATTGTCATTTGGCTTCAATGCCTTTTGAGGACAAAATGCACTGGATAATCGTTAGCAATGATTTACATGTCTTGTTTATTCGAGGGGAACCTACTTGAAGATTGTTATAAGAGTAACATATTGAATTAGAGCAAGAAATGCTGTGCTAGTAACATTAGTAGTGATTTACATATTTTGTGCCTATGTTTATGTTCACAAAGTTAATGTTTATTAGTAAAAGTTAAAATAGATTGAAAACTATTGTGAGTATTAAAGAAAATTATTCAATCAAATATAATTTATGTCTATTGCTTGCTGCACTGGATCAACGTTCCAACAGTCCAACTACTGTTTTCATTTTGTATGCTGTCTACCCACAAGAATAACATCCATGGACAGAGTCTCCGACTCAATACTATGCTTCAAGATTCAATACAAGCATACTTGTTCTGAAAAGAAAATTCTAATCATTTGTAAGCGTATTTATTTATAGCTTTCCCCTCAGAGCCTTACTCCCAGAATTGTATCCAGTTTGAGACTACAAGATTTCTTACAAGCTGGTTAGAAAAATAAGAGCCTACGGTTCACATTCACAGGATCTCATCTCTGCAAGTTCGGAGAAAGACTTTCATAGGAGCATGCGTTGGACATCATGTATATATGTTGCAGAAAATCTCGAGTGGGTCCAAGTTTAGGGACAGTTAGGATACCCCCTAATTTTAGGGGACAGGAAACACAGGTTCTAACAGGGAATCAAATATAAAAGCTGAAAACAATGAAATTAAATCGTAAATATATTAGTTACAAACATACCTACCCAATGAATATGTTGTCATATGGATACTGTTAGATCATTGATTATACTAGTAAATATCCAACTTTATTGCTAACAACACTTGTGCCTGCTTAGCTTCAAGTTCTGTGATGCAAGGCTACAAGTTTCAAATTCCATGATGTGAGAATACAGGGCACTTAAGAGATTATCCTGAATGTCAAACAACTAAGTGCTGAAAACTTTTCCCCTGAGCAAATCCTCTTATGGAGGAAAAAAGCAATTCTTTGTTAAATTTATGAGCTTACCCTAATACAAATGTTTTTTTGTGCAGTTTTTACACTTTCTTGATCGCTGTTTTTGAAGGATTGGACAATCAACTCACAACATAGTCTTGGAGAGAAAAATCTCACTTGTGACATGAATAAATAACCTATGAGCATAGATAGATTTTCTATGAGTGGGTGTGGTAAGTTATTTATGAATGTTGGAAAGGAATGCAATTAATTTATTTAGTGTTCATAATCAATGGAATTGAAAGCACAGGTGGAATAAATAGAACCTTTTTTTGGTAGATAAAAACATCAAAATTCATATTCTATCGTGAAAAAAAAACTGTACAAATATGAGAGACATGCTACCAGAAGATGTACATGAACAAATTACAATAAAATTTGTACAAATATGAGAGATATGCTACCAGAAGATGTACGTCAAAAAATTACAATTTTACTCCTATCTACCTAGACACAAGGTTTGACATTCATTTCTGTAACCTTTTCTCTAAGCCAAGTTTTACAATACAAACTTTATTGAGATAAGGCTAGTTTTTGTAAAAGCAGGTCTGCCTTGATAAGGCTAGTTAATCAGAACAACAAGCACAAGGCTATCCAGGAGGCAATGCGTCGTGCAGTACTAAAAAGATAGATATGGATGGATCACAATCTAGAACACAGTAAAGAAGTAATCATCACGTAATCAAATGGTACACAAATGCTAAAGGAAAAATATTAATTATACTGTGTAGTTTTCTCAACTCATAGAAGATTGAGTTAGTGGGTATGATATCAATAATGAATCTAATATTACAACTATCACCGTTGCTCTTACATTTTGCCCTCCCCAATGGGGTAACAACTATATATGTAAATGCATTCAATAGAATATTTGTCTCTTAGGAATGTGTACAACAAAACTCCCGATTTCTTCTTGCTTAGAGCTCTAGATAGAATTTACACATATATATACTTCTCATAAGTAGTCATTTATGTATATAAATATAGTTCTCCCATCTCATTCTTGAGCATCTGTAACAATAGGTAGGTAATGATGGAAAACTAATCTTCCATTCCGTACTGGACCCTGACCTGGACTTGGACCTGGACCAAGAAGTTCAATATCATTTACTACAGCCTGAAGGCTCAGTGGTGCTTAGGATTGTGTGTTTTAGGTCCACTGTAATCAACGTGAAAACTAGGTTTCTCATATATCTGACGAGGAGTTATTTTCATACTTTTTGCAAATAACTTATTTGGCTCATTTGCAGTCATGCTTTTCTGTTCATTTTTTGTAGATATATGGTTCAAGCTGGCACCTGACAACAACAACTCATGCTGATCATTTGCAATCCCTGCACTGGTCTTAGAGGCCAAATCTCTGTCAGGCACATGCAGATCACTGTCATCTGATTCACTACGTTCTGTTTGCAATCTGCCATGCTTTGCTTTCTCTGGCTCTGTCAATGCTCTCCCCACTGAGCCTCTCAGTAATTTCCTGCTTACCATTTCCTGCAGTGGCAACACCAAAACATTAGGGATATGAATTTAGAACAAGTATCCTTCCAATATCTGACATAATTAATTACAATTCTGTCTTAGCAGGGCACTACTTATTTCAAATTCAAAGCAGGCAGATGCCATATGTCACACTTACTAACAACAAAATTTTACCCTAGATCTAGCAGTTTCTTCATAACTAAGTCGAAAAGACTTTGCCAAAATATAGTGTACAATACAGCATACCTAGTGCAAGTCTTAATCTTCTGAAAACATAAAAACAGTACACTGCAGACATTAACAATATAGTACGTAGCTATAGCTAGGATTTGTGTAGAAACTTACATTATGCTCTCCAGAGGATTGCTTGATCAATTCATCAACTCTAGAAGCAGGCATATTGTCCAGTGGTAATGTGTTCTCTGCATGTATTTACTCTCTGCAAGAAGATGATCCCCACGTTAGAAAACACATTAAATAAAATTACCCTAAATGCATATATCCCAAAGTTAGAGAACCCAAATTTCTGCCCAAAATTGTTTAAGCCTTATAGCATAGATACACTGAATGAACGTATGATGTTCATTGCTCAAAAAGTTACCTTTGGTATTAGTGTATGCTGCATGTATTGAGCTGCATGCCAGTAAAAGAAATCCCAAGAGTGAAGCCATGAACTTGTAGGCCATATTGATGATGGTTATTCCAAGATGCAGGAAAACCTATAACCAAAACTATGAATCCCAAGTGATTGATCTGAGAATATTTCACCAGACTAGCAAGTTTGAAGGCTATGAAATGACTTGATAAAGCTCTGGTCAATACATTGCCATGAAGTGAACTCCTTGCAGGCTGTGTACATGAAGTGTGTTTGTGTATACCCCATGCCCCTTTAGAGCATTATATAGAGCAGGAATGGAGGAGTCACAGTGACTTTGCATCCCACAAACACCAAAATGCAGCATTCATGAAAACTTCAGCTGCATTTACATAGGGAAACTGTGTGTACAGTAGGCTTGCCCAATGTCTGCTATGATAAGACGTACTTGTATCAATGTTCCTTCCTTTGTCTCTAATTATCAGATGCAACCTTCACACCTTGTTCTTACGCTACTCTGAACATAAGGCGCAGAAGCAACTGTACTGCATGTCAAAAGCGACCTTGTGGTTGTTTTCCCCTGTTTTACCTTTAATAAGATGCAAGTTAGGTCTAATATATATAAGGGATTTTAATGGTGGAACTCCATGAAATTCCGAGGGTGCTACAGTGGCACCAAGGGGGTTTAAAATTTAAATTATTTCTAACAAATTAGGGGGACCTTTGGAATTGGACCATATTTTAGTTTGAAAAAACAAGGCAAAAACATTGCAACACCATGGGATCCCACCAGTGTGTAGTGATTCACTGCCTTTGTCTGCAATCCCAATCAAGGCAGACCTTCTATTAAAATCCCTAACTACAAATGAGGATTTAGGAGAAGTTAAATGTCCTGCGTGTAGTTGGAAAAGTTGCAAGGTAGTGAAATTTCAGATGAAGCTAGATACAATACAAAAGCATGTAGGAAAGGTTTATGAAAAGAAAATTGTAAATGGTAAAGATAAATCTATTGTTAGATGGAAATCTTTGGAGGAATATCGACATAACCAATGTGTGGAAGAATACAAAAAATATTTAATAAGTAAGAAGAAACTTGAGGCAAGTGGAGGAACCATCATATCTCAATTTGAAAAGACGATGGAAAGAAGTTTGTTATCCAAGACGATACAATTGAGCACTGTAATTCACATCTTATGTAAAGGTCATCCTATGACAGATTATCCAGATCAAATGAAATTTCTATCTTTTCTTCACGTGCCAAACTTTCCATCTTCTCATTGGTCCGTAACTAGTGGTTGGGAATGGGCAAGATATCTAGCTCAAGTAGAAAATGATGATTTGAAACAGGAGATTGCAAATGCTAGGTTTTTGGCATTGTCTTTGGATGAGGTTACGGCTATTGATAATACTTCATGGATCTGCATGAGCATTTATATGGTTAATGACCATATTAGGCATTCCTATCTACTTGGGATTAAAAATATGAGAGAGACTTCTACAGCTGAAAATATTTATGAACTTGTTCTTAATACTTTGAAAGAAAGTGAACTTGTTCACCTTTTAGAATATAGTAAAATATTTTTCTTATTATATATTTTTCTTGGAAAAGAATTATTGAGAGTTGGGTGCAAATGCACAATGTTGTGTAGCATTAGTGTGATAAATATGGGATAGTGCAAAGCATAGTTTTGAATATTAGTCTAAGTTGACTCGTACCTAATCAACTCAGTCGAGTTGATTGTTGGTTGAACGGTTAATTGTTGGTTCAATGGACAGAAGATCTTGCAGGCACAGATACCAAAGGGCAAAATGGAGCCCATCATGGGGTACTCTTTGTAATTCTCCACCACTACTACCTTCCATGCTTCCTCAAACTCCTCTCCAACCTCAATATTAGTGCTAGTAGTAGCATGAGCAACAACACTACGCTTAACAGAACTAGAAGAACGCGTTTTCCAAACTACATGAGAACTACTTCCCTCACAAGTCACCATGTGCAATGCTTGGTCTCGGTGTTTCTCTTCCTTCTACTCCTGGTTCAACTACCATATCTTCATTGGAACCAACACCCCGAACTCCACTAGACAACGATTCACCATTTTGTAGTAGTGATTCGCTATTTATACTAGTGATTCGCCATGATTTTACAAGATAATATAATCTCGTGAGAGATTTGCCAAAAAAATATATATACATATTATATTATTAATAAAATCACCTTCCATTTTTCCTATGTATCATGGGGATTCGCCTATTTATTATATATATAAATTTAGGGGGGTTCTTAAAATTATCCCCTAGAGGCAGGATGCTTAAGCATTACTTCTCTTGATCCATTTTATGTTTTAAAGCCTTTTTATATTTTTCCATTATGAATAGTCCATCCACCATTGCATTCAAAGTTATGAAAAATAAAAAATACAAAAACAAAGAAAAGAAAGAAAAGAGGGCATAATGAAAACAAAAAAGGCAAAGCCCCATGCCAAAAAGAGAAACAAATGCTGAAAGTGTGCAAGCTCAAATGCCACTCCTCAAAACACACTTCTAGTTAGTCAAACTGTTTAAAATTGACTAATTAGCTTTCAATTTATTGCTGATAGGAATAGTGAATTTGATTTGCCAAACTGTTTAATCTTGGCTTATCAGAAGGTAGATTAGGACAGAAATTGAAGGTTCAAACACACTCAAAATCTGAACCAAAATTTCCAAGAAATGATGACTCAAAACTGTTTTATCTTTTGAGTCAAAGAAAGTGTAAATCTGGTTCTAATTAGCTCAAAATCTGAGCCAGAAAAAAAGCAAAGAAAGAGCTCAAAGAAAAAGAAAAAACAGAGCTATGAAAAAGATGAAGGAAGTGCTAAACTTTTAGATCTTAAGCCTTGCATTTTTTGATTTTAATTTCCTGCAAAATAATGTCTATGTGTAGCTTGTTTTCATGCCATAGATCACAGCAAGCCAAATAGTTTAATCTTGACTTGGCTGTTTTTAAATTTCTGCTTTAGAATTTAGAGAATGAAAGCCTGTTGGACAGTTTAATCCCAACAGACAGTAGAATAGGTAGAGAAATATTTGAGCTCAACTGTTTAATCTGAGTTCAAGGAGAAATAAGGAGTAGAAGTAAATTAGTTTTTATGCTTTCAAAAGAATAAAATGTTGTGAAAAGAGTTTGCCAGTCCAAGTGCACTCTAAGTGGGATTCAAGGAGGGAAGAAAAGGGCAAGCATGGAAAATTTGACAATCTATGGCTTGGCCCTTACTCTATTCATTCAGTCGCTGGTAATAATGCATTTTTCCTACAGGAGTTGGATGGAACAGAATTGTTTGGGGGTCCTGTCAATGGTAGGATGCTTAAGAATTACATCTCTTGATCCATTTTATGTTTTGAATCCTTTTTCTCTTTGTTCCATTGTAAATATTTCATCCACCATTGCATTCAAAGTTATCAAAAAAAAAAAAAAAAAAGGAGGGCAGAAATGAAAATAAGAAAGGCAAAGCCCCATGCCAAAAAAAAAAAAACAAATACTGAAAGTGTGAAAGCTCAAATGCCACTCCTCAAGAAACACACCCCTAGTTAGTCAAACAGCTTAATCTTGACTAACTAGTTTTAAATTTACTGCTGATAGGGTAGAAAATTTGATTTGCCAAACTGTCTAATCTTGGCTTATCAGTAGGTAGATTAGGAAAGAAATGAAGGTTCAAATAAACTCAAAATCCGAACCAAAGTTTCCAAATAGATGATGACTCAAAACTGTGTTTTCTTATGTGAGTCATAAAAGAGAAAGACTGGTTCTAATTTGCCCAAAATCTGAATCAGTAGAAAAGCAAAGACAGCTCAAAGAAAAAAGCAAAAAACAGAGCTATGAAAAGGATAAAGGAAGTGCTCAAGTTTCAGATCTTAAGCCTTCCCTTTTTGTTTTTGATTTCCTGCAAATAAATAGTCTATGTGTAGCTTGTTCTTTTGCCATAGATCACAAATAGTCAAACAACTTAATCTTGACTAGGTTGTTTTTAAATTTCTGTTTTAGAATTTAGAGAATGAAAGTCTGATGGACAGTTTAAACCCACCAGACAGTAGATTAGGTAGAGAAATAATTGAGCTCAAATGTTTAATCTGATTTCATGGAGAAATAAGGAGTAGAATTAGATTAGTTTTTATGCTTTCAAAAGAATAAAATGTTGTGAAAAGAGTTCGCCAGTCCAAGTGCACTCTGATGAAGAAAAAATGTTTGATCAGTAGGATTGGGTAGGTAGAAGTTGTATTGATGAAGTTCATGTTTCTTTCATGACTGATATTATTTTTCAGAGCAAAGCAAGAGCAATTCAAAGGATCAGGCACCAGTCAACATCCCAGAGAAATCAAATCTGAATTCTTGATGCCTTCAAGAAGGCACCATCCCCAAGTGGAGCCACTGTTAGCCACCCATGTTTTTATGTCATATCAGCTGGTGGATAAATATTCTTTGCAGCCTTCAAGAAACAAATTCAGTCCTGAAATTGTTGGTGCTTGAAGTCTTTTTGATGAAACTCATATTTCTGGTTAATCTTCACAGCTGTTTCCTTCTTCAAACCTCTGATATTCTACAAAAATCCAAGTCAAATACTACTGCATTCCCCTTTTTTTCCCCTCCCTTTCTTCCAACTTACATCATTCTCCTTTTTCCTTTTTTCCATAAAAACCCCACAAAAACATATGTTTTCCCTTTATCCCTTCATAAAATCCATTCCATAAGGTTAAAAACTCACTTTTTGACCCTATCCGAACCTTGATTTCCCTTTGAAAACATTGAAAATCCTATAAAATGCACATTTTATATGATGTTAAAGCTTTTAGCCCCCTCGGGCTAAGTCCCTGGCTTTTTCCCCCATATACCCAAGTGTCGGGACCAACTGCTCAGTCCTTAGGCGCTAAACCGAAAATACAACCTTTCTCCGTCCATTTTCCTTTGAAATTTCGAAAAAAACCCATTTTATAAATTTTTAACGTGAAATATTAAAGTCACGTGGTTTCCTACGCGATTCAACCTGGGCTGTCGATATGCTCCACAGATCCGACGGAGCGGAACGTAGCTTGTCTGGTGGACCCCCCTTTTTCCGTGCTGTTTGCCCAAAACCGGCAGTCTTTTCCGCATTGCCTTCGGGCCAAAGGCTGTTTTCTCCCATCGGCCAGCGATTCCATACGCTGCGCGACGCGTGTCCTCCGCCCTGTTTCAAAACCGCCGCATAAAGTCAGTCCCCCACGCGTTATCCGTCAGACCATAACCACCCAGCGGAATCAACGATTACCGTTCGATCTGACCTCGCGCATCCGATGGCTCTCATCCATTCAAAACACCAGCTCTTTAACGAAGCTGTGCACATTTTAGCCGGGCCCCAGCACAGCCGAGAATCAATCTCCGCCGTCGATCTTTGTAGATCGACGGTCCACATTCAAATGCTTGATTCCATTGCTCATCCTCCAGATTCTCTCCGTTTTACTTTCAACGCCCCTTGATTCCATCTTGACCGTCCAAACTGATCTAGATCAATGGCGCAGTTTCACTACGGGGGTATGCCTCCAAAATTTTTCCTCCGTACATCTGAACCCCCCGTAGTCATCCCCGACCGTCGATCTCGACGCGAATCGACGAATCTGATTTAATCCTCCTCCCCCCATGCTTTTTCGACCATTATGAGATTAAATCCCAGCCGTTGGATGATGCCATCCAACGACCCTCCTTCCTCCGCACATCCTCTGATGCAGATTGCCCTATAAATGCAGGATTTTTGTAACATTCATTTTTTTTTTGCAGATTCTAAGGTTTTTTCGCTTAAAATGAAGAAATTTTCGCAGGCCGAGGATGACGATCCTCCGGCCTTCGAATACATAAGGAAGTCGATCACTGGGTATAGATACACGTGTTCCAGCAAGATTTCATGAGCCTTGGTGCCGAATGCCCTGGTTAAACCTGAAAACATTAAATGGAGTGCAAAAAAAGAGTATCAGTTGCAGAAGACAGAGTGCAACAGAGAATTGATGGACAGATTAGCTGGGATTACAGCTAAGACAATTATCAGTAGCCTAATCCCCAATCTAAAACACAGATTTAAAGAAAAACCTAAAGTGTTTTAGCAGAAAAACCCTCCAGCGCCACAGATGGAGGCGAATTGATTCCTCCCAATGACTACAGTGCCACCTGTGCCTCAAAGTATTCAATCAAGAACAAAAGTTATTGATTGGGATCAGATATTTTACCCCGACGCAGCCGAAGAGTTACTTCTGCCAGGAATTTAATGAAAGAATGTCTGCAGAGTAGCCCTAACATCACACAGAGCCTCAAAGGTCAACAAAAGCTCCCTCTGAGCTTAATTCATAAGTGTAAACCAATTAATACAGTGAAACACCTGTATAGTTTCTTCATTAAGCCTCCCAAGGGCCAAGCAAACATTAACTCTGTATTAATTGTATTTGAGATCTTTAATCAGATCTTTCCTCCTCATCCTTCTATAAATACTTCAGTAGAAGATGAGTGAGGGGTTGGTTGCTAATGTAATTGCTGAAGCATTGTAATTGTAACTGAGCTGAAGACTCTTGATTGTAGATAGGATTTCACTAGCTCTTGGAGCTCTGCTTGTAACAGATAGGTTAGGTTATGAAGAGAGATGGATTAAAACACTGGATTTGAAGATTGTAACCGGTTTGAAGCATCAATACAAGTTGATTTATGGGATCCTGGTCTATGCTGATGGTGATGTGATTCTCACTGTAACTTGTATTTTGTTTCTGTTTTCAATTTATTTCATTCTTCACTATAAAGAATAGTTTAAACAGGGTTAGGACCTACTGTATATCAGTAACCTTCTCTGGCTGAGAAACCTTTATTTAAATGTTTTCTGTCAACTGTGTTATTTGAAAATGATTGAATTCAGTTTAAGTACAGGGATGCTGGCGTTCCCTCGTCTTATTGTCTTAGCTGAATGTTATTTTTAAATGTTACTGTCAATATATGTTGTGTGAAGATGAACTGAGGAAATTAAGGTTAGCCCTGAGTCCCTTTCTTATTTTCTCAACTATTTGATTGTTTCCCTTAGGATGTGTTAAAAGCTGACTAGTTTCAAAGTACTTATCAGATCTTAGGCCATTCTGTGTTACCTTTGTGATTGTCTTGAAAGTAACCAAGTAAAGAAGAGCTAGGAGAGGATTTGTGGTGCGCTCGGCCCGCTATCTTCTACTCCAAAAGTTGCCTTCGAGTTTCACTTTTGTTTTTATATGTTTTCTATCAAAAGTGTATCAAAGGCTGGATAGTTTCAAAGTACTTACCAGATCCTAGTTTGCTTCTATGTTTTTCTTAAGTGCCTGGTCAAAGGCTGGCTAGTTTCAAGGTACTTACCAGATCCTGGGCTGCTCTTTGTTTTTGCATCTGTCATTTCCCTTTCTTATTGTATCACTCCATTCCATAAATCAAACTTTAAAGAGATCCTTAGGCATAGATGACTTGCCCCACAGACCACTCTTGGACCTGATTGTTTCAATTAAATCCTCTTATGACTCCATAGCCCAATGGACTGAAAACCTGCCATCATCTTTCTTCTTGATCAAAGCTTACTCTTTTGCTTGCAACTTCTCACTTTTGAACCTATTTGCATATAGATCTTTCCGCCTCAGACAACAACTATGTTCAACCATCCAAAAAACCAAACAAACCCTTGGACTTCATAACTAGCCTAATATTATTACCCCAAACTTCAAATACAAATCCATCTTTGTACATACTGGAGAGATCCCTCTCCGGATTCAGGAGGGCTAGATCCTAGAATCCCAAAGTTGGTTGAAATGATGTTAACTCTGTGATCAAACTTTTTCCAATCTTGCTTATTACAGAGACCTAACGGGTGAAACAGTTCTGTGGTTCCTGAAAGTGGAGCAAAAAGCCTAGTGGTCTCTGGAGAAAATACCATGCCGTGGCATCAAAGGCTTCGACATATTGGAGAGAAGGGTCTTTGGATACTGCATGGTAATGGTATGGTAGAAGGTATGTTTAATTTTTCTTTGGATTTCAATTTATGTGAACATTGTGTATATGGGAAGCAGAATCAGGTGAGTTTTCCTTTTGGTGCTAAGAGGGCGAACATGATATTAGAGCTTATGTATAGTGATGTGTTTGGACCTGTGTTGGTTCCATCACTGGGAAAGTCTATGTACTTGTTGTGCTATACAACACCCCCCATTTATTTTAATAAATGGGGACCCCTTAGAAATAAATATGAAATTTATTTTTAGCTTTAAAAAACAAAAAAACTTAGGAAATAAAAATTTTCTTTTGAGTTTTCCGCTTTATTCCTTTAGCGCATCGCAAACCGCAAAGCTTACAACTTAAAAATAACTTACAATCATCTAATTTATGTAGGCTGCGAAATGCACTAACCTTTTTTCGAGGTTATGTTTTAAAAAAAACTTGCAAAAACTTCAATTATCATTATACTTTTTTATCGCGTCACACCTCATTTAAAAACAAATCAACTTATAAAGAAATTCGATATAAGTGCGATTACAAGGACCTGATAAGCCAACAAAGAAATAAAAATAAATCTCCAAAGTCATATTAAGTGCGACTGCTTGACTTTTTGAATGCGCAATTTGCATTTCTCATAACTTAACCGTAAAACAAATTCATTATGGCATAAGAGTTGCGATGTGCGATTTGCGCAGATCGCATTTCGCTGAAATTATGGGAAAGCATCACAAATGGTAAGAATGATATGTTGCAATGTGTGAACTAAGATAATTTAATTACTCAAACATGCGAAATGACTTATGTCGCATCAAACCGAAATTCGAGATCTAATGGTTTAAAGTTGATTGATAGATATTTCCTGTGAAGGTGTAAGAAATTCGATCTTGAAATAATTATCGATGATTGATATCATATTTGAAAGATTCATATCTATTTGTGCATGTTTGATATAAACAATGGATTTGACTCTCTTTTCTCTATTATTTTAATGCTCTCCCTATTTGCTTGAAAACATGAAACCTTTTAACGGATTAAGGAAGATTGAAATGAGCAAAAAAGGAAACTAGATTTCTCAAGCGCTGCCTACTGAAGACTTAGACATGTCTCCCTTATTTTCAAATACCACCTGCAACAAAGATTGTGACAGTTCATCATGGGAAGCAATGTATAAAATGTTTGAAGACTAAAATCCAAAAGTAATAACCAAAGTATCTACAACAGGCACGACATCTACGTCAGACGCGACCTACTTCGATGTTGCATGTTCATTCATCCACAAGGTAGCCACAAGACTGAAATTAACCCTTAAACAGACAAGGTTAAGTGCGTAATTGACCACTTAAGCATAGATGACAGAGAATTCAAGGATTCCAAGGGAGAAAACATAGGGTCTTTCAAGGCAAAATATTTACAAGAAATGTACCATCTGCCCTCCTCGCAGTAGAAATATGACAAGGATTTTTTACAAAGTTTTAGAGCAGAGCATCCAGATCTCATGAAAGTTATCAAAGAATGGAAATAAGACCAGGGCAAGTTAAAGTGAGATAAACTCGGTACGTACTATATTTCCCAACTTCCTTAAGCTCATTGTTATGCTGCTGGTATGTTGTGTAATTTTTTTTCCAAACCTGATACCGCTAGGTTTTTAGTAGACTGGGTTCCATTGATTGACACAATCATCAATTCCTCAATTCTGAATTGGGAAAATATCCTATCTGACAGTTTAGCCAAAGACATCACAAAATATAGGAATAAAATGAATGTTTCATCTAGAGAAATACCTCCCTTTTATATGTCTGCCAATGTCATGGACACAATCTGATTTTCTTCTAGTTTTCCTACCATGGGATGGAAATGGACTACCCAAGACCCAACCCCAATCCACATTTACCAAAGAGACTTTTGGGATTCAGACTTCCACTTGTATTTTTATAAAATTTGTTATGGCGTCATATTTCCTATGCACCAAATGATATTCAATAAGAAGGCCCCTAGGGTTTCTGAAGAGGCTAGCACAAATATTCTTTCTGTGGCTAGGTGGTTTGTAGAGGATAATTTTACATATGTCAGATTATTTGGGAGTTATGTTTCTCCCCATTTCCTACCATATTATGTTCCTGATAAGTTTCTTCCATGAGAGATAGCTTACCAGCTTGTTAATGGTATCACTAAACAACTAAAATATGCTAAGAAACTCGTTTGGCCTAATTTCTCCGTACAGTGTGGCACTTTTGCACTTTTTGATATTGGCCATACTTGCAACAAGGTTTCCAATATTAATCTATTGAAATTGGCAGTACTGCCAAAGAGGATATACGATCCAAATGATGTAATTAAAAAATAAACTACAGAGCTCAAAATGAAGCCTTTTGTAAAGGAAATAGATGGATTTGATGATCTCTTCCAAGGAATGGATAAGTTTTTAGATATAATCAAGTTTGCATCCAACCAAATGAGCCAATATGATTTGGGATCATTCCAAGTATATAGAAATAAGAGACTGGAGAGAGTTCCTCTCAACTTGTTAACTATTAAAGATGTCAACAGACCTACTCCAAGTATCATCTTGGATAATGAAGCAAAAGACATGCCTGAGGAAGAATCAGGTAAATCAGAGCATCAATCTCATAATTTGGATCACTTTGAAAATGAATCTGAATCTAGAAAGGATAGCCCAGAAAATATAATTGATCAAGTAATCCAAGAGATAGAGATGCAAGAGCAAAAAGAAAGTAATGGAACATAGTCAAATTCTCAAAAATTTCAGGACAGTCATGACACACTAGATCAGTCTAAAAAGTCACAAACAAAGAATTTTAGCAGTGAATGGGAGGAATTTTCTGAAGCAACAAAAAATCCTAAAGCTAATCCCAATACTGATCAAGTAACTAGTTTTCAAACACCTGAAAATTCTCAGAAGATAGTGGAAACTATTAATCTACTACAACAATTTCCAGAGACTCATGATCGAGAGATCATACCGGCCTACCCTACAGAAAAAATAGTTTTACAAGTTGAATAAATTCCTTCACTGAACATCTTCTACAGTCCTAGCTATAAGGCTGTATTTAAGAGGAACACAAGGAGAAGAACTGATGAAACAGTCTCAAACCTCACAGATGAATCCGTTGATGTAATATGGAAGGATTCCTTAGATGATCCTACAGAACATCTAACTAAGTTATCGCAGTATGCAGGGGCATATGCTACTGCCACTGTTGATAAAGCTACCGAGGTTATAGTGTTTCCAAGTCAAAAGGAAGCTAGAGTATAATAACTAGAGAGGCTGTTAAATGAAGAAAAATACAACTACAGTGAGCAAATCAAAGAAAAGACGAAACAATTTCAAAAGGATTTCGAGAGTCTTAAATTGCAGCATCAAGCATAAATCAATGAGAAATAAGCACAATTGGAAGCAACAATGACCATGTTACAGAGCCAACCTCAACTAGAGCAATTTATAAAAGAAGCATTGGATGTAAATGCTAAGTTAAAGAAAGAACAGGAAGTATTTTTTCATCAAGCTTCTATGATTGACTCTTATTCTGATTCAAATAAAATATTGATCCAGCAAATAGCCATCCAAAAACTTGAATGTGAAAGACTCAAAAAGAAAATCAATGAACACATTCAATGGCACACATCAGACTTAGGAAAAGGAAGCTGATCTACCTCAGGTAGATAAGTTTCATAAGGAGATCCTATTCAAAGATTGGGAAGCACAAATCAAGCAGGCAAAGAAAGCAACAGCGAAAACATCAAAATTATCAAATGAAATTATCGACTTTGTATGTGAACAGCTAGTGAAAGCAGAACTTATCAAAGAGTACACGTCTGAAGTGTTCTCAGAAATAAAACAACTAGAAACACAGTGGAAGAAGAAGGCAGACACACATGATGAAGTAATTAAAAAGGTAAATAAGTTTGATCAAGAAAATTAATGGAATTTTCTGATAAAACCTTATCATCAGTATTAGATTCTGTAATCGTTAATAGATTCAACAAAAATATTTCAACCAGTACTTTCAAACGCAATATTCAAGGGGAAGGTCAGATCGAGGATTTCATAGCTAGCTCAACTCAAGCCTATGATAGATATTTTTCAACATCGTGACCAAATCCAGAAGAAAGGGTGGAATTCATAATTCAAAATTGCTATTTTATTTTCCTAGATTGTAGTTTAAGTTAGTCTTACGAGGATGGTTATTTGAAACCTCCTATATACTTTTGTAATAATCTATTTTAGAACATAGTTAGTTTAGTATTTAAACCTTTCTCATGCATTTAGAGAAGGGTCCAGAAATTTGTCAAAAACATTTGCAAATAATGCAATATTGTAAGTTTGTGAATGCCTTGATGAATTAATGGAACACATTTGTTGTCTTTTGACAATTAAAGCTATTTAACTGATGTTGAAAGTGAGAAGGAGCAAATCGATTATTGTCAGTTTACATGAGTAGAACTTCGTAAATATGGTATTTTTATTCACTTGTATTAAGTCTTACTTTATAGATTGACAATCATCTTTTATTGCATTATATATTTGAAAAGTTATTATAGATGAATGTTACATGCACTTCTGTTCTAATATTTTTCTGTAGTTTCTTATTGAATGTGTAATCACACATATGAATGCGATATATTTTTCACAATTATTCTAGTCAAACTATTTTGTTAGAAGAATCATCTTACATAATTTTCATCTCTTTCAACTGTTAAATGATCTATATTACTAACTGTCGAAGGATATCTTTTCAGATCGAATAAAGGAAGAAACACCCCGGGTATATAGTAGAATAAATAGTTTAGATAGATGCATAAGATATATTGAAATAATTCTCCATTTGCATGCCATATAATCACACACCCTCAAAATCATCCTTATTGGGAAACGGTCCCATTACCCCTAGTCGGAGCCTCTAAACCAAACAGAAAAGGAGCTAATTTAAGGCCCAGACCGGGTGGTTTTCCCCCATGTTTTAGCAGTGGAATTCTGAGTCCTCAAAATTCTGGCGCTATAAGGAGGGCCTAAACCCCTGTGGATGGAAAGAAGATCTGATCAATCTAAAGGTCAATCGAAGAGTTTCTCTCCCTCTAAATCCCCATCAATTTCCAGAAAATTATCTAGATCCTCATCTTTAAATCTGAAGTTGATCATCGTTCTCCTAAGTCTCCCTTGATACTCAACCCATACTTTTCTAGCTAAGTTTGGGGATGACAGGACCACTGCTACGCTTATCAATGATTTGTCAAATATAAAAGCTAAAACAGGTGAGAAGATAAAATATTTCAATTCAAGATTCAATAAATTACTCAATAAATTCCTGCTACAGTAGTTCTTGGTGCAAAAGTTCAAATTGAGTGGTATATTCATCTCTTCCATCTAATATAACTATTTTTGTTGATAGAGCAAAACTGGCAACACTTGCAGAAAATATGAAAGAATCTCTATCTGTAGAGAAATGAATAACCGCACTTGAGAAAAAGAATTCTCAAGAAGATCTAAAATCAAAGAAGGTGTCTTTCAAAGACGATTCTAAAAAGAAGGAGCCAAAAGATCCTTTTGACATAGAAGGTCTTCAAAAAGTTTTGAAAACTATGACAAACGAGATGGCAGATATCAAGAAACAAGTCGCTGAAAATGCTACCTCAAAAAAGACTTTCAGAAACTTTAAGAAAGATCAATCCTCTAATACTCAACCTCCAAATATCATATCTAATGCTGAATCTGATTAAGATACAGAGGAAGAGAAAACAGAGGAAGAAGAAGATGACGAAGAAGAAGAAGTTGAACTAAATGGAATGTGGGATTTCATCCTACCAAATGAAGAACAACATGAAGCTTTACCTGTGAGGACAAAGAGAAAAAAGACTACTGAAGCAACACATCCAAATCAACAAAAAAATATTTCAACTCTTGCTAAAGATAAATCAGTAAGAAAAAAGTCTAATTCAAAGGCTACACAAACAATCCCCGTTACTTCAAACAATCCACCTACATCTAAGACAATGGTAGTCTCAGACACCATTGAGAATAATATAGTTGAAGATATGAAGAAAACCAGGGCCAACATTTCAATCCACGAGCTTACTAAATTGAAGCAACAACATAAAATCTTACCTAGACACTTAAATGCAGTTCCTGCTTCAAACTTAGCTGCTCCAGTAATAATACAAGTTGCTAATTAAATGGTTAAGCCACCTAATCCTTCAATGAAAATTGATGCTATAGAATTGATAATGATAGGTGATCAATCCATCTCTCATACTCCCCCTTTTCTTTTAACCTATGATATCTACAACAAAAATGTCCATAACTGTTTAATAGACTCAGTGGCTTCCTCAAACATAATGGAGGAATTAGTTTGTGCTAAGTTGAACATAACTCTTCAGAGTTCACCTATTCATATAGTACAACTTGATAGAACCACAGTAGAGGTGGTAGGAGAAATAAATTCTGTTTCCATCCGATTTTCATCAAATCCCAAAGTTACTCAAATAGTTGATATATTAGTGGCTGATATTCCTGAATTTTATGGTTTAGTTTTAAGCTGAGTTTGGTCTGAAAAAATTCATGGTTATTTTGCAACAGACTGGTCACATATGTGGTTACCATATAATGGAAAGCCAAATCAAATTCGGGTAGACCATGAAAAGTTCATGAAACATACAGTCACTGATCTTGAAGGAGTAAATGAGCCAATAACATTTAAATACCAACATTATTGGAAACTACTCAGCAAAGTCATTTTTGGGAAATTTTAATGCTCAACCATCACCTTTCTTTGATAATGTAGTTATTTCTCAGATTGAGAAATTTTGACAGCCAAATAAATCCAAATGTATAAATTTTGTAGATAGAAAAGTAGTTAATTCTTTGTTTTGGACTCTTTATTTCGACGGTTCTAAATCTGAAGATGGTGCAAGTGTGGGTTGCATTTTAATAAACGCAAAAGGAGAAAAGACCATGTTATCCTGCAGATTAGAATTTGATTGTACAAACAATGTAGCTTAATATGAAGCATTAGTTCAAGGCTTGTTAAAATCCATTAATATTAATATCAAATATTTGAAAGTTCTAGGAGATTCAGAAATCATAGTCAGACAGGTAAGAGATACCATTCATTGTAATTATGGACACTTAAAGCATTACCAATCATTAGTCCAAGAATTAACCACTCATTTCTTAGCCTTAAATATTTCTTCTATACCTAGAATGCAGAATACTAGTGCAGATCTAATGGCTAATGTAGCATCAAAGTTAATCCCATCACAAGAATTTAGTCCCGATAGATTTTCTATTGAATTGATTTTTAGACCATCTATTCCTGATAATATTACCAATTGGAGAGTATTGAATAGTGATTCAAATATCATATATTTTTTTAACATCTGAAGGATCTTATGATAGTCAAAATTTGGATGAAAATGCAAATGACATTCACATTAAAAAATAACAAGACGAAAATCCTATTCCTAAATCTGTTGTCAAATTAGAAGACCTATATGATCTAAAAGACATGTTTAAAAGAGTAACTAACTCAAAAAAACAAAGCTCTACCTTAAGATTTGAGTTAGTGAGTCTAGGAACTGATGAAAAACCTCAAAATGTCAATCTAGGTATTGATCTATCTTCTGAAGAAAGATTATCAATTATCACATTGTTTAGAATGTAAAAAAGTGTCTTTTCTTGGGATTATACTGATCTTAGAAAATATGACACTTCTATGATTCAACACACAATTCCTATGATCTCAGAAGAAAAGCATATACAACATAAATTGAGGAAGATTCATCCAAATCTGTAAAATCAAATTAAAACAAAATTGAACAAACTCCTCAAGGCAAAAATCATCTTTCTAGTTTGACATTCTAAATGGGTATCAAATTTGGTACATTTTAGGAAGAATAATGGCGATATTATAATTTGCATTGATTTTAGGAATTTAAACAAAGCTTTTCAGAAGGACAACTTTCCATTACCAACCATGGAACAAGTACTGCAAACAGTAGCTAGTTCTGAACTTATGTCCTTTCTAGATGGATTCTCAGGATATAATCAAATTCTCGTACATCTAGATGACAGATTGAATACTACGTTCAGAACTAAGTGGGGAACTTACGCCTATTGAAAGATGCCATTCGGATTAATTAATGCAGGCGCCACTTTTTAGAGAGCTATGGACACAAATTTTAGGGGATTTATAAATAAAACAGTGGTTATTTATTTAGATGACATTACAGTCTTTTATAAACAAGTAACCAATCATGTGAATGACCTAAAACAAGTCTTTGAGCGATGCAAAAGGTATGAAATCTCATTGAATCCAAAGGAATCAATTTTTTCATTAGATGAAGGAAAAAATTTAGGATTCATTGTGTCAAAAAGTGGTATCTATATTGATCCTGAAAGAATTGAAGAGATCAAACGAATTCTTTTCCCTCATAACTAGAAAACTATGTAGTCATTTCTTCGGCAAATTAATTTTGTTAAAAGGTCTGTCCCTATGTTGTCACAAATTATTTTACCTTTATAGAACATGATTAAGAAAAATTATGTCTTTAAATGGGGACATAATGAAAGAGAAGTATTTGATTTGTTTAAACAATCAATTGTCAATGCTCCATTCCTGACTACCCCCAATTTTCTTAATCCTTTTACATTATACACTTTTTCATTGGATACATCATATGCTGTTGTTTTAACACAGTTGAATGACCAACAAATTGAAGCACCAATATCATTTTTCAGTTCAAATTTGCAAGGTGCAGAACTAAATTATACATTTCTCGAAAAGCAAGCATTTGCTGTCTTTAAAGCTATAAAATATTTCAGACCTTTTCTCCTAAAACCTCACACTAAAGTCATAGTTCCATTCTCCGCAGTAAGACAACTCTTGATGGAAAGAGAATTAGGAGAGAAGAGGCTAACTGGGTTACTGCTTTACAAGAATATGATGTAGAAATTAGACCCTCTAAAATTGTTAGAGTTCAAGGTTTTTGAAAAATGCTTACAGGAGCATCTCATCTATCATCAGAGGAAGATTTAGGTAGCAATGTGAAAATATCAGAGGTAAGCCTTAACGATGCACAATAACAATATGTTGATCTTATATTCTATTTGAAGAATGGATATGCTCCGAATCAACTCAATTATAAAACAAAGCGAGCTTTAAGTTTAAAGGCCAAACAATATGAATTAATCAACGATGTGTTATTTAGGAAAAAATTTGATTATGTACTTTTAATATGCTTAGAAAAATATGAAGCAAATAAAGTCTTGCAGGAACTCCATGATGGACCAGCTAGAGGAAATTTTGGAGGAAATATGACAATGCACAAAATATTGGCCTACACTTTTCAAGGATGCTCATGAATATGCAAGAAAATGAAAAGTGTGTCAAAGTGCATCTGGAAGACAAAGGAAGCCAACATTCCCATTACAGCCAGCTAATATCGAACAACCATTTGAACAATGGGGATTATATATAATTGGTGATATTGTTCCTAACTCTTCCAAACAACACAGATATATGTTGGCAATATGATGCAAAATGTGGGGAGATTGTTGGCAATATGATGTAGAGTGTTGTCCTTGATGGCAACCCACCTTGATGAAGATGATGACAACTTACTTAATGAAGTTGTGCTTGATAGATTCATAATGAAGTAAATCTGATGTATCTACAGTGAGTACAGAAGGCAGTGAAGAAAGGAATTCAGATTGCGCTAAATCTATGTGAAAGAGTATGTCTCAAGGAATACGCGGATCTGTCTAAGGGAAGTCGCGTATGCACGCGGAAAAGAACGTGAAAAGTCGCGTATGGGATAAAGCGCTCCAAAAGTGCAAAACCAGGGGTGATCACCATGGTATTGACCCATTGTATTGGGTAATGATCCGCCTAATTGACCCCGTCCAGGAATACCATCGGATGTAATGTGGTTTTGGGCTCATGGTATTGAAAAAGGGGCTCATGGTATTGACAAAGGGTAAACCTATATAAGGAGAAGAAATTCATTGTGCAAACCATGAGGCACAGCTGCAGTGCTGTTTGGTATCTCTGATACTGCTTGGTATCTTTGGTGGTGTTTCAGTATTTTGTTTCTAATGATTTGATGAAGATGCCTTGATGATTTGTTGGTGAAAGTATGCATGGATGCACAGATTCAGGGGGAGAATTTACTTTGTTGAGTATAATGCATTATTGGCATTATGATGGTTCTGAAATATGTTCTCTTTCTTGAGGACTTTCTGGTGTTGGTCTTAAAGTCATATTTGTAATTTGGTGAAAAGGTCTTGTTAAGACCCATGATGTAAAATTGTAATATTCAGTCATGTAAGGACTTGTCATTTTTGTAAACCCACTTGGTTGGGTAGCTGAGTTGAAATGTGTAAACCCACTTGGTTGGGTACTTGAGTCTTATATGTAAATCCACTTGGTTGGATATTTGATGTAAGTATGAGTCTTTGGTGATAGGATGTTCATAGAGTCATGTTCTTCATTGCAATATATGTTTGAAGATTCAGCATGAACTCAAGGGGAGCTTGGTCACTTCAGTATATATCAGATCTGCAGAATGCTTCTTCCACATGCAGAGAAAAGGGGGAGCGTATGTTGGCTTTGGTCCGCCCTTTGCCCTTGATGTCAAAGGGGGAGAGTGACATGGTGTTTGGATAAAGAGAAAGAATGGTGTCACAAATGGAGAGAGTGACATGGTGTCTTTGTATTCTTACTGTACCTATCTGTTGTGGTAACCAAACACCATCGTGGTTGCCATCAAGTCCAAAGGGGGAGATTGTTGGAAATATGATGCAGAGTGTTGTCCTTGATGGAAACCCACTGAATGGAGATGAAGACATGAGATGGTTGAGCATGTGATTTCCTGATGGAAATCCACCAGATCCACCCGTTGAAGTTATTCTTGACTGATTTATGGACTTGGTAAATGATGTTTGTCGATAATATGATGCCGAGTGTTGTCTTTGAAAGGCAAACTCCACTGATGTAGTTGTGCTTGATAGAATATGTTCGATGAAGTAAATTTGATGTATCTACAAGAGTACATATAAAGGAAGGAATTCAGGAAGTGCTAATTCTATGATGAAAAGAGTATGTCTCAAGGCATACGCGGATTTGTCTAGACAAAGTAGCGTATGCATGCGGGAAATAACGTGCCAAGTCACGTATGGGCAAAAGCGCTCTAAATATGTAAAACCAGGGGTAACCACCATGGTATTGACCCATTGTATTGAGTAATGATTCGTCTATGTGACCCCGTCCAGGAATACCATCGAAAGTAATGTGGTTTTGGCTCATGGTATTGATAAAGGGTAATCCTATATAAGGAGAAGAAATTCATTGTGCAAATGTGAGCAAGGAGTCTGAGCTTGAATGAATACTTCTCTCCGAAGTAGATCTGAATGGAAAGGGTTACACATGAATGAAAAATCTGAATGTATGATGCACCAATGATGAAGAAGGGGATCTAGATCTGAAATGTGCTTGTATTTTCTAGATCTTTTTATGGAATGATTAGATCCAGGAAGAGGCGAACATCTGTCTGACGTGAAGGGTTAAATCTGTGTGAAGTATCTGTTCTGAAGAAATGCAATGACCTAAAATCTCTGAAGAACCATATGCTAGTTCGCCGAAGAGGAAGCGCGTATATACGCGGCTTCGCTGAAAGAAAAGCGCGTATGCGCAATTAAATTGGTTCTATAATATGTACAGAAGTATACGCTGGTTTGTGTGAATGGAAGCGCGTATATACGCGACATCAGTGAAGTGAAAGCACGTATGAAAACTAAGGTTTGCTGAAGTCTGTGGTAAGAAATGATTGATCTATTCTGCTGTATTGCTGCTATCTGTATTCTACTGTTCTGAGTTGTCTGCATCAGTTTGGTTGTATGATTGAGCTTAAATGTATGAAGAGGGTCCAGTCTGAAAATATGATGAAACGTGGCCTACAAGTATTGTTCTATTGAAGTTTTTGGATCCAGTGTGAAAATTGATGAAACGTGGTCCGAAGGGGTGCTGAGGGTTGTAGCCTTCAGTCAGGGGGTCGTAGCTCCCTTCCAGGAGAGGCTGGTAAACGAGTCAGGGGGTTGGAGCTCCCTTCCAGGAGAGGCTGGTAAACGAGCGCAGGTGGGTGCCTGCGTGCTGGTAGGAGTCTGCACCAGCACATATTTTGTAAGATGTTTTCTCTATAATAAAATATTGAAGGCTGAGCAACTGCAGCGGTGGTTTTCTCCCGACTTGGGTTTCCACCTAAAAATCCTGGTGTTCATGTGTGATGCTTTTTGTGATGGTTTATTCTGTTCTTACTGCACATGTTTACTGTTTATTGAATATCTGATGAATAAATGATGGAATGGTTTAAGTGAAGAATTAATGACATAATTAGTTCTCTGTGTATACGCGAGTTTAATAAAGGGTATCCGCGTATATACGCGAGTCTTCTTTAGGAAAGTAGCGTATGGGTTTTGAAGTAAAGAAAAGTAAAAAGTTTTGAATATGCTGTAAATACTGATTCACCCCCCCTCTCAGTATTTTTCCCAACAATTGGTATCAGAGGAGGTTCTTCTGCAGAAGCTTGATCGCTTAAAGAAGATCCGTCGCAATGGGAAGCCAAGAAGGAGTGATGTCTATAAAGCCACCTCTATTCAATGGAAGCAATCTGATATTCTGGAAGGTACGAACAAAAGCATATCTGCAAAGTCTTGGTGCAGATGTATGGGCAATCGTGGAAGAAGGTTATCAATACTCGGCAAGTATTCCTACTGATGCAGCAGAAAGGAAGAAGTATGAAACCAATGCCAAAGCAGTAAATGTCTTGCTAGGAAGCATGTCTGAATCAGAATTTGCTAAAGTGATGCAGCTACATTCAGCAAAAGAAATATGGGACAAAATCATTCTAAGCTATGAAGGAGATACAAAGGTAAAAAATGCAAAACTTCAAACTCTTAGAATTGAATATGAAAATTTGAAGATGCATAGTGATGAAAGTGTTGCCAGCTTCTTTCTGCGTCTAGATGATGTGGTAAATCGAATGAGAAATTTGGGTGAAACCATAACTGATACTACTCTGGTGGAAAAAGTCTTAAGATCCTTAACTTCAAAATTTGACTCTAAAGTCTCCGCTATTGAAGAAAGGCAAGATCTGCAAACTCTGACTATTGTTCAATTACATGGTATTCTAACTGCTTTTGAAATGAGACAAGGAGGTCCTTCTCAAATCAGAGAAGCTGCTTTTAAGGTATCTGCAAAAGGAAAATAAAAGGAAGATGTCAAAGAATCCAGCTACATATCCGATGAAGAAGAAGTGAATTTCGTGAGAAAACTCCAACTAGGAACTGGAAGATTCAAAGGTAAGCTTCCTTTCAAATGTTTTGAGTGTGGAAAAGTTGGTCATTATGCTACAAAATGTCCTTATAAAGGAAAAGAAGTAGTAAGAAGGAATAAGAACCGATCTAGCTCTAAGAAAAGTTACTATACTTATGAAGACAGTGATGGATCATCTAATAGTGAGGAAGAATGTGAAGAAGATCTTAGACTTCTCATGGCATTTGAACAAAAAGAAGAAAAGGATACTTTTATGGATGCTCTAGAGGAAAATTATTTTCTTGAAGAAAACAATCAACTCAAACTACGCTTAGAAGATTATAAAATTCTCTTAGAAGAACAAAAGATAATCAGAGAGACCATTGAAAAGCAGCTCGAAGAAGCAAAGAAACATATTGAAAAATTAGAATGTGAAGTGGTAAGTCAAAGAAAATAAGTTGAGAAAGCAAAAACCTTGAATCTTAGATTTGCTAAAGGATCTGAAACCTTAAATGAGATTATCAAGGTACAACGTTCTCCTCTTATAAAGACAGGTCTTGGATATACCGGAGAATCTTCTCAAACTTCAGCACCAAACTATCTAAAAGCAGTTACAGGTGGTTTACATCATTCAGCCACTCAGCAAGGGAATAAAGGATTTCTACAGGGAAAGCAGGACCATCTCAATTCAAGGAACACTAACAGGGATAGCTTTCAAAGACACTACAACCAACAAGTAAATTCAAATAGAAGATTCCATGATCGCAGAAATTTCTACTTCAATGGGCAATGTTTCACTTGTCACAATTTTGGTCATAAAGCTATTCAATGTGTTGCATATAAAACCATCATGACAAGAGAAGCAAGAAAGAAAAGGTTGGATACTGAACCAAAGAAGAATACCTATAACAATTTTTCTCCTCTTCAAAATGAAGTTGAATGTGCTTATTGCAATAACTTTGGCCATGAAGAATCTGAATGCAGGAGCAAAGTTCAGCCAAAAGAACATGTTCCTTCAAGCTCCAAAGTATGGAAAAAGAAGGAATTACAGGTTGAAAATTGTGGCATAGAGTTATTTGCATAAGGTGAAGAAAATCAATGGTACATTGATAGTGGATGCTCAAGACACATGACAGGTGACAAAAACAAACTTCTTGCATATAGTGCTCTAGAAAAGGAAAAGAAAGTTACATTTGGAAATGATACTCCTACTGTAATTAAAGGAAAAGGGTCTGTGTTTCTAAAAGAAAAGGTGAAGGCTAATGATGTCATGTATGTGGATGGATTAAGGCATAACCTGTTAAGTGTAAGTCAAATGTGTGATCAAGGAACAAAAGTTGTCTTTAGTTCAAAAGAATGTGTGGTTCGTGATCTTGATACAGGTAAAATTATTATAAAAGGGAAAAGAAATCCAAGCAACCTGTATATACTAAAGGGCTACAAAGATCAATGTTACCTGAGCAAATCTTCAGAAAATTGGCTATGGCATAGAAGGCTGGGGCATCTGAGCTTCTCTCAAATCAACAAAGCAAGCATACTTCAAGCTGTTCGTGATCTTCCCAATATTAATCCACCAGAAAGTATCATATGCAAATCTTGTCAATTCGGTAAGCAGACTAGAGTACGGTTTAATGCCAAAGAAGGATCATCAAGTAAGCCTTTGAACTCATTCATACTGACATATGTGGACCTATGAGAAAGAAGACACCACGTGGGGAAGAATAATATATCTTATTCATTGATGATTACTCTAGAATGTGTTGGATCAGGTTCATTAAACACAAAGATGAAGCATTTGAAAAATTTCTGAGCTTCAAAGCACTGGCTGAAAATGAATTGGATCTAAAAATCAAGTGTCTCAGATCTGATCGAGGAGGAGAATATACATCAAATGAATTCCTTGAATATTGTGAACAACATGGCATAAAAAGACAATTCTCTGTAGCTGGCACTCCACAACAAAATGGCGTAGCAGAAAGAAAGAATAGAACAATTCAACAAATGGCTAGAGCTATGATTGATGATTCTGGAATACCTCACACTTTCTGGGGAGAAGCAACACATACAGCAGCAAACATTCTCAACAAAGCTCATGTTCGGGTAAACAGTGATAAAACGCCATATGAACTCTGGTATGGTAAATCTCCCTCTGTAAAGCATTTTAGAGTTTTTGGAAGCAAATGCTTTATCAAAAATAATGATGAAAAGCTTGGTAAGTTCGAACCCAGATCAGATAAAGGAATTTTCCTTGGCTACTCATCTTCAAGCAAAGCATATAAATGTTATAATGAAAGGCTTCAAAAGATTGTTGAATGTATTGATGTTGTTATTGATGAGTCTCCTGCAGCTCCTGAAGAAGAAAAACAAACAACAAAAGAAGATGATGATGACTTATGGCCTTCTACATTTGATATAGACAGTGAATCCAATGATGAACCTGAAACTGATCTATCTGAAAAAGCTCCTTCTAGATATGTTCAAAAGAATCATCCTAAATCTCAAATCTTGGGAGACAAGGAATCAGGTGTACGAACAAGGAGAACTCTTGTGGGATCTTCTAGTCATATGGCACTTCTATCCACAATTGAACCACTCAATGTCAATCAAGCTAGCAGAGATGAATGTTGGAGGCTAGCCATGGATGAAGAACTTGTTCAAATTGAAAAAAATGACACTTGGGATTTGGTACCAAGACCTCATGATAAAAATGTCATTGGAACTAAATGGATTTTCAAAAACAAGTTAAATGAGAATGGGGATGTTGTAAGAAACAAAGCTAGACTGGTTTGCAAAGGGTATACTCAACAAGAAGGAATAGACTTTGAAGAAACTTTTGCTCCTGTAGCTAGACTTGAAGCCATAAGAATGTTTCTTGCTTTTTCAAGTTATCAACAAATCAAAGTTTATCAAATGGATGTTAAATCTGCTTTTCTTAACGGTGATCTAGAAGAAGAAGTATATATAGAACAACCAGAAGGATTCATTTTGGGAAATGATGCAAATCTTGTTTGTAGACTTAAAAAGGCTCTATATGGTCTCAAACAAGCTCCAAGGGCTTGGTATTATCGTCTTGACACATATCTTCATCAACAAGGATTTTCAAAAGGGTCTGCTGATAGCAACTTATACACAAAAGTTGAAAATGATAAACTATTGATTGTGGTTGTATATGTTGATGATATCATTTTTGGGAGTAACGAAGAATCTTTGAGTCAAAAATTTGCTTCTATCATGCAACAAGAATTTGAAATGTCTTTACTTGGGGAACTAACATTCTTTCTTGGCTTGCAAGTGCATCAAACTGCAGATGGTATATTCCTATCCCAAGAAAAATATCTTAAGCAAATTCTGAAGAAGTATGGCATGGAAGAATGCAAACCTGTAAGTACACCGATGATAACCGGATGCAATCTCAGTTCTCAGGATGACTCTCCCACGGTGAATCAACCAGAATACAGATCGATGATAGGGAGTCTACTTTATCTCACTGGGACTAGACCAGACATTATGCATGCAGTTGGGATTGTTGGACGATTCCAAGATAATCCAAAAGAGTCTCATCTTCAGGCTGTTAAAATAATATTCAAATATCTACAAGGAACTCAAGATTTTGGTCTATGGTATCCAAAGGATGCTAATCTTACTCTTCATGCTTACACTGATGCAGATTGGGCTGGAAGTGTTGATGATCGGAAAAGCACTAGTGGTGGTGCATTCTACATGGGGCCCCGGTTAGTATCTTGGTTCAGCAAGAAGCAAAATTCTATTGCCTTATCTACAAAAGGTGCTGCATTATGTGGCCGTCAAAGATTCACACTCTGCACCCTTTGGATGATGCAAACCCTACAAGATTTTCAAATCAAATGTTCACCTCCTATCTCCATTATGTGTGATAATACAAGTGCCATCAGTATCTCAAAGAATCCTGTCATGCATTCCAAGACCAAGCACATTCCCATCAAATATCACTTCTTACGAGAACAAGTGCTTGAGCAAAAGGTGAAATTAGAATATGTTTCCTCCAAAGAACAAGTTGCTGATATCTTTACCAAACCTCTGCCCAGGGAAGCGTTCGAGTATCTAAGATAGAAGCTGGGAGTGTTCTCTGCCAGTCAAAAGAACAAATCTGCATAAATTTAGAAAATGGCATTGGATACGCGGGTTTCATGAAACACAGTCGCGTATATACGCGAGTTCCTGCACAGAAAACCGCGTATGTCTGATTGCTGACATTTTTTTGGTTGGAGTAAGCTCTCTTCAGCACAGCTACAGTGCTGTTTGGCATCTCTAATACTGCTTGGTATCTCTGGTGGTGTTTCTATTATCATAATTCTGTTTCTAATGTTTTGACGAAGATGCCTTGATGATTTGTTGGTGAAAGTGTTCAGGTTGCACAAACTAAGGGGGAGCCTTAGTCATTTGGAAAGGATGTTCGGATGCACATTTTCAAGGGGAGCCCTAGCTTTGATGAGTATAATGCATTGTTGGAATTATGATGGTTCTGAAATATGTTTTCTTTCTTGAGGTCTTGGTCATGTAAAGTCATATTTGTAGTTTTGATGAAAAGGTCTTGTGAGACCCATGATGTAAATTTGTTATATTCAGTCATGTAAGGACTTGTCACATCCTGTAAACCCACTTGGTTGGGTAGCTGAGTTGAAATATTTAAACCCTCTTGGTTGGGTACTTGAGTCTCATCTGTAAATCCACTTGGTTGGATATTTGATGTAAGTATGAGTCTTTGATGATAGGAAGTTCATAAAGTCATGTATTTCATTGGAAAATATGTTTGAAGATTCAGCATGCACTCAGGGGGAGCTTGGTCTCTTCAGATCTGCAGAACGCTTCTTCCACATGCGGAGAAAATGGGGAGAGTATGTTGGCTTTGGTCCGCCCTTTGCCCTTGATGCCAAAGGGGGAGAGTGATATGGTGTTTGAATGGTGTCAAAAGGAGAGAGTGACATGGTTTCATTGTATTCTTTATGTACCTATCTGTTGTGGTAACCAAACACCATCGTGGTTGCCATCAAGTCCAAAGGGGGAGATTGTTGGAAATATGATGCAGAGTGTTGTCCTTGATGGCAACCCACCGAATGGAGATGAAGACATGAGATGGTTGACATGTGTTGTCCTTGATGGCAATCCACCTGATGAAGTTATTCTTGACGTGATGGACTTGGTAAATGATGTTTGTTGACAATATGATGCTGAGTGTTGTCCTTGAAAGGCAACCCACTTGATGAAGTTGTGCTTGATAGAATATGTTCTTGATGAAGTAAATTTGATGTATCTACAGTGAGTACAGAAGGCAGTGAAGAAAGGAATTCAGCATGTGCTAATTTTATGATGAAAAGAGTATGTATCAAGGCATACGCGGATCTGTTTAGGGGAAGTCGCGTATGCACGCGGAAAAGAACGTGCCAAGTCGCGTATGGGAAAAAGCGCTCAAAAAGTGCAAAACCAAGGGTCACGACCATGGTATTGACCCATTGTATTGGGTAATGATTCGTCTAAATAACCCCGTCCAGAAATACCATCGGAAGTAATGTAGTTTTGGGCTCATGGTATTGTTTTGGCTCATGGTATTGAAAAAGGGAAAACTTATATAAGGAGAAGAATTTCTTTGTGCAAATAATAAGTGTGGGTGCAAGATCTCTGAGCTTGAATGAATACTTCTCTCTGAAGTAGATCTGAATGGAAAGGGTTACACTTGAATGAAAAATCTGAATGAATGATGCACCAATGATGAAGAAGGGGATCTAGATCTGAAACGTACTTGTATCTACTAGATCTGTTTATGGAATGATTAGATCCAAGAAGAGGCGAACATCTGTCTGAAGTGAAGGGTTAAATCTATGTGAAGAATCTGTTCTGAAGAAATGCAATGACCTAAAATCTCTGAAGAACCATACGCTAGTTCACCAAAGAGGAAGCGCGTGTATACGCAGCTTCGCTGAAGATAAAGCGCGTATGCGCAGTTAAATTGGTTATGTAATTTGTACAGAGGTATACGCTTGTTTCTGTGAACGAAAGCGCGTATATACGCAACATCAGTGAAAGGAAAGCTCGTATGCAAACTAGGGTTTGCTGAAGTCTGTGGTAAGGAATGTCTAATCTGATCTGCTGTGTTTCTGCTATCTGTTTTCTACAGTGCTGAGTTGTCTGTATCGGTTTGGTTGTATGATTGAGCTTAGATGTATGAAGAGGGTCCAGTCTGAAAATATGATGAAATGTGGCCTCTCTGAAGTTGGTAATTTCTGTGTTGTTTGTGGGATCCGAAAAGCAGAAAAATTGGTGGCTTCAGTGGTCCATAGAGGTCTTTGCGAGGGTTGTAGCCTTCGGTCGGATTATCGCTCCCTTAAAGGAGAGGAACATTAACGAAGGATCGGGGGTCGTAGCTCCCTTCCGGGAGAGGCTGGTAAACGAGCGCAGGTGGGTGCCTGCGTGCTGGTCAAGTCTGCGCCAGCACATATGTTGTAAGATGTTTTCTCTATAATAAAATATTGAAGGCTGAGCAACTGCAGCGGTGGTTTTCTCACGACTTGGGTTTCCACCTAAAAATCCTGGTGTTCATGTGTGATGCTTTGTGTGATGGTTTATTCTGTTCTTACTGCACATGTTTACTGTTTATTGAATATCTGATGAATAAATGATGGAATGGTTTGAGTGAAGAATTAATGACATAATTAGTTCTCTGTGTATACGCGATTTTAATAAAGGGTATCCGCGTATATACGCGAGTCTGCTTCAGGAAAGTAGCGTATGGGTTTTGAAGTAAAGAAAAGTAAAAAGTTTTGAATATGCTGTAAATACTGATTCACCCCCCCTCTCAGTATTTTTCCAACAATGTGAGCACCATAACGTTTGGAAATAATTGTTTCAAGTTGTTGGAAATTACAATGGTCTTGAGACTTGTGACCTACTTTATACAAGTTTCTCTTTTCACACTTTAATAATGAAAACTCTTTGTTTGGTAACAAATCCATTCATTTTGGTCATTTTTCTTATTATTTTTAATTTTAATTTTTTATTCATTTCATTATTTTTTATTTTTATTATTATTGTATATATATATGATATTTTATTTTATTTTTCCTTTTTTTTAATTTAATATTTAATATATTATTTAACATTTCATTTGAATAAAATATTATTTATTTTCTTTTGGTTATGATTTAACCATTGTAATTTTTATTTTCTTCTTTATAATATTAAATATCTTGCTTAGGTTAGACTATCCATCTTAGTCTTGATGATGAACCATAGTAGGTGGTTCAAAATGCGTCGACCAGAAAAATATCTATGATTTATCCAAAAAAAAAAAATTATAAACATTATGAATCACAAAAGCTTGCACTGAGAGACAACTCTTGTTTTATAAGGGACACTTCAAATATTTTTTAATTAGGAGCCCCTAATTGAATGCCCATATTTACGAGAAACAATTGTGAAATATTTTAAGAAATAAATAAAACTTGAAAACCCAGGTTTTCATTGTGGCTTGGAAGGTCCAACCTTATTTAATAATTACACTATCTATTTACAATTTCTGCTAGAATTCTTGTAAACCCAGGCACCCTCCATATCATCGCTTCCAGAAATATCCCACTCAGTCATGGTGGTGAAAAATAGAGCCCTTCAATCTACCTCTATGTGCCCTAAAACAATGGAGAAACGACCCAAATGGTTTTTTGGCTCTGCCAAGAAAAAATAGATTGACATTTATAGGTAAGATGGAAATATCTCACATAAATACTTGATGTGATTAGGACAAAAGCACATAATCATAATTAGAGACAATGAGTGAATTAACCCCACGAAAGTTACTATTATCACTCCGCTAGATTCCTAAGGCTGAAGAAGGAATCCCAACATAGGTAACCACAGACCAAGGTTTTGACTTGATAGCTAGCCCTATTAAGTCGGAGAGGGCTCCCTCCAAAAAGGATCATAGCCAGAAGGGTTGGATAAATTATGGTTTTAGGCTAGATATTGAGTTCAGGGGGTTGTTTGAATTTGATTTGGTTGGGGAATCACTGGATGAAGAAATTAGGTCAAGGAAAACTAGGTCAGGGAAAATGAGATAAGGTTGCAGGGATCAATGGGGAAAGGTAAGCACAAGGCTTATCACTTGAAGAGGATTGTGATGGAATGGTGTTGAGACTGAAAGAAAGCTAGGAAGAGCATGGGAGATGTATTGTTCTTCGACAAATGAAAATGAACATGCTATGATCAATTCCCCAAAACAGAGCATGTGCAAGCATGTATTCTGATTATAAAACTTGAAAGAGATCATAGCATAGATATGATTGAACATGAATACAATAAATTATAACATATGAAACTGAATAAAAGACAATGATAAAACATCATACCACAAGTATCCCAAAAAATAGCTGCAATTCTTCTTTATTAACTGGCCAAACTGAGTACAATAGTTCCTTGATCAACAAGCTAACATCAAAACTGATTCCAACCCTTGCTAAGAGTCAAGTGATGGACTTAATAGACATAAAAATAAGCTTCAATCATCCTTAGGAGTCGAATCCATGAGGTGAGGAAGAGATCCACAAAATCCTGAACTGCAGACTGAAGTGTAGGATGGTCCAAGTGACTCATTCCTCATTACATTCAACTGATTCATTATGACTCAATGATGAATTTTACCCTATGAATATACCCTAGGTAACTAATCTCAAACATAGTTACATTTACCATCATTAGTTACATGAGTAGAAACATGATTTCTTGAAGAAAAAGTCAAAATTTTAGAGAAACGTGGAAAAATCAGTAAATTTGTCATTTGCGCCCTCCACTGTGCATTTGTGCCCTCTTAGTGTCATTTTAATCCTCCATTTCAAGGCCACATTTGGAAACCTTCCTAGATTCCACATCAAGCCCAATATGGCTTGTTGGAAATCCCTTTCCCTCCTCTTTCTGAATATGCTTCAAGTTCTGAAAATGGAGGTCATTTGTGCCCTCCAAAATTCATTCTCCCAAGTTTGGTATTTGTGCAGCACCTAGGTCAAAAAATGGGCAGAAAGGTGATTTTTCAATGGTTTTTTGAGATTTTCACCTATTAAAACTACAAAACAAGGTTGGAAACATGGTTTTATGAGATGTGAGGGTCATTAGGAATCTAATGGTGGCTTCCTTATCCTTAAAACGTGTGCCAATTATTTTCATAGCGCCTAGGGCATTACGCAAAGGCCCAATTTTCTATTAAAAGACTGTCTCAAAAAACACATAGATTTCCAGAATTTGACAAAAAGTTAGAAAATGCCTAAGAATTGTTGTAATGGCTGATGATGATGTGTCTAAGCTTGGAGGGAATCCTCAACAAGGATTTCTAACTTATTTTTCTCCTTCATGGTCAAATCTTCAATTTTGACATTCACACTTTTGAGCTTGGCTAATGCAATTTTCTCCTTACATGCATGATGTTTGACTTTCCTCCTCAACAAGTAATTATCCTTATTTGTCTTTATTAGCAGATTCTCCAAGTGTTGATTGGCTCTATCAAATAATTGCTCCATGTTCTTATTGATTTCTATAGCAAGCTGCTCATTTAGGGTTAGTTGGTCAGTAAGCTCAACTTCCCTTTGCCTTTCTAGAGCTAGAGCTCTTTTCAGCCCTCTAGTTCTAGGTATTTGTCTTGTTACCTCTTATTCTTCATCATCAACTAAACCATACTTCTCCATTGTTTCATCTAATATGAATTTGGCCTTTTGAGCCTCGCTTTGAGTATTGTAATACTTAGCCTCATCAATGACCTATTTGGTTTTCAACTGTTCATTATCTTGCTCAAGAAAGTTTATGACAATTATAGCCCTGTCAAGATTAGTTTGGATCTCACTAATATTGGCATCCTTACATTTGATGGATACATTTTTGATTTTATCATTGTCATCCTCATCTAGGTCAACAAGCTGTAATTTGTGCTATGTTTCATGAGTGTTCTCCTCATCATGAATGACTGGCACAATGACCTTCCCTTTACCTTTGTCCACCTGTTGTGTTGATGTAGAAAGCATGGCCCCTTTCACTGCAAGTGAAAAAAACTTATGCCTATATCCTCTCTGGTAGGTTTTTATCAATGGCTCAACCTCAACCATACTAGCCCATTTAGACTCAATGTCCTCAATCCTACTAGGTGACCAAAAATCATGATGAGATTGAGAGGAAGGAGGTGAAGGGGAATTATCTAATGATGATGAATGTGCTATGGGCTGAGATGGAGGGATGGAAGTGGATGGATGGGATGATGAAGGGAAATTTTGTACATGCTGAGTGGATGGATTATTGAAAATTTCATTGGCTATGAAGGTGCTCCATGCAAAGTTTAGCTGATTGAGATGGTGGAGGATTATTATTTTTATGAGGGAATGATGAAATAGGATTTTCAATTTCTATTCATAGTCCTTTTTTTGGGCAATGCATGACATCTTATCTATACTCCAGAAAAGATAATAAGGTATGTTAAGCATCCTTACCCTAATGAATTTCATTAGGAGCCGGATGTGATAGGAATAAAGCCTTGAAAATTTGCCTTCACATGAAAAATAATTCATGATTATCTTCATCATTGGTGCATATGTATACAAGAGGTGTGAAAAAGGAAAAAACCTCTTTGTTTGGTTTTGGTGTCTTGCTTTTAGGAAGAAGTCAAAATGTAGTTTCTTCAACCTACCTTTATTGAACCATTTCTCCCCAACATTTGGTATCCATGTAGAATCTGAAATGACAACAGTGGAGAAGGTAAAAGTGACCCCAGCTAATTTAATTTGGTTGTCATGGAGTCCGGATATGAAGAGTCTAGTCCACATGGGATGTTGTTTGACCTTTTGCACCTTTCACAAAAATCATAACAGCCAACATGTTTAAAGCATGTGAGAGTCAATGTAGAAGCTAACAGTTCCCTAGTATTGGTAGGTTCAATTTTGAGCACTCTTCCTCCTTTATGTGGCCTCCTTATCTTCGTTTCCTCTCTTTCACTGAATGATGTGTTTTCCTCTTCTGTAGCCATGGTGTTTTTGTTAAAACCCTAGGGATTAGGAAGAGAAATGGGAAAGGGAAAATGAGGGAGATGTTTTTTTATGGATATGTGAAATGGGGAGGGTATAGGGAGTAATGATATGATATATTTTAGTGTAGTAATTTAGGGATTTGGGAGCCTAGGTAGATGTAACACCTAGGACATAGGGTTTTGGGAGAAAGTTGTAGGAAAAAGGGAATTTTGCAAATGAGGGGTTTGGGAATGGGTTTTTATAACTGTGGGAAGGATGCAAAGGGTAAGGGATTTAATTTTAAGGGATTTCACAAGTATAATAGGATACTAGGGTTTTTCCTCAATTTAAACACAAAATTACAATTTCAACTTGCAAAACTTCAACACATAAATTTAATAAGACGATTTTGATGGCATGAATATCTTACTATTTGTAGGAGATAAATGATTGAGTTGATGGAGATTTGAAGGAAATTTATGATCACTTGGATATTTTTTAGAGTTTAATGGTCATTTGTGCCCTTAACAGGCTATTTGTGCCATCCTCTACACATTTGCGTCATCAACAACACATTTGCACCCTTCTCTACGCATTGCACCATTAAAAACACATTTTTTCCCTCCTCTATGTATTTGTGCCCTCAAAAACACATTTGTGCCCTCCTCTACGTATGGTCACCCTCCTGAAACTATTTTCTCCCTCCTTAATGTATTCACGCCCTTGTTTCAAGATTTTCACCCTCGATTCTGCTCCTTTTCCAATTTCGCTCAGAATTTCAAAAGTTTGGTCTCTTGGAGTGCTTGCTTGATGTTTGGAGGAGGAAACTGAATTTGAATTGATGTCTATTAGTCATAAATAGCTAAGTGAATTTGAATATAAATTTAAAAACCCACTTTTCTAATGTCTCATTTCAATTTTTTGAAACATTTGTTGATTATCCTTTCTTCTGATTTTTCTTTCTTGCAGGATGGTGTTGCTGAAGTTTGACATCTTTCTCCTTCAGTTTGGCATGTGTGTTTTGAGTTGGAAGCTAGGGACTGAACTTATTACATATAGGAAGCATAAAATTACATAAAAAATTAAAAATAAATTACATCTCTGTTTTCATATCAAAATTGTATTTTTAATATGAAAATCAAAATTTAAAATAAAATTATAACTTTAAAAATATCATATTTACATGTTGATAATATTTTACAGCTGATAATGAATTTTTTATTAAGTCACTCTCACATCCTTTGCTAACCTTATTGAGGTGAAATGATGCATTTTGGACATTGAAACCTAATGACCTAATGGGACCTTGGATGACTTTGATTTCGTGGTTGACTTTGACTGACATAAGACATAGTGAAATAAGCTTTTCAAAAGTATTTTTATGCTCAAAAAGACATGTAGGTGGGCCAAAAGATGAGAATTTGTGAGGGAAAGTGAGGTTTTATGACTAGGAATACCATCAGTGAAACAATTTTTAGCATGACCTAATGGAATGATATAAAATTTTTAGATTGGGACATCTAAAATGAGAATTAAAAGAGTGCATTTGATCACTGATGGTAGAATGCATATTATGACACTAACATCAGCCTTATTGGGGATGGCAGTTCCATGGAGGTGTTGAGAACACCGTATACCAAGTGCCTAACCATTGGGCCAATACGGTAAAAAAAATTGTAAACTAAAATGCATGACTAAATATTTACCACTCAATGACACAAACTGACTTTGAAACTTAATGAAAACTAACAACTCGGAAAAATAGACTAACTCCATGCAAACTCAAATATGTGAAACTTGAATCAATACTAACTAAAAATAAAAATCTTACTAAACTTATTGATGGCAGCATATCACCGAGACTTGAGGGCATCAAATCCTGATGACAACCACTTTCCTGCTGAATACATATGTACAATCATGTGAAGTTATCCTTCCACTATAACCAATCCAGCAGATGGCTACTTACTGAAATTCTTCTCTCATTTTCCTCGAGCGGGAAAAAAAAAAAATAGGCCTCTCCAAGTGTCTACTAAGCATGTGCTTCTGGTCCATGAAAACAAGAAAATACATCTTCCCTGCTAACTGTAGCAAAACAGTAAAAGGATCTTCAAAAATAGGAAATGTTACCTTATCTTGAGATTCAGCAAAAACACAAACACACTCTTTATTTTGATATGAAAGAACAATTGGTTGTTGATCCATAGGAGAGCATGGGGAAGTATGAGTTTCTGCTATCTGAGTGTAGGCTGCAAATTCCAGAAGCATAGGAAAATCTGACTCTATCACTTGCACGTTGTATATCTTAGGCTCATACTCCTAAAATTCATATTCTAAATCATCTTTGAATAGAAAACATTCCTCAAGATTATTAAACATGACATCCCTATCTTCTTCATGAAAGAAAAAAATATCTGTTAGCTGAAGCCTTGCATAAAATCATTATCACAAATTTGTTTACTCACAATGGCTTCATCAATCTCATGACTATCATCATTCAGACCTATAATTTCATTTTCAATAATGTAAGATGCTGCACTCACACATTCTTGACTGTGTGAACATTGTAAGAGCTGCAAATCTACATTCGCTTGGGTTGTAACATGATTTTTTAGGAGCTTATCTATTTCATCTTCAAAAAAAGGAGAAAACTGAGTTTTAGAGCAATTTACATTGATTTGGTGATTTTCATTTTCAGGATCGGGAATTGGCACTTCTCTTTCTTGGTCCCAGTCTATTTCATCTAAGCAGGGAGCTACTGATTCTTTTTGGTGGTGAAAAAGGTTCTCATGGAAAGGCTCAAGGATCTCTTCATTCAAGCAGAATACTGTTGATTATTGTTGGGAAGAAAAATCATGAAGGGATTCTATGATCTCATCATCTAGACACTCTTCATCCCCATACAAATTTTCAAGAAACTTAATGAAATTATCAAAGATCTCACAACAACTATCATTCATCAACAAGGAAGAATTGGAGCTTTGATAATGTTGAAATAAAACTGAATGAAAGTCATTTAGAGAATATAAACTAGTAGATGGTAGAATATCATACCATGATATCGCTTTTTTATCCAAGGTAGCCATAAACATCTTCATCTAAAAATATTCAGTAAACTCAATATTTAGTATGTGAATATGAAAATAAAAGTTGAACAAATGAAAACTGGCATCTTCACCGTCTTGACCCATAAACTTTGACAGTCCTGATTGCCAATCTATACAAGGAATACGGTTCTGAAAAATAGGAATATGAGCTTGATTCATGGGAGCATTCCTTCGAGTAATCAAATCCATTTTGACAATAGCGAGTTCACCAAGAATATATTCAAACTACTGGTTCTTTAAAAGTGGATTCGTCATGAAAATTCTGAACCTTTGGATTCTTCAACACTGGAGTAGCCAGGTTAATGGTTCAGACTTCATTTGCATCTGACCATTTTCCACCATTAGAAATCAGATCTAAAACTTGTCTTTCTTTCCCAAGGAAGATATTCTCCATTCGATCCCCAGAAACAGTGCCAAGAATTTCATCACTCCGCCAGATTCTTAAGGTCGAAGAAGGAATCCCAACATAGGTAACCACAGACACAAGTTTTTGACTAGATAGCTAGCCCTATCAAGTTAGAGAGGGCTCTCTCCAAAAAGGGTCACATCGAGGAGGGATAGAGAAATTATGGTTTTAGGCTAGATATTAAGTGCAGGGGGTTGTTTGAATTTGACTTGGTTGGGGAATCACTCGATGAAGAAACTAGGTCAAGGAAAACTAGGTTAGGGCAAATGAGATAGGGTTGCAGGGATCAATGAGGCAAGGTAGGCACAAGGCTTATCACTTGAAGAGGATTATGATGGAATGGTGTTGAGACTAAAACAAATTTAGGAAGAGAATGGGAGATGTATTCTGATTATCAAACTTGAAAGAGATCATACCATAGAGATGAAGTGAACATGAATACAATACATTATAACATATGAAATTGAAGAAAAGACAACGATAAAATATCATACCACAATTATCCCAAAAAATAGCTGCAACTCTTCTTTATTAACTGGCCAAACTGAGTACAATATTTCCTCGATCAACAAGCTAACATCCAAACTGATTCCAACCCTTGTTAAGAGTCAAGTGATGGACAAAATAGACATTGAAAAAAGCTTCAATCATCCTCAGGGGTCGAATCCATGAGGTGAGAAAGAGATCCAAACAATATTGAACTGTAGACTGAAGTGTAGGATGGTCCAAGTGACTCACTCCTCATTACATTCAAGTGATTCATTATGACTCAATGATGACTTTTACCCGATGAATCTACCCTAGGTAACTAATCTCAACCATAATTACATTTACCATCATTAATTACATGAGTAGAAATATGATTTCTTGAAGAAAAAGTCAAAATTTCAGAGAAACTTGGAAAAATCAACAAATTTGTCATTTGTGCCCTCCACTGTGCATTTGTGCCCTCTTAGTGTCATTTGCATCCTATATTTTCAAGTCCACTTTTGGAGGCCTTTCCGTTGTCCAAATCAGGCCCAAGATGGCTCATTGGAAAGCCTTGCTTGTCCTCTTTATTAATATGCCTCAAGTTATGAAAATGGAGGTCATGTTCACCATCAAAAATTCATTCTCCCAAGACTGATAATTTTGCAGTGCCTAGGTCAAAAAATGGGGAGAAAAGATGTTTTTTGATGGTTTTTTTTAGCTTTTCACCTATCAAAATTAAAAACCAAGGTTGGAAACATGGTTTTCTGAGATGCATGGGTTATTAGGAATCCAATGGTAGCTTCCTTATCCTTAAAAATTGTGCCAATTATTTGTGTAGCGCCTATGGCATTGCACAAATGCCCAATTTTCTGCTAAAAGACTATCTAAAAAAACATAGAGATTTCCAGAATTTGACAAAAAGCTATTAAATGCCTCAAAAATTTTGTAATGGTTGATGATGATGTGTCTAAACTTGGAGGGAAGCCTCAACAAGGATGTCTAACATATTTTTCTCCTTCATAATCAAATCTTCAATTTTGACATTGGCTGTTTTGAGCTTGGCCAATGAAATTTTCTCCTTACGTGCCTGATGTTTGACTTTCCTCCTAAAAAATTCATTATCCTTATTTGCCTTTGTTAGCAGCTTATCCAAGTGTTTACTGGCTCTACCAATCCATGGCTCCATGTTCTTATTGATTTCTATAGCAAGCTGCTCATTTAGGGTTAGTTGGTCAGCAAGCTCAGCTTCCCTTTGCCTTTCTAGAGCTAGAGCTCTTTTCAACCCTCTAGTTCTAGGTCTCTATCTTGGTACCTCTTCTTCATCATAATCAACTAAACCATACTTCTCCAGTGTTTCATCTAACATGACTTTGGCATTTTGAGCCTCTCTTTGAGCAGTGTAATACTTAGCCTTATTAATGACTTGTTTGATTTTCAATTGTTCATTCTCTTGCTCAAGAAAGTTTATGACATATATAGCCATGTCAAGATTAGTTTGGAGCTCAATAATATTGGCATCCTTACCTTTGATGGTTGCATTGGTGATTTTATCATTTTCATCCTTATCTAGGTCAACAATATAGAATTCATGCTCTGTTTCATGAGTGTCCTCCTCATCATGAATGACTCACTCAATGACCTTCTCTTTACCTTTTTCCACCTATTTTTTTGATGTGGAAAGAATTTCCCCTTTCACTCCAAGTGAATAAAACACATGCCTATAGCCTCTCTGGTAGGTTTTTCGCAATGGATCAACCTCAACCATACTAGCCCATTTAGACTCAATGTCCTCAATCCTGCTAGGTGACGCACAATCATGATGAGATGGAGATGAAGGAGGTGAAGGGGAATGATCTGATGATGATGAACGTGTTATGGTTTGATATGGATGGATGGGATGATGAAGGAAAATTTTGTACATGTTGAGTGGATGGTTCATTGAAAACGTCATTAGTTGGTGATCCATGCAATGTTTAGCTGATTGAGATCATGAAGGACTATGATTTTTATGAGGGAATGATGAAATAGGGTTTTAATTTTCTATTCATAGTAATTTTTCTGGGCAATTTATGCCATCTTCTCTATACTCTGGAAAATATAATAAGGTATGTTAAGCATCCTTGCCATAGTCAAATTCATTAGGAGCTGGATGTGATAAGATTAAAGCCTTGAAAATCTTCCTTTGCATGAAAAATACTTCATGATTATCTTCATCATTGGTTCATATCTGTCCAAGAGGTGTGAAAAAGGGTAAAACCTCTTTGTTTGATTTTGGTGTATTAGTTTTGGGAAGAAGTCAAACTCCTATTTCTTCAACCTACCTTTCTTAACCCATTTCTCCCTAACATTTGGGATCGTTGGAGCATCTGAAATCACAACAGTGGATAAGGTAAAAGTGAGCCCAACTAATTTAACTTGGTTTTCATGGAGTCCAGATATGAAGAGTCTAGTCAACATGGGATGTTGTTTGACCTTCTGCAGTTTCTCACAAAAATCATAACAACCTACATGTTTAAAGCATGTGACAGTCAATGGAGAATCCAAGTGTTCCCTAGTGTTGGAAGGTTCAAGTATGAGCACTCTTCCTCCTTTATGTCGCCTCCTTATCTTTGTTTCCTCTCTTTCACTGAATGATGTGCTTCCCTCTTCTGTTGCCATGGTATTTTTGTTAAAACCCTAGGGATTAGGAAGGGAAATGGGAAATGGAAAATGAGGGAGATGTTTGTTTAGGAATATGTGAAATGGGGAGGGGATAGGGAGTAATGATATGATAGATTTTAGGGTAGGAATTTATGGATTTGGGAGCCTAGGTAGATGTAACACCTAGGACTTAGGGTTTTGGGAGAAATTTGTAGGAAAAAAGGAATTTTGAAAATGAGGGGTTTGGGAATGGGTTTTTATAATTGTGGGAAGGATGCAAAGGGTAAGGGAGTTAATTTTAAGAGTTTTCACAAGTATAATAGGATACTATGGTTTTTCCTCAATTTAAACACAAAATTACAACTTAAACTTGCAAAACTTCAACACATAGATTTAAGAAGATGATTTTTCATGGCATGAACATATTACTATTTGCAGGAGGTAAATTATTGAGTTGGGTGGAGCTTTGAAGGAAATTTCTGATCACTTGGATAGTTTTTAGAGCTTTCTGTTCATTTACGCCCTTAATGGGCTATTTGCGCAATCCTCTACACATTTGTGCCATCAACAACACATTTGCACCCTCCTTCAAGTATTTGCAGCATCAACAACACATTTGCACCCTCCTCTACGTATTTTCACCCTCAAAAACACATTTACAGCCTCCTATACATATTTGAGCCCTCCTGAACATCTTAGTGCCCTCGTGAACGTATTTGCGCCCTCTTTCAGGATTTACGCCCTCGATTCTGCTCCTTTGCCAATTTCGCTCAAAATTTCAAAATTTTGGTATGTTGCAGTGCTTGCTTGATGTTTGGAGGAGGAAAATGAATTTGAATTGATGTCTATTAGTCATAAATAGCTAAGTGAATTTGAATTTAAATTTAAAAACCCACTTTTCTAATGTCTCATTTCACTTTTTTGAAACCTTTGTTGATTACCCTTTCATCTGATTTTTCTTTCTTGTAGGATTGTGTTGCTGATGTTTGACACCTTTCTCCTTCAGTTTGGCGTTTGTATTTTGAGTTGGCAGATAGGGAACAAACTTATTACATATAGGAAGCATAAAATTACATCAAAAATTAAATATAAATTACATTTCAGTTTTCATATCAAAATTGTAATTTTGATATGAAAATCAAACTTTAAAATCAAATTACAACTTTAAAAATATCATATTTACATGTTGATAATCTTCTGCATCTGATAATGAAATGTTTATTGAGTCACTCTCACATCCTTTACTGACCTTATTGAGATGAAATGATGCATTTTTGACCTTGAAACCTAATGACCTAATGGGACCTTGGATGACTTTGATTTCATGGTTGACTTTGACTGACATAAGAAATAGTGAAATGAGATTTTCAAAAGTATTTTTATGCTCAACAACATATGAAGGTGGGCCAACAAATGAGAAGCTGTGATTGAAAGTGAGGTTTTATGACTAGTGAAATTTTTTTTATCATGACCTAATGGAATGATATAAAAATTGGGACACCTAAAATTAGAATGAAGAGAGTGAATTTTATCAATGATGGAAGAATGCATATTCTGAAACTAACAGTTACAAAGGGGGAATCAAAGAAAAATAAAATTTTGAAGAAATAAATATTTAATGCAAGCCATTTAACAAGGAACCAGGTCGACAGAGCATTGACTCTTTGCCTAGACAAACTAAGACACCTAGGCCACAATCCATAACATAACTGAAGAGAGGCCAATAAAAAACCCTACCATATCCAATAGGATGTAAATAAACTCTTCGAACCATCTTTAAATCCATTCATTTGCAACGGGCATGCACATTGAAATGAAATTGTAGGTGTTTATATCCACATTACTTAAATATTTGTTGCAGATATTGCAACCACTTGATATATCTACATTATAAAAGCAATCCACATATGTTAAATCCATGTTATATATATATATAGAGAGAGAGAGAGAGAGAGAGAGAGAGAGAGAGAGAGAGAGAGAGAGAGAGAGAGAGAGAGAGAGAGAGAGAGAGAGAGAGAGAGAGAGAGAGAGAGAGAGAGAGAGAGAGAGAGAGAGAGAGAGAGAGAGAGAGAGAGAGAGAGAGATAGAGAGAGAGAGAGAGAGAGAGAGAGAGAGAGAGAGAGAGAGAGAGAGAGAGAGAGAGAGAGAGAGAGAGAATTTTTAAGGAGCAAATCACTCATAGTATATATATACACATTTATTTTATATACCTACATGTGGAAACTTATTCATATTGTTCATGTTTAACAAAACTTATATATATTATGCAAGATTTTATTGTGTCGCTGCTATAATTCTTCCCTCACCACATCCATCCATCAGTCCTACTAGTGATGCCACCATCCAGAGTGTGGGATGTAAGATCTGAAGGCCTGGATGCCCGATAACAAGGAGGGCATACCTAGGTCTTCTCCCCCCAGGCATGTTAATTTCGGTGATATTGATGAGTTGTTTCTAACTGTGAGGGTCATTGGCCTAGATGTGATATGTGGAACCACCCCATAGCCACATCGAGGGTTGAAAAATAGTGGTGTAAAAGGTAAGCCCTAGGCCCGCCCAGGGCATGAATTTTAAATCTGAAACCTCCGTCAAATTTGATGGGAAAAAGGTTTGACTATATTTGATGGTAAAATCATAGTCAATTTTCCCATCAAATTTCATCCATGGCCTACCCATCGCCCCATTAGGGGTATGAGCGAAGGCAGGAATTTCAAATCTAAAACACTTGTCAAATTTGACTGTTTATGCAACTCTAGTACCCATTTTGATAATTTTAACAAACAATTTTGATGAACAAGAAAATATTTGACTGTATTTGATGAGGAAAATCACCTCATGATTACCCATCAAATTCATCTTTTCTCAAGTCTCAACATATATCACTAGGCCCAGCCCATCAAGGTCGGGGGTCTGAGCCCTATTGAATTGTGTTTTACCTCAAGTAAGTACCGATGGTGGATACATCCATTTTGGGCCTACCTCCTTCCCTGCATTGTCGAGGGTCCTATGTATTATGAAACCAGTCATGTTGTTCACCCTTTCTACAAAAAGACTCATTCTAGTTACAATAAATCCTCATCCAACCTTGTATCAACTATAAAGTAACGATAATTATAATCACTGATGTTAAGCATAAAGACAGCTAGTAACTACTACATAGTTAAGCAAGATTGATAATATCTAGTAACTCTAATGGAGTTGAATACAATATATTTCATTGTAAGTAAGTGTAATACTACCAATTGTATTTTAGCTAGTTGGAATATTACATGTTGCTTCTATTCATATTTAGATGAATAAGTGGGGTAAAGAGACCCTTAAATCTCTTTAGTAGGAATAAACCACCTCTAGTATGGATGTGGATCATTTCAGATAGACAAAATAAAGCCACCTTGGGTGTCAAAAGGGGTAATTCATGTAGACTAGGTCAATTTTAATCAAATCAATAGTGTTTCCATAGGAGATAGTGGAGCTAGTGGGGACAACACAGTTTTGGAGGAGGATTATTTGCATTGAAGTAGCATATTAAATGAGTAGGGCCAAAGGTGAGGAAGCTCACCAAGAATATAAGGAAAGGGATGGTAGCCCTGGGAGGCATTCAGAATATTTTTATGTTTGAGTCTTATGACTTCTTGCATGCTTCATCTATTTAACAAAGTTTGTTGTACTATTTAGACTAGGGGCATTTCCAAGCAGGAATCCCACACTCTACCTTGGGGGACTTCGAGTGCCCACTCAAGAGAGCTATTATAAGCTTCATTTCCACCATCCAGCATTGGGCCAAGCATCTTTCTTCAGCCATAGCATAGTCTCCTTGAGGAACTGCGTTATTTTGCAGTGTGTTGCAGTGGAGGGTTGAGAAACCCTATTTATGAGCTAGTTTCCTAGTGAAAGGATCAACCTTTCACCCGAAAAGCTAGGGAGGACGAGATACAACCATATATTTGTTATTTAATACATATTTAATCAGAGCTCTAGTGGTACAACATGATTCAGCCACAGAGTTGCAGACTACACTTTTTGCATCTGGTGTATTTTAAGAAACCCTTGTCGGGTTATCTTGGGATTGTGTTTGAGAGACTAGTTCTCTATTTTCAGCTCTTTTTGAGTATCATATCAGAAGATCCACTTGTTTCCATTTTCCAGTAGTAGTAACCCTCACTGGTACTATGTTGTCATGTATTCCGACATTTCTGTATAGAAATATCATTTGGGATTCTAGTGTATTTTGGATTTGGAGGCTTTTTTTCCTAGTTTGAGTGATTTTTTTCTCAACACATTGTACATTTTTCTGTTGTGATACATAATATAATGGATCTATGATTTTTTCATGTGTTTTGCATTAATATTTTATTTACATTCCGGTTTTGTATTCAATATTACTGTCTTTCCTAATTTGGAATATTACAGTGGTACCAGAGCATAATCTTGGCTCAACTTGTGAGGAAATACATCTATAGCAATGGAGGAGAAAGAGATCCCAAAAATTCTTCTTCAGCCCATGCTGAACATTGCAAAATATATCAAGGATATGAGATTAGAAAGGAAAAATGAATCCCCTAGAGGGTTTCATCATGGAGAAATTTCCAGCACTTCACTTTAATGGTGTGAGAAACCATCAGTACAACCTTCTTCACAACGCTCCAATATGCCCACATTCCTATCATTGGGAAGTGAGGTGGGAGGGAAATTAAGGGAAGAAACCCTTGGTGACTATTTCATGGAATATGAATCTCAATCTCAGAGGTTAAAGGAGAATTTGAACTTTCAAGAGTTCTATCGGATCAAGGATGGGAGGAGATCTTCCAATCACCATAAAAGTGGAGGGTACATGTAGAACCAAGATCTACAACGTACTATGGGCAGGTTCTGATGCAGGAGAGTTCTTCAAAGTTCATAATACTTAAGAGTCTTATCACACATTTACTAAAGGGATTGGGTTCCCTTTATTATTTTTTAATTTTCCTAAGTTAGTGAGATTTAAATGTAATTTTATTAATGAAGAATATCTCGTGAGTTATAGAGATATTAGGGATGATTGAGTAATCCTAGGAAGAGTGAGAATTTTAGGGATCTAGAGACTTAATGTAGGATTTGGTTGAGTAAAGAGTGGAATTGACAGAAGCTTTAGGAAATATTAAGAGATTTTTGGATCTAAACTGAAATTGGTTCATGAATCCTTTTTAAATATATTTGTAAGCATTTTGAAACAAAACAAAGAATAAGAAAAGAACGAGGTTTGGATAGATTGGCTCGAGATTAGAGGTTGGCTCGAGGTTGGCTAGTTAAAGGAGTGAGAGTATGATGAGCGGAGAAGTCATTTTAATTGTGTGTATGCATGCCACAAAGGATGTAGTATTGTAATCAAATTAGATTCAATGATGATTGAGTAGTTATTTATTATTATGATTTTTTTAGCCATGGTTTATAAATTCTGTGTAGTTTTGTAAATTGTAGCGTGCATGTTGTTTAAATATAACTACTATTAATATTTCATATTGGATTGATATTTTGTGTATTAAACCAGCAATTTCATAGATGGGGGAATTTCAATGTCGAAATGTGAGGTGATGGTACACCTTGAAGCCGCATAAATTGATGAGTCATGGATGAGAGTAGCGGGAAGAAATGGTTGGTCGCAGAGAGCACAACTGTGTTATTTTCTTAAATCTCAGAGATTTCTGAACATAAGCGTGAAGGAGAATGATGAACGGTTATGATGAGAGCGCAAATGTGAAATGGGAAAGATGAATGGGCGAGATCACATCACCAAATAGGTTCAGAAGGATGTAATTAAAAGAAGGGTAGAGCAGGTGAGGACCATTAGATCTAGTTGCAAATCAACGACGGACAAAAAATTGCAATATCGCAAACCAGAGGCTTAAATTTTAGAGAAATTGCAGGTATGTTATTTTATTTTTGATGCAAAAATGAATAGAATGTGCGATGCGGCGTGGGGTGACCACATGTCAGCATAGCGCAAGAGTGCATACCACAAGTTTTATGGTTTAGTGTTATTGGTAAGGAGTTACGTTTGCAGGCGAGCAGTGGTGCTAAGTCAAGAGGTATAATACACCATTGGATTGGGTGAAGATCTACAACATATCTTATATCGCACTTCGTGTCAGTGATTGTATTGTTTTCCGTTTAAGTTGCAACTTAAACTTGTCGATATGAGATGAGCCTTGATTGGCTATCATGATGTGGGACCCGAGAACCTATTCCACATGCATGTAAAGGATTTGGGTATGTATAACATGTTTAAGGCGATCGATGTTGATTGCTAGTGTATATATGTAAATAAACCCCGATAAGATTAATCCATTGTGTAATGAAAAGGGGAATTTAATATTTGTGCCTATAAACCATAGGGTCCATGAGGTTATATTAAAACACAGTTTCGACTACATCATTTTTGGTATCAGAGCGAGACAAGTGTTCTTTGGAGTTTTTTTTCAAGGATTGAATTTTATTCTCAGTATGTATAGAGTTTGTATTGGTAATTGATCCAGATACAAGAGGTTATGGTATGAAAGGAATTGGTTGTTGGGATATCAGAACACAAAAGAGTTTATGTAGAGAAGAATGCTGAAATGTTGCAAGTAATGGAGACTTCAACTATTTCATTCAAGACAGACTACGGAAAAGGAAATTAGTTGAAAGAGGAACTGAATTGTAGATAGTGGAAAGTAAGGAAATATGTTTATTTTTCACGCCAAGGAAAGCCTAAGGAGATAAGGTCATTGGAATATCTCTCAGGTATGAGTTATATTTTAATATATGGTCTAATTTGAATTAGTTTCACAGTGAAGAGAATGATAGTAGCTAACACACATTAACAGACTGTGTAAAGGGAGGATAAGTTGTGTTAGTGGAAATTCCAGAAAAGGATATTGTTGTAAAGAATAAGATAATAGAATAATCCTCAAATAGAGAGGGGTAGGTGAGCATTGGTTACAAAATCCTGACAGCATTGGAAGCTAAGGAGCAGGAGTGCTAAAAAAAGGTTTTGTTGCAGAAACCTAAGGAAGTATACCAAGAGGATGACTTGGTGTAGGTGACAAGTAAATACTTGTTACAAATAAATGAGAGAGGATTATTGTAAGCTCACAATGGGTAAAGGGATTCCACATAAAGAAGGTGAGATGACTATTAAGGGTCATGAGAGAATCCACAACAGAAGGAAGAAAGATGCCAATGAAAATGGCAAGGAAAAGAAGATGAGTCAAGAGGAACTTGACAAAGACATTGCTGAATTGAAAGCAATTATGGATGCAATAATAATGCTACTTGAAGATTGTGAAAGGTGAAAAATATATGGTTGGACTATGAAAAGAAAGAAGATAAAATGGAATTTGTTGCATAAACAGATAAAGAAGAGAATGTACATCAGATTAAGAGAAGAACTCAGAGTAGCTAAGTTAAAGGTGAAAAATGGTTTTTATAGATCCGAGCAAGAAGTTTACCTTACTAAGGAAGGAATTATTGATGATTTTCAAAATTAATGGAAAATTTTAGATCAACTAAGAAATGTGATGAAGGAGACATCAAAGGAAGAAGAGTTTTGTATATTTGAACCTAATGTTTTGTGTATGTATGCAGGTGATGAACCACCTTTAGAGGATGTATTTATGTAGGTTGATGACTAAATGAAGCTGTTAGAGGAGATGGTTGTAATAGAATAGTTATTAATTGAACACGTGTTCAAAGACATTGAAGACAGAAAATTGTTGAAGACTACTATGGAAGCTGGAAATGATGAATCTAGTAAGACTTGGAAAAATGATAGCAGACAATCTGAAGACAAAAGGAAATTGCAGATTGTAGAAGAAGGAGTAGAAATGAAGTATGGAGATAGCCTTATGGATGGATTAAATGAGAGTATATGTACAGTGCAAACACTTTAGGTAATGGGATTATCTCTTCAATTTCTATTCGAAAATTATGAACCTGTATTGATAATTGATGGACAAAAAATAATTTTGAGAGGACATAATGGAGCATCAATGGAAAGAGATCTTAATAAATATTTCATTATGGAAGATGGTAAAACATAAATTTATAAGGAAAATTTGGTCTAAGGAGATACAGTTAATCCAGTAAATGAAATGAAGAAGAAAGGAAAGGAGGATAGTCAGGAACTTAAGGATAGGTTGGCATAGACTAATGAACAACAGAAAATTGAAGACAATGTTATATGTACAAATTGCAAAAGGAGTAAAGGTGAATGTAATCAGAAAATTGGAAGAAGATAGGCAATCTCAGAAGATGAAGGAAAGGATGCTTTCATGAACTATGCATTTGCAGTGCGCAACAAAGGGGTTCAATGGAGTATGATATTCATGGTGATAACAGTAATGTTTACTGTTGTAAAAGGGACTTTACAGTGGAATGGAAAATATTTTGTATATGGTGATTTTGTTTCATGTACAAAAACAGAGAGAAATTTAGCTTCTAAAGTTATATATTGGCAGATTTTGATTGAAAAGAAAGAGGGATGGAAAAATCAACTTAGTGGCTTACAGATTTGTAAGGAAGAAAAGGGAAGAATGAAAAGAATTGTGAAAGGAAGGAAGACCAAAAAGATGAAAAAAGAAAGGAATTCAGAAATTAGACAACATTCAAAACAAAGTAGAAACAAAGAAGACTTTTCCAAGACAAGACAGTATGAAGGAGGATATGACAAGTCAAACATGTCATATGCACATCAAGGGGATGAAAAACTAGAGAAAACTTGGAGAAGAGGTAATGAGGAAAAAGGTGGAAAAGGTAATATGTTTTCTAATTTTGAATTATTAATTGTTGAATTTGTTTTTCAAGATAGAAGTCAAACTTCTTTTGGATATATATATTTTTTATGTGAATATGCGGGAGCATGCAAGTTCTGGAGATGAAAAAAGTCAGTTTTTCGTATGGAAACAAGAGTATGAGAGAAAGAAACTAGTTAATTCAGAAGTTTGGAATGGAGGAAAGAGAGTTGATATAACTCTTACACAAGTCATTGTAGAATAGAAAGAAGATTGTAGAGGATGTGAAATTACAGTCCATGATTTTTTTTTGTTTTTGATCCATAGAATATTTGAATGTCAAGAGTGTATCTTGAGTTTGAAAATGAGAAGTTGGGTGAATAGTTCAGTTAAATTTAATGTGAATATGGATACAATTGAACAAGGTTCAATAACTGAAATTTTTGTAGCTAACATGCAGTTTACAATGGGAAGGTCACATGTTCTTGTGTCAAACAAGGAACAATCTTCTTTTGAAATTGAGAAGACTCCACTCAAGATATTGGATAAGTGGATGATGAAAACAACAAAGGTGATAAGTATGGGAATTTTTCAAATTCAAAAATTCAAGAAGAGATGGAAAGATATGCATGACATTATAAAGAAAGTGTTTTGGAAACAAGAGAGGATGCTAGTGACAGGGTCAGAAATCAAAATATACGGTCAAGTACAAGACAATGGAACTAGTGGAGAAGACATGAAGGTGAAGTTAAGTATTGTTGAGATGATGACAAGACAACAACACATAGAGGTACATAAATTTATGTTTCTTGAATAAATGCTTATGTTGAATATCAATATCAAAACACTATGCAGTGGAGATGCTCATGACAACAAAGAAAAAGGATATCCACAACACAGAGTTTGGCATCTAGGATAAGGAGAGAATGCAACAAATAAACCTGCAATTGAAAAAGGTTAGACAACCAGTTGGTAGATGAAGCTTAAATAAGTTTACAAGTAGGAAATTGGAAGACTCATGAATAGGATTCCATGACTTATTTCAACCTGGGGAGTCTGATGCAGGAGTATTCTTCAAAGTTCATAAGACTTAAGTCTTATCACACATTTACTAAAGGGAGTGGGTTCACCTAATTATTTTTTTATTTTCCTACGTTAGTGAGATTTAAATGTAATATGATTAATGAAGAATATCTCGTGAGTTGTAGAGATCTTAAGGATGATTGAGTAATCCTAGGAAGAGTGAGGATTTTAGGGATCTAGAGGCTTAATATAGGATCTGGTTGAGTAAAGAGTGGAATTAAGAGAAGCTTTAGGAAATATTGAGAGATTGTTAGATCTAAATTGAAATTGCTTCATAAATCCTTTTTGTATATATTTGTAAGCGTTAAAAAAAAAAACAGAGAAGAAGAAAAGAGCGAGGATTGGAGAGATTGGCTCGAGATTAGAGGTTGGCTCGAGGTTAGCTCGAGGTTGGTCGAGGTTGGATAGTTAAAGGATTTAAGAGTATGATGAGTGGAGAAGTCATTTTAATTTTGTATATGCATGCCACAGAGGCTGTAGGATTGTAATAAAATTAGATTCAATTATGATTGAGTATTTATATATTTATTCTGATTTGTTTAGCCGTGGTTTATAAATTCTGTGTAATTGTGTAAATTGTAGCGTGAGTGTTGTTTAAATAGAAATACTATTAAGATTTCAGAGTGGATTGAGATTCTGTGTATTAAACCAGAAATTGCATGGTCGGGGGAATGTCAATGTCCAAATGTGAGGTGATGGTACACCTCATAGCTGCATAAATTGATGAGTTGTGGACGAGAGTGTTGGCTCGAGGGGTCTTGACCCAGGTTCAGAGGTTAAGGTTTGCCAAAAAACCCTATACTATTGGCCCTTTAGGTAGTGACCTACTTGCGCAGGTCAAAGTCTCACCCGAAGCAGTATGGGAGGGTGCTGTAACCAGGTTTCCGCATGCTGAGAGAGAGTAGTTAAGTCAAGAAGTTCTGCGTTCACAGCCTATCAAGTTTGCACCAAACAGATCTATTCGTAGGGTTGTTAACAGTATAATCACAATACACAGCTCTAATATTGTGCACAAATATAGCTAATAACTTTTCATCCATGTGTGTATCAACAGTGTTCATCATCAGTAAATTACAGTTATACCATAATATAGACAGATTCGCAGTATAAGTGGAAAACACAACAATATTTGCCACAGATCTCAACAGATTTCATCAATAGTAATATATCAAATCAGATTCCATAGAAATACCTTAACCATATCCACATATATTAGTATCCAAAACCCAATACAATCTGACATAACCTGCGCACACAGCCAGCAGGGTCCGCATATAGCAGGACTGAGGATCTCTGCGCACACAGCCAACAAGAGTCCTTACCCAAACGACCCACAACAGATCTAAAAATTCGCACCTAGCATCAGACCTTAATATTTGTTTACCTTAAGACTCAAAATGTTCATCTATTTATATTGATTTAGCCTACGCTTCCAATGGTCTGCAAATAATGGTTTGCGGACTCTTAGTGTATCCTTGACCCATTACAATGCATTTGGGGCTTTGACCCGCCCCAAAACCCCTAGTTTAGACTAAATAATACTAAAAATATACAAAATCATACAAAATTCACAGTTGTAGGAGACCGTATTCCAACAGTCCCCCAACACAATCTTGTGACTTGTCCCGAGTCACTATGATGGTGGGGTCTCCACCTATGCCTGTAGTAGCCTAATCACATCTACCAGTGGGGGTAGCACTCTTTCACTTTGTGTCACAACATTTTGAGCAATGTCGACTAACTTATGTGAATTCGGTCCCTCGGTTGTAGCGGTGATGTTTTCCAGAGTCTGGTTGAGTTGCTTAACAGCAACATCAACATCCTATGAGAGCTTGAGGGTTTCGTTCGCCCAAGGCTTTAGGCAGTCACTGCCTTCTTCTTTTGGAGGAGTTCATCAATATCATTCTAGAGAGTGTGGATGGTTCACAGTTGTGCCAAGCACTAAGCAGGAATCAAGGTAGGCATGGTGGCTTCTAGCTGTTCTAACACTTCTTCATTCTATCGTAGGTCCTGGTTGATTTCACATAGGATGGGATCACGTTGTACCTTGGTCCATAACTGCATGGTTGTATCCAGAAATTGGGTGCCCTGAGCAATCTATCCTGTAATAAAATTTGTAGCTACAGTAACCAATGCAGCTCGTTGGGCCTGTACCTCCAGCAGTGTCTTTGGATGCAACTTAGTCTGCAAATTTGTGATCTGTTGTTCCATCGGTGTTTTGACCACCTGAATCTCCGTATTGGAGGCCTTCAATGCTACGAAAAACCCATCAATATTGGCCTAGTGCGTGGCTGTGGACAAGATTTATTCTGTAACATCTACACAGAGTCTGCTAATTAAGTGTTCCATCTCCCTTTGCTACGCGGTGGCAAGGGTAGAAGCATCCTGTACCTCGGAAACTTCAACATTATTTTCTTCGAATATCTACTCAGCTACACTGAGCTGCTGGTACACTTGATGGTCCCGGTGTTGAATTTCCTCAAACAAGGAGGTGTGAAGAACCTGCAATGCCTCATGTGGAAACCTAGCCAGATCTAGATGTACCTCTTCACACGCTTGGCCCTACATGCCTAAGTTGGGTGGACTTATTGCGAGGGTTGCATTGGGAAAGGAACAGAGGCGACTTTCTGCCGTAACAAGTGTCACACTGCTAGTGGCTAAGGCCTTTCATACTTGAACCATGTTTGTTTGCAACGAGTCCGTCTTCAACTACAGGGCTTGGAGCTCGGCCTGAAGTGTGTCGAATGTGGATTTATGCTGCTCTTCCAGAGCTAGAAAATTTTCTTCAATAGCCAATGTAACCGCATCTGCGATATGCTCAAGGTCCCCTTCAGTGAGTGTAACTACTTCGTCACATTCGGGTCATTGGGAGCACTAATTCTTTCATGGCCCCTTAGCAAGGTCACCCATTTGCTTTGTCCCTCGAGGGGAGTTAGCACCTCCCACCTCCTGACCTTCGGTCACGAGGTCCTATTGTGCATCCTTCTATGTTGCGGCATCTGCGCCCTTCCCTATACTCTTACCGAGCTGTGAATCCTTTTGTGATGCAGCTTCAGTGCCCTTTCCTGTACTTTGACCAGGTTGCGAACCCTTCTGTGATGCATCTCCATCGCCCTTCCTCGTAATCTTGCTCGATCCTCTGATATCCTTGGTGGTGACAAGTAGGATTACTTTCGTTGTGTTGGTTCCTTTGGTGCCCTTCGCACCTGTTTTGAAGCCAGGCTTCCAGTGAGGAGGCCATAGTGCAATTACATTGTCAATTTATTCATTCGTAACCATATAAGGGAGAAAAACCCACGTAGAATCCTTATAGCCTCAAATTTTGACATTGTGCATAGTCACGTGGAATGCGGCAATGATTTTGTATTTAACATAGATATCTGGGGACAAACACGGCCGGAATTTGATAGCTGCTGTGAGCCCACTCTGAAACAAGACCTAGAAGACCTAGTTTGCCTTGATGCACTGTGCATCCTTAAAGTCCCATAAGTTCTTATAACGAGCCCCTTCACACATGTCTTGGGTGATCTCAGGGAGGACTGATTCCGCAAGTGCTTCCCATGTGACCAACGCAATAAGAAGCAGCAACCAAGAATAATAAAAGGCTCGTTCCCGCTCTTGGGACTCCTGGACATTGGCCAAAAACTCGTCACAAAGGTATTGGGCCCAATTGAAACAGACCCCTTTCCCACATTGGCCTACTAACTAAGTGACATATGCAGGGATGGTGGCAACCTGGAATTTTCGCATCATATTGCATGCCAACAACATGGTATCCAACTGCGTACTAGGGTCACTGATGGATTTTATTATGAAGCCCTGGGTATTCCGCGCCACATGATAGGTTTTGTGCACATATTCAGTAGTATCCCCCTCATACTTCTTGCCAACGCGCTCCAAAGGGTTGTTTCCCTTCATGGGAAGACCAATAATTCGATTAATGAGCACAATGTCAATTGGAATTCGATCCTAGATCCACAAGCATCCATCATGAACCAGGGCAAGCAACTAACGTGCCAGACGGTCCGTGATATTGTAGTGCCGAAATGCAGCATCCTGAGTAGGTTCAAGAGCTCGGACCCTGCCAACCCCCACACCCAGCACATGGGGTCAATCTTTATCCCATCATCTTCCTGAATTGTGTCAAGGTATAATTTGGGTGCCAACTCAGGGAAGGCCTCCAATTTTTCCAATTCATGATCATCAAATTTTATCTCATGGAGCCTTCCAAAAGGTTCGCCAATGATGGGGACCTCTCCCGGGGTCAGTGGCATCTACAGATAGGTGACCAGGCCGTCGAGGTTCTTCGGTGTGCACGTCGAGAGCTTGCGCAGTCGAAAAAAGGGAGGTAACCAATTTACTGGTTTGGTGGCCTAGGCCTCTTCCCGAGAAAAATGTGCCTGGGGCATCACTCATGGGGAATTTACATTTCTCAGGGAAGTATGGGGCTTCACCCCAACCCATTTCATGGGTTTTCCTGAGCCTTGGGCTTATTCCTTTCCTTTTCTCTTGGTTGGGCTCGGCATGGAGATATCCTCTTTGGCCTCGGACTCAATCTCCACAACTTCCTCGGTCTCTTTTCAGTCGAGGTCACTGGTTCTGAGGGTTCAACAGGATTAGTGGCTGTCATTCTGGTGCAAAAAACAAACTCAGGATGGCTACTGTCTGAGGAGGAAGCGCACTCAGACATCAACAAAATACAAAAGGCACAGAGTTGTACAAAGCACAAAATATTCAAGCTATATGAAACCCCCTTTTGAGCTATCCCCCTACTTTTATAGCCTTGGCGATCGACCAACGGTTGGGTAAACATTATCCAAAACTTACCATCAAGTAAACGGTAAAAAATATTCCAAAATTGCCTCATTAAATGTCGGTCGCCCACTCCCTTTCATGGTAACTTTTTCCTTTTACTCGATTTTACTGTTCCAACGGCTATTTTTCGCACTGCCTGTGCGCCCAGCGCATCCCTACGCTCATAGTAGACCTCCTGTACACCTGTTGAAGCCTAGAAAATCTCTGCTTCAAACATTGGGGAAAACCACCCGGTCGGGACCTTAGGACAGCTCCTTATCCGTTTGGTATGGTGGCTCCGACTGGATTGAAAGGACCAGTTTCCTTATAACTAATGGATTGGTGATGGGTTGATTTGGATGAGTGAGAGTGAGAATAAATTGACTGAAATAAAGCTATCTAATTTAAACTAAATACTGATAAATTTTTTTTAACACTAACCCGGGAAATCATATGTAAATACAACTTCAGATTATTCCGTTTGAACAATAACCATAAAAATGTATTATCATTTAATCGAAATGTGCAGAAAAAAATAAAGATAACTCTGTTTAAGAAATTAAACAGAGTTATATAAGCATATTGTATTCATCATGATATATCATCTACATATACTTATGAAAGATAACATTTCATTTATACTAAAAAATGATATATAAAGAAACGTTGTTAAAACCAAATGTATATAAATGATAGCAAATTTTAAAGCGAATATCATAAGACAAAAGAAATCAATAGTGAACAGATAGAAATACCTTATTCATCTTGAAAGCTTTCAAATGAACTCTGATACTCAAATCCAGTAATTTTGATGCAAAATCAAATCCAAGGTACAGAAATGCAACACTTTAAAGATAATTCCGCATAAAATCACCAGATGTGATCCTTTATAAAATATAAGAGCCATTGGAGTACATAAATGTAATCTCCAAGTCAAAAATATTAAAATCCAGGACCCTTCTCTAAATGCATGAGAAGGGTTTAAATACTACTAGCTAAATCTAAAAATAGTTTATTACAAAAATTAAGGATTTGGTTTAAATGACCGTCCTTTTCCTGGGAAAAAATACAGTAAAACTAAAACTAAATCTAAAAATAAAGACTATTAAGTAACTACTTATGAACTTGGTCTTTAAACTTGCAAGTATCCAACATGTTTTTGAGAAGAGATGGTTGGCCGACTTCAGATTTCAATTGTCCTGAAAAGACAGAATCGGCAAGTGTAGGCGCAATCTTCTTAGCAGAATTAATGATGCAATTAAGCGCACTATGTTGACTGTGTGGTTTCACTAAATATGTCCAGTAAGAATCCCAGTTTAATCTTGTCAATCCTTGGATTGAATTTGCTTTTTCTTCTGCTTTTTGTCTCCATTCTGTTTGCAATTGATGCGCCGGTGGGAGATATCCCGGAACTGTTTCTGAAATCAAATTTGCTTTGAGAAAATTTTCATTTACACAATCAGTAAGACTGCTTGCTGCTATAGCTGATTCTTCTGTTGCTTTCTCTGCCCTTCTGATTTGTGCATCCCAGTTATTGAAAAGTATTTCTTTATGGTTTTCATTAATAATTGGTGCACCGGCTTTTCTTCCTTCCTCTGTCTTTTGCCATACCAAATAATCAGTAATTTTTTCATTAATTAAATCATAATCATTTCATAAATCTACGACATGATTAGTGATCTTATCACTTTCTTGACAAAAAAGAATTCCATTGCAAGATTTTTTGGCATAATACTTCTTCTTGTTGCAATAGTTGATTGTTTAAAGAAATAGTTTCTGAAATAAACTCTAGAAGCTTAGGATCATCTTTGTGCTGATCTTGGATAATCTGTATTTGTTTCTCTTTATCAGCCAAACCTTTTTGATGTCCAATTTGAATTTCTTAAAGTTGTTGCTGTAACTTTTCAAGTTTCATCTGTGCTTCATTATTGGCCTGTACCTGTTGCAATTGCTGTTGCAGAACTTGTATCTGTTCTTCTTTTTCATTTAATAAGAGTTGTATCTCAAATTCTTTGTCAATAGTTGCAGAAGCATAAGCCCCTATAATTTGAGATAACAGCAATTGCAACAGGTACAGGCCAATAATGAAGCACAGATGAAACTTGAAAAGTTACAGCAACAACTTTAAGAAGTATCTGTTCTTCTTTTTCATTTAATAAGAGTTGTATCTCAAATGCTTTGTCAATAGTTGCAGAAGCATAAGCCCCTATAATTTGAGATAACTTAGCAAGATTATCAGTAGGCTCTGTGGTAGGATCCTTCCGCAAGACATCTAATTGTTCTGCTTCAGTAGCAATTGCACCTTCTAACTTTCTCTTTTTCCTTTGTTTCTTCACTACTGCTTTGCACTTTGGGCTGTAGAATAAATCTAGAGGAGGAATGTCCTCTACATTAAGCACAATTTCAGATGAGGGAGTGATAGGTATGTGCTCAGTTTCTGTGACTGTGCTACTTATTCCTGTGCTCAAAAATTTGTTGTCTGTACAGGGGTCTGTATATTCTGTCATTCTACATTAAGAAATTGATTAAAGCTTTCCCATTCTTTGTATAATTCAATTGTGACTGACTGTTGCTGTACATTGGTAGGAGGAGGATTTATCTGCTGAGAAGTCAAAATTTTTTGTTGTGAAAGCTCTTTTGATTGAGAAGTATCTTTCACTAATTATTCAATTTTATCTTGCTCTTCATTAGACTTATTAGAACTTTCAGAAGTCTCTCTTTTAGATTTTGACTTAGACTTATCTGTACTTGAACTGTCGTTAAGACTGACACTAGGAGTTGGTTCCCTTGCGGGTTCCAAGCGTAAATTTTCCAAAGGGATAGTGGTCAGTCTTCTTTCTCTGTAAACTTTAAATTCTTGAAATTGTTCTAGAGATAACTGCATCTGTGATGAATGTAGAATTTCTTTCAATGTGGATTTTCCTAGGAATATATCATCAAAAGGATCCTCTTCTCTGGAAAATATCCTTAATTTGATCGCAGTGGTGAAATTTTTAGCAACTTCATTAGGGTCGAATAACCTTTTTGAAAATTTAAACAATTGTAAGCATGTAATATTGCTTACTTCCTTGAATGCATGTCCAACATCAAATAATGAAAATTTTCCACAAGTTACGGGAAATTGTGGCCAAATGGCCTTCTTCTTATCCTAATTCCTTTGTCAAACCTCCTTCACCACAGGTTTGGTATGCAATTTCCCGAGCAATAAGTTTATCAGAAACATATAAGGGTAAAACATGAGGAGAAGCAGAGCTTCCAAAAACCCTTACATAGGTAAACCACCCTTCCCCAAACCATCGCGCGACAAGGAGAATGTCGACTTGTGCTTCCGGGGAAAACCTTGGAGCATCTTTATTATACAATGTTTTGTGCAGAGGCAACATTATGCCGTGGAAAATTTTGGAAAAATGAGGAACAAACTTGGATTCCCATAGTTCCTTATGATACACATGAATAGGCAAAGGATCGTGAGTCGTCCATTGCCAACCCATCAAAGGGAATTTAGAAACAAAGCAGATAGCGTCCATAACATAGGCAGACAGATAAAGAGGAGGATAAATCCTCTGAGAAACAATTCGCTTAGACTAGTAATTGAAAATGGTAGTCGCTAAATTGTCAGATAATATCTTGGCCCAGTCTACAATAGTAGCGTTAACAGCAGCATTTAACAACAGAAGCCACTCAGGTAAAACCATATTTATATCAGGCTTTCCAAAAAGCCTGCATAACATAGCAACAACAAAATAATATGGAGAGGTAAGTGAACCAGTAATGTACATACCGTGTTTGTTTTTCTTCAATGGTTCATCTCTTTTGGTCCATTCCTGTGTGCATTCCGCCAAATTTGCATTTTCTTTGGCAAAATTATCCATAAATTGTTTATTATAAGTCGCCTGAGATTCCGGCAAATGATGCATCAGTCTCAAATCTTACGTAGTGAACGACCCGATGAGATCTTGATCTGGAGTTCTAAATTGACTGTCTGAAATATCGGTGTTGTCTAACACCCATTTCACCATATCTGTATACATAAGAATTCTTGGTCTTGCCGCTATCCTATGCAGAAACGAACAAGCCAGTTCTTTAAGGGTTGCCTCATATGAATTACTTGAGTCTGCAGTAGCCGCAACTTGCATCACCCTGGGATTTTCTTCTTCAAGAAAATTATACATTCCTTCCCAGGTGGTTATACCGGCATCCTTATTGCAAGCAGTATCTGCATACAGTGAAGCCATTTCTTTGTTTTCAGAACTTGAAATCTTCTCTTTCTTACCCATAATGCTCTGTGAATTCTTTGTATAGTCTTTTGCTCATTCACGCCTGTGGTTTTACGAGTTAAGTGAGAGTAATGACATGATAAGGGTGATGGGATAGTTTTGAATGCAAACAACGGATGAAATATATTATTCTAATGGAAACAACCTTTCAATCAAAACAAAATCTTTTTTATTGATAATTTACAATCCATTCATTAATTCAATCATTTAAAGCGCATAATGGATATTGATTTATGAAAATATTTACATTGGATAACGAGCTTTTTAAGAATCTGCGATATTGCGATCTGCGATTTGCTATGCAATATCGCAATATCTCAATATCGCAAATCGCAAATTTCTCAAAGCGTAATCATCGAAAAATCGCAAATCGCAAAATCATAAATATCGCAAATCGCAAAATCGCAAAATCGCAAATCACAAATATCACATATAAAAAGTATTCGTTTAACATTTTTCTGCGATATGTGATTTGCGACTAGTATTTTAACGTATAGGCTTTTTGGGATCGCATTATCGCAATATTGCAGTTTAAAAGATTCAGTTTTACAAAAGATATCTACCATTTGCGATGGATGCACTATTTCACTCAAAGAAAGATTTTATTGTAATCTATCATAAACTTAAGTGTTTCTTGAGGATTTTCTAAGGAATTTCCCTAAGTTATGATAGAAATTTTTATTTGAAAAGGGAAACAAATAATGATTGATTTTTTTGGATTTTTTAACTAAGGGTCCCCACTTATTTAGTATTATTACTAATATTAAATAAAAAAAGGGGGGTTGTTGCTGGTCACAACAACACCCAATGTACATTTATGTGGCAAGCACACCTACTATGTTCTAAGTCTATTCCTGCGCCTCTGGTGCACCCCTCTGGGCTTCCAATCCTACAGTTACTTCCTGCGCGTATCATGGTACCTGCCGTGCTTACCTTCCTTGGTGGGTATGCCCCACTTCATACAACTACTCCAACCATATAGTCATTTGACCCAATATGGTTTGAGCCAACTTCCATTGATGTATCTGGGTAACATATCGCCGTGTAAGGTGGCTAACCGAACAACTCTGCCATCCATGATTTCCTTAACTGTATAGGGCCCAATCCAGTGTTGTCGAAACTTCCAAGGGTGTTTTGCAAACTGGCTATCATATAATAGTACTAATTCGTCCTCCACAAAGGTCTTTTGATGAATATGTCAATCATGCCATGCCTTATCCCATGCCTTCTGAGCTTTTTGATGGAAATTAGAAATGAAACGGTCTTCCTATAAAGCCATAAGTTGTACTAAATTATCCTCCGTGATATCAGGCTCTGCCATATTCATAAAAGTTGCGATGCGTAGGCTAGGAAAAATATATTCCATGGGCATAATGGCCTCCTTGCCATAGACCATCCTAAACGACATTCTCCCTGTCAAAATCTTGCAGGTGGTTCAGTAGGCCCAAAGAAAAGAAAGGATGTGCACGTCCTAGTCGCTGTGATCGGAATTACAAACCCTACTCAGTGCATGCTCCAAGACTTTATTGAATGCTTCAACTGATCCATTTGCATGAGGAAGATATGGAGTGATTTTCACATGATGGATCCAAAATTCTTCATTCAAGGCATGTATTGTCTCATTAACAAAGTGCATGTCTCTATCACTCATCAAGATTTGTGGACATCCAAATCTGGTCAGAATCTGCTCAAAGATGAAGTGTGAAATAGTATTTGTAGTGAAATCCTTCACTGCTTGTGCTTCGGCCCACTTGGATACATAGTCAGTGGTAGTTATAATGTAATGCACACCTATCTTCTTTCCAGGTGGGTTGATAGGTCTCACAAAATAGATGGCCCATTTGTCAAATGCTTGCAGGGCCATTTGCGGTTGAAGGGGCATTTCATCTCTACGTGATGGCCTTCCTATTTGTTGGCATGTATTGCAGGCTTTACAATAGTCGTGAGACTCAGTATGCAGGGTAGGCCACCTTAGGCCAGCTCTTAAGATATTTTGCATCATTGCTTTCCCTTCGTAGTGACCTCCTGCTACCCCGACATGGGCCTCTGCCAAGATAGCATGTCGTTAATGCTCCAGGATATATCAGCACAACACTTCATCTTCTCCCATCTTATATAGATGACTGACAATGATGGTAAAATCTACAGCACGAGTTACCAACTATTTCTTTTGTTGTACCGAATAATCCGTAGGTTCCATGCCTGTAGTCAGGAATTGAATGATGTCAGCGAAGTGTGCATCAATTACCTTAATAGAAAATAGCTGCGCATAAGGAAATCCTTCTTCTAGGTTGGTCGGTTCCTCCCCATTCTCAATTCGAGACAAGTGATCTAGCCTCACATTCAACTTCCCTAGCCTGACAATGATCTCAAAGTCGTATTCCTGGAACATCAGAAGCCATTAACAGATTCCCCCCTCCAACACAGTCTTATTCATCAGGTACTTCAAAGCTAAATGGTCTGTAAACATTTTGAAGTGTCCTCCTAACAAATAGTTCCGATACTTTTGTAATTCATAGACCATGGCCAATCCCTCCCGCTTCGTAGTAGAATAGTTGCGCTATGCACTAGAGAGTTTTCAACTAGCAAATGCAATCGGGTGATCAATGTCTCCATCTCCAGGCCGCATCAGGACCGCTCCTAGGGCGATTCCTGATGCATCGACATGAACATGGAATACCTTCGCCCAATCAGGAAAAATGAGGATAGGCGCAGAGGCCATCTTCTCCTTGAGTAGTTCGAAGCTCTTCTAACACTCGTCATCCCAAAAAAATGAAACATCCTTCTTAAGCAGCTTTTTTATAGGCACTGTGATCAGTGCGTACCCCTTGTTGTGGTTCTTGTGATTTGGAAGTTTGGCAATACCAAATGGCAAGACAACATCAAACCACTTTGGGATCTCAGGATCTAGCCCTCCTGGATCCAGAGAGGGATCTCTCTATAAAGGTAAAGAAATATATATCTTTAGGTTCAAATTAAGGTGTTAGGCTAGTTATAGAGCACAAAGGTTTTTGATTTTTTTGTTTGGTTGGGAAACCTTGAAAGGAGAGTTTAATGAAATGTAAAGGCAGGAGTAGTGAAGGATTTTCAGCAATGGGGAGACAATTCAAAGATAATACAAGTCCATTGGGTAGTGGGGTCATAAAAGGGTTTACTTGCAATTCAAATATCTAAGGCTTTCAAAGGGCTATTCATCTAAATTAGAGGATCTCTTAAGATGATTGCATGGGATGAAATAATAAGGAAATGAATGGGAATAACAAGAAAAGCCTTTCAAGGTGACAACTTTGGAGTGAGTCAAGGGATAGGGTGCACCTTATACGTCTATGATCAACACCCCTGATGAGGCTAACTTCAAAGAAAACAATCCAACAGTCCTCTTGACTACTTTCAGACAATCGAAAACACTTAATTTCATACACAGAGTGAAATCTGAGATCAGATAAAGGCTTTTAACCTTCCCTACTTTTGACACTCAACTCCAAGGGATATTCGACAGGCTAATTGTTGGAAGGGGGACTTAGGGGATAGGGCTAACACTAAATCTCCCTATTTCCTCATATCTTTCAGCTAAACCCTACAAGAACATATAAGAAACACACTCTAAATTCATACATCAGTAAGCATGGGCAAACCAACTCTTCACTGGTTAAATTATACTGAATTTGTTCTAAGATACACAAAGGCATAAAACATTAAACATAAGAAAGAGAAGGAAGCATTAGGGTACTTGCAGTAGTATATCCTAAGCTAAAATTACTGGTTTCTTATCAGAGAAAATGAAACATAATGTAACACAGTGAGAAAAAAATAACAGAGAAGAAAGACATCACCAATGAATTAGATCAGGATCCTGTGAACATGCTTGTCATATTAGAGGAGCAAAACCAGTCACATACATTATTGTCCAATAGCTTGATATCATCCATAAATCATCTCCCAGCCTATTTACAACAACCACTTAGGGAATTTTTACTCAATAAACAGCTTACAATCAGTTAATTCCCAACAACCAACCAACATTTTCAATGTATTTTTCATGGGTTCTTATAGGTGAATGAGTCATAGTAGTGGTATATAGGACTTAAAGGCTTCATTAAAACATAGGGAGAAATTTCTTCGAGTGCCCATTCTGTTTAATAGCTTTACATTAACTATGTGTACCCTTTAGATGAATTAGGAGTCTTTGTCAGGTTGACAATACTCTAAGGGTATGTTCTTTGAAATACTTTTCTGGCTGTAGTACTTTGTTTTATCCTCTAAGACAAGAAAGGTGAAGATTTGTCTTTCAAGTCTTCCATACTTTATAACTAATGCAGTGACAGTTCTTAGGAATTTATGCCATAATCATAACTATTATGGGGCTTGATGAATAATGGAGAATGGGTAGTAGGAATTGGTCTTTTCTTCAGTAAAAGGAATGTTCTGTTGATATATCTTTTGCACTACTTTAATCACTGTTTTGCATTTAACCTATGCTTTAAAATTCATTGAGCTTCCTTGATATTATTTATGGTCTTTGAAATGCCTCTTTGCCTGTAACTGTAGGTTAGGCCTCAAATACAATGCGCTAATCCCTTTAGTCCTTTGACTCTGATTCTCTGCAGTGGTGGCCTTGGTGTCTGAGGGTTCGGTCGTGTGAACAATGGTCATATTCCACTATTTGAGACATGAAACATATCCTCGCTGGCCCCATTTTTATTTAATTATGCCACAGGGGCACCATCCTGAGCATTTCTGTCACCTTTCATGACTCTGGGGTAAACTGGCAAGAACCATCATTAAACCTGTGACACAGCGCAAACATGTTAAGAAATCTTGCGAATTGGGTTAAACTGCTTTTCAAAGGCTTAGCTGGAGGGTGAGGAGCAGTGTGGATGGTGATTGCAGTGGAAAAATGGGAAGAAAACCCTGGCAGAGAAGCTAACCAGGTCCAATGGAGGTATGGGTGCGCGAGGGATGTGGACCGTTAGATCAGGATGATCTACGGTGAAGATCTCTCGATGAAGCATTTCGGGAGAGAGATGAAGAGAAAATGAATGAGATCGCGATATAATATGGACCGTTCGATCTCAGAGCTCGATGGCTGGGATTAAAACCGAAGGCGACGTTACAGAGGGCAGTGGTACGACAGAAAACCGAGGATGGTTTTCACATAAAAAATAAGGGGAGGCGATTTGGGACCAAAGGAACGTGATATGATTCAGCGATCGACATGTGGATTTGGGAAACCACTTTTATCGCGTAAGAGTTGCGTGATATTGGGGAGGGTCACAAACTTATGCGATATGGAGTATGAGCCGTCAGATCATGGGGTGTTGATCGGATGGTGTGGGTCGCACGCGATAGGTGCAGAGATGCAGGGGTGGAAGACATGGTGGGCCATGCGATGGCATGTGATGTTTGTCGTGTAGCGGGCGGAGGTCGAGGGACTAGGTGATGCGATGGTTGTAGATCTTCTCAGATCAACAACCAAGATTACATTGCATGATCGGGGGGTCGAGGAAAAGGAAAAAAAAAAGGGAACCCATGCTTTGTGATTGCGATGGTGAGGGATAATTATAAGGCAAAAACATGGTTTTGTGGAAAATGGAAGGACTGAAGGTAGAGGAAAGGGCACTTATCACATTGGAAGATTAGAAGAGTAAAGGGGAAGCGAGGAAAAGGAAACTCTGATTGCGATGAGCGATGATGACTTAGCGCTTGGTCATAGCACGGGGTTGCATGGAACACAGGGGCTAGGGCTTAAGCCTGCAGGGGCTAAAGGCCTATATCTAAAACAAGGGGCTTTTAGGCCAAAATGAAGCCTTTTTGAGAATTTTGGGAGGTTCCAATAAGAGGAAAAAGGGCCTTTAAACCATAAAAAAGGGATTCTTTAAAGTTTAAATAAGATTATATGAGAAAGAGGGTGAGTGGAGGGCTTTTTTCAGGAGAATGGGGGGATAAACAAAAGGGGAAAAATAAGTGATATGGGGGAAGGATGAAAATGCAAATGGAGGGGTCAAATGAGGGAAATGTGGGCCTTTAAAACAAATTTATTCTTATGAATAGTAGGGGAAACAATTTTGAAAGATTAATATATCACAAGGCTTCAAGGATGATATATTTTCAAAGAAAATATTCTCTTGAAGGCTTGGTCACAAATTTAGCCACCTTTTGCTATGAAATTTTTTTATGGGTGGCTAAAAATGGCTCCACATGGGGATGGCATCTTCTTGAAGGTGTCAAGAATCTTAGATAAAATATTTGGAAGTAGGCCAGAGCTTTGTTCTTGACCATCTTTCTTTCGCCGATTCAGCCATTACAGACATGATGAGTATTATATCAGCAACAACACTTTCTCAAAGAACTACCTACCCATCCTACTGTCCTAACATTTTTTATTCAAGGTGAACTTAGACTTGCAGACCTTTCACATCATTATTTTTTATTGAAAGCAAAAAATAATCTAATTCTACCCTTATCCCTCCATGAGACCAGATTAAATAGTTGGACTCATAGCTTCTCTACCTAAACTAATATCTGCCAGGATTAAACTGTCTGGCAGATTTCCATTCTCTATATTCTAAAACAGAAATTGTAACACAGCCAAACCAGGATTAGACTGTCTTATTTATTGTGGGTCCATGGCATAAAGACAAGCTGCACATGAACTAAAACTTGTATAAATTCAAATCCAAACTTTTGAAGGCTAAAGATCTGAAATTCAAAAACATTCTTCCTCCTTTTTGTGACTCAGATTTTGAGCTTGTTAGAGTCATCTTTTTTTTTATTTCAGCTCTGGTTTTGATCTTGCTAGAGCTTTTTTTGGTTCCTTCTTTGCTAGTTCAAGTTTTGAGCATGTTAGAACCAGCCTTTTCCTTTTCCTCTGGCTCCGATTTTGATCTAGTTTGAGCCATTCTTTTTAGAACTCTATAGGTTCAAGATTTAAGCTTGTCTGAACCTTTCTCTTTCTATTTTTGTATATTTTTCTTTTCAAAACAAACAAAGCAATGATATTTACAATGGAAGTGAAAACTTTAAACTGAATTTCAACAGAAATAATGCTTGAGCATCCTGCCATTGACAGGACCCCCAAACAAGTCTGTATCATCCCTTTCTTGCAGAAAAAATGCATTGGGACCCATGGTAGATTGAATGATGTAAGGGCCTTGCTATAAATTTTCAAACTTGCCATGCTTACCCTTATCTTCTCTCCTAGAGTCCCATTTGAGTACCTTGTCTCCAATTTTGAAATCACAGGCCTTTGACCTCTTATCAAACAACCTTTTGATATTCTCTTGTACTTTCTGAGCTCTGTTGTAGACTTCTTCCCTTTTTTGCTGGAGATGTATGGTCTGATTTATCCTTCTCACCATGCTATCTTCTTCTAACTATATTTCTTGGACCAATTTTATCACTAACACCCCTAAACTGGTAGGGAATACTGCCTTTGCTCCATAAACTAGCTGATAGGGATACATTCCAATGGATTTCTTTATTGTCAACCTGTCTGCCCATAGAGCATGCACTAGCTTATTATGTCATGAATTTTTATTATCTTCTAGTAGCTTCTTGATGATTTTCACCAAAATTTTGTTTGATGATTCTGCCAGCCCATTACCTTGAGGCTAATAAGCAGTGGAATGACCAAGTACAATCTGATATCTGTGGAAAAACTCAATCATCTTTTTGGAACCAAATGCAGTAGCATTGTCAGTGATAATTTTCCTGGGGAAGCCAAATCTAGATAGGATATGGTCTTCAAGGAATTTTATGATAACTGAGTCTGTGGTATTCCTAGAAGAGATGGCTTCTATCCATTTAGTGAAATAATCAGTGGCTGTGAGTATCCATCTATGTTGGGTAGATGAAGCAGGGTGGATTTCTCCAATGAAGTCTAGGCCCCACTGTTGAAAAGGAGCTTCAACGATGACTGGTTGTAAAGGTAAAGGGAGGAGTTTTCTTTTGCCCTCAAAGATTTGGCATTTTTGGCAGGAAACTATCATTTTGTGGACATCTTGGAAAAGGGTGGGCCAATAATAACCAGCTCTAAGGATTTTATTGGCAGTAGTTTTCCAATAGAGGTGGCCTCCACATTCTCCTTCATGGAACTCATGCTTGATCTTATCTGCATCCATCTCTGGAAAACATTTAAGCAATAAACCATTGGCATTTTTCCAATATAAATATTCATTTAAAATGCAATAATTCCTAGCTTTTAAATTTAAAAACCTTGCCTTTGTCTTGGATAGACTAGGAGGCGCATTGAGATTAACAAGCACATGCACAATATCAACATACCATGTGAGTTTTGGAAATGATATCCAACAATTGGAGTTGGTAATCCTTCCTATTCATCTAATGCATCTACCATATTTATGTCAAGAGCCTGTAAGTTAGATTTATCCATCAATTGTGCTAAGCCTTGACCCTTGATGAGTTTAGTGGGTTTAATTTCCAGATCATATTCCAATATCACAGCAATCCACTTCCCTCTTTTTCCATCTGGATCTTGTGACAAAATGTATTTTACCACTATATTAGGCACAACGGTGATAACATGAGAATCTAAAATATAAACTCTAAAATCCTTCAAGGCCTTTACCAAGGCATAGGCCTATTTCTCCATGATATTATATTTCAGAGGTGCATCTCTTAATGCCTTGCCAAAAAACGCAATTGGCTGCTCTCGTCCTTCTAGATTTTTCTGTAATAGGACAACAACCACAGTATGCTCTGATGCAAATGATAATATGAGGAAGTCCTTAGTGAAATCAGGGCTGATGAGAACTGCTACTTGGGTGAGTGCATGTTTTACCAATTCAAAGGACTTCTTGGCTTCTAGAGTCCATTTAACTCCTACCTCATTTTTTAGCATATTTGTCATGTCTCTAAGGAGTTCTGCATGGTTGGGTATGAACCTTCTCAAGAAATTAATCTTTCCAATGAAAGATTTCAATTCCTTGATGTTTCTAGGGTGAATAATCTGCAATATACCCTCAACCCTTTTTGGGTCTATTTTAATCCCCTTTTCAGATATGATGTGACCAAGAAGTTTACCTTCTTGGAGACCAAACACTGTCTTTTTTGGATTTAAAGATAGCCCATACCTCTTTCATTTCTAAAAAAAATTCCTAAAATGTTTAAGGTGTTCTTCATCAGTTTTGGAATAAAATGTAATGTCATCGAGGTAAATTACAATGAAGTACCCTATTTCTTCTAAGAATGCAATATCCATGGCTCTTTGAAAGGTGGCACCTGCATTCATTAACCCAAAAGGCATCTTCACATACATGAAAGTGCCCCAAGGAGTAGTGAAGGCAATTTTCAGTTGATCTTCAAGAAAAACCAATATTTGGTTATATCCTGAGAAACCATCTAGCAAGGAAATCCTCCTAGAACCAACTACCCTTTGTAGGATATGTTCCATTTTGGGCAAGGGGTAATTGTCATTCAATGAGGCTCTGCTTAAGTTTCTGAAATCGATACACAGCCTTATTTATCCTGTCCTTTTCCTTACAGCCATAAAGTTAGATACCCAGTCTGAAAACCTTACAGGGACTATGATTTCGACATCATACATTTTCTTAATTTCCTTTTCTACCAGAGGCAATTATGCAGGATTTATTCTACGCAGCCTCTGCCTAAAAGGTTTCTGGTTTTCTTTCAATGGTATCTTATGATAGATAGTCTCTGTGTCATATGCCTTCAAATCCTCATAGCTCCAGGAAAATACATCAGCAAACTCTCTAAATAACTCGATGTATTTCATTTTGATCTGGGCTAGCAATGTCTTAGATAATTTGATCATCTTAGGCTTGTCCTTGCTGCCTATATTGCATTCTTCAATATCAGATTCAGTGGGTTCTATTGTTGGTTTCTTTGCCACATCATTAAAATCAAAGAGGTCTTCAAGGGGTGCTAGTCCTCGGGGTATACCTTTGTCTTTGAACTACAGTACCTCTATGTCCTCCTCTTCTGTTTGATTTTCAAACTCTCTGGTCAGCATGTTTATTTTTGCAATAGGGAGTGGTTTTTCTTCATCAGGGGGCTCTTTATCCAAACAGTCTTCATCAGACCTAGAGTTTGGATTTGGAAATTCAAACTCATTCCTAGAAAGCAGGAAATCCTCTATCTTTTGATCACCCTCAAATACCTACCAATATTTTTCATTATCTGGTACTGTTGGTCTGTATTTTGTCTGAACAATGAACTGTTTGTCATTATGTGGTCTTTGGCATGAGCTAGCAGCACAAGCCAACCCGCTTGCAAGTATGTTTTAACCTCTACGGACAAATACAAGCTCATATTCTACAAATGTTTTCAAAAGGTCCATGGCATCATTTCTATATGCCCTCAATCTAGGATGTTTGGCAGTGTACTCTCCATTTATTTGTTTGATGACCAGTTCTAAGTCCCCATGAACCACTATCCTCTTGGCTCCTAGTTTTTTCAATAGATGTAATCCTAAGAGGAGAGCTTCATACTCTGTTATGTTGTTTGTGCATTTGAAATTTAGCTTGAAAGCATGGCTTTCAGCATAGCTGTTTTCAATGTTGTGCAACCATACCCCTACTCCTGCACTCCTTTTAGTGCAAGATCCATCAAAAATCATGCTCCATAAGGGGTTGTTTGCAGATTTGACATCAGTTTCATCCTTAATGCCATGTTCATCATTATGTTGTTTCCTAAGGTTAGCACTGTGTTGTGTTACGTTTTGTTCCTCAGGATTTTCATAGAGTTTGGGTGGATGGGTAGTCTGCTGTTTACAGTCTTGGTTCTGTTCACTCTGGTTTTCTAATTTAGGAAACTGTGCAAGTACTTCTCCCTTGATTTCCTCTATTTCTGGGGTTGCAGTTATGTTTGGATTTATGACCCCTACTTTGCAGGTTAAATTTTTATCCTCCAGCTCTTGCTCATTAGTGAATTCATCATTATAAAGGATAAAGAGTCCAGATCTATATGGACAGAGTAAATAGGGGCATTCTCTGGCTTCTTTGGGCTTCTCACCATGAATTTCACGTGTGATTCCCTATAGAGTCTTCTGAGTTGGCTAAAAACAGGGATAATGGCGTATGTCATATCCATTTGCATTGTGCCCTGCAGCTTATCACCCCATGATCTTGACAGCAACATGCCATACTTGGGAGGTACATCAACCACTACAACATCCATTACTATGCATTTGGCTGGGATTTGGGTCAAATTTACACAGAGGTCTTTGATCAGGCCTAAGCATTTTACTCTGTTAGAGTCAAAAGAATATAAATCTTTATATGGTCTAATTATCTCTAGACCTAATCTCTCCATGATCACTTTTGGCATGAGGTTATGTGAAGCCCCTGAGTCATGCATAGAGTTGTGTAGGATTTTGTCATGGATATTTAGACTGACATAGAAAGGAGGCACTACTCCTTCTAGGAATTTCCCTTCAATTTTTGGGCCAAACAAGAGAGCTGGTTGATCATCATTTAGGTTGACCGAGTCATTATTTTCTCCTAAGTTTAAAGCTTTCAATATTTTACATTTATATACATCTTGGGTGACCAACTCAGTGAGAGGAACATAAATTTTGATTTTGGCAATTTCACTTTCCAAATTGAAAGGAAACTGACTCTTGGAAAGGTTCAAATCTATTTTGTTGGTCACTATTTTATTGGCAAAATCAGCTTGTTGATTCTCATTATGTACATTATTTGAAATTGTTTTATCTGAGAAATTAGTTGCAATGCTAGTGCTATTGGGTTCTTGACTTGGTTTTTCAATGGTTTGGGTGTTATTTCCCATGCTTTGGTCAGAACTTCCAACTATTGTTTTGTTGTTTTCAGCAGTCTCTTTAGGAGTCCTTTCAGGCCTTTTCTTAATGGAAATTTCAGAAGTTTTTGGTTTGAGAGTTTCTGGGCTCTTTTTTCTTCTGAGCTCATATTGTTCATGAACCTGCATGATGGAATTCTCGAATCCTAATCTATAGTCCTCGGATTCTAACCCTTCATCTTCGCAATGTGTGTATAGGGCTTGGTTGTCTTCTGTGAAAAAGGTGAGATCCTCGTTAGCCACTCCTATCATGTTAATGTTTGTTCCCTCTGATTCTTCTATTATTCCCTCATCCTCATCTAGGAAATTTTCTTGGAATGGGGGCCTGATTTTTTGATCGGAATACCTCTGTTTTATGGGTAGGGTGTTTCTCCTAAAGTTTTGGTTCTGGTTTTGAGACTGATTCCTATTCTGGGCATTTTCTTGCACAACCATTTTCTCCATCATTCTTTCTAGCCTATCCATGTTTTTGGCTAGATGATCTAATTTTGAATCAGATGTAGAAGGTGTGATGTCTTCCCTATAGGTTACCTTCTTTTCAACCCTCATCCTAGCTCTTTTAGCAATTAAGTTCGCCTCTATGCTCACTGCCCCTTTCTGCATGTCTTCTAATGTGTTATAATCTCTTTCCCTTAGTTGGTAAGCCATCTTAGGATCAAATCCATTAGGTAAATTCATGAGGGCTAACCCCCGAGGAGGTTTCATGTGGGCTGGTAAAGCGTTGTAAATAATATTGTACCTAGCACAATATTCTTGCACCCCTTCTCCCACATTTCTCTTAATGTTCTCATATTCAGACAAGGTTTGGAGAGGGTTCTTCCTGACTTCCCACTTGTTTAGAAATAATTGATGAAAGGCAATGAGGTCCAGGATGCTATGTGGAGCTAGATTTTTAAACCATTTCCTAACTTCTCCCCAAACAACCTGAGTTTAATGGTTTCATCAGCTATCTCATTTCTATCACGATAGTCATTCATTTTTTCTATGTGCTGTGAGGCAGTGATTGAGCCCATGGCTTCATAGAATGGAATAGAGGTCTTATATCCTTGGGGTCATAAAAGGGTTTACTTGCAATTCAAATATCCAAGGCTTTCAAAGGGCTAGTCATCTAAATTAGAGGAACTCTTAAGATGATTGCATGGGATGAAACAATAAGGAAATGAATGGGAATAACAATAAAATCCTTTCAAGGTGACAACTTCGGATTTAGTCAAGGGACAGGGCACACCTCATACCTATATGATTAATACCCCTGATGAGGCTAACTTCAAAAACAACAATCTAGCAGTCCTCCTGACTACTTTCAAACAGTAGAAAACACTTAATTTCAAACACGGAGTGAAATCTAAGATCAGAGAAAGACTTTTAACCTTCCCTACTTTTGACACTCAACTCCAAGGGATCTTCGACAGGCTAACTGTTGGAAGGGGGACTTAGGGGACAGGGCTAACACTAAATCTCCCTATTTTCTCATATCTTTCAGGTGAACCCTACAAGAACATCTAAGAAACAAAATTTAAATTCATACATTAGTTAGCATGGGCAAACCAACTCTTCATAGGTTAAATTATACTAAATTTGTTCTAAGATACACAAAGGCAGAAAACATTAAACATAAGAAAGAGCAGGAAGCATTAGGGTACTTGCAAAAGTATATCCTAAGCTAAAATTATTGGTTTCTTATCAGAGAAAATGAAACATAATGTAACACAGCGAGAAAACAATAACAGAGAAGAAACACATCACCAATGACTTAGATTAGGATCTGGTGAACATGCTTGTCATATTAGCAGAGGAAAACCAGTCACATACATTGGACTTGTCCAATAGCTTGATATCATCCATAAATCATCTCCCAGCCTATTTACAACAACCACTCAGGGAATTTTTAGTCAATAAACAACTTACAATCAGTTAATTTCCAACAACCAACCAACATTTTCAATGTATTTTTCATGGGTTCTTATAGGTGAATGAGTGATAGTAGTGGTAGATAGGACTTAAAGGCTTCATTAAAATAGAGGGAGAAATTTCTTCGAGTGCCCATTCTGTTTAATAGCTTTACATTAACTGTGTGTACCCTTTAGATGAATTAGGAGTCTTTGTCATGTTGAAAATAAATCTCAGGGTATGTTCTTTGAAATACGTTTCTAGCTGTAGTACTCTGTTTTATCCTCTGAGACAAGAAAGGTGAAGATTTTTCTTTCAGGTATTCCATACTTTATAACTAATGCACTGAAAGTTCTTAGGAATTTCTGTCAGAATCATAATTGTTATGGGGCTCGATGAAGAATGGAGAATGGGTAGTAGGAATTGGTCCTTTCTTCAGTAAAAGGAATGTTCTGCTGATATATATTCTGCGCTGCTTTAATCACTGTTTTGCGTTTAACCTGTGCTTTAAACTTCATTGAGCTTCCTTGATATTCTTTATGGTCTTTGAACTACCTCTTTATCTGTAATTGTGGATTAGGCCTCAAATACAATGTGCTAATCCCTTTAGTCCTTTGACTTTGATTCTCTGCAGTGGTGGCCTTGGTGTTTGAGCATTCGCTCATGTGAACAATGGTCATATTCCACTGTTTGAGACATGAAATATATCCCTGCTGGCCCCATTTTCATTTAATTATGCCACAGGGGCGGCATCCTGAGCATTTTTGTCACCTTTCGTGACTGTGGGGTAAACTGGAAAGAACCATCATTAAACCTGTAACACAGCACAAACATGTTAAGAAATCCTACGAATTGGGTTAAACTACTTTTCAAAGGCTTAGATGAAGGGTGAGGAGTAGTGCGGATGGTGATTGCAGCAGAAAAACAGGAAGAAAACATTGTCTGAGTAGCTAACCAGGTCCAATGGAGGTCTGGGCGCGACAAGGGATGTGGACCGTTAGATCAGGACAATCTACAGTGAAGATCTCTCGATGACGCGTTTCAGGAGAGAGATGAAGAGAAAATGAATGAGATCGCGATATAATATGGACCGTTCAATCTCAGAGGTCAACGAATGGGATTAAAACCGAAGGCAACGTTGCAGAGGGCAGTGGTATGGCGGAAAACTGAGGATGGTTTTCGCATAACAAAATGAGGGGAGGCGGTTTCGGACCAAAGGAACGCAATACGATTCAACGATTGACACGTGGATTTGGATAGCCTCTTTTATCGTGTAAGAGTTGCGCAATATCAGGGAGGGTCACAAAGTTATGCAATATGGAGTCTGAGCCGTTAGATCATGGGGTGTTGATCAGACGATGCGGGTCGCACGCGATAGGTGCAGAGATGCAGGGGCAGAAGACATGGTGGGCCATGCAATGATGTGTGAAGTTTGTTGTGTAGCGAGTGGAGGTTGAGGGACTAGGTGATGCGATGGCCGTAGATCTTCTCAGATCAACGGCCAAGATTACATCACATGATCGAGGGGTCGTGGAAAAGGAAAAAAACAAAGGGAACCCACGCTTTGTGATTGTGATGGCAGGGGCTAATTATAAGGCAAAAACGTGGTTTTGGGAAAATGGAAGGACTGAAGGTAGAGGAAAGGGTGCTTATCACATTGGAAGATTAGAAGAGTAAAGGGAAAGCGAGGAAAAGGAAACTCTGATTGTGATGAGCGATGAGGGATTAGCGCTTGGTCATAGCACAGGGTTGCATGGAACACATGGGCTAGGGCTTAAGCCTGCAGGGGCTAAAGGCCTATATCTAAAACAAGGGGATTTTAGGCCAAAATGAAGCCTTTTTGAGAATTTTGGGAGGTTCTTATAAGAGGAAAAAGGGCCTTTAAACCATAAAAAAGAGATTCTTTAAAGTTTAAAGAAGATTATATGAGAAAGAGGGTGAGTGGAGGGCTTCTTTCAGGAGAATGGGGGGATAAAAAGAAGGGGAAAAATTAGTGATATGGGGGAAGGATGAACATGCAAATGGAGGGGTGAAATGAAGGAAATGTGGGCCTTTAAAAAAACTTTCTTATTATGAACAGTAGGGGAAACAATTTTGAAAGATTAATATATCACAAGGCTTCAAGGATGATAGATTTTCAAAGAAAATATTCTCTTGAAGGCTTGGTCACAAATTTAGCCACCTTTTGCTATGACAAATTTTTATGGGTGGCTAACATCCCTGAATGAACTTTCAGTAGTAGCTTGTGTGTCTGAGGATCGAACACAACTCTTTCTCAGTTGTAGGTACTACCAGATTTAGGATGATTGCAACTTTCGCAAGGTCAACCATCAACCCCTGTCAGCAGACTATATGTCCGAGCAATATTCCGAATGGTACGCAGAAGATACACTTCTTGATATTCAGGGAAATCTGGTGCTTTCTACAGGTATCCAACATCATGCGCATGTTCGAAATGTGCTTCTTCTCTAAGCCGAAGATAGTCCAATCATCAAAGTAAACCTCCAAAAATTTGTGGATGAACTCTTTGAACACTGCGACTACTACACATGAAAATATAGCAGGGGCATTCTTGAGTCCAAATGGCATGTCCGTATACTGAAAGAATCCCCATTCAATAGAAAACATAGTTTTGCTGTGATCTTCAAGTGCGATTTGGATCTGATGGTAGCCTGAGAACCCGTCAGTGAATGAGTATGCTTCTTGGCCTCCTACACTATGCAGGATTTCATCTGAGAATGGCGTCGGAAAGTGATCATGTACACAGGCATGATTCAATTTGCACAAGTCCACACAGATTCAGATTTCTCCCTTCGTCTTCTTCTCCTGAACCACCATCGGACTTACCCAATCCGACTATTTGACCGGTTCAATGATACCTGCGGTGAGCATTTTATCAATTTCTTCCTTAACCTTCTGTTTATACTTAGGATTCATCCGATAAGGGTGTTGCTTCATAGGGCATGCATCTAATTTTAACATGATGCGCATAACCCCTAGGTCCCCTATGATTCCCTTGAGCTCTGAAAACTTCGTCAGGAATAAGTCTTGATATTCCGTGAGAAATTATGCAACTTTGCTTACTATGTCATCATCCACTATTCCCCAATTTTAGCCAACTTAGGTTGCTCTTCCGTGTTAATGTTGACTTCTCATAGCTTCAGAGGCTTCATCACATCCACAGTTTGTAGTGGAGGTATCCTAAATACGTGCTCTCCCTAAAACTCTGGGATAAAGACATTGCGTGGATCCTCATCACACTCTTCTATGGTTATATTGCAGCAGTTAGCAATATCTTGCATCTGTGTCTCCCATGTTGGTACCCCAAGTGTTACGTAGGGATGTGATTCATCAAATACGAAGGTATCTATATCCCGCAGAGCTTCGTTAAGTGCCTCTGTTCCCCCTATTAGCCCAAATGTCCCTATAAATGCATCCTTTAATGTTTCCTAGTGGTAGGTGCACTGATGGAGCTCTGCATATAAATACCATGTGGTGGGAATTGGTCCCAAGGCATGAATAAACAAGTGCACCCATTCTTCTGTAGTCTGATCACACCCTTTTTCCATCCACGCGAATAGATGCTCGTGCGGGTCTCTAGGGCCAAAGAATGTTTTTACGCGGAAGTGGGACGAAGGTTCAAATCGCAAGATCATCATATCCCGACATTCTTCCCAATTCTAGAATTCCCCCTTATGCGTGTCCCACCACCTCGCAGGTGTTGCTCTCATGGCTATATTAAGGACCCAGAGCCTTCGCTCTATTGGAACCTCTACTTCAAATGCTCACAAAAACTCCTTAATACTATCAGAACCATCAAAGTAGGGCAGTTCTCTTACCTCTGAGGATATGCATTGAAAGTCCCTTGTGATGCGCAAACATTGTAGCGTAGAGACATCATGCAACCGGTTTTGCCAATTTTCCATTTCTCCATCAGAGTCAGAGAAGCATTCACTATCCTTCTCCCAGCAAAGCACACCACCGGCCGTAGGATTGATCCAGTCTTCATTCCACACAGTTAACTTATAGATGTAATCCACCTCCTCTTCCTCCCACACTGGCTCTGTATACCTTTCTCCTTCCATGGGGTCTAGTGGTACTATCACCCCGTTCCTTCATTTTCAAAAACCATGCTTCTCTTCTTCAAATTGATAATACCGCCCATATCTATGGCCCAGTCCAACCCTAGGAGCGTAGGATAGGGGTCCACATCTTCTACAATATGAATGACCTCAAAGTCAGCCCAGACCTTAACTCCTGCAATATCCACCACGATCTTTGATAGCCTTCCCAACAATATGATCTTTTGTTGATTAGCCATGCGTAGCCAGATAGTGGACCATTCCAACTTAGGTTCTCCCATGCGCTACCAGGCTTGCTTGGGTAGTACATTTTCATCTAATCCTAGGTCCAAAATAACTTGATCCATTTCATAATCACCGATTTGTGATGTAAGCCACATTTCCCTAGAGTGTGTTTCTTATTTTTGTACAGTTTATGCACATCCTTAACTTCCAAAGGGTGGATTAGTTCTTTTAGCACAACTATCTATTAGTGCTTGGAGGTTTTTGATGGCCCGCTGGTTGCAGAACAGCTTCATACACGCCTGTAAAAATGGTCGGACCTCATCTTCTGCTTTGATATCTGTGGGGTTCTGATAATTAGATGCCTCAACTATAGAAAAGTCTTGTTGTGCTGTGAAAAAGGTTTCATTTTCATTTTGTAGGTCTAAACCCTCTAGTTTGATGACTTCTTTTTGGATCAGAGGCTCAGCCATAGCTTTCTCTTCCACCCCCCTAGTAGCCATGTCGTTGGGTGTTATGAAATTAACGCTTGGTCCTTCGTCTCAAGGTTCAACCTTAACCCTTTGCACATTCTATGTAGGTGTCAATTACTTTTCCTAGATCTTTACGATCAGAGTTGGAAAGTCTTCGATCACATGGTCCAGCTATCCACAATATCTACAAGACTGTCTTGCAGGGTTTGGATAGTCTCTCACAAAGTGGCCTACCTCTCTGCAGTTGTAGTAGATCAATTGTCATCTTCCCCTACTTGCGCTTCTACCCCAGCCTCCTCCCCTACCCCTAGCTGGGGAGCCACCTATGCTTGAGGGAGATTTTGGTGAAAAAGGGTCTGATTGTACCCTATATAGATATCCTCAGTCTATCATCAGATCATAGGTCCGACAGTTCTATTCGTCATGTCATACATATCTAAAACACTTGCACCATTGTTGCTTCAATTCTAGGACATATGCAACAAGGCGGGGCAGTGGTTGGTATCATGCAGCCTAGCAATGTGACAATCATCGCACCACAACACCATCCCACTTGATCCCGTAGAATCCCTAGGACGCAATGGACTCAGTCCGCCGGCATGCATGTAGTCTGCTAGCAGAGGACAGTTATCCTTGATGTGGACATTCACCCTGCCTCGTATGCACCATCTATCAGGTCTAGCCTCTGTTCCTAGCTCCTTTTTCAGATTCTAGATCTCCATGTGCATTGCCTCTATCTTTCCTTGTATTTGTTGTACTCCGAAATGGGTATCATATCTTGGTGCAGCTTCCAGCTTCATAGCAATATCCAAGGCATTTTCCTACGATTCAATGGCTTGATGACCCATTGGCACGTGTGGGTGGGGTAGTAACATAGAAATGAACCACTCCATGTGCTACCTATCATCATACAAAAATCCTTCTTCTCTGGTCAACTTCCCATACAGACTCAGATGGTCCTTGCTTGAAATCTTTCATATTGTTCACTATCTGAGAGTAGGACTTAGGCTTCTTGAACTGTTGTTTCAAGGCATTCTTAATCTCTTCAATGGTTTCATTCACATGCTGAGCTATGTATCCCATATACCAGTCCAAGGCTCTTCCTTTAAAGGCAAGGGATAGTTGTGTCCTTTTCATAGCATCGCTGGCCACATTCTGCGCAGTCCATACCAATCCTGCGACAAACTAGAACCGATCCATATCTTCATCTCCTACTCCCTTGAAGGTAGGTAGCTTTATGTGTGAGGCCATATCGTCTTCTAATGGAGGTGGAGGTACAAGTGAGTTCTTACCCCTATGCTAGTTTGAAGGTGGTGTAGACGGAGGGCTATGCGCAGCCGAATTTCTTATTGGACTATAGGCAGATCTATCTCCTTCTTGATTAGTTCTATAGTATTTACCACTCCGTGTTGTACCCTCACTCTGATTGGAGATCATTCACTTTGTATGACTGCACAAAATTCTCTTTTTGAACAATAAGATCTTAATCAGTAATGGCAGGGTTTTCAGAAACTTACCTTGGAAACCCTTGAAGAACCTCTGCTCTTCCTTAGAATAGGACATGAACTAGTCAATTGAAAATTATGTCACAAATCCTCCTAGCACACTATCTACCCAGTGATCTACCATAAGAGTGATGGTATTATCAGTTCTTTCTAACTGTCGGATCAAATCTAGAGTCCATTGCATGATCCGCTCATCCTTCTAACACGTCTGGAAGTCCACAAACCTTGCCAGCCACTCTTGGAGCTTGGTTGTGAATGTCACGAAGAAAATTTTGTAGATCTCTATGAAAATGTACTTATTCTTCCACTTCTTTGTGGTCAACTTTGCACTACGATTCTCTTTCACCCCGAATTCCTGAACTTGCTTTTCAAACCACTCTTTGATTTCTTTTTTCTCAGGTCTCCAATGTTTTCTTGGCATTACCCGATCTCTCTCAAAATGCTCCCGGATCTAGAAACATAACCATTTGTTGGCTCTGTAGGTTTTAACCTTGAACAGAAATTATCTACACACAAATCCTATAATAGAAAATAAACAATAGCGAGAGCATAAAACATAAAACAGATAAACACAAAGATTTTCCCCTGGATCCCAAATTGGGACGACCAACTTTATTTTTCATTATTTTCCTTTTAGTGTTACAACACATATATACATGTCGAAGCATACATAAACCCCAATCCATTAACCCTGGATTAGAACATAACTGTAGTTCCCTTGACCGGATCTACAAAATACCAGGGGTTGAAAACCATCGTACCCCAAAAAAAGATGTGCAAAATCATGCACAAAACATGGGTGGGTCTGCCTATGAGTGGGACCGCACACCAAAAAAAATTTCGCCAGGGTGCTGCCTCCCCCCCTGTTGTGCCTGGCGCAATGTACAGCGCGTGGGGCTAGTCATGGAAAGAATATAACACATACCCAACATTCTCCCACTTGTTGTTTTCTTTCCACAGGGGGCCACAAGAGAGCTTAGTCATTGGGCCAATTCTTCAACACCCATTGTTTCTCTACACCAAGAGAACTTCTGAGTGCTTACAGAATTCTTCAATGCATCTGCAACATTCTTAAAAGTTTCCACCTTTACCAGCAACACCCTTTTAGCCTCAACCATATCTCTAATAAAGTGATATTGAACATCAATGTGATTTGTCTTTGAATGATAAGCAGGGTTCTTAGCCAAGAAAATTGCACTTTGGCTATCACAGTCTATCCTTATAGCTTGTTGTACCAACCCCATACTTGAACAAAATCTCTGCAACCAAACTGCTTCCTTTCTTGCATGAGTGGCTGCTATGTATTCTGCCTCTGTAGTTGAAAGCACCACTACAGACTGTCTTTTACTCATCCAACTAATTGCACCTCCAAATAGGCTAAACACATACCCACTTGTAGATCTTCTTTGGTCCAGATCTCTAGCCCAGTCTACATAAAAGAAACCATGAATGTCCAACATTCTTTCTAATCCTGGTCTTCCTTGGTAGCACAAGCCATAATCACTAGTGCCACGTAAATATCTGAAAACCCGCTTCAATGTTGTCCAATGCTCCTTCCCTAGGTTTGACATAAACCTGCTCAATACTCCCACTACATGTGCAATGTCTGGTCTAGTATAGACCATTGCATACATCAGGCTACCCACTGCACTTGCATATGGAACACAGGACATATCCTCCTCTTGTTCTTGTGTCTTGAGACACTGTTCAGCAGATAGCTTTACACCTACAGGAATAGGAACATTCACCGGTTTACTATCTTGCATATTGAACCTTTGCAATATAGTCTCGACATACTTCCTCTGGTTTAACCAGAGCTTCCTCTTTGCTTGATCTCTCTTAATTTCCATGCCAAAAATTTAGTTTGCAGCACCAAGATCCTTCATGTCGAATTTGGAGAACAGCTGGGTCTTCAAATCTTGGATAATTTCTTTGTCATTTTCAATCAACAACATATCATCCACATACAAGACAAAATAAATAACACGGTCACCAATTAATTTAAAATAAACAGAGTGATCCACCTTGCTTCTGGTGAAGCCAAGTCCCCATATATAGGTATCAAATTTCTAATACCACATCCTTGGTGACTGTTTTAACCCATACAGAGACTTCTTCAACCTGCACACCAGTTCTTTCTTACCCTTCACCATAAAGCCTTCAGGTTGCTTCATGTAGATCGCCTCTTCTAGATCCCCATGAAGAAATGTTGTCTTCACATCCATCTATTCTATCTCAAAATCAAATGCAGCATCAACAGATAAAAGTAATCTAATAGAAGTAACTTTGGAAACAGGAGAAAAAATATCACCAAAATCAATTCCTGACACCTGGGAATAACCTTTTTCTACCAACCTAGCTTTGTATTTCTCCACCTTGCCTTCTACATTCATCTTCTTCTTAAACACCCATTTTCTCCCGATGGGCTTCCTTCTCGCTGGCAATTATACTAGATCCCATGCATCATTTTTGTGCAAGGATTCCATCTCATCAACCATGGCCTCCTTCCAGAGTTTTCCATCCTCTGAATCTACTGCCTCCCTGACAGTTCTGGGATCATCATCAGTTATAGTTAAGGTAAAACCTGAACAAAAAGCAGATGGACTATACCTTTCTGGTTTCCTTCTTTCCCGAGTTGATCTTCTCACAGCTGGAGTTTGTGGCTCTTCCTCTTCTGAGTCTTCTTCTGTTGTAGAGTCTGATTCATCCTCCTTTAGCTCAAACTCTATCTTCTGAGGTTCCTTTGGTATGATTTCATGTTTAACAACATCTTTCACCTCTCTAAACACCACATCTCGACTGTACACAACCTTCCTTGTTCCTAGGTTCCAAAGCTTGTAACCATTTAAACCATCCTTATACCCAATAAAGATGCACCTTTCAGATTTATTATCCAACTTGGTCCTTTTCTCCTTTGGAACATGTACATATGCATCACATCCAAATACCCTTAGATGTGAAAGAGAGGGTTTCTTACAAGTCCATACCTCATGTGGAGTCTTATCCTCCAACACTGATGAAGGTGATCTATTCGTATACAGTCTCCCACGCCTTGCTAAATTCTTGTCCCTAACTGATTGCCAGAGCATGCTTCTTGCCTTTTCCATCGACGATACATTCATTCTTTATAAAATCCATTTTTTAGAGTGTGTATACAGGTAGTCCTTGCCATGCTCCACACTTCTTACAGAACTCTTCAAATTCCTTCTTGCAGAACTCCCCACCATTATCTGTCCTCAACGCCTTTATCTTCTTCTCTGTTTGGTTTTCCACCAGAGCCTTAAATTCTTTAAATTTGTCAAAGACTTCAGATTTCTTCCTCAAGAAATTATCCATGTATTCCTTGAGAAGTCATCTATGAATGAAACACAGTACACAGACTTTCCCAGTGATGGAACTGAGACAGGTCCAAACACATCACTGTGCACAAGCTCTAATATCTTGTTCGCCTTCTTAGCACCAGAAGGAAAACTCACCCGATTCTACTTCCCATATACACAATGTTCACAGAAATCGAAATCCAGAGAGAAATTAGGCATACCTTCTACCATACCATTTCTATGCAGTATCTGAAGGCCCTTCTCTCCAATATGTCCAAGCCTTTGATGCCATAGCATGGTCTTTTCTCTAGAGACAGCTAGGATTTTCACTCCACTTTCAGGAACCACAGAACTGTTACACCCATCAATAACAGTGCTACCTTGTAGCTTATACAGAGTTCGAATCCAAACTCCCCACATTAATACTAGTGCTCCCCAAACCATCTTGCAGGCATATTTCTCGAACACTGTTTTTACACCTGCATCATCCATCTTGCTTAAGGAAATCAGATTTCTGGCCAATGCATGAATATGAAGAACACCAGAAAGTGTTCTAATCCTTCCACCTTTCAGCTTCAGCTTGACCTTTCCACGTCCTAAAATTCTGGCCTTCCTATCATCCCCTAGGAAGACATCACCACCATCATATTTCTCATACTCGCAAAACCACTCCCGATGGGGAGTGAAGTGAAAGGATGCACCTGAGTCAATCAACCATGACTCATGATCTACATGTGTATTTGAAGAAGAAGCCAAATAAACATCCCCACCTTCATCTGAGGTGGTTTTTTCCTCTGCAGAAGGAGCATCATCAGATCCCTTTCCTTTCTCAGGGGCTTTAGATCAGCAGTCCTTTTTGTAGTTCCCTTCCTTTCTGCATTTCCAGCATACCTTTACAAACTTTCCAAGAGATTTATATCTCTCTCTAGATTTGGATCTCCCACTCGAAACCTTATTCTTGTTTCTGTTTTAGGACCTTCCTCGTATAGTTAAGGCATCTCCATTCTGGCCCTCCATATTTCTCCGTCTCATTTCCTCCGACAACAAGGCTGAGACAATGTCATCAAAATTCAAGGTAATTGTATTGCTACCTATTGCAATAACTAGACTATCCCACGAATCTGGTAGAGAACACAACGAACTGATGCACTTATCTTCATCTGATATTTTAATATCAACAGATGACAGCTGACTTACCATAGTATTGAAGGCGTTCAGATGCTCTGTCACCAAGTCTCCATCCTTCATCCTTAGTTTATACAGCTTTTTCCGCAGGAACAACTTATTCACCAAAGACTTAGATTGGTACAAAGTCCCAAGTTTTTCCCACAAATTCTTCTCCGTAGCTTCCCCAGATACATTCAACAATACCGAATCCGAGACACACAACCGTATTGTGCTCTTAGCCTTCCGATCTAGTTTCTTCCGCCTTCATCTCGACATTGCCGTTGGTTTAGTACCTGGATCTACCACGATCCACTGATCTTTATCCACCAGTAGATCCTCCATCTTGAGCTTCCATAACTCAAAACTTTGACCATTAAATTTCTCTATCTCTATCTTCCCACTGCTCGCCATCTTCTTTCACTACAAGAATTGATCCCGTAGATCTCCCAATGAACAGGGTCTACCTCAGGCCCGAGCAAAAAACCCTCAGCATCAAAGGCGTCTCCTTGAAGCCAAAATAGCTCTGATACCAAATGTAGGTTTTAACCCCGAACAGAAATTATTTACACATGAATCTTATAACAGAAAATAAACAATAGCGAGAGCATAAAACATAAAATAGATAAACACAGAGATTTTCCCCTAGATCCCAAATCAGGACAACCAACTTGATTTTTCATTATATTCCTTTTAGTGTTACAACACATATATATACATGTCGAAGCATACATAAACCTCAATCCATTAACCCTGGATTAGAACATAACCGTAGTTCCCTCGACCAGATCTACAAAATACCAGGGGTAAAAAACCATCGTACCCAAAAAAACCATTTGCAAACTCATGCACAAAACATGGGTGGGTCCGCCTATGAGTGGGACCGCACACCACCACTGGCGCTACCGACCTCAATGTGGGGGGCTGCCGCCCCCCTGTGACCCCCCTGTTGTGCCCGGTGCAATGTACAACACATGGGGCTAGTCATGGAAAGAATATAACACATACCCAACAAGCTCAAGGGGTCCTAACCCAGGTTCAAAGGTTAAGGTTTGCCAAAAAACCCCTATACTACTGGCCCTTTCGGCAGTGACCTGCTTGCGCAGGCCAAAGTCTCACCCAAAGTAGTATGGGAGGGTGCTAGAACCAGGTTTCCACACCCTAAGAGAAAGTAGGTAAGTCAAGCAATTCTGCATTCACAACCTATCAAGTTCGCACCAAACAGATCTATTCACAGGGTTGTTAACAATATAATCGCAATACATAGCTCTAATATTGTGCATAGATCTAGCTAATAACTTCGCATCCACTTGCGTATCAACATTGATCAACATAGAATATCATAACACATCATCAATAAATTATAGTTATACCATAACATAGATAGATTCACAGCATAAGTGGAAAACACAACAATATTTGCAATAGATCTCAAAAGATCACATCAATAGTAATATATCAGATCATATACCACATAAATACCTCAACCATATCTGTATATATTAGTATCCAAAACCCAATACAATCCGACACAGCCTGTGCACACAGCTAGCAGGGTCCGCACATAGCAGAATTGTGGATCTCTGCACACACAGCCAGCAGGAGTCCTTACGAAAATGACCCGCAATAGATCTAACAATTTGCACTTAGCAATAGACCTTAATATTTTTTTACCTTAAGACTCAAAATTTTCATCTATTTATATCGATTTATCCTATGCTTCCAATGTTTTGCAAACCATGCTTAGTCTACCCTTGACCCATTAAAATGCATTCGGGGTTTTGACTCACCCCAAAACCCTTGCGTTAAATTAAATAATACCAAAAATATACAAAATCGTACAAAATTCGCAGCTGTAGGAGACCCTATTCCAATAGAGAGTAGCAGGAAGAAATGGTTGGTCGCAGAGAGCACAACTATGTTGTTTTCTTAAATCTCAGAGATTTCTGAACAAAGGCGTGAAGGAGAATGATGAACGCTTACGATGAGAGCACATATGTGAAAGGGGAAATATGAACAGATGAGATCACATCGCCAGATAATTTCGGAAGGATGTGATTCGAAGAAGGGCAGAGTGAGTGAGGACTATTAGATCTTATTGTAGACCAACGATGGACAGAAAATCGCAATATCGAAAACCGGAGGTTTAAAGTTTAAATAAATCGTAGGTATGTTATTTTATTTGTGATGCATAAAGGAATAAAATGTGCGATGTGGTGTGGGGCAACCACATGTCGGCATAGTGCAAGAGCGCATACTGCAAGTTTTATGGTTTAGCGTTATTGGTAAGGAGTTAAGTTTGCGGGTGAGTGATGGTGCTAAGTCAAGAGGTATAATACACCATTGGATCGGGCGAAGATCTATTACATAGCTTGTGTCACACTTCGCGTCGCCAATTGTATTGTTTCCCATTTAAGTTGCAACTTAAAATTTTCGATATGCGATGAGCCTTGATTGGCTAATTTGATGTGGGACCCGAGAACCTATTTTGCGTGCATGTAAAGGATTTTGGTATGTATCACCTGTTTAAGGTGAGCGATGTTGATTTCCAGTGTATGTATGTACATAAAACCCGATAAGAGTAATTAATTGTGTAATGAAAAGGGGAGTTTAATATTTGGGACCATAAACCATAGGGTCCATTGGGTTATATTAAAATGCAATTTCGGTTGCATTAGGTTCTTTTTTCCCTCTTATGATGGATCACCCAAGTGCACATCTAAGGATTGGGTAGAGAAGTTGGATACTTATTTCCAACTAAATAGAGTTTTAGAAATGGAGGCTATCAAAATAGCAGTGCTGCACTTAGAAGGTGAAGCACATGAATGGTGGTTTCATCGCCTATCTACACTTGGGCATGCTAGTGTCACTTCTTATGCAAACTTTACCTGGAGGTTGGTGGAGAGATTTGATCCCAGGAATCTAGAAGCACATTTGTTGAGCCAACTAAGCTCAAGCAAAAGAAGATCCAGAGACTTATATCTCTGAATTTCTAAAGCTTTCAGTCATGGTGTCTGACCTCACTATGACTAGGAGAGTGTACATGTTCATTGATGGGTTGGTGAAATCCACTAGACCAACTACGCTCCAAGAAGCCATGGAGAGGGCTAGAGACCTACAACATGATTTACCCAAGGAAAAAGACCCTTTTCAATAGAATTTATCCTCTCAAACAAGGGAGAATCATGGGAAGAAATCTCTTGATGATGATGCATAGGGAGATCTAAGGAAAAGGAAACTTTGTTTCACTTGTCGAGAGCCATGGGTACCAGGCCACTAATGTGTTGCAGGGAAGGCACATTGTATTAAGATATTTTATGATGAGGAGAAGGAGACCAGCACTGTAGCAACAAGATAAGGTGCACCACTAGCAGGAGGTGTGGTGGGATCATTTGCTCCAATGTGAGGGACTCTTGAAGCTTTGTGGGGAGTTCCCAAGTATCTAACATTAATATTTATAGGCACTATTTAGAGGCAAAGAGTAACGGTATTGATAGAAAGTGGAGCCACCCATAACTTTATTGATACTCAGGTTGTGCAGAGGAGGGGCATTCACATAGAAGACTTTGAGGGCTTCTCGGTTTTGGTTTTAGGAGCTCGAACCATGTAGTGTGCAAAATATGTTCTGACATTAACCATCACTATGGGGACCTATACATTAACAGATCAATTATTTTTGGTTGATATTCCAAACACCAATTTCATATTGGGTGTCCAATGGTTAATCACCTTAGGGAAGGTTATCACAGGCTGGAAAACGTTGGAGATGGAATGGACAGAGAAAGGGAGTGGTAAACATCAGAAAATCAAAGGCAGACACACCTATCCACCCAAGATCATCTCAGCACATAGGATGGAGGCTGATTTTCATAGAGGGGACATATAGTGGGCAGTAGAACTACGTATGTCAGAATCATGGGGCAAGGATGCACTAGTACAACCAGATTTACAGTCTATTTTGGACCATTATTCTACAATATTTGGATATATTCCACCCGGGAGACCTCCTAACCGAGGGTTTGAGAACACTATTGATTTGGATAAGGGGATCCAATCAGTGATCACCACACCATATAGGCATCCCAAAGCCTACAGGGATGAGATGGAAAAATCCATTCACGATATTTTGGCTTTAGGACACATCCGACTTAGCACCAGTCCTTTTTCCTGTTCAGTGGTTTTGGTGAAGAAGAAGGATGGCACATTGAGGATGTGCATTTATTATAGGGCCTTGAACAAAAGGATAATGAAGAATAAGTACCCAATTCCCAGGATTGATGAAATGATGGACAAGTTAAGAGGATCCAAATACTTTTCTAATATTTATTTGAGATCGGGATATCATCAAAATCAGAGTGAGGGATCAAGATATCCCCAAGAAAACATTATGATGCCACTATTGCCATTTTGAGTTCTTGGTGATGCCTTTTGGGCTAACCAATGCTTCAGCTACATTCCAGTCTTACATGAACCGCATTTTTCATGGTAACTTCAGGAAGTTTGTATTGGTATTCTTTGATGACATTCTTATTTATAGTCGCAAATGGGACGAGCATATACAACATATTGAGATAGTATTACATATTCTTAAGGAGAAATAATTCTATGCTAAGCTCTCCAAGTGTGAGTTTGGACTCACATAGATGCTCTATTTGGGCCACATCATTGGAGTATATGGAGTGAGATTTCATGAAGAGAAGATCTATGCTATTAAATATTGGTCCAAGCCAAAGAATGTCATAGAAGTTCGGGGGTTTGTAGGTATCATCACTTACTACCAAAAGTTTGTTAAAGGGTTCTCTCAACTAGTAGCACCACTTACATATCTGAATAAGAAGGAAGCTTTCATTTGGATAGCCACAATGCAGAGAGATTTTGATAGGCTGAAGGAAGTGATGAGTAGCTGCCTCATATTGGTTCTACCAGATTTTACCCAACCCTTTGTGTTGGAATGAGATTCTTCAGGAGAAGGCACTGGAGCAGTGTTGATGCAAGGGGGACACCCCATATCTTTTGAGAGTCAAAAGTTGCTACCACATGATAGGTTGTATCTGATATATGATAAGGAGATGTTGGATATCATGCATTCTTTAGCCAAGTTTTAGAAATATTTGGTGGGAAACAGATTCCGAGTGAAGACTGATCACAATAGTATTCGATTCTTTGTTGAGCAGAAGAGGCAGTAGAAATGGATGAGCAAGATCCAAGCCTATGACTTTGACATTTAATATTTCAAGGAGAAGAGTAATGTATTGGAATATGCTCTATCTCAGAGGCCAAAAGCACTGTCCTTAGTGAGCATGGATACAGATTGGAAGGCTTAATTTCTAGTGGAGTATTCCAAAGACTGCTTTTCATGTGAGATCTTATATAGATAGGTGACTGATGAGAGGTATAGAGTGATGGATGAGGTCATCTATTACTGGGATCGGGTCTTTTTGGCTAGAGATTCTAGACACAAGAAGAATATTTTGCAGGTATCACATGGTTCACCACTTTTTGGGCATCAAGGATTCACCAAGACATACCGAGCTATTCGGGAGAGATTCTCATGGAAGGGTCTCAAGGAGGATGTGCTTCAGCACATCAAGGAGTGTGCATTTTTCCAATAGAACAAAGGAGAGCATAACCATCTCGTAGGATTTTTGTAGCTACTCCCTATTCTAAATGGGAAGTGGGAGAGTATTTCCATGGACTTCATCACCGGCCTACCTACGGCTTAGTGTAAGGATTGTATCTTTGTAGTTGTTGATCGACTAACAAAGTATTCACATTTATTTTCTATTTTTGCATGATATACTGCTTCACAGGTAGCCGAGCTCTTCTTTAGATATGTCTTTAGACTCCATGGTCTTCGAAAGACCATAGTTAGTGTTAAGCACACACATGGTAAATGGAGAAACTAAACACACAAGGGAAAAGATAAGTGTGAGTAATTTTACTATTAACCATAGACGTGCTTTTATAGTACATTAGGTGACCCTTGGATTCATCTTCCAAGTGGTCTCTTGGACTCCATTAGTCCATTCACCTTCCACACCTACCCATTGAGGATTAGGTGTCCAACATTCCCCCCCTAATCTGAAGGGGTATGTGTGAGTCCAACAAGAGAGTTTTAATACAAATCTACAAAGTATGCATGGTAGCACTTAGGCTAAATCAATTCTCTGAAATGTTGGCATAAAGAGGTGGTTTAAGGATGACCACCAACATTGGAACACAATGCTTATTGTAGCTCCCAGAACTCTTCCAAATATGGAAATAATCAGAGGGCTTCTGCTAGAGGAAGTGTCCCTCATATTTTGAAGAGGGAGACCTTCAACCAAGAAGAAGGGAGGTCTACAACCTGTGAAGGTTTAAGGATGACCACCAACACTGGAATGCTTAATGCATTTCTCGGAACTCTAACAAAGCTGGCAATAAGTTGAAGTATTCTGCAAGAGGAAGTGCTCCATATTTTTTGAAGAGGAAGAATATAAACCTCACATGGATGATTTAAGGCTGTCCACCAACCAAAGGAATGCTCATGGGCATCTGTGTCTTTGGCTACAACTCTGAATCTAGAATAGCAAGTTGTGGCTCAGGCTCACTTGAATTGTTGTGCCTCTAGCTACAACTCTAAATCTGGAATGACAGGTTGTGGCTCAGGCTCGCTTGATGTGGCTTCAAAGCTTGTAGATGACCGCCATTTGCCCCCCTGTCAGGTACAAGGTGAGATGATGGTTAAAACTCAACTGCAATATTGTTCAATATTCAAGAACAAGTTCTGACATCTGACTTAAAAATCTTCTTGGCTATTGATTCCCATTGCCAAGAATTGATCCATCCAAGATGAATTTTTTTCTTGTTGGAGGCTTGATTCTGAAGCATCTCTGTGAAGAATGGGTGTGCCATCCACAGTGCTTGCATGGGTGAATATCGAAACATTGATCTTTCATATGGCCAACTTGTTAGGTCCCTATATTACTAGTATAGTCCCTTCTTATTGTTAGTGTAACCCCCTTATTGTTATTATTGTACCCTTGTAACCCACATATTATTATTATTGTGCCCTTAAATTATTATTGTTAGGTCAGCTAGGATTACATTGTGGCCCCACTAGGATTACATTATGGCCCCATGGACTCCTATATATAGAAAGGAGGTTTTTTAAATTGCATCATCCAAGAATTTTTCATTTATGTAATGTATTGGAGGTTTCCCCCTCGAATTGGCTTATTTCTAAGGTGTTGATATCTCTTTTCTTCTATTTTTGGAGCTGGCTACACAACATTTGGTATCAGAGCTTTGGATTCTAGGGTTTCGCTACTCTAAATAGGTCATCGTGGAATTTTCACTATACATTTTTTTCTACAAAGGTTCAGAATCTGAAATTTTTAGGGTGCGGAGCTGAAATCCTGAGGAAAATTGTCAACAAAATTCAGAGCTTGGTTCACAATATTTTCGGAGATATGATCTGCGGAAAGTAGTGCTTTTTCAGGCTCCCGAACTTCATATCAAAGAGGTGATCGTGGGAAAAGTTTCATAACTCTCTCTCTGATCATCAGATTGGAGTGCCGTCAAAAATGGTCGCAAGTACACGGATTTTAATTTCTTGGCTATCAATCTCAGAGCCAAAGGATGAAACAGTGACACGTGGCAAGTCGTACAATTTCGCTCTACTGAACCAGTCCATAATTAGGTCATTGTGGGAGATTGGACATAAATTTTTCTTGGAGAATCCAAATTAGATCAGACCTATGGCATTCAAAAGAGAATTCAAAGGGCTACTTCAGTGCTAAATTTCAGATATTGAAGAGCCACAATCATAGAGATAATCCAATTTCAATATCGAGCTCCTCAAAAGCAAGACAATGGTGTGTATTTTGTTTTCCGAATTGCATAAGTCTTGTTTGAAGAATCAATTTGAATTGATTCCAACGGCATATTGTAGAATAGATATCAGTATTGGGTTCTAAAAAATGCCTCGTAAAAATAATTCAACATCCATTAAGCCTTCAGAAGGCTCCACTATGACTCATGAAGATGAAGAATTACAACATGATCTATCAAAATTACAAGAGCAACTGCACAAAATTTCGCTCTCGCAAAGAGAAGCAAAAAATGAAATGGAAGTTTTGAAGAAAGGCATGGAAGCAAAGATGGATGGTGTGAAGAATAATATGGATGTTTTGAAGAATAATATGGATGGTTTGAAGAAAGGCGTGGAATCTAAGATAGATGGCATGGAAGCTGGCATGGAATCTAACATGGATGACATGGAAGCTAAAATGGAAAACATGAAGAATGATCTAAAAGAAGACATGGAAGGTTTGACAAAGTTGATACAATAAATGTTTCCTAATGGTGAAAATATAGTAGAGGAAACTCATGATGAGAACAAAATAAATGTTAATCATGATTTCATAAACTATAATGTTGGCGGGAAGAACCACCATATTCCAAAAATGGATATGAGGAAGTTTGATGGAAAGGATCCTGTAACATGGATACTACAGATGGAGAAATATTTTGATCTCCATAATTTTCAAAGCAAATAAAAGGTACGCATTGCAACTTTACATTTAGAAAGAAATACATTTTTATGGTATCGATGGCTTTGCTCCCGTAAAAAAATTGTCACTTGGTCAATTTTCACTTTGCTATAGGAAATGATAGCACATTATGAGGATACAAAGAGCAACACCCTCTTTAGCCAATTGATTAATCTCAAAAAAAAGGGTTTAGTGGGGGAGCACATTGAGGACTTCCAAAAATTGAATATAAGGCTGACTGATATTCCAGAGGAACACAGGATTGATCTCTTCATAGGCACTTTAAAGGATAATATCCAACATGAAGTTCGCATTTTGGAACCTGATTCATTGGAGAAGGCATTCAGGTTGGCAAGAAAAATTGAATGTAAAATTATTGGGACAAGGAAGCCTACCACTCACTTCTATAAAGAAGGAAGTGTTGCTACACCTAGATTTCCACAACCTACAAGGTTGACACCAGAACAATTGGAAGAAAAAAGAGAGAAAAAGGGCTTTGCTACAGTTGTGATAGAAAATACACTAAAGGTCATAAGTGTGCTGAGAAGAAATTATTTTACATAGATTGTGAAGAGGAAGAAGAAAATGAAAAATAAGAGGATATACACCAGGAACCAGCCGTAGAAGAGGAAGAAATGAGTCCAACCATATCGTGTAATGCACTGGCAGGAATCACCACTCCTCAAACTCTCAAGATAGAAGGACATGTCAAGAAGAAAAAGGTAATAGTGTTGATTGATTCAAGTAGCACCCATAATTGTATTCATTGTAAGGTAGCCAAGGAATTAAATTGTTTCCTATACCCAACACCAAAATGTCAAGTGATGATTGCAAATGGAGGAACTATAAATTTCTTTGGAAAATGCCATAATATCAAGCTAACCATGGGGGGATATGTATTGAATAGTCCAATGCTTTCCATTCCTATGGGAGGTGCTGATGTTGTACTAGGAGTACAATGGTTACAATCTTTGGGGACGGTAGCTTTTAATTTTCAAGAACTTTTCTTGAAATTTTTTTCAGAAGGAAAGAAATTCGAATTACGGGGTATTGCAGGGAAGCCAGGAAAGATAATAATCTCTAATTTCGTGACAAAGCTTCTAAAGAAAGAAAAACGAGGCGTAATTGCACAATTATGCTCACTAGAAGTTCCAACATCAAAATAATCTATTTCTGCAGATCTCCAACAATTTTTGGACAATCATTCCAACATGTTTGAAACTCCTAAAGGACTCCCACTTATTCGTGATCATGATCATGCTATTCATTTGATTCCAGGAAGTGTTTCTCCAAACATCAGGCCTTATAGATATCCTTATGTCCAAAAGAGCAAAATTGAACGTATGATTGCAGAAATATTAGAGGCGGGTATAATTCAACCTAGTCAAAGTTCTTTCTCTACTCCTGTAGTATTGGTACACAAGAAGGATGATCATGGTGCATGTGTCTGGATTATAGGGAGCTCAATAAGCTCACCATTAAAGATAAATTTCCCATTCCTGTGATTAATGAATTATTGGATGAATTACATGGAGAAATTTGTTTTACCAAGTTGGATCTTCGTTCAGGATATCATCAAATTAGAATGAAGAATGAAGATATTCCAAAAATAGCATTTCGAACTCATGAGGGTCATTATGAATTTTTGGTCATGCCTTTTGGCCTTACCAATGCACCTTCTACATTTCAAGGGTTGATGAATTCCATTTTCAAGCCCTTCCTTAGAAAATTTGTGCAAGTATTTTTTGATGATATACTAATCTACAGCAGGTCCTGGAAGGATCATGTTGAACATGTTGACAGGGTGCTCAAACTATTGCAGGAGAAACAATTATATGCAAAAACATCCAAATGTTTCTTTGGAGTACAAGAGGTGGAATATCTTGGTCATATTGTATCTCGCGAGGGTGTTAAGGTAGACCCTAAAAAAATTAAATCCATTAAGGAATGGAAACTCCCCACAACCATAAAGCAATTGCGAGGATTTTTCGGGTTAACAAGGTATTATTGCAAGTTTGTTAAGAATTATGGGAGAATAGCAGCACCTCTAACAAAATTATTGAAGAAAGTTGCATTTTCATGGACTACTGAAGCAACTAAGGCCTTTGAACATCTTAAAGAGGAAATCTGCCTAGCACCGGTCTTAGCTATGCCATACTTCACGAAAACCTTTATTGTGGAATGTGATGCCTCAGGAAATGGAATTGGTGTTGTTTTAATGCAAGAAGGAAGACCCATTTCTTTTGAAATTCATCCGATCAAAGGAAAGTATTTACAAAAACCTATTTATGAGAAGGAAATGTTAGAAATACTGCATGCACTAAAGAAATGGTGAACTTACCTAATGGGAAGACACTTCAAGGTAAAAACTGATCATCATAGTCTTAAACACTTTTTGGAACTAAGACTATCTTCAGAAGAGCAACCAAAATGGGTCACAAAGATGTTGGGTTATGAATTTGAAATAATCTACAAAAAAGGAAAGCTTAATGTCGTTGCAGATGCACTCTCAAGAAAGAATGTAGAGGTGGAAGCATTTCTTTGTGCCATTTCTATTATCCAACCAGATTGGATAACCAAAGCAAGAGATGAATGAAATAAGGACAAAGATGTATGGACACTCATTCAAAAGTTGCAGCAAGATCCTAGTACATCTGATACATTTAGTTGGAAAAATGATTCCTTATGGTACAAAGATCACGTATATCTTTGTAAGAATTCCCAAATAAAACAAAATATTCTTTTGGAATTGCACATTTCTCCTTTAGGAGGACACTCATGATTTTTAAAAACTTACCACAGGGTGAAGAAAGAATTTTTTTTGGATGGCCTTAAAACTGATATTCAAAAGTTTGTGGCGGAATGTTTGGTTTTCCAGCAGAATAAAGTTGAGACAATTAAGACCCCGGGACTTCTACAACCTTTATCCATTCCAAGTCAACGTTGGGAGGAGATTTCAATGGATTTTGTCACAGATTTACCTAAGTTCGAAGGAAAGAGTGTCATCATGGTGGTAGTTTATAGACTTACAAAGTATGCACACTTTTGTGCATTATCTCATCCATTTAAAGAAAGTACAGTTTCTACTAAATTTATGGACACAATTCAAAAGCTACATGGAAGCCCAAGGGTTATTGTGAGTGACAGAGATCCCATTTTTACTGGAAATTTTTGGACGGAGTTATTTTCTTGTTTGGGTGCTCAATTAGCTCATAGCTCATCTTATCATCCTCAATCTGATGGTCAAACTGAGATAGTGAATAAATGTTTAGAAGGATATCTTTGTTGTTTTGTATCTGATAAACAAATACAATGGGTCAAGTGGTTACCTCTCACTGAATAGTGGTATAACACTTCCTTTTTCTGCAGCAAAAATGACCCCATTTATGGCACTTTATGTATATCATCCACCATCCATCACATCATCTTTAAGGGAAAATTCTAAGGTTCAAGCAGTGAATGATCACATCGAGCATCAACAAGAAGTTCTCCAACTCTTAAAGGATAACCTGAATTTGGCAGAAAATCGAATGAAACAATAGGCAGATCAACATCACAGTGAGAGAATTTTTGATGTAGGAGATTGGGTATTTTTACGGCTACAACCATACAAACAAATTTCCCTCAAGCAAGCTAAGAAGGATAATAAATTATCGCCAAAGTACTATGGTCCTTACAAGGTGTTGCAAAAGATTGATACTATGGCATACAAATTGGAGCTTCTTGCTTCTTCATGAGTGCATCCAGTTTTCCATGTTTCATACTTAAAGAAGGTTATAGGTGAAAATCTTCCAGTTCAAACAATATTTCCAGAACTTGATGAGGAAGGAAAAATCATATTGGAACCTGAACCAGTCACGGAAACAAGAACTCGACAACTACAAAACTGATCAATTTCAGAGTATCTCATCAAAGTGTTGGCATTTTTCATTCTGTTGTTTCTAATTTGGAAGAGGAGCATGATCTGGAATAGCTGAAGGTGAAATGTCATGAAGAAATCCAACACTTTGAAATTTTATGGGCTTGGAGTAGTTCGGAATATGAAAGGAAAAATACTTGTCATATCCAAGGCCTGTTCTATGCTTGTTATGGACAAGCTCTTCCCAAGGTTTGATGATGGGCTTGGGAGGTAGAACTCGAGCTTTTGCATCTGCACAAAAATCTGTTGTTGAACTAGGCAATGAATGTGAATCGACTGCAACATTATTTACTTGCTACTTATAAAAGTATATTTCAATTTTCTGAATAGAAACAGGTTCAGAATTATGACTCCACTGCTGTAATTCTAATTGCAAAAGTTGAGATTCAAGCTCCAAAAAATAAATCTTTTCTTGTGCATTTTGTAGACAATTTTGGATATTAATGAGAGTGTTTTTGCTGATTTTGACTGTATCATTAGCATAAAATAATATCATAGTATTAAGTAACTCTAATACTGTATTAATTAAGGTCATTTTCATTGAAAAAATTAGATGAACCACACCAGTGTTGCTCCCAAAAATAAATAAATCCTTTTAACTGTGAATCAATTCTGTCACCATAAATGGATAGCCAAATATGGAATGTAGGAAATTAAGTTGTCTTTGCCCATATCCAGTGCACCTTTTAGTGCTTTCAGCCCTCTAAATTCTCAATTCACCAAGGGATGCATGTGCTCAAGTTTTAAAAGAAATTCGAGCCCTCTTTTCAGTCATCATACACAGATCTAAACTCTCTTGAATTTCATGCTAGAAGCCACCCAACTGTGCATAGAAACTCATGCCAAGTATATCAAAAAATTTAAATCTTTCCTCAACTTTTCACTGCAAATTCCTGGAAATATGTGTTGGAAGAGGCGTGAAATTTATGTTGACAGAGAGCTGTTTTCTCAGCCTCCTTACGCTCTAAAAATCAACCTCTTGTGACTGTATAAAATGTTGAAGATAATTCCTCGAACTGTACTCCTTAGCTAAGTACAGGCTGGAACTCCCTCCCAGTTGTGCCACAAACCAATGCAAGTCCTTAAGCTTGAAACGTGGTCAGCAAGCACTAAAATCTCGCCCTGTAAGACTAGCTTGAAATTTTCAAGATTAGTGCCAGTCTCCTGGAAATTTCAAGCTCTTTCCTTCGGCAATTTGTTTTCCTCCTTTGTTGTATGGAATCCTCTCCTTAACGCTACAATATATTCAAAGTTCTCACCAAAGTCGACCACTAGACTTGAAAAACACTTCCCAAGTGCAGGACTAATGTTGGAAGTGCATTCATTGTCAAATCAAAGAGGATGTTCAAAAACGACAAGAAGAAATTGATTTGCGTGTCCAGAGGGCTATGCATATTAACTGCGTACAAGAGTAGAAAGGTGCCAGGGAATGGAAAGAGTGTCACATTGGTGAAGTTCAGAGTGATCTGGTCGGAACGCTTTCAATTCTTGGTGATTGTGGTCGGGCTGGAGGTGCACTAGATGGAAAAATGTGGTATGTTACGACGTGTGACTGTGAGGATGATGGCACCAAAGGGAGGCGGACAAACACTGTCAAGGAGTCATGGTGTCGAGGTGGATGAGATGGAGGGAGAGGAGCGTCATGGAGGGTTCTGTTAAACAAAGAGGCAATGTGGGGGGTGGCACTAGAGCCACGAAAATGGTGTGAGAGTGGAATAGTGGTATTGAGTAGACCTTTCAATATATGTGGAGCGTAGTTGGAGGGCCGAGAGGCTAAGGTTATGTTGTAAGGAGGGTAGCCTACCCTTTATATCTATAGTAAATGATGCTCGAACTCTATCACTTGTCACGATATGATACCAGTTAATGATGCTTGGAGTGTGACTGTGTAAGGGGAATGGTGTTTATGAGAGAGTTTAGAATGGTTTCGATACATCGAGTGGTAGAGCCAACTATGGGCAGCACTGTGGGCACAGGTAGGAATAAGAAGCATGAGTGGGACTGTGAGGAGGCTTGGCATTGGGCTATGGAGTAGGGATCGAATTTGCGGTATAGTCACACAAAATTCAGCATAGAAAAAAATTTGACCACAACATCGCAGCACAACATATGACCTTCAAAAAAATTCACACTATTTTAAAAATCATCAAAGACAGAAGCCATGTACCTGGGCATTCGCATACAAAACTTTGAAGCCGTAGTCTCGAGGTAATATGAAGCCACAGCTGAAATTGGTCACACCAACCAAATATTCTCTTAGAAAATCCCGCACTCTTTCATTCCATTCAAACTGGAGGCAGATTTCACTATGTAAGTTACGTTGTGGAGTATATGGCAGCATATATCACTCCAACGTATGTGTGGATATATGGATGCGATGGCGAGAAGGATGCTGCTAGGGAAAATGTAAGTCTGTGAACACTGTGTAATGGACTATCTACAGGTCAGACCAACATATTTACAGTGTGTAACAAACTATTATTACCATAAAGCACGGAGGTGACAATTTCTCAATCTTAGGAAATCACTTGCTGCGTGATAGAATGAGAAAGGAGTGTTATGGACTGACAAGCTCAGAAAACATAGCTAGAATTTAGCTTATTGGAGCAAGGTTGGCAATCACTTGCTCTGATACCATGTTAAACACACACATGGTAAATTGAGAAACTAAACACACAAGGGAAAATATAAGTGTGAGTAATTTTACTATTAACCATAGATGTGATTTTATAGTACATTAGGTGACCCTTGGATTCATCTTCCAAGTGGTCTCTTGGACTCCATTAGTCCATTCACCTTCCACACCTACCCGTTGAGGATTAGGTGTCCAACAGTTAGTGATCAGGATAGCCGATTCATGGGTGGCTTTTGGCAGGAGATTTCTCGGTTATTAGGTATTGAGTTGACAACGAGTACCAGCTATCACCCACAAAACGATGGAGAGGCTAAGATAGTAAATAAGTGGCTGGAAGGTTACTTGCGAAACTATGTTTCGGGGTAGAAAAAGCCATGGATGTGTTGGCTCCATTTCGGGGATTATTGCTACAACACAACCTTTCAAATTTCCATTGGCATGACCCCATTTCGAGCTCTTTATGGGTATGATGCTCTATCATTTGTTGATGTGATTTTTTGGGCAATCAAGGCTCCTAGAGAAAAGGAGTGAATTCAGGAGAGTCAGGATATACTCTGGGCCCTCAAGAAAAACATTGGTACAACACAAAACCAACAGAAGTTATAAATATATAATGTGGTCATGTAGAGAGGTAGTTTGAGGTGGATGATTTGGTCTATCTTCGTCTTCACTCATATAGACAATCTACTCTAAAGAAGAAGGGGGATGAAAATCTTAAGCCTCAGTTATATGGGCCATACAAGGTGATCCTTCGTGTTGGGGAGGTAGCATACGAGTTGAAGCTTCCCATTGGAAGTAAGATACATAACACTTTTCATGTCTCATGCCTCAAGAAGGCCATTAGAAAACATGTGGTTGCCACCATGGATCTCCCACCTATTGATGAATAAGGCCATCTAGTTCTAGAACCAGAGGCTATCTTGGATACTTGGGAGAGGCAGTTAAGAAACAGGGTGATTAGAGACTATTTGATTCGATGGAGGAGTATACCTGATGAGGATGCCACTTGGGAAGGAGAGAAGATTTTGTAGCATCCTTCTTTAATGTTGCTTGAGGATAAGAAACATTTGGGAGGGGAGGACTTTAATATTCCCAATTAGCTTTTATCTAGTTGGAATATTACATGTTGTTTTTATTCATAGTTAGATGAATAAATGGGGTAAAGAGACACTTAAATCTCTTTAGTAGGAATAAACCACCTCTACTATGGATGTTTTTATGTGGAATCATGTATTAAAGATAAAACATTCTTCCCTAGACATGTGTTATCTAGAACAACAGGTTAAAGACTTTACGACTATCTTTCCTAACTATGAACAGACACACAATGAAATAAGAATCTTACTTGGAGTCCAAGTGCTTCCAAAATATCTTTCTGTCACTTTTGTTGTAGCTTCAAATTCCAGCCAGTTGTGCAAAATATTTCCTGCAAGAATGAACACTAAACAGCAAGAGATGGTAATAATACATATGTCTATTCAAGCTAGTTAGCTAAACCAATAAAGCATGAACCATATACATCAAATAGAAACTCATAATATGGAAAATCAAAGCTTATACAGATGCATATAGGGAAAGATAAGTAATAATATTTAATAATGATAGAAGGGGAAGTTACAACCCAGTGATTGATTTAGTGTCACCATCTCCATCAGCATCCTAGCTTCATCACAATGTATATATCTCCACCAATATATCACTCCAAATCACTACCTCAATTGAAATTCCACCAGCATTTCTCTACTAAAATTATTCCTTTCCAAGCACTAGGGTTTGTGCTCAATTTATAGAGGAACTGAAGGTAGTTTTACCATCAATGAATTTATAATAATAGGCAAGGCATGTTCTGAATCTTGTACAGGTCAAATGGACACATGGATACGAAGTTTTACTCCTGTGAACTCTTCTCGAAGGCACTGACCAAGTGGAGATTCCAGAACAATGAGAATTTCGCTCCCAATGTGACCAACACACCTATGAATTTTGGGAAGTGCTTTGTAGAGAAGACTTGCATGGGGCTACCTACATATGCAATGGACTTATTCCCTTGAGAGGCAGTGTTGGTGAGCTCTCATATGATATATTATAAACTTCAATTCTTGGAAACCTTTGCAGATGAAATTCATGTATGATTTGTCTTGTTATTTGTCTTAGGGCATGTAGCAACTAAAATGATAGGGGATGATAGACCCTATTCATTGGTCCTAGAGATGATGTCCAATTAACTAGGTCATTAGGAGTGGTGCCTAAATTCCCCCCTAAAGCATGAAGTCAGAATAATAATATCAATATTTTGATTGATATGCTTTACACTGTGATGGGTTGGAGATGAAGCGTAGTGGTGACCTACATCAATCTTACAATACATTACATCATGATATATCCTCTTTGATCATAATTTCTGAGGGTAGGCATTCCCATGCTCATCACATAAACAATCTAATAACATATACATAATTTATAAATTCATATATATTGGAATGTTTCCCAATATAGACATGCCCACATATATAGGCCCATATTTGGATGACGATCTGTATGTAAGGTCACTGTACTAATGATGTGTACAACAATCTTGAAATCACAACCCGAATGGATGAAATTAGATCTGGGGTCTTCTTATCTCGTTCACTCGATCAATCCGGTACAAATCTAGCCATGTGAATATATGATTTGTAGTCGAACATGGTAAGACATCATTTGATTACCAGGCAATGATGTGAGTTGTTAAAAAACATGAGAGAACCACCCTTGATGCCAATGGCCCTCAAGGTACTGCAGTACATTTCGTAAGGCATGAATAGATGATTTGATGTCGAACGACAAATAAAATATTTTTGTCAAAGGTCCGAAAGTGAGGATCTTTTCGATGCTGTAACAAGCCTGATGGTACTGGAATCAGATATTTCTAAGTGAACTTCCCGGATAATGATTTGTCATCGACAGGAAGTCACCTTATTTTGAAATAGGAGTTACTAATTTCGGAGACAAAGGTATGACTTGATATAGCAATTTTCAAGGATGACGATTATGAGAATGAAGGTTTATGAGTATTGCAGAAGGATGAGTATACACTGGGTGACTTCTCTTGAACATATCGGCGACACGGAGATGAGTTGGTAGCATTGACCCAAAACTGAAGTGAAGGTATGATGAACCATATGTATGAATGAATCGTCAAAAATATTACCCAATCCAAATAGTCACGGTGATGGAGTGAAGTGTCATGTTCAAGAGCGACTTGCTACCGTAAATAATTTTTCTCACTTTCCCAAACTTTCCCCAGTCATTTGTTGACCAGTACCTCTTTATTTTTTAACAAGCTTGATGAGGATAGCATTTGCTTGACCTATAATTCAACCCTTCAGGCTAATAAAGTGTCGCTATTTAATCAATTTAATGAGTCTAGCGAAGAATGAAACTCGATTCTTGTCATGATCAACAAGCCTGTCGTTATTTTGTGTTTTAATGAGCTTAACAACAGTGATAGCTTGGTCCTTTTTCATATTTAGAGAGTTTGAAAAAGAGGAAAAAAGAAAACTCCATAAGTACTTTTTCGTAAATTTGTCGCTTAGATCCGAAAAAGTGTAAAATAATATCTGAGAAAACCTCTTTGGTCATGTTTAACTAAGGTATTCCTTTTTCGTAAATAATCTATCTTAGTCCGGAAAAGGGTTAAACTTGTATTGAGTAGATATCAATTCATTTACTTTTATGAGCTTGAAAAGACAAGTGCTCGAAAATATTTTCACATTATCGGAGTCTGAAAAGAGTTGAAAGAAGACTCCAAGGGTTCCTTTTTCGCTATTATCGAAGCTCGAAAAAAGAGATAAAAGTGCGCTTCAAATCCTTTCTCGTTTTTAAAAAAGCTCGAAAAATAAGGAGAAAAAGCATGCTTTGTGGTCAAGTCATTCTTGAAATAAATCTGCACGACTAATTTGTTCATTAGTTGTAAGACCTATTCAAAACAACATCAAATGGATTAAAAATACCTGTTTCATCATAAAAAAACATAATAAAACTATAGTCATAGCAATAAATGTGATTTGCAAATAATTAAATGACTATTAAAAGTAGTTTTACTATTCATTTTTACCATTCCAAAGTTACCATTTTCATTTTGGAGCTTTGAACCTGATTTCCCCCCCAAACTTTAGCTGTTGATTGCGATCGTTTCTGTGGACGGATTTCATTGCCGTTGGATCAAGGTTAGTGCCATGAGCCTCCTCTTTCCTTCAGTAATCATTTCATTTCCAATTTCTGTAAATTTTTAGGGTTTTAAATTCCCTAGGGTAAATTCTGCCCAAAAATAGGGCAACACACCCTTGAATGTCGAAACCTACATTACATAGCAAGTGAATTGAAGGCTACTTGCATACACAATGCACTATCTCTTATCAGGGATTGCGTTGGGTGCAATTTAGATTTTTTTTTTTTGCATTATGCTCAAAATTTGCCCAGTTTTTTGCATTGAATGGAATCTAATGGTTCTTATGGTTGTATTTCAAGTTTCCATTGGATTCAATGATGATTACATGGATGGAAAGAGAACATGAAGAAGATATGATTTCCATAAATGATCCAAGTATAGTAAGATCCCTAAGAGATTGTGGACTTATTAAGTACTTCAAGTTGTCAGGGATGAGGCAACAAATAGAACTCTTGGAGTTCTTATTTCGAGCATGGGATCTAGCTATCAAGGCATTTCATATTAAGAACCAAGTGGTTCCCATAACAGTTGAGGATGTATACTTTCTTACAGGTTTGTCGAGGAGAGGCTTGCCTATTTCACTCTCAGGGTCTATTCTTGGAGGAGAGACACTGAGATATTATGTTTTGCAATATTGCTATCGAGGGGCAGAGCCAAGCAAAGATGGAAAGATAAACATCCAGGATGTTAGATATTTTCCTTTGAGAACTATCCTTTCATGATCGCAAAAATTTCCGGCACCGTTACACTACATGTAGCGAATAGGTCGTATATCCAGTACGCGCTAGAGTGTATGGAGCCAACAATCTTCAACTGGTCTAAAGATGTACTTTCTCAGATAAAGGATCAATTGAACAAAGCAAACGGAGGAAGGAATAAGAATTTCAGTTATGGTTCAATCCTCATATCATTTTCCCTGGAACAGATTCCACTGATGCAGCCACAACATGTTGCACTAGATTTGTATAATCCTAGAGATCCGTGAATACTGAGATGGGTAGAACTCATGGGTCGGTATGCAGGCCAATCGACCGTTGTGTTCTCTACTGCATTCTTTGCCTAGTTTAGGCGACAGATTATCGCCATCAATGAGTATGCATACGCAAGCGTTGATTTCCGAGGAGATCCAGATTTAGCATTACAAGAAGGTGCTTAATGGGGTGCAATAGGTAAGAATGTTTTGACCATGTTTTTTTATTTTTATAAGGTTTATACAATTTTTTTGTATTTTGATGTTTTCCCAAGACTAAACTAAATGTTTGATGTAATGCAGATGTTGGTCATGTTCAACCAGTAGAGGAACCAGAGTGTGAAGCAGATGTGCTAGCATAGAGGGCTGTTGGGAGATAAGTCCTTTAGGATCTTGATATGGCTAAGACTCTATTCGAGCTTTGGTAGCACACAAAGAGATTAACCTTCGAGATTCTGGATTGTCGGATCGAAGAGCTACCCATGCAACTGTAGTGACACACTATTGTGCTTCCTAACTGTTGGATGCGGTTACTACTTAGGATAGCTATATCTATAGCATGTTGCCATGAGCACCACTAGTTTAGTTTTGAAATTTTGCATAGATTTTGAGGTTAGATGAACAATGTGTCTTGGGCACAATTTTTTGTAAAAACCTATAACTATTTATCTATATGATTTCAATGTTTTCCTATGTTTATTGTGCAATCCTATCTAATGTTGTGAATGTTTTCTTTACATATGTTGCAAATGTCTGTCTAAAACTTGATTAGCCAATGAATCAGTTATTATGTTCAAATTTCTGAAAATGTGTTGATATTGAATAAAATCAAAGTGTCTTTCCAAAAGTCGAAATCTTAGGAACAATTGATGCAGAGTTGGATTTCTAACAGTATAAACACTAGTAAGTTGTAATACCAGAAGTTGTGAGTCTAACCTTATGATTATATGGTTAATACCAAATGAAATGGCATCAGAGAGAAGTTCGATCAATGCACTATACTCAGCGATATTGTTTGTCTATCTATCGATACAAATCCCTTGAAAACTCACTAACTTGTCATTCGGAGCGAAAATGGCCCACGCTACAGAGGATAGATTCTGCGTACTACGACTAGCACCATCAACATATCCAACAAATGGTTTCGAATATTGAGACATCTGCGATGAAATGTAAAGCAGATTAATAACATCAATAAAACTCCAAAAACAAACTAAGATAGTGAATGCAAATCAACAACATATATATACAATATAATAATAAAAATTACTACGCTCATGATTAAGCATAGTAACATTTCAGATACAACCCATTTCTAGGTTGCGCCAACGGAATTTCATCATAATCAACTAACTCATAGGCACCCTTAGCAAGAACTCTTTTGACAATATAGGGGCCATGCCACAATGGCTCAAATTTTCCTAGACTTATTACATCAGCTTCTTGATCATAAAGAAGGACCAAGTCGCCCTCTGAGAAAATGTGAGGCTAGACATTTTTGTCGTATTACGCCTTTGTAAGTCTCTTATGCACTTCGTTTGCTAATTGGGCTTCATGATGCATTTCATCAAGACAGATGACGTTAAGGAGACACTCTTCTTCTTCTAAGGTGTCAGGTAAAAATTCAATCATGAGTTTTAATGATGGTATTTCGCATTATATTGGTAAGATAGCTTCCATACCATACACCAATTGAAAAGGAGTAAATCCAATTGCATTTCTCACCAAGGTTCGATACGACCATAAAGCAAAGTACAGGATTAAATGCCAATTTCTTTTACGATCTCCTATCATTCTTTGAAGCATACATTTAAGAATCTTGTTGATAACTTCAACTTGTCCATTTGATTGTGGATATTAAGGAGTAGAATCATCATCTGACAATCCTAACTTGGCAGTTAATTCATCCATCATGTGGTTGCGAAAATGCTTGCCATGCTCTCTAAATCTAGCCTATGGGACCCCAAACTATGCAATAACATGATTAAAGAAAAACAATGCAGCTACCTATCCTGTGTTGTTTAATGTAGGCATCACTTCGGCCCATTTGGTAAAGTAGTCTCCTGTGAAAATAATATAACCATGCCCCCTAGAAAAATGAGGGTTACAGGTCATGAATTCGATACCCCATTTCGAAAATGGTCCCACAGAGACAACAGGATGCATTGGTGTTGATGGTTTGCGGATTTTATGATAAAAAATATGGCACACATGACAAATTCTGATCGCGATAATACAATCACGAAATATGGTAGGCCAAAAGTAACCAGCGCGGAGTATATTCTGCATGGTAGCATATCCTGATAAATGTCCACCACAAGCCCCAACATGACAATCATTTAAAACCATTTTGGCCTCCTCATGAGGGAGGCACCTTCTTAAAAATGCATCAACACCATGACGATAAAGTGTATTGCCGAAGATCAGATAATCTTTGGCTTGGTATCGAATACGTCGTTGTTCAGAGTGAGATGTATCAAGCCAAAAAGTTTGAGTTTGGAGATAAATAATGAAATCTCCATACCAAGGATCAAATAATTTGATCAGAAATAAAGACTCGTCAGGAATTGATGGTTCCGACGTAGTTGCAATACTATCAGAGGGAAGGTCACAGAGAAGCTCAGCCAAAACTAAAGGCTTATTTTGACTTGGATTTGATGAATTCCAAATAAAATTCCTGCAAAATGTCTATCCATTTGGAATATTCCACACCCCCCAGAAATTGATGTGATAAGATATAATTCATGGGGTTGCAATCCGAAACGATAGTAGTTTTACAGAGCAAGATATAGTGGCGAAATATTTGAACAGCTTGAACAGCTGCCAAGGCAAGCTTTTCTACATATGAATACTTAACTTCTGTATCATTGATATTATGACTCAAATAATATATTGGATATTCTATTCCATCTTCTACTTGGACCAATACCATAGCAATGGTCATTTCAGCTACGATGATATATAGGAAATAATCATTTTGATAATTTGGGGGATACAGTAATGACGCCTGGACAAGAGTATCCTTAACAACATCAAAATATTCTTGCGCAACTTGGTCCCAATGGAAGGGAACCTATTTTTTCAAAAGCTTGGTAAATCCCTTAGCCATTTCAGTGTAGTTGGGTATGAACCTCCTTAGGAAGTTAGCCTTTCCTTGAAGTTTCTGTATCTGAAGTAAATTTTATGGCGCAGGAAAATCAAGAATGGCATGAACCTTTAGTGGTTTGATTCGAATTCCTTATTTTGAGATGAAAAATCCAAGTAAGTGACCAAAACCAACACAAAACACACATTTATGTGGATTGAGGTGTATTTTGTAGTGTCGGGAGCGTCAAAATATTGCTCTCAAATTCATCGGGTGATCAGTCCGATTTCATTGAAAAATGTGCTTGATGTCATTGAAAGCATAATCCATTGCTCTCTGAAAAGTTTCCCCAGCATTATTTAAACCAAACGGAAGTTTCCTATAAGAGAATGTGCCTAAGGGACAAATGAATGTTGTCTTATGTTGATTCTCTGGGTAGATATTGATTTGATTGTAGCCAAAAAATCCATCCATGAACGAAAATATTTCACATCTAGCACAATCATGAATAATCTGGTCAATAAAGGGAGTAGGATCGTTGTCTTTTGGACAAGTAAGATTGACATCCCAATAATTGATGCACACTCTAATGGTTCCTTGTTTTTTGATGACAGGAATGATATTGGAAACCCACTCAGTTAGTGGAATAGGGTAAATGAAACCAACACGCAAAAGTTTTTCAACTTCTGCTTTGATGTCAACAACCTTCTTTGGAAGAACAGGACGAAGGCGTTCATGCACCGGTTTGACATCAGGATACATATTAATAGTATGTTAAAAAATAATAGTATTTATGCCTAGTATTTCCTCGTAAGACTAAGCAAATACATCATGGAATTCATGAAATAGAGATTTATATGATTCAAGTTTTTATGGAGAACAAGATACGCCGACATGAATATTTTCTGCAACGCCAGGTTTAGTTGAAATATTGATAGAAATGGTTTCTTCAATATTTGACAGATTTCTCTCAGAATCGATTTCACTAATAGGTAAATAATTTGAAAATAAATTTTTGATTTATGGATGATATATTTCACTAAGATAGTTTTCTTCATAATCAGGATGATGGGAACAATGATGATAATCTTCCCATGGTTCTCCATGAATAGATTGATAACCATGGCCTTCCAAGTAGAATATTGTAGTCAAGTGGTGATCCGGATTTATGCAGGAACACAACAGAATAAACATATAACCATGAATACAGAGATGCAGCGGAAATAACACTTCATTTCATTAATATCAAAGAACTGAAATTTCCTTACAGAAAAAAAGGAAATAAAACTAGCTAGGGCGCTGGTAGCTATCTCTGAGAAGAGATGTGGCAGCTACAGGCCTCTGAACTGAGTTAAAATGAGGCTCGAGGGCCTATTTATTATTTAGAAATAATGGGAAATCCTAAACAGCCAAAACCCTAACCCTAGGAGATGAAGCGCCAAAACTATGGGCCCCGTTTGGGTAAATTGGTGTTTCAACTTCCCAGGGGCGTAACTTTGGCATACGATCTCCGTTTGACGCGTACCATACCTCGTTAGAAAGATCTATCCGAGGACTACAAATTTGGAACAAGAAACATTGGTCCGTGGACCCATGTTGCTCTCCGTTTTCCAAAAAAACGTCGTTTAGGGCCTCAAAACGGCTCCGGAAGTTTAGGACCCGAAAAACTGCTAAAAATAGTAAACTGTGCCGAAACTGAAAAACTGAAATAGACAATGGTGGAGCCCCAAGTGGAATAGGTAGGTGACCACCAATATCCACCTGGATCATTCCTCCCCCCTTAGGAAGCAATGGTCCCCATTGCGTTAAGTTCCTCCATGAGATGAGGAAATTTCTGCTGAACTTGGTCCCTAGTGAACCACTTTCCTTGGTGCAGGATTTGGCCAGCTTTGACAACCCGATATAGTTGGACCTTCTGTTGGCGAGTGTTCTTGATTTGCATGTCCATGATACAATCTGTGGTGGCCTGTTCCATGCAGTTTGCGTTTAACTCTGTTGGTGTGAGTTTTTTTGCAATGTATGAGGTGTCCAGTAGAGGTGGGAAGTAAGGACGAAGGCGATCCACATTGAAGACTGGGTGTAGACCAAGGAATGGTGGAATACTGAGCTTGAAGACATTGTTCCCTACAACCTTGGTGATGGTGTACGACCCATATCGGAGTGGGCGAAGCTTGCGATGGGGTCCAGTGAGGCGCTCCTTCTGCAAATGTAGCCATACTTTGTCGCCCACTTGGAAGTTGTGTGGCACCCAGTGTTGATCATGGTGTTGCTTGTACTTGGCATTGGCTCTGTCCAATATATCATGAACCTATTGGCGGATGTGTTGAATGCGCTCGATGAAGCTACTGGCTTTGTCAACTTCAGACTGGACATGAGCTGAATTGGCCTGAGCAGCTGCAAATGGCATGGCTACGTCAATGGGGCATAGTGGCTGGAATCCCAAGCCCACCAGAAAGGGGCTATGGCCGATTGAACTGTGGAGAGCTCGATTATAACTATGTTGTACATAAGGGAGGCTCTCGTCCCATGTGCGTGGATGCTTTGAATTGTACATGCGCAGAATGTGTACAATCATTCTGTTGACGACCTCTGTCTGGCCATCTGTTTAGGGATGGGAAGCTGTGGACTTGGTGAGCTTAGTATCCAACATTGACCAGAGGCTGGACCAAAATGTGCTGAGGAACCTGCTATCCCAATCTGATATGATAGACTATTGGATCCCAAAGTGCACCCACACTCGTTCAAAGAAGAGTTTAGCAGTGGCTTCTGTTGTGATATTCTTCTTGCAGGCCGCCATAATGGCCATCTTCGAGAATCTGTCGACGACCACAAAAACACAGTCATTTCCCTGCTTAGTAGAAGGCAGGCCCGACATGTAATCCATGGAGATGGATTCCCAGGGTCGACTAGGGGTAGGTAGAGGAGTATATAGGCCTTGCTTCTTGATGGTCGGTTTGGCAATGGCACAAGCAGTGCAGGATCTGATGTGCTTCTCGACATCCTTTCGAAGGTTAGGCCAATAGAAATACTTCTGTAGTATTGCTACTGTTTTCTCGACCCCGAAATGCCCAGCGACTCGACTGTAGTGTGCTTCCCATATCATCTTGGCACGCTCGCTTGAAGGAACACAAAGGTGTCCCAGGTGACATGAAAGTGCATCTTGGAGGTGAAAATTTGGAACTTGCGTGCCCCCCAAGAGTGCCTTGTAAGTGTGGCCGAATTCTGGGTCACTCTCATAGAGAAGCGGCCAATCAGAAGTCTCGTGCCCACAAGAGTTGAGCACGATGGTGAGCGCCACGATCGGTGGTCGGCTGAGGCAGTCTGCAACATTATTGGTGCTACCCTTCTTGTACTTGATGTTCAAATGAAACTGTTGCAGATATGTGGACCACTTTTGATGGCGATCATTCTGCAACTTCCGTTGTGTCTGTATGAACTGCAGGGGCCGGTGGTCTGTGTGGATGATTGTTTCCTTCCCCAAAATGTAATGCTTCCATTGTCGACAGGCTTGCACAATGGAATGCATTTCTTTGTCATAGGTGGGATACTTGCGAACTGTCTCAGACAATGTCTCACTGTGATATGCCACTGGATGTCCCTGTTGAGTAAGAACTGCCCCAATAGCATAGTCGGAGGCATCTATCTCGATCTCAAATGGCTGTTGCAAGTCTGTTAATGTGAGCACTGGGGCAGAACAGAGGCGATTTTTCAATTCTGTGAATGCCTTCTATTGAGGTTCTGACCAAAAGAATTTTTCTCTCGCTCCTCCCTTGGTGACTTGACTCAAGGGCCAAGTGATATGAGAGAATCCCAACACAAACCTTGATAGAAATTAATAGAGCAGAGCTACAAAGCTACAGTATAGTGGTTAGAGGTGGCCAATCCCGAATATTGGATCTTGGCTGGATCCACATGCACCCCCCTTACATCAATAATGTATCCCAGATATTGAACTGGGTCATGCCAAAAGTGCACTTCTCCAAATTGGCACACAACTTGTGTTGCCGCAGTGTTTGGAGGACTTGTCGGATGTGGTGAAGGTGCTCTTCCCAAGTCTGGCTGAAGATCAGAATGTCGTCCAAGTACACCACTACAAATGAGTTGGTGAATGGCCGCAAGATGTCATCCATCATCCTCATGAAGGTTGCGGGAGCATTCGTCAACCCGAAAGGCATGACCAGCCATTCGAAAAGGCCTTCCTTGGCTTTGAAGGTAGTCTTCCACACATCGGAGGGTTCAATCGGTACCTGGTGATACCCCGACTTCAAGTCAATCTTGCTAAAATATTTTGCACCTTTGAATTGGTCCAGAAGGTCATCAATTCGTGGGATCGAGTACCTATTCTGGACAGTGATCTTGTTCAACACCCGATAGTCAATACAGAGTCTCCACGTCCCATCCTTCTTCTGTACCAACACGATTTGGCTCCCACAGGGCGATGAAATTGGTCTGATGTGACCTTTCTGCAACAGCCCCTGAATCTTTCTCTTGATTTCATCATTCTCCATAATAGAGCGCCGATAGATCGGTCCATTAGGTAGCGGTGCACCTGGGGTCAGATCAATCAGGTGCTTGACCTGATAGTGCAGAGGAACCCCTGTGGGTGAGGTGAATATGTCCCCGTACTCCTCCACAACCTTATCCATTTGTTGTTGTCGTGTAGAGGAGCCCTCTCTAGAGGTTGTGGCCACAGTCTTCTTCTTGCCCTGGGGGCAGATCATCAGGAAAACGTATTTCTTGGTTTGGGAATGAGCTTACTGCATTGTTTTGCAGTAACCAAAGAGATAGCGACATGAGGTGGTACCTCTGGTATCCTGTACAACTTATTTCCCAAAGTAACAATAACAGCATGAGGTCGAGACTCATACACAGCATGACGCTTCCACAAGTATGGTTTTCCTAATAATACATCAGAAACATCAATAGGAGCAATGTCACATAATACCTCATTCGTGAAGGGCTTGATGCTATAGGGAAGGCGGCACTGCTGGCTGACGCGGATATCTCGTCCTTGGTGAAGCCACCCGATGGTGTATGGATGTGGGTGAGCTGTGGTCAGCAAGCCCAACTGCTTCACGACGTCTGCTGAAATGAGGTTCTTTTTGATCCCATTGTTGACAATGAACTGTACTGGGGAGCCCTTTACCCACATCTGGGAGTGGAAGAGACGTTCCTCCTCCTCTGGATCTTCCGGTTCCACCTTCTGGATCTTTGTAGTGGCAACAATGGCATTGGGCTCCGCATCAATAATCTGTTTCCCTTTTTCATTCCCCTTTTCAGGTTCTGATTCAAAGTCGGAGCATGCATCTGACTCAGAAGCCCTCATCTTGGCCACTAGCGACTGCTTGGCCCGACACTCACTTGTGTTGTGAGTGGAGCTCTTATGGAACTCACACCACTTTCCCGTGTCCTTATTTGGCTTTGCGGTGCTATTCTTTTCTTGTGGCTTCGATGAGTTGTATTTAGCCACCATGCCTTGGCTTTTTCCTTTGTTCTGCGGTTTGGAAGAACCTTTCCCTTGCTTTTGATTTGCAGATCCAAAGTCCCGCTTCTTCTGTTTGAATTTCTGCTCAATCTTGGCAGCATACCGGTATGCCGTACCAAGCGAGGAGATGTCGAGGAACTCCATTTCCTCCTGAATGTATCTTTGTAGACAGCTACGATACTTTAGCACCAGATGTTTCTCTGAATCTTTGATACCCAAATTTGTGCATAGGGTATGGAACATATTCGTCAGCTCATGCACATCTTGAACCCTTTGTTGTCGCAGCGTGGTCCATTGTATGTACTTGTCCTCATAGCTCCCCACGGGATAGTACTGTTCCTTGACGGCGTCTCGAAAAGAATTCCAAGTTGGTACGACTGAGAACAGAGAGGGTTTTGTCTGGTCCTTGTTCTCATAGTAGGTTTCCCACCAGTCCTTAACATGGGGGGTAGCTTTGAGGAGTGCAAAAATAATCTTCTCCCTGTTTGAAAAGTCATGAACCGAGAAATATCCTTCTAACATATTCAACCATCTATCTATAGCATTTGCGTCTATTTGACCCTCAAATATGGGAATGTCAAAATTTACTTGTACCTTAAAAGGAGTCGCGCCTCCAGAGTGGTTGTTGGATGCAGATGCACCGCCGGTGGGTAGCCGTTGAAGGATCTGAGCAAAGTTATCCATCATCGTGTTCCTTTGTTTTTCGAGGGCCTCCTTGAGCAATATTTTGATAGGATCTCCTGCTCCCTCATCTTTCTTTTCATCCCCCATGGGCGTCCGTCCAGGTTTGCAAGGCTGATCTTGCAAAGGTTCCACTAGATCGAGCCCTAGCTCCTTATACCCCGACCTCGTTGGGGACATGCAAAGAAGGATAGAGAAAAAGAAGACCGCTATGATACCACTGAACTGGATTTATGCAGGAATGCAATAGAATAAACATATAACCATAAATACAGAGATGCAGCGAAAATAACACTTCATTTCATTAATATCAAAGAACTGAAATTTGCTTACAGACAAAAAGGAAATAAAACTAGCTAGGGTGCTGGTAGCTATCTCTGAGAATAGATGTGGCAGCTACAGGCATCTGAACTGAGTTACAATGAGGCTCAAGGGCCTATTTATTATTTAGAAACAATGGGAAATCCTAAACAGCCAAAACCTTAACCCTAGGAGATGAAGCGCCAAAACTATGGGCCCCGTTTGGGTAAATTGGTGTTTCAACTTCCCAGGGGCGTAACTTTGGCATACGATCTCCGTTTGATGCGTACCATACCTCATTAGAAAGATCTATCTGAGGAATACAAATTTTGAATGAGAAACATCGATCCATGGACCCATGTTGCTCTCCGTTTTCCCAAAAAACGTCGTTTAGGGCCTCAAAAAGGCTCCGGAAGTTCAGGACCTGAAAAACTGCTAAAAATAGTAAACTGTGCCGAAACTGAAAAACTGAAAGAGACAATGGTGGAGACCCAAGTGGAATAGGCAGGTGACCACCAATATCCACCTGGATTAAGTGGTTCGTCAACAAATTTGACATCAACATTCACTATTTTCCCCCCTAGTTCAACATGCAGGTTATTGATAATACCATAAGGTTTATATGTATGTCCATCAGAAGCCTTCAACGTCGTTGATGATTGAGATAAACGTGGTGAGCCTAGTGACTTCCAACAATTTAGAGACATAATACATGTATATGCTCCCTCATCAATAATATTATGATGAACACGGTGATTAAGAACATTTACTTGTATGGAGAATGCCAATTTTGCTGGTAATTGTGGCACATAGCCTGTATGATTAAAGACAATGAGATTAGAATCAGTCAGATCAATTCCACCAATAGCCGACAATAAAGCCTGTTTTTGGGAGGGAAAATTTTCTAATCCCTCAAGAGAAGACACAGTTAAAGGGGATTGAGCCAAATGTTCAACTATATTAAAATTTTGTGCAACTCTTGCTCGAGGATTATATGTTGATTTATGAATGACTCCATTTGGTGGCTTAATTGTCAATTCAAGAATAGAAGTAGGCGTATTTTTTTTGTAGATGGATTCGTAGTCAAGGTAGTAGGCTGATCAGTGGCCTGACTACCATAGTCTTTGTTTTGGTTGACACCAAAATATATGTTGAAGGTTTTTTGAAAGATAACATTAACACTTGGGAACTAGAAGCTGGATCCATAACAACCAAATTTGTGTCTGAATTTGGAAATGGGTTTGTCAACACTATTGATGCATGGGAAGTCTTGATGAATTTTGAGACTTCATTGCAGTGAGGAAAATCCATAACAAAGTGTTCCTCATTACAGATTATGCATGGATAACGAGGTTTCCTATGTCCAGACGATTAATGAGATGATCTTTACTGCAGGTTAGAAGTTTGTTTTTTCTTATTTTTCCTTTTTTTCTTACTTTCGGGTTGCTTGTCACTTTTTCCTTTGTCAAATGACATGACATTAATTTTGGAAGTAGGAGCAGGATCAAATGCAATATTATGACTTGTGCTTGCAGTACCAATGAAGTCATCTACGACATGAGAGTCCTTTAATTGAGGAGGAACAATAAAATTAGATCGCGGTGCGTTAAGATTTTTTTCATAGAGCATGCCATACTGAGTGTAAATCAAGTATAAGTATTGGGCATGAGCGATAACTTTATCTTCAGTGACGACGCCACACTTAGATACATCCTTAGTTATAGATGGTAATAGGGACTTAATGAACCATTCAGTAAGGAGATGATCAGGAACAAATGTCTTAACCATTCTACGACAATGATGCCACTCATGAATATGATCAGAAAAGTGAGTAGCATTAGTCTGTTTGAAATTGGTCAAGAGTTTTGTTCCAGTTTCATATCATATGGGTAACTGGAAATGAGTCAGAACGACAGTAGCTAGGGCAGTGAAATTATCAAAAGAAGCTATAGGTAACTCAATGTACTATTTTGTAGCCAGACCTGTGACCATACGTTGGAAAAGACGTAGTTGAATAGAATCATCATTTAGGGATTTTGATGAACACCACAGATGATAATTCATGACATGAGTTGATGAATCTTCGCTAGGGTTTCCATTGAACTTAGGAATATCTGAGGGTAATTTGTGAGGTATCACCGACCACCAAGGAGCATAGTTGATTGGATCATTGGTTAGCCGATTTAAATCTGATAACTCTAAATTTGCAACAATAGGTAATTTTCTATTAAGGTCAGGTTGAGGATAACCAGGGTATGATGGAATTTCTTGAGCAATAGGTCTTTGAGCACCAGCATAAGGAATCTATTGGCGGTAACCCAGATAGGGGTTGTTTTGATAAGAAAATGCTTGAGGAGCCTGTTGTCCAAAACCTGGATATGATACTTGTTGAAATGAAGTTTGTGGCATTTTCACCTGTGGCTACCAAGGGGTCTGTCCACCAATGTTATAACCCAAATTAGGATAAATTGAATTCGGTTGAGGATATGTATAACCTGGCTGTGGCTGTGACATCCCATAAAATGGTAAACCAACTTGTGAATAAATAATTCCGGGTAAAGTTTTTTGTAAATTAACCAAAGGATTTAGATTTTGTGGACCCAATACTGGAGGGTATTGAGTTGAAGGACCCACCTGGAAAGGTTGTTGAACAAAATTTTGATTCTGTAGCAGGGGTAAATATGTATTAACAAGTGGAAGTGATGTGGGTGTAACAGGTTGAACTGGTTGATATGAGTGTACAAGCGTTTGAGGTTGGATAGGCAGAGTGGGCTGCCATTGACAAAAATTCAATTCAACATTAGGTTGACCAAAAAGTGACGGAGTACTATCATAGTGGGTGACTAAAGGTTTCCCCCCAACACGAGGATGATAATAATATGGAAAATATTTCTCTCCAAATGTTGCGAGTCCAGTTTATATTTTGCTAGATGGAATAAACCCAGAAGGACCGACTTGATATTTCCCTGATGATGTATATATAGAAACAAGTTATTCATTACTAACTATAGGATTACTAATTAAAATACCAAACAATGACATTGGTAAAGTCCATGGTTTTGAAAATGCACTAGAGAAAATACCAGATAATGATTTATAACCTGATGGGACCATAGGGCCACCATAAAAATATGACTACGGTGAAGTTGTAAACATTGACAAGGTAGTGAGGGAAGGTACTGATGTAATTGGAACATATGGCCCAACCGAAGATGTTGGTTTAGGCATGGCTACTTGACCAAATGTATACCCTTTTAGATCAACGGGAGTTTTAATGGGAACAGGATCAACAAAATCAGATTGTGATGATTGAGGAAAATACTCGTACAAGAAAAGGTCCTCCCCAAAATGGGTTGGAGTTAAAGGTGTCTCGTCTTGTGGGATTTATTCAATCGCAATTAAACCAAGTGGAAGTATTTCACCGTCAGGCCCAAAGTATATTTTAGGTTATTGACTGTGTGATATGGAAGACTCAATGGATACATAAATTTGTGGAATGAACAAGGTAGGAACAACTTCCGGTTGTTCGACTTCAGGAATCAAATGTTTTGGAAAATAAGATACATGATCTGGATCAATTTGTGGTTGAACAATGTCAGGTCCACGAGGTATGGTCTCACTGATTGGATGGATCGTGACCACGGGTAGCTGTGAAGACTCTGTCTCAACAACAGTATATGAACCAGGATATGTAGAAACAAATTGAGCTAACTATGGTATATGGAAAGATGATGTTTCACCAGAGGTACGAATTGTACTTGATTCGGTAGAGTGTGATCACCTTCGCCTACCAGAAGTAACTTCTGGTGGTAAAGGTGGTTTCAATGCTAATCTACGCGAACGACGAGGGAAAGGATTTTGTTCTTCCATGATTACTGATTTATTTTAACCAAAAACAAATAAACAAAATAGAAGGGCAATGCTAGGCAAAAGGTTTACCAAGAAACTGTGAACTGTAGAATACCTCCTAGCAAACCAAGAAGTACAGGTAGAAAATCTCCCTGAATGTCGTGTTAAGTGTATCACAATTTACAAGGTGGCTGACTCAGTTCACTATGGATGGATATCACCTAAAATTTGTCCTCCAAAATATACCCAAAGGTATGTGGAGGCCCAAGTATGTATTAGCGATGTCTGATGTGAAACCACATAGTGAGAGCACCCCTTTATACTTATCGTACTGTAACATTTCCCGATATACCCGAGAGTATGTGGACGGGCTACGATATACTTACATACGTGGAGTAAGGTATCACACTCAGAATGTATTGCAGAAAATTAAAGACAGTTGCTATGTTTTACGATGTTGGAACACATCTCTAGCCTAGAACTTCTAAATGTTATCGTTATGGTTCCAATGCTTTGTTAGGTAAATTGAGATAAATTTTAAGTTGATCTTGTTTATCAATTTTCCTTTCAAAGGTTCACCGTGATGATGTATCAAAAATTCCTAAAATGCAAACTAAGAATTATAAGCAAAATTTTCACTTTTATTTTTTTCAATGAAAGACTTAGCTACTAAAGGGAAAGAGAAATCAGTTTGAGAGCAAACAAATCAAAGAGCACAAACTAAAATGCAGCTTTCCTAATTGTTCCTTTTGCAAAACACACAAACCACTACATGAAAATGCAGGGTTTATTTTCAGTTCCTTTAATGTTATGAATGCAGAAAAGAAACTAAACGCACAAAATCCAATAAAACAAATGCCTTTTACTTTTTATAAATGAGGAATATAAACAACAATTTCTCTTTTGAAGGAAAAATGAGGAATTAAACAACAATTTCTCCTATCAGGAAACGAAGAATTTACGACAATTTCCTTTTCAAAAGAAAATGGATCTAATGCGACAATGAAAATAATTTGAAATTAATTCATCAATAATAAAGAAAAACACTTTAAACAAAAATTGAACAAATTATTCTTTCAAAGGAGGAAGAGGTAGATAAGTTCACCGGTCAATATGAGGCTCAGGATTTTCAAAGCACATAAGAAAACAAACTGAAACAAAATACAGTGACAAAATCAAAGGAATTTGGACGGTTTCAGGAGGCAACACAATCTCTAAAGAGAGATAGTGCTTTGCAACGCAGGCCTGAAAGGGAGATAGTGCTATGCAAAGCACTGAGTCCTGTCCAATAGTGCATTGGGCACAGTGTATAAGGAAAAACACACTTTTTTAACACACTTATCTTGCAAATTTAGATTTGAAAAAAGCCTAATCTTTGTGAGTAAATACTATTGGGTGAATAAAAAGAGAGATTCAGAGGAAAATACACCTAGGATGAAGGGTAAACTCCCCAGTGGAGTCGCCAATTTGTCATGTGGAAAATTGTATTATGGATAAAACATTCTTCCCTAGACATGTGCTTATCTAGAACAACAGGTTAAAGACTTTACGACTATCTTTCCTAAATATGAACATACACAAAAAATGAAATAAGAAGCTTACTTGGAGTCCAAGCGCTTCCAAAATCTCCTTCTATCGCTTTTGCTGTAGCTTCAAATTCTAGGCGGCTGTGAAAAATATTTCCTGCAAGAATAAACACTAAACAAAAAGAGATAGCAATAATACAGATGTCTATTCAAATTAGTTAGCTAAACCAATAAAGCATAAACCATATACATCAAATAGAAACTCATAATATGGAAAATCAAAGCTTATATAGATGCATATAGGGAAATATAAGCAGTAATCTTTACTAATGATAGAAGGGGAGGTTACAACCCAGTGATTGATTTAGCGTCACCATCTCAAGCAGCATCCCCGCCTCATCACAATGCATATATCTCCAACAATATATCAATCCAAATCACTACCTCAATTGAAATTCCGCAAGCATTTCTCTACTCAAATTCTTCCTTTCCAAGCACTAGGATTTGTGCTCATTTTATAGAGGAGCTGAAGGTAGTTTTACAATCAATGAGTTTCTAATAATAGGCAAGGCATGTTCCCAATCCTTTAGAGGTAAAATGGACACATGGATTCGAATTTTGAGACATGTGAACTCTTGTAGAAGGCACTGACCAAGTGGAGATACCAAAACAATGATAATTTCACTCCCAATGTGACCAACGCACCTATGAATGTCGAGAAGTGCTTTGTAGAGCAGCCTTGCATGGGGCTACCTACATATGCAATTCACTTAATCCCTTGAGAGGTATCATTGGTGAGCTCTCATATGATATATTATAAACTTAAAATCTTGGAAACCTTTGCTGATGAAAGTCATGTATGATTTGTCTTGTTATTTTTCTTAGGGCATGTAGCAATTGAAATGATAGGGGATGATAAACCCTATTCATTGGTCTTGGAGATGATGTCCAGTTAACCAGGTCATTAGGAATGGTGCCTAAATTGACCTATAACAAATTTGGATCAGCTTAGATAGCCAAAACAAAGCCACCTTGGGTGTGAAAGGGGGAAATGCATGTAGACTCGATCAAGATTGACCAAATCAACAACGTTGTCATAGGAGAGAGTAGAGCTAGTGGGGACAATGCAGTTTTGGAGGAGGAGTCTTTGCATGGAAGTAGCATAATAAATAAGTGGGGCCAAGGGTGAGGAAGCTCACCAACAATATAAGGAAAGGGATGGCAGCCATGAGAGGAATTCAGAATATTTTTTATGTTTAAGTCTTATGAATTCTTGCATGCTTCAACTGTTTAGCAGAGTTTGTTGTATTGTTTAGTACAAGGGAATTTCCAAGCGGAATTCCACACTCTACCTCGGGGAAATTTGAGTGTGCAATAAAGAGAGATATTTTGAGCTTAATTTCCACCATCCGGCATTGGTCCAAGTAGCCACCTTCAGCCACAACACATTCTCCTTGAGGAACTGCATTATTTTGTAGTGTGTTGCAGTGGAGGGTTGAGAAACCATGTTTATGAGTTAGTTTCCTAGTGAAAGGAGAAACCTTTCACTTGGAAAGATAGGGAGGATGAGATATATCCATATATTTTTTTTATTTCAGCCATATTTCAGTAGAGCTCCAGTGATATAGCGTGATTCAGCCACAGAGTTGGAGTCTGCACTTTCTGCATCTTGTGTATTTCAAGAAACCCTTGTTGGGTTATCTTGGGATTGCGTCTGAGAGACTAGTTCTCCATTTTCAGCTCTTTTTGAGCGTCATATTATTAGATCCAATTTTTTCCATTTTCCAGTAGCAGTAAACCCCACTGGGACTGTGTTTTCATGTATTCCAGCATTTCTGTTGTAATATCCCAAAATCGGGACTGCTATCAAGGCATGCCTGAAAAATGCATTTTTCAGGAATGGCTACTACAAATCTTGCAATTAGCCCTTGGATCCCTTAGATATGAGTATCTAAGACCTAAATCCAAGAGGATATCAGAAACAAATATTTCTAGGTGGGTTAAACAGATCTCCCACACCTAGGAAGGCTTGAAAATTGCCCAAAGAGGGGATTGCAGCAATACAAAGAACACTGCTGGAGAATAACGTAGTTCAGCCAAGTACTTGAAGTAGATCAGTATGGAGGCTCACATATCATGTGTACAAAAAAAAATCAGATTTATATTACAACTCATACAGTGTACAAAGGAAAGTAGAAGACTTAAACGGAAATAAACCCTCAGAAATGAGGTGCTACAGCCACAGAAAAGTCTGTATAAACTTAACAATGTTATTTTATTAGGGCTGAAGTATAAGTATAATATATCTAAGATCTAAAGCAGATATGTACATAAAAATATATATCTAATTTAGATCTGTGTACAAGAAAATCTCATCTATACATTCCCCTTGGGGTTTTGTGCAAAACATGAAGCACAGAGAGTAGATCTGAGATCTAGAGTTGCAGATCTACAGAAATATTCAAAAATTCCTGAATAATATATTAGAATAGTAGATAATATCTGAAATGAACATGTATTGGGTGGCCAATCCATGGATCACCATAGTGAGAGGAAGAATCCTAACACCGATCTCTCCTCCAAAATGCAGACAAAACACCCTGCAACTGAAACTTAAAATAATGCAGTTTAGGGATAGAAACGGCGTTGTAGGCTTTGAGAATGATTTGGCCTGATACCAAGGTATGGATCCAAAGCTATGATGATCTAGGACACTCTTTCCAATGGGATAGCAGACATTCCTAGTGAAAATAAAGGCTAGATATGCATAGATCTGAGAATATCTATCCCCCACTTGCTGCAACTCACAAGGACAACCCAACTGTCAATAGGATCAGTGCTGTAGGTGTAAGTTGAAGCTTGGCCCAAGCCTGATAGTGGAAAATACAAGAAAAACTCCTCCAAGAGCTGCTCTAGGAAGGAGGTCCCAACTAGGAACACCCAAGTGCTAAGAAGCACTATTCTCAGCTAAACAGCTAGAGAATGAGAAATGTCTAAGCAGAAAAATTCTTCTGAAATAATATCTTCAACAACCTCTTCATGTTGCTTTCCTCTTCCTTTTATAATATTGGAGTCTTGTCAAACCCTAAACCACTTCATTAGTTTAGCCCCTTTCACATGTAGAACCTCCATCTAGAACTGTGTTGTGCCTCAAGGAGGTTCAATGCATCTAGACTGTGTTGTAGATATGGTCATGGTTGACTTGGTCAAGTGATAAACCCCTTTCACACTCAAGTGTGTTTTATAAAATGGCCCAGATTTAGCCATGTCACATTGTGCATTGATTTATTTTGTTATTTTTAGGAGTTTTACAAGTCCTCCTTTACATTTTATTCATCAACATAAAATGCAAAATAAAACAAGGAAAAATAGAATATTCCCATTAGCTTAGGCTAAGTGGGAATATTATAGTCCTCCCCTCCAAGATGTTGCTTGTCCTCAAGCAACTAAAAAGGTGAGTGCTGCAAAATATCCCCTCCTTCTCTTGTGGCCCCCTCATCCAATAGTCTCCACCATTGCTTCAAATTTTCTGCAATAGTTCTGTCTCCCAATGGTCCCTCCCCAATGTGCAAGTTGGCCTTTGGTGAATAAACCCAATGGATCTCATCATGAAGGAATGGAAGGTTTATGTGGAAACCTTCTTGCTGATCCTTGGCCTCCTCAAGATAGAAGTGATGACAATCACGGGGAATTTCATCATCCATGAAAGACTCCCATCTCCATGCTATCATCCAAATGAAGTGGATCACCCCCCAGCTTGGAAATCCATAGAAAAATTCCTCCCTAATACATATGAGAGGCATGTCCCAAACAACCATATGGCTCACCCTACAAAGAAACAAGTGGTATACCATAGTGGCCATATAATATCCCATGCTTCTCTTGAAGCATGTAGTGCAAAAAGTGTGGGAAAATCCTTTTCCCTAGGACACATTCAACCAATGTGTCTCCCCTCCATCCATGTTCTAAACAAGGACAAGAAACATTTCAACATATGGAATTAGAATTAGAGTCACGCTAGCTGCCATGTACAATAATGGAGAAGGAAAATGGTCCCTCAAGTGCAACCAGTGCATTTTTACTCCTAATTGCCTTGGAATATGATATGACAAGTGTTTTCCCCAACACTTGTTTACTGCCCCATCTTTCTTGCATGCTTGGAGAAGGTGCATGATAGTTGGTGTAAAGGAATCACACCATGAAGAGTATATCATACCTCCAAGACCCTCCAAGGCATGGCCATAATCACCATTTCTCATAGCCCCAAGTGGCCTATGAGACCCATCAGAAATAATACCCCCTCTTGGAGTAAATCCCTTTACATGAGTGTTAGAAAAATACAAGCATATAGTAAGCACATCAGAATATTCAGAGATACAAGCCCCTCCATATACTTGTTACACATTAGTGAGGTAACTCATGGATGAGTTCCTTCTCACACTCAATGAATAAGGAAGTGTTGAGGATGTCTCTTCCCAAGAGCTATGTCTCTCCTCAACCAGCAAATGATCCATGCATATTCCCAGATGAGAGTGCATCTCCTTATTGAGATCTTCCCACATGAATCCCTCCAATATAGTATGACATGTTTTAATGAAGCTAGTGGGTTTAGAAATCGAGATCTCATAGGTTGCATGAAGTAGTTTGTTCTTGAGTTTGGAGTTCTTATATAAGTAGATCTGATAATAGAAATAAATAACTCCATTAACTACCTTATAGCTCCTATCTATCATTTGCTCATCAATAACCTTACATTTGAAGAGGTACTTGGAATATTCCATCAAGGATTGGGACTCCCAATAAGGATCTAGGCCACCCAACATTGACAATGCTGTAGAAGTCTGAAGTGAAGTATCTGTCATGTGATGGCTCTCCCCCTTGACATGCTTGATGTCAAAGTCACCTGTTGGAGTGTTTCCAACTTTCCTTTTCTGCCCCTCTTGTAGCTGATCTTTCTCAAGACAAGATTGAATTTTAGGAGAGTCATCCTCCTCCTGCAAGGTTCTCCTCCTCCAAAACCCCCACAGTTTTGCTCCTGCATACAAGAATGGAAATACCTTCTTGTTATATTCAGAAATTCTCATCATATATTGGAGTATATTTTGCTTCCCCAAGGCTATGGAGTGGCCTTTTGATACCATGCTCATGTAAACACAGATTTCTAAATCTCTTCTTTCCAGCACAACCATATGGATGGAAGATAGCAAAGTCAATTTTAGGAAATTGCTCAGCTCCTCATCAACGATTCTCAGCGTTGTGGTAGCTACTCTCAAGGTTCTCTCTTTAGAAAAATATGTTGCAGCTGCATATAGTTGAGAGAACCCTTTAGCTTCCTTCCAATCAGGGGGTCTCCCTGGTGTAATGCCTCCATGTAGAGAGACATCAAGGCATAGAGTAAGATTCATAGATGTATGGATTGAATTGTCCTTGCCTTCATTGCATAGATCCTCTTGCCTTTTGTGTGCATCAAACTCTTGAAATAGAGAGGGGTATATGATCCTCTTCAAGTGATGCTTTCCCTCCTATTTTCCTTCCTCTATCTTCAAGATCTCACCATTTTTTGGTGATGGCACATGCTGCACATGGACTGTGCCACGATCTTCATATGTGAGATTCTATGGAACTTCTTGCAAGAGTGAAAGAGTCCCTCTCCTTGGAGCCGTTGCCCCTCCTTCCTCTTCATGAGGACCTAGGTGTGCCCTTGCCTTGACTTTGCTGATACCCTCAACCTTCCCTTCCTTGATCTTGCAAGACCTTTGGAAGTTCAAGTGATTCTCTCCCTTTGGCACATCTCCTCCCTTCCTCTTCATGAAGAAGTTGCTGAAAGAATGTTGTAGATTTGGTGATATGGATGAGTGCTCATATCCATGAGATGAGGACTTAGAACTTTCCTAACGTATAGATCTTGTAGATCTTGTTGAGGGATCTTCCTGCTTTCCCCTCCTCATTTCTTTGATGTCTTTTCTGATACCTTGTAGAGCTTGAGATAGAAGTATTGTGAACCTATTTTCTCTAGACAACAAGGGTTTTCTCTGGTTTCTCTTGCAGATCTCCTCCTCCCCATGAGAAGAATCCATCATGCTTGAAGCTCATATGCTAAGCCAAGAAATTTTCTCTGATACCACTGTAATATCCCAAAATCAGGACTGATAGTAAGGCATGCCTGAAAAATGCATTTTTCAGGAATGGATGCTACGGCTCTTGAAATTAGCCCTTGGATCCCTTAGATCTGAGTATCTCAGACCTAAATCTAAGAGGAGATCAGAAAAAAATCTTCCTAGGTGGGTTAAATAGATCTCCCACACCTAGGAAGGCTTGAAAACTGCCCAAAGAGGGGACTGCAGCAATACAAAGAACACTGCTGGAGAATAACGCAGTTCAACCCAGTACTTGTATTAGATTAGTATGGAGGCTCACATATCATGTCTACAATATCAAATCAGATTTATTTTACAGCTCATACAGTGTAAAAAGTAAAGTAGAAGACTTAAACATAAATAAACCCTCAGAAATGAGGTGTTACAGCCACAGAAAAGTCTGCATAAACTCAACAATGTTATTTTATTGATGATGAAGTAGAAGTATAATATAGCTCAGATCTAGAGCAGATCTGTACATAAAAGGATAGATCTAATTCAGATATGTGTACAAGAAAAGCTCATCTATACATTTCTGTTGGGGTTTTGTGCAAAACATGAAGCACAGAGAGTAGATCTAAGATCTAGTGCTACAGATCTGCAGAAATATTCAGAAATTATTGAATCATATAATAGAATTTTAGATCAGATCTGAAACACGCATGGATTGGGTGGCCAATCCATGGATCACCACAGTGAGAGGAATAATCTTAACACAAGATATATCTCCTCCAAAATGCAGACAAAACACCCTACAACCACAACTTTCAAATAACACAGTTCTGGGATAGAAACTATGATGTAGGCTCTGAGAATGATTTGGCCTGATACCAAGGTCTAGATCTGAAGCTCTGATGATCTAGGACACTTTCCAATGGCATAATAGATTTTCCAAGTGAAAAGAGAGGCTAGATATGCATAGATCTGAGAATATCTATCTCCCACTTGCTGCAACTCACAAGGACAACCCAACCCTCAATAGGATTAGTGTTGTAGGTGTAAGGTGAAGCTTGGCCTAAGCCTGATAGTGGACAAGATAAGAAAAACTCCTCCAAGAGCTACTCTAGGAAGGAGGTGGGATTCCTGACCAAGAACACTGAAGTGCTAAGCAGCACTATACTCAGCTAAACATCTAGAGAATGAGAAATTTCTAAGTAGACAACTTCTTCTGAAATAATATCTTCAAAAACCTCTTCATGATGCTCTCCTCTTCCTTTTATAATATTGGAGTCTTGTCAAACCCTAAACCACTTCATTAGTTTATCCCCTTTCACATGTAGAACCTCCATCTAGAACTGCGCTGTGCCTCAAGGAGGTTCAATGCATCTATACTGTGTTGTAGATATGGTCATGGTTGACTTGGTCAAGTGATCAACCCCTTTCACACTCAAGTGTGTTTTATAAAATGGCCCAGATTTAGCCATGTTCACATTGGGAATTGATTTATTTTGTTATTTTCAGGATTTTTACATGTCCTCCTTTACATTTTATTCATCAACATGAAATGCAAAATAAAACAAGGAAAAAATGAATATTCCCATTATCTTGGGCTAAGTGGGAAAATTACATCTGTATAGCAATATCATTTGGGATTCTACTGTATTTGGGCTTTGGAGGCTTGTTTTCCTAGTTTGAGTGATTTGTTCCTCAACACATTTTACAATTTGCTGTTGTGATACATAATATAATGGATCTATGATTCGATCATGTGTTTTGCATTGATATTTACTGTATATTATAGTTTTGTGTTCAATATTATTGTCTTTCCTAATTTGGAATATTATAGTAAGTAAAATTTACACTAAATCAATACATGTGTTTTGGCCTTTCCCATCTCTTGAAATATGATGCGCTCATCATCATCGCTTCAGGATTTCTGTATGGAGATTCAATTTGAAGTTGCCATGATGCTAGTACTAGGGATACCTTGTTCACTTCGGTCAGATCAAGGCCACCCCTACTTGATAGTACAAACTTTCTTTCAGTCGCACAACTAGGGAATCGAGTCTCATTTCATAGTCTTCTTAGGTGGGCACATGAAAAAATATCTCATCTCATCACCTAGTCCAATGGCTCCTAAATGTAACAATCATTTGAGATGGCTTTGTATAATGGAGAATCTAATTATCATGTCCCATGTTCTATTTCATTAATGCTTATTTAATATGTCCCTATTGCAGTTTTTCCAAAATGGAATTATGGAAAAATTAACTTATGAAAAAGTATGACTTACCAAAAGAAGTGTGGATTATATTGTTATAAGAGTGTTGTATATATACCAGATTTTTATCCCAAATTTTCAGATTCTTATGATTTTAACCCCTCAAAAGCTACACCAAATTCTTGTTGACTACTTATGTATTTCCTATTTTTCTGTGGATGGAATGTTGTATACCTCTTCAAATTTGTGCCATCCTCTTCCATAACATAGTACAAAATACACTGATAAATCTTATGCCCTTGTTTGAAATAATGTTCTTTATTATCCCAAAGTGTAGTCATGCCTATCCAAAGAACATTATTTTTTCTTATTTCCCACAAAAGGTTATTTTATAGGGCATTAAAACACACATTTTTTTGAACCTGCTAACTAACATAAACATGTTATCATTTTACTTTTTGGTTGTTGATAAGTGTCCCATAAATTCCATGGAAATTCTTTCCCAAGGGAAAGTAGGTATAGGAATGGGAGGGTTTTCACCTTGTTTCCTATTACTAGACTTGATAGGACAACAAAGAATGCATCCTATTATGAATCTAGCTACCTGCATCCTACAATAGTAGAGATACCTATGCAAGTTAGTCAATGTCTTCCCTACACCAAATTTCCCTATAAACTTGGATGTGTGAGCATTTATGATTAGTTTTAATCACTCACATTTAATAATACATAACTTATCCATCTTGTATTGTAACCAATTTTAAATATGGTATTCAACTGTGTTGTCACCATTGTGCACATGAGTTTGGCTTTATAACTATTGAAACACCTCCTTAAAGTCCTCATCCTCTATATATGCCTCTTTGTACGCATCATGGGTGAATGGATCCATGTGCATTATAATTAAAAAAATTGTGATATTTTACGTGGGTGGCCTTGAAAGCATGTTGGATAACTTGTTTTTGTTGCCCTTCTTGTACTTGATCACTAAATGAATTTTTTGTAAAATACCCATGCACTTGTAATGCATGGTATATTGTAGTTTACTTTAGTCCTACAGGTACTATATTGGCTAGTCATTATTGTGGATTAATGTCTTGTTTCCCATTAGATAGTATTTCCACTTCTTAACAGTTTGTACCAAGTCATAGAGCTCCTTGTCATAGGTAGATAATTTAAGAACCACCACATGAAATACTTTAGAATGGTAGCATATAGGAATTCCTACCTACATTTAAGAGCACTCCCATAGTGCACCCACTCACACCTATCTCCACTTCAAAGGGTTATTATAAGTTCATTAATGTTAGAATTGATGCTTGAATAATATTCTTATTTAACTCTTCAAAGGCCCTCTTCAAACCCTTTCCTCACTAGAAACTCTTGCCACTCAGTGTCATGGCATGGAGTGGTACTCTACTATTGAAAATGGGTTCATGAATTTCCTCAAGTATTCTTCCAACCAAATGAAAATATTGACATGAGAAACAACAATATTCACCATCCACTTCATGATGACATCCTAAATTGGGAGGATTGTTGGAAATCAAATCACTACTGACAGGGGGCGCAGGGGCATTGAATCAGAGGTGATAACACTTATATAATTTTCAAATTCGTATTGTTGGTTTACTAAAAAATAATACACATAAATTCATCAATAGATTAGATCATGATAACATATTAAACAATCATCATAAGCATCATAACAAACATGCACAAGGGACACAAATTATTTCTAGTGGAAACCCTGAAGGAACAAAATCCACCCTCTTGTTGTTGTTAGCACTTCGTAATTCCTCCTGGAAAAGGAGAGGAACCTAAAAGTAACCAAAAACCACTTTAAAAGTGGAATCTACCTTCCATATTTAGATAAGTATCTCTTTATATGAATCTTCAAACACTTAGGTGACTAATTTTCTTAGGTTTAAGCTAGGTATTAAGATCAAAGGGAATAGTATTTAACAGTTTGATGGCAGGGAAGAGGGAAAATCCATTGGGCATGGAGTCGTTGTTGGAAATATGATGCAGCGTGTTGTCCTTGATGGCAACCCACTGAATGGAGATGAAAACATGCGACTGTTGACATGTGTTGTCCTTGATGGAAATCCACCTGCTGAAGCTATTCTTGACTTGATGGACTTGGTAAATGATGTAAATTTGATGTTTGTTGACAATATGATGCTGAGTGTTGTCCCTGAAAGGCAACCCACTTGATGAAGATGATGACAACTTACTTGATGAAGTTGTACTTGAAAGAATATGTTCCTGATGAAGAAAATATGATGTTTCTACAGTGTGTACAGAAGGCAATGAAGAAAGGAATTCAGAATGTGCTCAAAATATGATGAAAAGAGTATGTCTCTATGTATACGCGGATCTGTCTAAGGGAAGTCGCGTATGCACGCGGAAAATAACGTTCCAAGTCGTGTATGGGCAAAAGCGCTCAAAAAGTGCAAAACCAGGGGCAACCACCATGGTATTGACCCATTGTATTGGGTAATGATCCGCCTAATTGACCCCGTCCAGGTAGTTTTGGGCTCATGGTATTGCTTTGGCCCATGGTATTGAAAAAGGGGCTCATGGTATTGAAAAAGGATAAACCTATATAAGGAGAAGAATTTCATTGTGCAAATCATGAGAGTGGGTGCAAGATGTCTGAGCTTGAATGAATACTTCTCTCTGAAGTATATCTGAATGGAAAGGGTTACACTTGAAAGATAAATCTGAATGTATGATGCACCAATGATGAAGAAGGGGATCTAGATCTGAATTTCTCTTGTATTTGCTAGATCTGATTATGGAAGGCTTAGATCTTTGATGAGGCGAGCATCTAGGTGAATTTCTGTCTGAAGCAAAAGGATAGATATGAACTGAATATCTGGTCTAATGAAGTATGCTGCTCTGTAATGATTGAAGATCTATACGCTACTTCGCCGCGGTGGAAGCGCGTATATACGCGGCTTCAGCCAAGAGAAAGCGCGTATGCGCACTAAAATATACACTGAAGTATACGCTGGTTTGTGTGAACGAAAGCGCGTATATACGCGCCATCAGTAAAGGGAAAGCGCGTATGCAAACTAGGGTTTGCTGAAGCAAGGGGTATGAAATATCTGATCTGTTCTGCTGTGTTTCTGCTATCTGATCTGTGTTGATATGTATTTGTTGGAGATGTATGTCTGTGCTTAAAAGTATGGAAAGGGTCCAGTCTGAAAAATATGATGAATTGCGGTCTGCAAGTTGTGTTCTATTGAAGTGGTTGGATCCAGTGTGAAAATTGATGAAACGTGGTCGAAGGTGGTGCTGAAGGTTGTAGCCTTCAGTCAGGGGGTTGTAGCTCCCTTCCAGGTGAGGCTGGTAAACGAGATCGGGGGGTCGTAGCTCCCTTCCAGGAGAGGCTGGTAAACGAGTCAGGGGGTCGTAGCTCCCTTCCAGGAGAGGCTGGTAAACGAGCGCAGGTGGGTGCCTGCGTTCTGGTCAAGTCTGCGCCAGCACATATGTTGTAAGATGTTTTCTCTATAATAAAATATTGAAGGCTAAGCAACTGCAGCGGTGGTTTTCTCCCGACTTGGGTTTCCACCTAAAAATCCTGGTGTTCATGTGTGATGCTGTGTGTGATGATTTATTCTGTTCTTACTGCACATTTTTACTGCTTATTGAATTTCTGATGAATAACTGATGGAATGGTTTAAGTGAAGATTTAATGACATATCTATATCTCTGTGTATACGCGAGTTTCATAAAGGGGATCCGCGTATATACGCTATTTTACTGAAGGAAAGTAGCGTATGTGTTTTAAGGAATGGAAAAGTAAAAATATTTGATTATGCAGTAAATACTGATTCACCCCCCCCCTCTCAGTATTTTTCCCAACAGTCGTATTAAGCTAATGATTTTTAGTGATATGATGAGAAAATGAGGAATCCTTATACAAGGGAAAACTAGTAAATCCTTATGGTGTATTTTTCAAATTTTGTTGTAGAGAGGTGAGCATAGGAATAGTGGAATTTACTACATCTAAAGAATCTAGTTGAGGATGAATTTTAAATGTTTCAATGGAATAAAAACACTGAAATGTTCAGTAAGCCACAAAAAAGCACTTAAAAGTGAATTATGAATTAAATTTTTCTAAACTAAACATGAAGAAATAAAAATTCAAGCATGATTATAACAAGACATACATAGGTGAAAACATCACCATAAGAAATTGACACATGAATCCCTGAAAAATAGACTTCGGCCTTCATCATTCACTAAAACATTTTTAATGGAAATGTACAATGTACAATGTCTTCTCTATAAAACCCTGAACAATCCATTTCTTAGTCAAAATTACATCATATGTACCTCAAAAACAATTATTTCCTTCCTTTAGGAATAAAATTCCCCAAAAATATCAATTTTCTACTTGTAGCAGCGATATAGAACTATTTTATAGAAACTAGGGAACTGTTTGACTAAGAAAATATTAAAAAAATACATTGAATGCATGCATAAATATGAGGCTCGAACCTCCCAAACACCTCAGGACATTTATCATAACCATGAGAGTCAATTACATGAGGTTTAGATTCGAATTTTAAGGACAAATTATTGAATGTGTGGGAGAACAACACATTCATTATGCTACTTCCTTCTTCAACAGAAACACAACAAAAAATTGCAGCAAGTTGTTGATTCACAAGCTTCTAGTGATACCTTATACTTATTAATCTTCTAAACAAGTAGAAAAAAATCCTAAATCATCAGACACCCATTGGAAAATACCTATCTCAATGGTAAAATTCCACCCATCAAAATCATCACCTACAATAGAAGCGTAACGACTGAGCGTAGCAAATTTTACTTGCATGTGTTTGACCAAGTTTTCCAGTTTCTAACCAAATAAGATGACTGATGGATGGTCTTGACAACCTCAAATACCTACTTTGAACCTTTATGCACCAAAAGGAATGCTAAAACTCTAACCTTATATGAAATCTTAATGCCTTTGACAATAGCGCAACAAAATGGAGAAGCGCAACAACAACTTGTGGTGATAATGATATGATGAAATATTTGATGTAACCATGCAACTGAATTGAAAAGACACCACTGATTTGTCTCAATGATTAGAGAATAGTGACCCACTTCTATCTTGCACTCATGACTTGGATTACACATTACGCTAGACTTATTAAACCTAAACCCTTTTAAAACTTTGAAAAATTGATTTTATTTACCAATCAAACTTTAATATACCTTATTGAATTTATCTTAATGACATCATAGTAGAACCTTAAAAATTAACCAAAATAATAAAAAATACTAAGCTTGACTTTGACTACTATAAAATAGGGCACTAGCAATTGCTACTTTTCTTATCTTCTTTTCTTAAATATTCAAATAATTTTATTTTACATCATTTAGCTGACCACTACTAGCTAGGAGCCATAAACCCTACTACATTTTTTTGGCCACCACTAGCTAAGAATCCCCACCTCCCTATCAAATATTTTTTTTCCACTACCAGTAAGGAGCCACCACTTGGCGAAGGCCCCATCTTCTACAAACTCACTAGGGCCACATTTCCTAATGTTTCATACTGACCCCAAAGCAAACAAACAAACTTTGAAACACGTAAATAAATAAATTTTCTCTTCAAAATAACCTCTCCTCAAACAATCCACACAAGCACCATATAATCAAACTCAAAGCACTCTATCAATCTCCTGATTTTTTTTTTTACAAATAATCAGATTCAACTATAAAAAATATCACAACAAGAAACTACTACAATGTAACCAATATCATCCTACAATATTGATCCATGTGCTATCTGCATACAACACTTTGATCCATATTCTCTATCTCTAATAGCATTATCACTTTTCCTCTATCACATCAAATCAACGATCTGCTACAAGTGTTTACTCTATCTCTTCATTGTTTGCATGAAATTATAGGTAGGGACCTGCACAACAATATTTGGTTTATTTCTAATATTTATTGAGTTTATACAACCACATTACGCCTCTCTCCATTCCCTCTTCATAGCCCACACTCACAATAAATCCAACCAACCTCAACTCCTCAAAGGATTCTCCTATACATAATTTTTTGAAGTGATTTTTCATTCTAAGTAATGGAGCACTCAAACATCTCTATTCATATAATAAAATTAACCCATTCATCGAGCATTATAACATTCCACCACTATCCAAATATAGATACATTGAATGAGAGATATTTTTAAACTTGTATCATCTTTTAGATGAAAGAAACCTTCCTCAAACTATTTTACCAAATACCGTGTGAAAAAACCATAGAAAATTCCCATTTAATTAATTGAGTGTACACACAAATTTTAAAATTACACCTATATCTATTGTCATGGGGATTGAATTGGCTCCCATAATTATCTCTTGGATAGTAATATTTATTAATGATAGAAGGAGAGGTTACAACCCAGTGATTGATTTAGTGTCACCATCTCCAGCAGCATCCTAGCCTCATCAAAATGCATATATCTCCAACAATATATCACTCCAAATCACTACCTCACTTGAAATTCCACCAACATTTCTCTACTCAAATTCTTCCTTTCCAAGCACTAGGATTTTTGCTCAATTTATAGAGGAGAGGAAGGTAGTTTTACAATCACTGACTTTCTAATAATAGGCAAGGCATGTTCCCAATATTGTAGAGGTCAAATGGGCACATCGATTCGAAGTTTGACACATGTGAACTCTTCTAGAAGGCACTGGCCAAGTGGAGATTACGGAACAATGAGAATTTCACTCCCAATGTGACCAACACACCTATGAATGTTGGGAAGTGCTTTGTAGAGCAGCCTTGATGGGGATACTTGCATATGCAATGCACTTAGTCCCTAGAGAGGTAGCAATGGTGAGCTCTAATAAGATATGTTATAAACTTCAAATCTTGGAAACCTCTGCCGATGATAGTCATGTATGATTTGTCTTATTCTTTGTCTTAAGGCATGTAGCAACTGAAATGATAGGAGATGATAGACCCTATTCATTGGTCCTAGAGATGATGTCCAGTTAACCAAGTCATTGGGAATGGTGCCTAAATTGACCTATAATAGATGTGGATCGGTTTATATAGCCAAAATAAAGCCACCTTGGTTATGAAAGGGGGAAATTCATGTAGACTCGGTCGATATTGACCAAATCAAGAACGTTGCCATAGGAGAGAGTGGAGCTAGTGGGGACAACACAGATTTGGAGGAGGAGTCTTTGCATAGAAGTAGTCATAAATGAGTGGGGCCAAGGTTGAGGAAGCTCACCAAGAATATAAGGAAAGGGATGGCAGCCATGAGAGGAATTTAGAATATTTTTTATGTGTAATTCTTATCAATTCTTGCATGCTTCGGCTTTTTAGAGGAGTTTGTTGTACTATTTAGTACAAGGGAATTTCCAGGCAGGAATTCCACACTCGACCTTGGGGAACTTCGAGTGCCCAATCAGGAGAGATATTCTAAGCTTCATTTCCACCATATGGCATTGGGCCAAGTAGCCACCTTCAGCCACAACACATTCTCCTTGAGGAACTGCATTATTTTGCAGTGTGTTGCAGTGGAGGGTTGAGAAACCCTGTTTATGATTTAGTTTCCTAGTGAAAGGAGAAACATTTCACCAAAAAATATAGGGAGGAGGAAATATAGCCATATCTTTGTTATTTTAGCCATATTTCAGTAGAGCTCCAGTGATATATCATGATTCAGCCACAGAGTTGCAATCTGTACTTTTTGCATCTTGTGTATTTCAAGAAACCCTTGTCAGGTTATCTTGGGATTGCGTTTGAGAGACTAGTTCTCCATTTCCAACTCTTTTTTAGTATCATATCAGTAGATCCACTTATTTCCATTTTCTAGTAGAATTAACCCTCACTAGGACTTTGTTGTCATGTATTCCAACATTTTTGTATAGCATTATCATTTGGGATTATCCTGTATTTGGGCTTTGGAGGCTTGTTTACCTAGTTTGAGTGATTTATTCCTCAACACATTGTACAATTTGTTGTTATCATACATAATATAATGGATCTATGATTTTATCATGTTTTTTGCATTAATATTTACTGTACATTCTAGTTTTGTGTTCAATATTACTGTCTTTCCTAATTTGGAATATTAGAGTAAGTAACATTTACACTAACTAAATACATGTGTTTCAGCCTTTTCCATCTCTTTAAATATGATGCGCTCATCACCATATCTTCAGGATTTTTGTATGGAGATTGAATTTGAAGTTTCCATGATGCCACTACTAGGGATACCTTAGTCACTTCGGTCAGATCAAGGCCACCCCAACTTGATAGCAAAAACTTTCTTTCAGTCGCACAACTAAGGAATCGAGTCTCATTTCATAGTCTTATTAGGTGGGCACATGAAAAAATATCCCATCTCATCACCTAGTCCAATGTCTCCTAAATGTAACAATCATTTGAGATGGCTTTGTATAATGGAGAATCCAATTATCATGTCCCATGTTCTATTTCATTAATGCTTATTGAATATGACCCTATTGCATTTTTTCCAAAATGAAATTATGGAAAAATTATATTATGAAAAAGTATGACTTACCAAAAGAAGTGTGGATTATCTTGTTATAAGAGTGTTGTATATATACCAGATTTTTATCCCAAATTTTCAGATTCTTATGATTTTAACCCCTCAAAAGCTACACCAAATTCTTGTTGACTACTTATGTATTTCGTATTTTTCTGTGGGTGGAATGTTGTATACCTCTTCAAATTTGTGCCACATTCTTCCGCAAAATAGTACAAAATGAACTGATAAATCTTATGTCTTTGTTTGAAACAATGCTCCTTAGTATTCCAAAGAGTAGTCATACGTATCCAAAGAACATTTTTTTCTTATTTCCCACAAAAGGTTATTTTATAGGGCATTAAAATAGACATTTTTTTGAACCTGCTAACTAACATAAACATGTAGTCATTTTCCTTGTTGGTTGTTGATAAGCGTCCCATATATTCCATGTAAATTCTTTCCCAAGGGCGAGTAGGTATAGGAATGGGATGGTATTGACCTTGTTTCCTATTACTAGGCTTGGTAGGACAACAAAGAATGCATCCTATTATGAATCTAGCTACCTGCATCCTAGGATAGTAGAAATACCTATGCAAGTTATCCAATGTCTTCCCTACAACAAAGTTCCCTATAAAAACTTGGATGTGTGAGCATTTATGATTAGTTGTATTCAATCAAATTTAAGAATACATAACTTATCCATCTTGTATTGTAACCAATTTTAAATATGGTATTCAACTGTGTTGTCACCATTGTGCACATGTGTTTGGTTCTATAACTATTGAAACACCTTCTTAAAGTCCTCATCCTCTATATATGCCTCTTTGTATGCATCATGGGTAAATGGATCCATGTGCATTATAATTCCAAAATTTGTGATATTTTAGGTGAGTGGCCTTGAAAGCATGTTGGATAACTTGTTTGGGTCGCCCTTCTTGTACTTGATCACTAAATGAATTTTTTGTAAAATCCCCATCTTCTTGTAATGCGTGGTATATTGTAGTTTACTCTGGTCCTACGGGTACTATATTGGGTAGTGATTATTGTGGATTAATGTCTTGTTTCCGATTAGATAGTATTTCCACTTCTTAACAGTTTGTACCAAGGCATAGAGCTCCTTGTCATAGGTAGATAATTTAATAACCACCACATGAAATACTTTAGAATGGTAGCATATAGGAATTCCTACCTACATTAAGACCACTCCCATAGTGTACCCACTCACACCTATCTCCACTACAAAGGGTTATTGTAAGTTCATTAATGTCAGAATTGATGCTTGAATAATATTCTTATTTTACTCTTCAAAGGCCCTCTTCAAAACCTTTCCCCACCAGAAACTCTTGCCACTCAGTGTCATGGCATGGAGTGGTACTCTACTGTTGAAAATAGGTTCATGAATTTCCTCAAGTATTGTTCCAACCAAATGAAAATCTTGACATGAGAAACAATAATAGTCACCATCCACTTCATGATGACATCCAAAATTGGGAGGATTGTTGGAAATAAAATCACTATTGAGAGGGGGGGTTGAATCAGCAGTGATAACAATTATATAATTTTAAAATTATTTTTGTTGGTTTACTGAAACAAAATACACATCAATTCATAAATAGATTAGGTCATGATAACATATTAGACAATCGTCATAAGCATCATAACAAACATGCACAAGGGACACAAATTATTTCTAGTGGAAACCCCGAAGGGACAAAATCTACCCTGTTGTTGTTGCTAGCACTTCGTAATTCCTCCTGGCAAAGGAGAGGAACCTAAAGGTAACCAAAATCTACTTTAAAACTGGAATCTACCTTCCATATTTAGATAGGTATCTCTTTATATGAACCTTCAGACACTTAGGTGACTAATTTTCTTAGGTTTTAGGCTAGGTATTAAGATCAAACGAAATAGTATTTAACAGTTTGACGACAGGGAAGTGGGAAAATCCATTTGGCATGGAGTCATATTAAGCTAATGATTTTTATTGATATGATGAGAAAATGAGGAATCATTAGACAAGGGAAATTTAGTAAATCCTTATGGTGTATTTTTCAAATTTTGTTGTAGAGAGGTGAGCATAGGAATAGTGGAATTGATAACATCTAAATAATTTGGTTGAGGATGAATTTTAAATGTTTCAATTGAATAAAAACACTGAAATGTTCAGTAAGCCACAACAAAGAACTTAAAAGTGAATTATGAAATAATTTTTTCTAAACTAAACATGAATAAATAACCATTCAAGCATGATTATAACAAGAGATACATAGGTGAAAAAACCACCATAAGAAATTGACACATGAATCCCTAAAAAATTAGACTTCGGCCTTCATCATTCATTGAAACGTTTTTAATGGAAATGTACAATGCACAATGTATTCTTTATAAAACCCTGAACAACCCATTTATTAGTCAAAATTACATCATATATACCTCAAACACAATTATTTCCTTCCTTTAGGAATAAAATTCCCCCAAAATATCAATTTTCTACTTGTAGCAGCGAATATAGAACTATTTTATAGAAATTAGGGAATTGTTTGACTAAGAAAATATTAAAAAAAATACATTTAATGCATGCATAAATATGAGGCTTGAACCTCCCAAACACCTCAGGACATTTATCATAACCATGAGAGTCTATTACATGAGGTTTAGATTAGAATTTTAAGTACAAATTATTGATTGTGTGGAAGCGCAACACATTAATTGTGCTACTTCCTTCTTCAGCAGAAACACAACAAAAAAATGCAGCAAGTTGTTGATTCACAAGATTTTGATCATACCTTATACTTATTAATCTTCTAAACAATTATAAAAAAATCCTAAATCATCAGACACCCATTGGAAAATACCTATCTCAACGGTAAACCTCCACACATCAAATTCATCACCTACAGTAGAAGCGCAATGACTGAGCGTAGAAAATTTTACTTGCATGTGTTTGACCAAGTTTTCCAGTTTCTAACCAAATAATATGATTGATGGATGGTCTTGACGACCTCAAATACCTACTTTGAACCTCCATGCACAAAAAGGAATGCCAAAACTCTGACCTTATATGAAATATTATTGCCTTTGACAATAGCGCAATAAAATGGAGAAGCGCAACAAAAACTTGTGGTGATAATGATATGATGAAATATTTGATGTAACCATGCAAATGAATTGAAAAGACACCATTGATTTGTCTCAATGATGAGAGAATAGCGACCCACTTCTATCTTGCACTCATGACTTGGATTACACATTACCCTAGACTTATTAAACCTAAACCCTTTTAAAAATTTGACAACTTGATTTTATTTACCAATCAAAATTTAATATACCTTATTGAGTTTATCTTAATGACATTATAGAAGCACCTTAAAAATTAACCAAAAAAATAAAAAATACTAACCTTGACTTTGACTACTATAAAATAGGGCACTAGCAATTGCTACTTTTCTTATCTTATTTTCTTAAATATTCAAATAATTTTATTTTACATCATTTAGTTGGCCACTACTAGCTAGGAGCCATAAAACCTGCTATAGTTTTTTGGCCACCACCAGCTAAGAATCCCCACCTCCCTATCAAATATTTGTTTTCAACTACCAGTAAGGAGACGCCACTTGGCGAAGGCCCCATCTTCTACAAACTCACTAGGGCCACATTTCCTAATGTTTCATACTGACCCCAAAGCAAACAAAAAAACTTTGAAACACATAAATAAATATTTTTTCTCTTCAAAATAACCTCTCCTTAAAAAATCCACACAAGCACCATATAATCAAACTCAAAGCACTCTATCAATCTCCTGAAAAAAATTCTACAAATAATCAGATTCAACTATACAAAATATCACAACAAGAAACTCCTACAATATAAATAATATCATCATACAACATTGATCCATGTGCTATCTGCATACAACACTTTGATCCATATTCTCTATCTCTACTAGTGTTATCACTTTTCCTCTATCACATCAAATCAATGATCTGCTACAAGTGTTTACTCTATCTCTTCATTGTTTACATGAAATACAAGCAGGGACCTGCACAACAATATTTGGTTTATTTCTAATATTTATTGAGTTCATACAACCACATTACTCCTCTCTCCATTTCCTCTTCATAGCCCATACTCACAATAAATCCAAACAACCTCAACTCCTCAAAGGATTCTCCTATAAATAATTTTTTGAAGTGTTTTTTCATTCTAAGTAATGGAGCACTCAAACATCTCTATTCATACAATAAAATTAACCCATTCATAAACCATTATAAAATTCCACCATTATCCAAATATATATACATTTAATGAGAGATATTTTAAACTTGTATCATCTTTTAGATGAAAGAAACCTTCCTTGAACTATTTTACCAAATACCATGTGAAAAAACCATAGAAAATTCCCATGTAATTAATTGAGTGTATGCACAAATTTTAAATTTACACCTATATCTATTATCATGGGGATTGAACTGGCTCCCATATATGATTATATCTTGGATATTAATCTTTATTAATGATAGAAGGGGAGATTACCCAGTGATTGATTTAGTGTCACCATCTCCAGCAGCATCCCAACCTCATCACAATGCAGATACCTCCAACAATATATCACTCTAAATCACTACCTCAATTGAAATTCCACTAGCATTTCTCTACTCAAATTCTTCCTTTCCAAGCACTAGGATTTGTGCTCAATTTATAGAGGAGCTAAAGGTAGTTTTACAATCAATGAATTTCTAATAATAGGCAAGGCATGTTCCCAATCTTGTAGATGTGAAATGGACACATGGATTCGAAGTTTGACACATGTGAACTCTTCTACAAGGCACTGGCCAAGTGGAGATTTTGGAACAATGAGAATTGCATTCCCAATGTGACCAATGCACCTATGAATGTTGGGAAGTGCTTTGCAAAGCAGCCTTGCATGGGGCTACCTACATATGGAATGCACTTAGTCCCTTGAGAGGTAGCACTGGTGAGCTCTCATATGATATATTATAAACTTAAAATCTTGGAAACCTTTGCCGATGAAAGTCATGTATGATTTGTCTTGTTCTTTGTCTTAGGGCATGTAGCAACTGAAATGATAGGGGATGATAAATCCTATTCATTGGTCCTGGAGATGATGTCCAGTTAACTAGGTCAATGGGAATGGTGCTTAAATTGACCTATAACAAACGTGGATCGGTTTAGATAGCCAAAATAAATCCACCTTGGTTGTGAAAGGGGGCAATTCATGTAGACTCGGTCAAGATTGACCAAATCAATAACATTGCCATAGGAGAGAGTGGAGCTAGTGGGGACATCGTAGTTTTTCAGGAGGAGTCTTTGCATGGAAGTAGCATCATAAATGAGTGGGGCCAAGGTTGAGGAATCTCACCAACAATATTATAAGGAAAGGGATGGCAGCCATGAGAGGAATTTAGAATATTTTTTATGTTTAAATCTTATGAATTCTTGCATGCTTCAGCTGTTTAGCAGAGTTTGTTGTATTGTTTAGTACAAGGGCATTTCCAGGCGAGAATTCCACACTCTACCTCGGGGAACTTCGAGTGCCCAATCAGGAGAGATATTCTAAGCTTCATTTCCACCATCCGACATTGGTCTAATTAGCCACCTTCAACCAGAACACATTCTCCTTAAGGAGTTGCATTATTTTGTAGTGTGTTGCAGTGGAGGGTTGAGAAACCCTATTTATGAGTTAGTTTCCTAGTGAAAGGAGAAACCTTTCACCCAGAAAGATAGGGAGGAGGAGATATAACCATATCTTTGTTATTTCAGACATATTTCAATAAAGCTCTAGTGATACAATGTGATTCAACTACAAAGTTGCATTCTGCACTTTTTGCATCTTGTGTATTTCAAGAAACCCTTGTCGGGTTATCTTGGGATTGCATCTGAGAGACTAGTTCTCCATTTTCATCTCTTTTTGAGTATCATATCAGTAGATCCACTTGCTTCCATTTTCTAGTAGTAGTAACCCTCACTGGGACTATGCTGTCATGTATTCCAACATTTCTGTATAGCATTATCATTTGGGATTCTATTGTATTCGGGCTTTGGAGGCTTGTTTACCTAGTTTGAGTGATTTGTTCCTCAACACATTGTAAAATTTGCTGTTGTGATACATAATATAATGGATATATGATTTTATCATGTGTTTTTCATTAATATTTACTCTAAATTCCAGTTTTGTGTTCAATATTACTTTCTTTCCTAATTTGGAATATTATAGCAAGTAACATTTACACTAACTTAATACATGTGTTTTGGCCTTTCCCATCTCTTTAAATATGATGCGCTCATCACCATCGATCCAAGATTTTTGTATGGAGATTGAATTTGAAGTTGCCATGATGCCACTACTAGGGATACCTTAGTCACTTCGGTCAGATCAAGGCCACCCCAACTTGATAGCACAAACTTTTTTTCAGTCACACAACTAGGGAATCGAGTCTCATTTCATAGTCTTATTAGTTGGGCACATGAAAAAATATCCCATCTCATCACCTAGTCCAATGTCTCCTAAATGTAACAATCATTTGAGATGGCTTTCTATAATGGAGAATCCAATTATCATGTCCCATGTCCTATTTCATTAATTCTTATTGAATATGTCCCTATTGCAATTTTTCCAAAATGAAATTATGGAAAAATTATCTTATGAAAAATTATGACATACCAAAAGAAGTGTGGATTATGTTGTTATAAGAGTGTTGTATATATACTAGATTTTTATCCCAAATTTTCAGATTATTATGATTTTAACCCCTCAAAAGCTACAACAAACTCTTGTTGACTACTTATGTATTTCCTATTTTCTATGGAGGGAATGTTGTATACCTCTTCAACTTTGTGCCATCTTCTTCCGCAACATAGTAAAAAATGCACTGATAAATATTATGTCCTTGTTTGAAATAGTGCTCCCTATTATCCCAAAGTGTAGTCATGCCTATCCAAAGAACATTTTTTTTTCTTATTTCCCACAAAGGATATTTTTATAGGGCATTAAAACACACATTTTTTTGAACCCGCTAACTAACATAAAAAATGTTTTCATTTTCCTTGTTAGTTGTTGATGAGCGTCCCATAAATTCCATGGAAATTCTTTCCCAAGGGCGAGTAGGTATAGGAATGGGATGGTGTTGACCTTGTTTCCTATTACTAGGCTTGATAGGACAACAAAGAATGCATCCTATAATGAATCTAGCTACCTGCATCCTAGGATAGTAGAAATACCTATGCAAGTTAGTCAATGTCTTCCCTACACCAAAGTTCCCTATAAACTTGGATGTGTGAGCATTTATGATTAGTTTTAGTCACTCACATTTAAGAATACATAACTTATCCATCTTGTATTGTAACCAATTTTAAATATGGTATTCAACTGTGTTGTCACCATTGTGCACATGAGCTTGTCTCTATAACTATTGAAATACCTCCTTAAAGTCCTCATCCTCTATATATGCCTCTTTGTACGCATCATGGGTGATTGGATCGATGTGCATTATAATTCCAAAATTTGTGATATTTTAGGTGGGTGGCCTTGAAAGCATGTTGGATAACTTTTTTGTGTTGCCCTTCTTGTACTTGATCACTAAATGAATTTTTTGTAAAATCCCCATCCACTTGTAAAGGGGTATATAGTAGTTTACTATGGTCCTATGGGTACTATATTGGGTAGTGATTATTGTGGATTAATGTCTTGTTTCCCATTAGATATTATTTCCACTTCTTAACAGTTTGTACCAAGGCATAGAGCTCCTTGTCATAGGTAGAGAATTTAAGAACCACCACATAAAATACTTTAGAATGGTAGCATATAGGAATTCCTACCTACATTAAGACCACTCCCATAGTGTACCCACTCACACCTATCTCCACTTCAAAGGGTTATTGTAAGTTCATTAATGTCAGAATTGATGCTTGAATAATATTCTTATTTAACTCTTCAAAGGCCCTCTTCAAACCCTTTCCCCACTAGAAAATCTTGCCACTCAGTGTCATGGCATGGAGTGGTACTCTACTATTGAAAATGGGTTCATGAATTTCCTCAAGTATTGTTCCAACCAAATGAAAATCTTGACATGAGAAACAACAATAGTCACCATCCACTTCATTATGACATCCAAAATTGGGAGGATTGTTGGAAATCAAATCACTACTGAGAGGGGCGGGGGGGGGGGTTGAATCAGCGGTGATAAAACTTATATAATTTTCAAATTGTTTTTGTTGGTTTATTGAAAAACAATACACATCAATTCATCAATAGATTAGATCATGATAACATATGAAACAATCATCATAAGAATCATAACAAACATGCACAAGCAACACAAATTATTTCTAGTGGAAACCCTGAAGGGACAAAATCCACCCTATTGTTGTTGTTAGCACTTCGTAATTCCTCTTGGCAAAGGAGAGGAACCTAAAGGTAACCAAAAACCACTTTAAAACTGGAATCTACCATCCATATTTAGATAGGTATCTCTTTATATGAAACTTCAGACACTTAGGTGACTAATTTTCTTAGTTTTTAGGTTAGGTATTAAGATCAAAGGGAGTAATATTTAATAGTTTGATTGCAGGGAAGAGGGAAAATCCATTGGGCATGGAGTCATATTAAGCTAATGATTTTTAGTGATATGATGAGAAAATGAGGAATCCTTAGACAAGGGAAATTTAGTAAATCCTTATGGTTTATTTGTCAAAAAATTTCGTAGAGAGGTGAGCATAGAAATAGTGGAATTGATAACATCTAAATAATCTGGTTGAGGATGAATTTTAAATGTTTCAATGGAATAAAAACACTAAATGTTTAGTAAACCACAACAAAGAACTTAAAAGTGAATTATGAAATAAATTTTTCTAAGCTAAACATGAATAAATAACAATTCAAGCATGATTATAAAAAGAGATACATAGGTGAAAACATCACCATAAGAAATTGACACATGAATCCCTAAAAAAATAGACTTCGACCTTCATCATTCACATAAATGTTTTTAGTGGAAATGTACAATGCACAATGTCTTCTCTATAAAACCCTCAAAAACCCATTTCTTAGTCAAAATTACATCATATATACCTCAAAATCAATTATTTCCTTTAGGAATAAAATTCCCCAAAAATATCAATTTTCTAATTGTAGCAACGAATATAGAACTATTTTATAAAAATTAGGGTTCACTATTTGACTATGAAAATATTAAACAAAATACATTGAATGCATGCATAAATATGAGGCTCGAACCTCCCAAACACGTCAGGACATTTATCATAACCATGAGATTTAGTTCCATGAGGTTTAGATTCGAATTTTAAGGACAAATTATCGACTGTGTGGAAGCACAACACATTCATTGTGGTACTTCCTTCTTCAGAAGAAACACAACAAAAAAATGCAGCAAGTTGCTGATTCACAAGCTTATGATCACACCTTATACTTATTAGTCTTCTAAACAAGTAGAAAAAAATCCTAAATCATCAGACACCCATTGGAAAATACCTATCTAAACGGTAAGCTTCCACCCATCAAAATCATCACCTACAGTAGAAGCGTAAGGACTAAGCGTAGCAAATTTTACTTGCATGTGTTTGACCAAGTTTTCCAGTTTCTAACCAAATAAGATGATTTATGGATGGTCTTGACAACCTCAAATACCTACTTTGAACCTCCATGCACCAAAAGGAATGCCAAAACTCTGACCTTCTATGAAATCTTAATGCCTTTGACAATAGCGCAATGAAATGGAGAAGCACAACAACAACTTGTGGTGATAATGATATGATGAAATATTTGATGTAACCATGCAAATGACTTGAAAATGCACCACTGGTTTGTCTCAATGATGAGAGAATAGCGACCCACTTCTATCTTGCACTCATGACTTGGATTACACATTACCCTAGACTTATTAAACCTAAACCCTTTTAAAACTTTGACAACTTGATTTTATTTACCAATAAAACTTTAATATACCTTATTGACTTTATCTTAATGACATCATAGCAGCACCTTAAAAATTAACCAAAATAATAAAAAATACTAAGCTTGACTTTGACTACTATAAAATAGGGCACTAGCAATTGCTAATTTTCTTATCTTCTTTTCTTAAATATTCAAATAATTTTATTTTACATCATTTAGCTAGCCACTACTAGCTAGGAGCCATAAACCCTACTACATTTTTTTGGCCACCACCAGCTAAGAATCCCCACCTCCCTACCAAATATTTGTTTTCAACTACCAGTAAGGAGCCACCATTTGGAGAACGCCCCATCTTCTACAAACTCACTAGGGCCACATTTCCTAATGTTTCATACTGAGCCCAAAGAAAACAAACAAACTTTGAAACACATAAATAAATAAATTTTCTCTTCAAAATAACCTCTCCTCAAACTATCCACACAAACACCATATAATCAAACTCAAAGCACTCTATCAATCTCCTGAAAAAAATTCTACAAATAATCAAATTCAGCTATACAAAATATCACAACAAGAAACTCCTACAATATAAACAATATCATCATACAACATTGATCCATGTGCTATCTGCATACAATGCTTTGATCCATATTCTCTATCTCTACTAGCATTATCACTTTTCCTCTATCACATCAAATCAACGATCTGCTACAAGTGTTTACTCTATCTCTTCATTGTTTGTGTGAAATATAGGCAGGGACATACACAAAAATATTTGGTTTATTTCTAATATTTATTGAGTTTATACAACCACATTACTCCTCTCTCCATTCCCTCTTCATAGCCCATACTCACAATAAATCCAACCAACCTCAACTCCTCAAAGGATACTCCTATAAATAATTTTTTGAAGTGATTTTTCATTCTAAGTAATGGAGCACTCAAACATCTCTATTAATACAATAAAATTAACCCATTCATCGAGCATTATAACATTCCACCACTATAAAAATATAGATACATTTAATGAGAGATATTTTTAAACTTGTATCATCTTCTAGATGAAATAAACCTTCCTCAAACTATTTTACCAAATACCATGTGAAAAGACCATAGAAAATGCCCATGTAATTAATTGAGTATACACACAAATTTTAAATTTACACCTATATCTATTGTCATGGGGATTGAACTAGCTCCCATATATGATTATCTCTTGGATAGTATGGGCATCCTAGAGAATATCCTGTTAAATTTTCTTTGTGGACAATTTCTTCTCAAACTAGAAGATACCATAACACTTTAAGTTTGTAACCTCTTGTGACAAAATTTGCAGCTCAACTTTAGTACGTTAAGATTCAATATTCAGACATTGTATCAATCATAGAAGATAGCGCATTAGACCACTATAGGGAATATGAATCATGATTACAAGACAAATAGTGCTAGAAATGTGTTGGCATCAATGCCAACAAGGACCTATCTTCGACTCTCCTCCACCTATCACATGTCCCAGATACACCAAATATTGCTATGAAACCTCACAATTATTGATATTTTCTTCTAGCTAGCACTTCCTTAATGTATCTAGCACCTACATCAAATGTGAGTTGTGCTCCTCCCAAGTAGCATTGTATATTAATATACGATCAAAATAAAGAATAACAAATGAATCTATAAAATGGCACAATATATCATTCATTGACCTCATAAATGTAGTTGGTGAATTTCATAAGAAAAAAACATAACTAAACACTCATAAAGACCTTGTCTAATTTTGAAGGTAGTCTTCCAAGTTTCCCCTTCTTTGACCCGAACCTCATGATACCCCGATTTTAATTCCAGCTTGGTGAATTATTTGGTTTGTTGTGACTGATGTTAGTGTCACTCTATTCATACTGCCATCAGTGATCAAAATTGCTCTTTTTCATTTGCATATTAGGAGTCCCATAATAATCAATTTCGCCATTCCGTTAGGTCATGGATTCATTGATGGTAGTAATTTGTTACCAGTTTTCCCTCATGAGGTACTTGCTGATTTTCCTTCCTATGATCTTCAGCCATTTGTCACTTTCATTCTCAAAATCATATTAGTAGATCATAGGCTGGGTCTCATTAGTCTCTAAGGTCTCGCCATGGTCAAATTAATGAGTCAAGTGTCAAATAAAGATCAGCGAAGTCATGAGGAAGTCAATAAATACAAAGTCATAGCACCAGGAAGATCAAAGATATCATTTGTTTGGTTTGATGCAAGCTTCACCTCAAAACCATGTTTTGAGGTGAAGACATGATACTGTGCCTTTCAGCCACAATTCAGAAGCTGTTATCTCGACAAAGTGATGTCTCTGCCTTCAGAGAAGTTTTCTGCAGTATGTTTAGCACCAAATCATCTTCAAAGCATATCCATCAGAAAGAGCCCGGAAAGAGCTTTCCAACGGTATACTACACTCTCAAAACTGGCTTCGGGATTGAATTTTGTTCTTAAGTGAAGTAAAAGCCCTCTATTCCCTAAGCCCCACCTATTTCCCATGTTTCCCCTTTAACTTTATGTTCAAATCCCTTTAAAAACCCCTTCCTTCCCCCTTCCGATTATAATATCGCATTGTAAATCATTTAATAAAATATGTGATTTTATTACCCAACCACTTCCCCTCCATGCCTTTGTACTTTATAATAAAAAACTTCATATTACAAAGTCCCTCCCCTTAAAACACTTCTCCGACCAATACCCCACAAACTTTATAACAAAGTTATATCATATATATAAACCCCACCACTTTAGCGCAAAATCGCAAAATCACAAGTTTAGAGATTCAAGTGTCTTGTTGATGTGGAATTTGCGATGTACGATGTGCGATCATCGCAAATTCCCATCGCAAAATTCCCATCGCAAATTCCCATCACAAAATTCCCATCGCAAAATCCCCGTCGCAAAATTCCCATCGCAAAATCCCCGTCGCAAAATTCCCATCGCAAATTCCCCGTCGCAAATTCCCATCGCAAATTCCCCGTCGCAAATTCCCATCGCAAATTCCCCGTCGCAAAATTCCCATCACAAAATCCCCATTGCAAAATTCCCATTGCAAATTCCCATCGCGAAATTCCCATCGCAAATTCAAATATTGCGATTGCGATTTTATCCCCGGGCCCACCATACAACACTTACTCCCCATTATAATATAAAGGCCCTTTCCCCTTTGTAAGTCCCAAAATCACATTTTATTACATTTATTAAAGGACTTCCCATGGTTTAATCCAACCGCATCGAAAGTTTTATTTTGTATATATTTTCCCGCTCCCCGATCCCGATTGCGATTAAGATGCTGGTCCCGCCTCCTCTCCCTTCCTTCTTATTCACTATTTCCCTTCACGTAAGGCATTATTTCAGTTTATTCCAGTTTACTGCAACGGCATCTTATTAAAAGCCAGTTATTCAAAAGGAATAATGGAAAGCAAAGCGACAGCCAGAGGCCGAGACCCAAATTGTAACAGTCACATCTTCAATTACGTTGTAGAGAAATCTACGTTACAATTTTTTGCCTTATCACTGGCCAGATGTAATGCAGCTCTTCCTTTACGAAGACACTGTTGGCTTTTGGCCTTCTATCTTCAGTTGTGATTTCCCCCCTTCCATCGATTTGTATTCCGGAAAAATTCATCTATTTATTGTAAACTCTAATTATTTGCAAAAAAAAAAAAGTCTGAGGTCTGGAAAACTAAGAAGTAGGGGAATAGTGTGGCAGTGAGCTCTGCGCTCCGTTGTACAGTTTGGCAGGGAATTAAATAAAGTGATGCAGCTCTGATTTATGGGATTCATGTGGTATGAGTTTTAGCATATGTTTCTCCTTTATGTTTCATATGTACATTGTTATGTTACACCATTCATTCATTAACATCTACAGTTGAATGTTTTCAAGTTAGAAAGGTAGAATCCATTTTATATGCTCTGCCTTGGGGAATCATTCATACTCTGTGTATTTCTTCTGTTTGAAAAGGATTCATTTATTATGCCCTTTTCAACTTCTCAACAGTCTTTCCATTTCATCTTATTTAGACTTGATTGCTAAACCTCCTGCCTATCTTGCCCTATGAAATATTTTGTATCCCGATTTAATTCCTCAGTTCATACTGTCTTCTTGTCCCATACATCCCTGAAATTTCAGTAATTCATCAAAACTCTTTTTCCCATTTATATACCTAGCCTAAAATCAGTTCATTACCATTTTATTGAATATCTATTCTACGGAGAGAGCCCTCTCCTGTCCTTGTAGGGCTAGCTACAAGGCTGAGCATGGCTTAGTTGTTACCCTGATTTGCCTTTTTCAGCCTGAGGTTCAGATTGGGTGCTAACATCTTTGGCGACCATACTGGGGAAGCAATTACAAACTTTTGCGTAGAAGATTTATTACCCCAATAATATTTTTCTTGCAAAGTCTCGATGATGATATTTCAGAATTTTCTAGGCTGATATAAATATTGTATAGTAGTAAGTTGACCACACTGGCTTCAAGAAGATATACAAGGGCTAATCCTGATCCAAATCCTCCCCCTGTGTTCAAAAATCCGAATCTTATCCCAAGAATAGTCAGAAGACAAGAGGGATCGCCAAGTCCTACACCTATTTTTAGGTCCCATACTTGGCCCAGTGAATGTTTTTTTGTAGAGGAGATTTCTTTTGATGAGAATTTTGAGCTTTCTTTGTTTAGAAGTAAGTCTGAAACTGCACTTGAAGACACGGTTTTAGATCCAGAGTTTCTTGTAGATATTGAAGTTCAGAGAGCAAATTCTTCCATTGATGACTACATTTTGAATTCGCCTCAGTCCATCACTGCAACTTATATTCCTGAGCCTTCAGAATCATCAGGCGCAGCATTCCATCCTCCTGATTCATCATCATTCCCATCAATCAATTCCCAATTTTCATCTCCTCCATCAACACCTACCTCAAATTCCAACATTACAAACGTTGTGGTAAATCCTCCCAGAAATATGGTTGCCCGGTATGCACCCTTGGTTTTACCTCAGGTTCTCAATGATATGCCTGCTGATTATCAGAGTAAAATTGCTATCTTTGATGCCACTCAGGGCATTACAGCCCAGCAGCATGTTGACAAGATGAATGACTTTTTTGACTTGCATGAAGTGGAAGAAGAGAATGTAGCAACCAGGTTGTTTGTTCAAAGCTTTGGAGGTGAAGTGAGAAAGTGGTTCAGAGCTTTACCAGCAGGCTCTATTCACACTTTGCAAGAGTTACACACACAGTTCCTAGACCGGTGGGAGGTGAAAAGGAACCCACACCAAATTCTGTCTGAATATGAGAATATGAAAAGAAATGTGGATGAAACTGTGCAAGACTATTGTTTAAGATTCAATGCTGCATACAATGCTATTCCGGCCAACCTCAAACCACCCACGGATTCAGCTATGCTAAAGTTTCCGGACGGTTTTGATGCCGATATGGCATATCAGCTGCGTGAAAGAGATCCACCGTCTCTGGAAGAAATGCAAAAAATAGCAGTAAGCGTTGAAGCTAATCTGCTGACCAGAAGAGCTCGAGCTAGAGGGAAATATTAGTGAAATATTTAGTGAAAACATAAACACATTTTTATATTTTCTCCAATATTTCCCCCCACTCACTTTTTTTTTTCTCCAATATTTTCCTCCAAATCGATCCTCACTTAAGGAGGTATTGGAGATAACATAAAAATATTTTTATGTTTCCCCCACTCTCACCTAAGAAAATATTGGAAAAATATTACCCTTCCCCCCACCCCCCCAAATGTTATTCTATTTTCCACCACTTCTACCCTCATGTTGGAGACAAAAATAAAATATTTTTATATTTCCTCCCATATTTTGTGAACTCATGTTTTTATGTTTTCTACTATATTTCCTCCAATATTTCGTGAACTCATGTTTTTACGTTTTCTACTATATTTCCCCCATACCCACTTGGGAAAAATTGGGTAAAATTGGTATGAAACCAGCTCACAAAATAAAATTAAATATAGATCAACGACTTAGAAATCAGCCTCTTCGAGGGAGAAACCTCCTTTACATTACGTAAATGAAAAATTCTTGGATGATACAAATGAAAAAACCTACCTTATATATATAGGAGTCTAAGGGGTCATAATATAACAATACGGGGACCACATGGGCACAAAAATAACAATAATGGGTTACACCTATGGGGAAAAATAAAAATAATATGGGGAATACATGGGCACAACAATAACAATAATGGAGCTACACTATGAATAACAATAAGGGGCTACACTACTATTACAATGACATAACAGGCCCCTCTCCTTCAAAAAAGTGTTGACCTCAATGCTTGTGTAGTTCTGGATGCTTATGTATAAATTTCATCCTCCCATGTGGAATCTTCAGCGGGTAAGTTCTTCTGCTTGATGATATACTATGAAATTGATTGATTTCATAGTTTTTGAGTTCTTTTTTCCATGATTGCTTCAGGTTCCAATATGATTTTTCCTTCCTCATCAAGTTATGGAAATATTCTTTGAATTGGGATTTTGTCACATATAACCTTATTTAAGCATGAAATATGGAAAATTGGGTGCAGTCGGGAAGATGCAGGAAGCTCTAATTTTTATTCCATAGTACCAATGTCTTGCAACACCTTGTAAGGACCATAGTACTTTGGCGATAATTTGTTATCCTTCTTAACTTGCTCAAGGGAAACTTCTTTCGCTACAATGTTGATCTGCATATTTTTTCATTCGATTCTACACCAAAGTTAGGTTATCCTATAAGAGTCGGGGAACTTGTTGCTGATGCTCGATGTGATCTTGCATTGCTTGAAGCTTATAATTTTCTCTTAAAGATGATTTTGATGTTTGAAACTCTAGTGAGCATAATTGTGCAATTACGCCTTGTTGCTATTTTTTTAGCATATTTTTAATTCCATTAGAGTTGATTATATTTCCTAGTTTCCCTATGATACCCCTTAATTCAACCTTCTTTATTTCCCAAAAAAATTCCATGAAAAGTTCTTGAAAAAAAGTTAATGGACCCAAAGATTGTAACCATTGAACTCCTAATACAACATCAGCACCACCCATTGGAATGGAAAGCATTGGACTATTCAATACATATTCCCCCATGGTTAGATTGATATTATGGCACTTTCCAGAGAAGTTTATAATTCCTCCATTTGCAACCATCACTTGACACTCCAGTGTTGGATATATGAAGCAATTCAATTCCTTAGCTATTTTACAATGAATAAAATTATGGGTATTACCCGAATCAATCAGCACTATTAGCATAGTTACCAATCAAATAGGTAACTGAACTGGTACCTACTTTTTTGTGGTAGAAAAAAATGCACCCTGTTTTGAAAAGTGGTGATGCAGAATCACCCTTTTTTAGAGCTTGTTTTTGGAACTTTATTTTTTTTTTTTATGTGATGATTTTCATGTCAATTTTGAATAGTCGTGGTGCGGAATCCACCACTCTTTTTAGAGGGTTGATTTTGAAACTATACATTTTCTAATGTCTTCTTCTTCCCTTAGATGTTTATTTTTAAGTACATTTATGTACTTGTGTTTAAAAAAAAAAAAAAATATTATGAAATCTTCATTTTTTCACATAGGTAAAAATTTAAAAAAGGGTCAATATTTTAAAGTTTATATTTTCTATATGTTTATGTATTGCTAATTAATATTTCAATGCACATCAAATAATTATCACTAAAAAACCAATATTTTGAACCATATGACAAAAAAATACACATTTTCAATATAAATACAATGGAAAAAATACACTGTTAGAGAATTTTTGTTAAAAAAAATATGTTCAATAAACTAATTTTTTGGGAAAATATTAACAAAAAACCTAGAAAATAGCATTTTATGAATTTTATGTCAAAAAATAATAGTAATGACAAGTTTTTTGAAAAAAATAAGTATTCTTCTCATAAAATATCAAAGTCTAAACATTACAAGTAAAATGGATTAATAGCTCTCAACACTGAGCTTTATTTGCAAGCATAACTTAAAGATCATCAACAATATCAACTAATCCCTATTCAACATCTTCTAGAACATCATTAATGTCTGCTTCCGCAACATTTTCTGCTTCATTTTTGTTCATTGTCATCTTCTAATGGATCTTTCATGTTTGTAAATATTCCAAAGTTTCATTTTCCAATCATTCCATATAATGGTGGTTGAGGTTCCCTTGCCTTTTTTTCCACACGTGATTCATTAAAATCCCCTTTCCTCAAACCAACTTCTTGCTTTTCATCTGGAATAAATTGAATAGTGTTAATTCTTTGTTGAATAAATTTGATTTGCACTGGGCCTTTCTCAATGGCAATACAATTTCTTCCTTTTTGTAGGCAACATGCTAGTGTTGTACCTAGTCATCAAGCACAAAAGAAATAAATAATCAAATTAGTATAAACACATAAAAAGTAAAAATAAATATTTAAATTCAAATTTGTATAATAAAACTTACATGAACCTGAGAATAAATCCAAAACCCAATCTCCTTCATTTGAACATAGATCTATAGGATAGTTAATCAATGCTTACGATTCCTGATAAATGTTAACCATATCTCCTTTTGCATCTTTATCCTGATATGTTAGTTTTCTTACAACAACATCATGAACCAATACTTGACTATGACTCTTCCCATCTACTTGATTCATAAGAATACACTTATAGCTATCATATTTTGTCCAATATTCAACATGGATGAATTCACAATCATTTATAATAGGTTGATCTTCGGAAGAAACAAGATTTGACTTCTACCTATAACATAACATAGTAAAATTTCAATTAAATTGTACATAAATAAAAAAAATTAACAACAATTGAACATATAATTTCAATGTCTTACCATGTAAGTTGCATCCTTGAGTTTTCTTTTACCTTGAAGCTTGTTAATAACATTGCAATGAAATGTCACAAATCTCCAAAGTGGTGATGATGTGACTTCTTGAAAACCCATAGCCACTTTACTAAAAGCTTGATAAGTATATGGTTCAATATCATATTCAATGTCTGGGAAATTGAAACCATGAGGAATATCTGCAATAACTAGGGCATATTCCCTTGTAGGTATTAGTTTTTCAATGTCTTCACATTCACCCTGTATTATTTGAAATTGGATACTGTCAAGCCCATTCCAAATGAATAAGATGCTTCTTTCTCATATTTTCCAACTTAATTTTTTCAATAATTTTTTTGAAGTATCTGATACTTCATTTCCATCCTTCTTCGACATCTTTGATGACATAATATATATATATATGTGTGTGTGTGTGTGTGTGTGTGTGTAAGTATTAAAATAAAAATAGTTTACATATGAATAAAATGAATGTATAAATCAACATACCTTATTGAATGCAATATAAAAATATTTAAATGTTGTCGTAGAACTTGATTCTAGGTAGTTGCGCACGACATCATCCCAGCTGTCTTCATTCAACATTTTAACCATATTTTCTTGTATTTTCATATAAATATTCTGACTAAATAAATAAAGTTAAAACTATTAATAAAGTGACATGTATAACAAATTATACCAACAACATTATGTTTTATTTAAAATAAATTTATAATCAAAAGAAAAGTAGAAATAATTCAAGAAACTTACTTTTGAAATTCTGCACACATTTCATCCATTGATAATTCCCCCAACTTCACATAGGATAGTATTGATTTGACTATTTTTTCATCCTTCACACCTTGTATTGTTCTCCAAAGTGTGATAGTCATATCCTTTGGGAGTTGCTTCATTTCAGGACCTGTATTACTGTTGGTACATATTATGGGTTTAATCTTTCTAACCTTTTGTTTTTTTATGGAAATATTCTCCCACCGCTCAAAAACCTCATCAATCAATTCCCATATCTCCCCAGTTCTAAATTCTAACTGAAAAATGTTATCCATGCTTTTGAATAAATTTGAATGCATTTTTCCATCTTTTGATTTGATATTTTCATCAATTTGATAACCAGTTTCCATTAAACATTCCTTCCAAAATGTTAGACTAACTCTTGCCTTATCCCCACCACATTTTTCTATGAATTCATTATGAATAAATTTGACCCTTTGGATGAAAGTTAGTTTCATTATGTACTCATTATCTTCATTATGATCCCATGCCAATAACTTTGATTTTGTTTATGTTAAGCCAACGTAAATGATCCATTTCACTGTTTGAAAAAGATAGTTATTGGGATATTCCTCAATCAATTGTCTGTTAGCCTCTACCAAATGGTTCCCCCCAATTACATAATATTTATAATTAAAACATTTTGTCTCATCAAATGCCTGCTTTTCGGGAGCCTGACGTGGATCAACAAGAACCACATAATCCACCACATGTGTATATGGATTGAACTTTAACAATGTTTTCATATTTTGTACATGTAGGTGATGTGCCTTTCTAATTTGATATTGAGATTTTCCTTCATCTGGCCTATAAAATTGGTTGACATTAAGCTCAAATGTTTGGCCACCACAAATTAATTTATTCTTCCTCAACTTAGATCGAATGACACTTTGTTTTGTTTTAATAATTCCATTCTCTAACTCAACACCTGGTGTTACGATTTCCCTACTTCCATTAGAGCTTTCAGTTTGTTCTTCATTGCTGCTCATGACTTTTACAGGTTGACTAAGATTTGATTTCTTCTTCTTATTGGTTAACATATCAGTTTTTTTATAAACAAGCTCTTCATTATCAGGTAAAAGAGAGACATCTTTGGCCATTTTTCCTTTTCGTGTCTGATTTGTTTTTTCCTTTTGCACAACAATTCTAATTTCCTCCTCACTAATTCTATAATAATTTTTAGTTTCATATTCCACATCTTCAAAAACAACATGTTTAGGTTTACTAGATTGGCTCGCCTTAGTGACTCTTGGTTGATCCCCTCTTTGCACTATTGCAATGTCACGAGCTATTGATCTTTGCTTCATTCTCCTCTCCTCTTCTTTGTCTATGTGGAAAGTGTTGATCAAATTCATAACATTTGGCTCCATATAATAAATACCCTCGAACATGTTTGAAAGAGGCGTAACAAAATCCTATGAAACAAAATAAAACATGTCAGTGATCAATAATTTATAAAAAAATGAATGATCCTTACAATAATGCATATCAGACATATAAATAAGCATACTTAAAATTTTATTTGCAATGTTACTTGCGATTTCTGCAGAGAATTTTGTAGATCTTTCATTTGTGTCATACTTGACCTTTGATAAACGATATCTAACCTTGTCATGTTTATTAGCCATTCTTGCAAGAACATAAATAGTTTTCGGATTCAGAACCAAACATATGTCTCGTACTCTGCCCATCACCTGATATGATTCATCTAAGTCGATCATACCACATATCAAATAGATATGTATATCATCCTCAATTTCATTATCTTCAAGATACCATGAAAAATCAGTTTTATTTATTTCCTTTGCGTTCTTCTAGTCAGAAAAAAGCTTTAATGAACTTCGTGGACCACTTGCTTGACTTTTATTACGTCTTTCAATTTTTTATTCTTCAACAGTATGCATAGTGTGTGCAACAATATCCTTATTGTGTCCAAAAGTATCCATAGTGCGTCCAACTGCAACTTTAGATTTGGCAGTTGTTGCCCTAGGTCCAAAAACATTCACATAAATCTTTTTTGATGCTATATTCATGATAAAAAGAAATATATATAGTAATTAATGAGAAAACACATAACTTAATTAATCATTTTTTTTGAAAGTTTGCCAATATAAATTTAAAATTAATCGAAAAATAATTTCTCTAAAAAAAAAAAAAAAAAAAATTATTTGTAAAACTATATAAATTGAAAATAAAATAAAATAAAATTAACTATATAATTTTTCCAATTTAAAACCAAATATATATATATATATATATATATATATATATATATATATATATATATATATATATATATATATATATATATATATATATATATATATATATATATATAAAATACAATTAAAATAAAAATAAAAAAAATTCAAACTTGATTTTTTTTTTTAAATTTCAAAAAAGGGGTTTAAAGTTTAACAAATTTTAATGTTAAGTTTTTTTTTTAAATTAATGTTAATTTAATATTAATTGTAAAAATTTAAATTTCATTTTAAAGTTTAAAATGTTATTTTAAAATTTCAAAATATTTTTAATATTATAAATTTAAACTTTATTATAAAAATATTAATACGATATTGTTTTTTTTTTTTTTTTTAAATTTAATTTTTTTTTTTTTTAAATAAATAGATTTTTGTCCACTTGCTGGGGGCTAGCGGATAGCTGGGAGACAACGTCGAGGGCTGCCTAGGCAACCTTCAGCCCCTGGCAGGATGTGTGTGTGTGTGTGTATATATATATATATAACAAAAAAATCTAGAATAAAAATTTTTAAAATTTTAAAATTTCAATTTTTTTTTTAAATAATAATATTTTTTAAATAAATTAAAATTTGTTAAAAAAACAATTAAATAATACAATAAAATTAAAAAAATTAAAAATATTTTAAATTAAATTTAGTTTTTTTAAAACACTATAAATATATATATATATATATATATATATATATATATATATATATATATATATATATAAAATGTTTTAAAATATTAAAATAATAATAATAATAATAATTTTTTAAAAATAAATTAAAACTTAAAAAAAAAAACAATTAAAAAAAAATAATAATAAAATCTATAATAAAATTAAAAAAATAAAAATAAAATACTGAAATTATTTTAAAATTAAATTGTTCTTTTAATTGTAAAATATATTTATAATTAAAAAAAAAACAAGTTTAATAAAAACAAAAAAAATTGTATTTTCATTTAAATTAAAAGAAAAAACATTAAAATATATAATGTTATTTTAAAGGTAAAATTTCACACACACACACACACACACACACACATATATATATATATATTCGATTGCACTTGTAGAAAAAATAGAAATAGAATAAATATATCTGTTTTTTTATGTGCATGGTCTTTTTTTGGATTTTTTTTTTGTTTCATGGAGGAACCCAACAACCTTAAAAAAGAAAAAAAAAAAAAAAATTTATCCTAAAAAACCTAAAAATTTGAGTTTTTTTCCATTTTCTTCACTATAAATATTAAAAAATAGAGTTTTCGAACCTAAAAACCATAAAAATAGTTTTGAAACATTAAAAAAAAAAAAAAAAAAAATCTCCCCAAATTCATCTTTAAATGGCCAAAATAGAAGGGAAACTAACCTTAGAAATGCGAAAAACTCCTGTTACCAATGCCAACACAATGCCTCCACAAAATTGCTCCAACAAAACCCATATGACTTGATGTGATGTGAGAAATAGAAACACTGATTTTTATTATATTGTGAAGATTGTGTGATTGGTTTACTGTTTCGCAAATGTGGGATTAAAATTTAAAATTAAAAATATTTACATGTACTTAATATTATAGGTTTATATTAACTTTTATTCAATGTTGGCAAAAAAATGAAATATAAATTTTAAAAAATTATTATAATACGTATTTAATGTTAAATTATTCAAATAAGAAATTTATTTTAGTTTGGAAGGCATGCATGAAAGGAATATTTTGTGAATATTTTGAATAGAAAGTAGGGTGAAATATTTAAAGACCAACATTTTATTAAAATGTTCTAAAATACATTTTAGAAGAATATCTTGTATAGAAATATTTTAAACGAAATCTTTGGAGGGAAAGTTTTTAGCGATATTTTTTTTTTTTGGGGGGGGGGGGGGATTTGGAGGGAAAAATTTTAGCGAAATTTTTTTGGGGGGGATTTTAGAGGGAAAATTTCAGTCTTTAAGCTATATATTGTAATTTGGAGAGAATGTATTTGTATCATTCAACATCTGCTTGTTGAAAGCCATGGGTTCTTCTGATAGCGAAGTTTTTCTTTCTGCAACATCAACATCTTCGTCATGAAACAACTCTATTCAAATTGTTGAATATAACAGGAGTCTGTTCACCATTAATAAAGAGTCAAAAATTTGACTTGGTCATAATCCTAAGGATGATGAGTGACAGAATTGATGAAGGGTAGTAAAAATAAATTTCTGTAAATCGAGAGTCAGTCATTCCACTTACTATTAATCCTAAGGATTATTAGAGCATTAGTGATGAATCTCATGATGAAGAATTTCCAGAGTCAAAATTTTCACTTCGTCCTAATCCTAAGGATTATGAGGGCACCACTGATGAAGGGGAGGATGAAGAATTTCCATAGTCAAAATATCCACTTCTTCCTAATCCTAAGGATTATGCGAGCACCACAGATGAAGAGGGGAATGAAGAATTTGTAGAGTCAAAATATCCACTTCGTCCTAATCCTAAGGATTATGCGAACACCACTGATGAAGAGGGGAATGAAGAATTTGCAGAGTCAAAATATCCACTTCATCCTAATCATAAGGATTATGTGAGAACCATTGATGAAGAGGGGATCGAAGAATTTGCAGAGTCAAAATATCCACTTCATCCTAATCTTAAGGATTATGTGAGCACCACTGATGAAGAGAAGAATGAAGAATTTCTAGAGTCAAAATATCCACTTTGTCCTAATCGTAAGGATTATGCGAGCACCACTTATGAAGAGGGGAATGAAAAATTTCCAGAGTCAAAATATCCACTTCGTCCTAATCCTAAGGATTATGTGAGCACCATTGATGAACAAGGGGATGAATAATTTCCAATAAATAGAGATTCAAGGCATCCACTTATTCCTAGTCCTAAGGATTATGAGAGCACCAGTGAGGAAGGGGAGGGATGGGATGAATAATTTCTGGTGAATGTAGATTCAAAGATTCCACTTAGGCCTAATCCCAAGGATTATGAGAGAACCACTGAGGAAGGGGAGGATGAAGAGTTTCTTGCAAATGATAATTTTAGAGGCATAGATCTGAATAATGCATTTTCTCTAAGTGTCTGTTCAAAGGCACTCATGGTGATGAACAATTGAATCCTCCAAGAGAATAATTCAAAAGCATGGATCAATATGGTGAAGTATTTCATCTCAGTCAGGGTTACAAAAGCACTGATGATTCTTGTGAAATGTTTTCTTCAAGTGAGGATGGTATTGAATATTTTCCAGGCAATGATGTTGATGAATTTATTAACTATGTTGAGAATGATGATAGTGGGGATAATATTCCTCCTAATGGTGATGAAATTGCTTCTACAAAGGATAATGGAATGATGAATGAGTTGCAAGCAAATATTTTAACTAGGAGTAGGAGTAGACCTTTCATATCAATCCAAAACATTCTAGTTATAAAAGGGTGGAGACAACATATCTCACAAAAATAAGTTATGTCATTCATTTGATTTGAAGTGAATTTTGTCGAAGGGATTGCTTAAAAAATATGGATTTAAATTTTCCTTTGGAGAAAAGGAAAAGATATTTGTCAATGAATAAAAGCATGCAAAATTCATATTTAGTGGGTTGCATGCAATCTACACTAGCATGTTATGATTATCATATTGGTAATGTATTGCTCTACAGAAAGGCTTTCAAAATGTTGCATTCAATTGGTAATTGTAGTTTGTCAAGAATCCAAGAAAGACTAGAAAAGGATCCCACATATTATTCAAAAGTACATTATAAATGGGAGGTTGGGCCATTAGCAAATACTGCTATGTCATGAATGAATGACTTATTTTCAAATCATGGAGAGTGTATTCTAAATAAAGAAACAAAACATATTCCAGATAATTTCTCAAGACAAGAAATATTCACCTTATACAAAGATTATGTAGAAGTTGTTGAAGGAGTTGGTAATTTTATTACATATTCATATTTTACAAGGGTATCGAAGAATGAATTCAAAAATGTTTGTATTCCTAAGAAGACAAGGATGGGGGTTTGCAACACATGTGCTTCTCTAAAAGAAAAAAGAGATAAATGTCAAGAGGTAGAAAGAGGTATGCGTTCGAAACATTATTTTAAAAATTGGATAGTTATCAACTATGAAAATATATTTATTGATATGTTTCTTATTTTATGTACAGATTCTGTTGTCAAAGAAATTGAAGAGCATCACAATCAGAAAACAAGTGAAAGGAAAAAATTCTATAAACATCGAAATAAGTGTTATGATAATCCAAATAAATATTTGGGTTTGATAATTGATGGTATGGAATAAAAGAAAACACTTATGCCACATTTTCTCCGCACACCAAAATAATTACAGGAGGAAAATTTCATCGAGTTTCACTTGCTTGGTTATATGGTCTTTAATGAGAAGATGTTTCCAAGGGTTTACTTCATAGCTCCAAATATTCGTAACGATGTAAATATGAATATAAATATAATCCATGATGTGGTTACTCATTGGTCTAGTATTCTTCCTGAAGTTTTTATGTACAATTAGACAACACAAGCTGTGAAAACAAAAATCAAGTTCTTTTTGGGTATCTAAACATGCTCTTTGAATTGGAAATTTTTAAAAAGATAAAGGCTGGTTTCCTTCTTGTTGGGCACACTCATGACCATAGTGATCAAATGTTCAGTCATTTTTCAGTAACATTGAGGAGGAAAGGTGTTGGGAGCCTTCCATCATTAATTGAATGTATTAAGAAATCCTACATGCTAGAGCCTATTTTTTATGTGTTGGAAGAAACTATTGACATGCGAAGGTTTATTCTGGGATTGCATGGTGAGGAGAAATGCATTGAAAAAATTAACAACATTAGCTTCCAACATCAATTTTGTATCAAAAAAATTGATGGGATAACACTTACATGGGGAAATAAGTATTCAACTGTTACAGAATGGGAGCCATCATCAGGTTTATCATTTTTAAAGTTCATTCCAGAGCGTCCAATATTTTCATCAAAGATATTGTTATTACAGTTAGTTGTTGAAATTCATAATGCACGAAGGCATAAGGGAGACATAAATTATTCTGAATGTATGGAGGAAATTAAAAGATGTATTAGAGCTACATATGAGTACTTTGATGTTGTTGATTTATTTTGGTGGGAGTCTTTTTTCAATAATCAAAGTGATATTATTTCAAGCTCAATAAATGAGGATACAGTTTTGAATATTCCATTTTTTTTGTTACAAAATATGCCAAATGAACATGAGGAAACACATATTGTTGAACAAAAACAGTCTCAAGATATTATTAATTCTCCATGGGTAGAGGAAAGAGAAATATATATTGGTTCTAGAAGATCATGTGCACAACATGAATCCATGGAAGACCTCTACAGGGGTTTTGTGCAGGATGTTAAGGAGGGTTGCATGATAGCACTGTTAGAAGATGAAGATACACTTGGCTATCCATTCTGGATTACGAAGGTCATAACAATCATTAAGGAAAATGAAGATATTACAGCTGTTGAAGTACATTGGTATGCCACAAGTACCCACCCTTTCAATGGTTTGTACAAGCCATAGATGGTAGTTAAAAAAAAATTGGCAGAAAGAGAAAAATAAAGGGCGCAAATATAAATTGTCGTCGCACAGATGTCTTAAAATTGGAGGATGTTGACATATTTGTGTATGAATTCAATTTGAAAAAGAGAGGAACTCTTCGCTTGTACCATAAATATTTTGAAGAAATTGCTACCAGAACAAATACTGCTGAGATGGGACTCTATTGAATGTAGTTGTAGATCTAGAATACTTTTGAACTCTGAAATTGTGGGCATGCATGTTGACTCAGATGGAGCACTAGTTGATGAAAGAGAAGAATATGGATCATCTTCATCTGCATAAGGTAATTCATTTGAAGATGTAGGTTCTTATGGTCTGCCAGAACCTATGATTGATTTTGAATAACTATCTAAGAATTTTTTTATGTAATTGAAGTTTGCATGGTAACTTGAAACAAATATTTTGACTTCCATATGATCTTTCATGAAGTTATGAGGAATTTCTATATTTGTTGGATTATATGTTTTAATAATGAAGAATTTATCTCTTTAGAATATTCAGAGTGCAACAATTAATTACAAAAATGATTTATGTTATATTCAACGTATGAATGTTGATATTTTGATTAAAAGTAAAAAAATAAATAATATAAATTAATGTTGAATTTTTAGATTATGCAGTGATATTGGCATAATATTATGCATTGTTAGCATTTGGTAAAAGATACTTTTAAAAAAATTAAAAATTGTATGCCTCATTGAAAGGGGACACTTTGTTTTGATGGTTGATTTTTAGGTTTTGGTTGCAATAAGATTTAAAGTTGTCTTAGGCTAATATTTGAAAAGAGATATATTTTTATCCTTTAAAATAAAAAAATTACTCTTGGAATAATAAATATTTCAATTATTTGTTCATTTCTAAAAATTTTTAAGTCATATAATTTCTCCATAATTTCATGGTTCAAGTATGTTGAAAACTTAAGATTTAAAAACTTGAGATTTAAAACTTTTGATTAAGGTTTTTATGTGCTACGATAATTTATCTTTAATGTTATGGTTGAAAACAATTACATTTTTAGGGTTTTTTAGAGTCAAGATATTTTATCTTTAACAAGATGGATGAAAATTGTTGGAAATGGTAAGGCCTTAGACATGATATTTTTATCCTTAACATCATATATCAATTTTTTTATTTTATTTTATGATTTTCCAACGTCCTAATATGCTTTCTTTAATTCCATTGTTAAAATGTGTCAAAATTGTGACACACTTTTTTTTTTGTTATTCCAACATCATCTCATTTTTTTAAGGGTGTTTTTTCAATCCTTTTTTCAAGAAACAATCTCATTTTTACCATAATTTAAAAAAATGTTGAAATTTGACCCTCAGAAGAAAAAAATATGCATTCTAGAATACACACTTTTTATTTTTGGGGTGCTTTTTCATGTTTTTTGAGTCTTTTTGGGCTAGAGTTCTCGTTTTGAGGTAATAGTTCCCGTTTGATCAGTAACTATGTTTATTACCCATTTATTCTTGATATGTCCTTCTATCTAGAGAGTTTTTGGGGTGGTAATTCTTGCCAATGCATTACAACATATGGTAATATTCATTTCTTCTTTCTCTGGGATTGTTTCCTGGTGTATATCCTCTTCTTTTGAAGTTTCTTGTTCCTTTTCTCCCTCCTCTTCACAATCTATGTAAAATAATTTATTTTCAACACAATTATGACCTTTGGTATGTTTTCTATCACAACTATAACAAATCCATTTTTATCCTTTTTCTTCCAAATGCTGTGCTGTAAACCTTGTAGGTTGTGGAATACTAGGAGTAGCAAAACTTCCATATTTATAGTTGTGAGTGGTAGACTTCCTTGTTGCCATAATTTTGCTTTCAAGTTTTCTTGCCAGCCTGAATGCCTTCACCAATGAATCAGGTTCCCAAAGGCGAACCTCATATTGGATGTTATCCTTTAAATTCCCTATGTAGACATCGATCCTATGCTCCTCTAGAATATCATTTACCCTTATATTCAATTTTTGGAAGTCCTCAATGTGCTCCATAATTGTACCATTTTGTTTGATATTTATCAATTGGATAAAGAATTTGTTTCACTTTGTATCCTCATAATGTACTATCAGGTCCTCCGTAAAAATTGACCAAGTGAAAAAAAAATTGAGAGAAAAGCCATCGAAACCATACAAACAGATTGGGTTCTATACATAAAGTTGCAATGCTTACCTTTTGTGTATTTCACACATTATGAAGATCAAAATATTTCTCCATATCCAATATCCATGTTACGGGATCCTTTCCATAAAAATTCCTCATATCGATCTTGTGAATATGGTGGTGGGTCTTCAATATAATGTTAGAGTCTATTAAATCATGATTCACTCTTCTTTTGTTCTCATAATGAGTCTCCTCTACTACCTTTTCACCATTAGGAAGCTTTTCTTGTAGAAAATTTGTCAAACCCTCCTTCAAACCTTCAAGTTTTTCTTCTATACCATCGATCTTAGCTTCCATTCCATCCATATCTGATTTTAAACCATTCATGTCTAATTTTAAATCATCCATGTTGCCTTTTAAACCATCCATATAACCTTTTATTTCATCTTTGGTTGCTCTTTGTGAGAGAAATTTTTTTGCACTTGGTCCAGTAATTTTGATATGTCATGTTACAATTATTCCTCTTCATGTGTCATAGTAGATATTTTTGAGACTTTAACGGGTATAATATTCTTTTTGGGAGGAATTTTAGAACCCAATACTGATATCTATGCTTCAATTTTCCCTTGGAATCACTTCAAACTGATTTTTCAAACAAATGTTGTGCAATTTTAAAAAATATATACACTTTTTTATTTAAGGAGCTCAATATTGAAACTTATATATATCTATGATTTCAGATACCCAAGATTTTAACTTCAGTCTCATAGTAGTCTTATGAGTCTTCTTTCCAATTCCATGGGTTAGAAATAATTTGGATTCTTCAAGGTAAAGTTATGCATGATCTCCCATGATGACCTAATTATAGATAGGTTCAGTAGAGCGAACTTGTACGGAGTTCCACTTGTCAGTGCTTTTACCTTAGGGCTTGAAATTTTTACAAGAAAAACTATAGTCTGTGCAATTTCTGTCACTTTTTACAGAAGTCAATTCTTATTCCTAAAACAAAATTTATGACGATTTTCCCTAGGCCACATATTTGAGAATGAATTTTGGAGCTTGCAAAAACCCTAACTTCATTGGGTCATATCTCCGAAAATATAGCGAACCAAGATCTGGAATTTTGCATGGCATTCCACAATATTTCTACTTCTTATGGTACAAATTTTAGCTTCTTAACCTTTGCAGAAAAACGTTATAGAAAAAATTCCAATATGACCTGTTTATAGCAATGAAACCCTAAAATCCTAATTTTTGATACCAAATGTTATGAAACCAACTCAAAAAATAGAAGAAAAGATAGATCAACAACTTATAAATCGGCCTCTTCAAGGGGTAAATCTCCTTTACATTACATAAATGAACAATTCTTGGATGATACAAATGACAAAACCTACCTTCTATATATATGAGTCTAAAGGGTCACAATATAACAATATGGGGACCACACGGGCACAATAATAACAATAATGGGGCTACACTATTATTATAGGGACCTAACAAAAACCTAAAAACATTGAGAGTTGGGGTGAGTCGAAATATTAGAAAAAACATAGAAACATTTTTATGTTTTATCCAATATTCCACCCCAACCCACCGTCATGAAATTATATCCCCAATTCCCCCTCCCTATATTGCCCAAAAAAAGTGGTTTTATGTTTTCTCCATTATTTCTACTCATCACACACTCATGAAATTATATTCCCCCCCACCCACATTTGTATGTTTGCTCCAATATTCCCCCCACCTCCATCCTTAGTGGGAGATGGGGGAAGATATTAGAGAAAACATACAAATGTGGGAGGGAAATATTGGAGAAAAAATATAAGAATTTTAAGGTTTTCTCCAGTATTTCCCTCCACCCATATTTGTATATTTTCTCCATTATTTATGCTCACGCCACCCTCCTGAAGTGATATCCCCCCCTGCCCATGTTTGTATGTTTGGTCTAATATTTCTCTCCAACCCCACCCTCAGTGGGCCTCGGGGTAGGGAAATTTTTAGGGGCTAATATTCGCAGGTGGGCTAATATTCCATGCTTTTCCAAAAAAAATTGCCAATTTTCATTTTTATAAAAATGAATTCCCCAAATTTTATAGTATAAAATTATTTAACCTTAAAAATAACCAATATTATATATTTTATAATATAAAATAATTATAAATATAAACATTTTTACAAAATTAACATCAAAGATTTTAAAATTTGGATATTAGGGACTACTAATATTCGTCAAGGTTGCTAAACATTAGGATAAACTTCCATCCTTAAAATTTTCCCTGCTTGGGGGAAATATTGGAGAAAACATAAAATTGTGGGTGGAGCGAAATATTGGATAAAACATATAAACATTTTAATGATTTCCCCAATAATTCCCTCAACCCACATTTTTGTGTTTTCTACAATATTCTCCCCGAAATGGGTTTGGGGGGGGGGGTATAATAATAAAAATATAAAAACATAGGTGGTGGGGAGTATTTGAGAAAAAATGTGTGTGTGTGTTTTCTCTAAAATGGGGATTGGGGAGGGGGGTAGATATTGGAGAAAATAAAAAATATATAAGGGTTGGGTGGGGTGAAATATTGGAGAAAATAGAAAATGATACGTGGGAAGAGAGAAATATTAGAGGAAACATAAAATGTTGTAATGTTTTCTCTAGTATTTCCCCTCATCCCCACCCTCAAAATATAAAAATGGTTTTATGTTTTCCCTAATATTTCCCCCCACAAGATGGGGGTGGGGGGAATATTGGAGAGAAAATAAAATAGAATTTTTTCTCCAATATTTCCCCTCACCCCCACCCTCAAAACATAAAAAATATTGTACTTAATCCCCAATATTATCCCCCATGAGGTGGGTATGGGGGGATTATTGGAGAAAAAATAAAATCATTTTGTTTTTTCTACAATCCTCTCCCCCCCCCCCCCCCTCCCCATAGTTTTTATGTTCTCTCTAATATTTTCCCGCACCCCCACCTTCATGGGGTGGGAGGAGACATTGGAGAAAAAATAAAATCATTTCTATTTTTTCTCCATTATTTCTCCCTGCTCCCGTTATTTTTATGTTTTCTCCAATATTTACCCCAACCCTTATGAAGGTGGGTGCAGGGGGGATATTGGAGAGAACATAAAAACGTTTTTATATCTGGAGAGTGGAAATGGGGGGGAATATCAGAGAACAGACACACACACACATACACACACATATTTTCTCCCAAATCCACCCCAAAAAATAAAACGTTTTTATGTTTTCTCCCATATTTACCCCTCCCCCAACAACCACCCTCATATATGTGAGGGAAATAGTGGAGAAAATATAGAAACAATTTTATGTTTTTTCCATTATTTCCTCCCACTCCCACCCTCATGAAGGTCAAGTTGGAAGAAATATTGGATAAAAAATAAAAACATTTTTATTTTTTAAGGGTGGTTGTGTTTGTGGGGGTGAGGGTAGGGTGGATATTGAAAAAAACATAAACATTAAAATAAAAAAAATGTTTTTACGTTTTCTCCAATATTTCCTACCATCCCCACCCTCATATATTCACCTCGAGAAATTTTATATGAATCTAAAAAAACTTAACCATTTGAACTATTATAGTGTACTATTCTATAATATATTTATTTTCTATGACTATATATGCATACAATAAAAACAAAACACCCCCACTAACCAACCAACCAAAGAAAACATATGTGAGGTGATCATTTAGTATAACCACCATTAGAGATCCATTATCATAATAATCATTTGTACATGTATTTTATATAATATTTTATTACTTCCAATGTGCATATATGGTTGTTTCATTTATTCATTAGTAGTGTTTGAGGGTGTGTTTGTGCACTTTGGGACGGTATATATTTATACACCCATGCAAAAAATACACATTTTCACTATTAAAAAACAATAAGAATTTATTATAGAACTCAATTTATTAATTAGAAATGATAAAAGTTAATGTATTTTATTAATGTGCATTTAAACTAATTTGGATTGTGTTGGTGCCTTGAAAATCGCTGCAACAATGTCAGGGATAAACTCGGTCAGGAACTTGAAAAGCGTTCATTTTCCATTTGGAATAGTGGCTTTGGTTGGGGATGATGGGACCAGTTTCCGAATAAATTATAATTGAGTGGGTGTAAGGTATTTATAACTAAATGTGAATGATGAATGGGAATGAAAATGAACGTAAAAGTATATATGTACCTATCTATATCTTGAGACTTAACTACATTTCCTTTATATGTGATTTCGAAGATTATCCTTAGGTATGAGAATGTAGATTATCAAACACCTACATAAGTGAAAACAAATAAAGAAAATTAATTCGATTAAATATTTAATCAAATTAATTGATTAAACACATATCACATCAAAAAATTGAATTTCTTGTACATACATCAAAACATGGAAATATTTGCATGTTCAAAAGTGAATTAATGCTCAATTATATTTAGAAGATACATATAAAAAAAAATGACTAGTAATCACCTATAAATAGAACAACAATATAAAGATAGAAGTACCTGATATATATTAGCTATGCTCATGAAATAAATAGTCCTGGTCCAGTCTTTCTATTAAGATGATTTAAAAAGTACAAAAGTACAACTTCTCAAAGCATTCCTTACAAAATTTCAGGACCCCTTTCTTCAAAACATGAAATGGTTTATATAGCTAATACTAGGAATTTAAAAATAGAAAATACACAAAGTGATAAGGAGGATTAAATAAATCTCCTTAAAATAATATATAGTAGGATAGAAATAGAAATCATTTGAATGACGAGCTTAGGAGTGTGATGTTGTCTCTTTTCCCATTTGTTGCTTGAGCTCATAAATATCCAACATTGGTTGTACTTTAGGAGGTTGAGTTGGCCTTAAATGCAGCTGTCCAGTATACGCTACATATAAAAGTGCAGGAAGCATGTGGGAGGATGTGTCAGCAAGGCATCACAAAATTAGCCACTGGTTGAGAGTCTTCACAAGATATTGCCAATATTTTACCAGATCAAGAGTTTCCAATTTCTTAATGCTTTATTCCTTTCTCGTTGACCTTTCCTACCATTGTTTCATCAAAAAATTGACATCAGGAAGGGAACCAAGTGGGAATTATTGAATAATATTGTCACCAAACAAGTAGTTACTGACAGTTTCAGTAATGTTGTTTGCGACATCCCTTGCTCTGAATACAACTATCTCTTCTTGCTTTAGTCACATCTCCCAATATGTAAGGATGATTTATTTGTGTGAATCCTCTATTTTGGGAAGCTTTTATGCTCTACCCTTTGCATTCTCTTTCCAAGTGATGAATTCAGAGATATTTTCATCAATGTCATCAAAATTCGTCCTCATAGCAGATGATTGATTCATCAGTGAATCACTTTTGTTGCACGATGATTGTCAATTTGTGACAAAAGATTACTTGTTATTGGGAAAAAAGAGTGTTCAATTCCATTTCTTCCTTCTTAAAGTATTCAATTTTCGAATTTTCCTTCAATTTCTCAATTATGAATTGAAGTTGTTGGATTTGAGTATCTTTGACCTTGATATCAGTTTGATGTTGCAATTTCATTTGATCAAAGCTATGTTGAAGTTGTGACAAATGTGTCTACCACTGGTGATCAATACTTTATTTTTCCTTTAAGAACTCATGTTCCAATTGTTGGATTTTGAAATCCTTTTCCTTCACCAATTGTTGCACTTCTGATGCTTTGTTAATTGTGGCAGTTGCATAAGCACCTTCAAACTGTGATAGTCTTGTCAAGTCATCAAAAGGATTGGTTTGTGGATCTTTCCACACAACCTCCAATGGTATATTTCCAGGACTTGTTATCACCAAATTGATCTTGATTGGCTGCTCATCAATCAACTCAATGTAACTCTTTCGGATCACTTCTAACTGAAGATTAGCCTCTTCAGATTGAGAGAGATCTCTCAAAGGGGGTTTATGATTTTGAATAAGGATAGTACTAGATGGCTAACTCTATGGAATTGTAACTTGTTTTTGTATGATTTCAAGTTGAAAAATTAAGGCTTGCTACCATTGGGTTTATGGAGTCAAAAATCAATAGTTTTAGTGACAGTGGTTCTTCACATGGAAGCTAAGGCAAAAAGAGGTTTTTAATAGAAATAATTCACACACATAGGAAAACACAGTCATTTCACCACTAAATGAAGTCAGAGCATAATATTATGAATTCTAAGCAATTAGAGATGAAATATACTACAAGTTATTAACATAAAGATACAGATCAATAAGACATCAAAAACCTCATGAGAATCTTAGGTCTAGAAGTAGAATGTCACTTTGTATTACTGAAAATGGATGAAACATACAAGCAGCAATTTGGTGCAATATTCTCCAACCTCTTGCTCTTCAATGTTTTGTCTATAAATAGAAATTCTTTACAATGTGGATGATCTTCTTGGTTGGATAGATCTTTGAATTCTACTCTGACACCTATCATAACTGAAATCACTAACTTAAAATAGAAAAGTGACAGCTATCCTTAAAGAAAAAAACTTCTAATAGGACTCTCTCTCCTATTTATTACATTCCTTTATCCTATTAGTGAAATAGTTACATAAAGGTTACATCATTAATGTCACATGCTCAAAGGAAAAATATCTAAGTTCACGACCACTTTACATCTTTAAGGCAACCCTAGATCTGTGGAACATAACCCTTCTTTTTAGGAATGGATGACCTTCTCTTTAAATGGTGTTTTGACTGATGAGCTGGATATGTGGCACTCCCTTCAAGTAATAAATCTCTGCTGATAAGGTCCATTGACATGTTGGAGGTATCCAGCTGGCCAATGTACTATCAAGATGCTCAAAATTCTTCAAAAGTTACTCGCTACGAAAACAGGGCAGTTTTAGGCAGTTTTGTAGTGAGCTTTAGTAGCGTGTGAAAAATGGTTTTTCCATCAATCTTCTTGACTTCTTTGTTGTTCCAACACCTTAATTATGTCATGAAACCTTTCAAACCATCGATCTCCATCCATAAAACATGCCAAAACTAGGTTTTAAAGCAAAACATCACCTACAAGAATTTTCGTAGCGTATTTTTTGCCTCAAGCCTGAGGTACGCTACGAAACTATGTAAAAAACCAGAAAATGTTGTTTTCAAGATGGTGTTCAAAAATTCTTCTCCAGCTGCAAAATTTGGGTTCTCTGCATATTATGAACCTCCTAAAACATATTCCATCTTAACTTCTTACTCCTGTATTTTTTCCTCCTCATTTACAATCAGTTGACTAATGGCCTCTTCTACCACTATCATATTCAATCCTTTCTTTTCCAACTCCACATGAATCAAATCTAATTTCTCCTGAAGATATTCTAATTTGTCCTTTAAAGCTCTATTTTTGGATTGTAAGTTCAAATTCATCCTCCTAACATGCTTAACCTCCCCTCTTAGTGGTTGAGTCCATTTCATCAACTTCTCTGTATTGTCCAAGGTTTTTGAAACACTTGTGACTTGATCTTACCATATTTTCCTCATTTTCTTAAAATGAACTTTCTCAACTCTATGTTTCTTTACCTCTTGCTTCAAAATTGATATCTCCTTACCTGCCTCCTTCAACTGCTCTTTAAGGGTTTCAATTTCTAATTTTTCAATAATTTTCTCTTTTCCTTTTCTTTGTTTGATAACCAATTCTTCTTTTGTAGGTGAAGAAAAATATATGATTCTTGGTGGCTAGGCAGTTTCATTGATCTTCTCAGTCTCTTTGTTGCTTTCCACGACCTTCCTTGCATGTTTGGTCATTGGCTTCCTAGGTTGAAAAATGAAACCAACATCAACATCTGCAAGCTCTAATTTTTTAGCTGTCTTACCTTTCTTCAACTTTCTTCCTCCATATTCAATGTCTTCAGCTTGCACAATGGGTGATTCTTCAATGTCAATTTCATGCAGGATATCCTCCAAGTTTCCTTTAGCAACTGTTTGGATCTTAGTAAATCTCTTGCTACCTTGTTTGCTGACTGTTTGCTTCTGTTTTGCAGGTTATGTTTTAGGTGTGTTAATCTTCTGCAAAGGCTCTACCCCCATGTTCACTGGTTCTGGAGGAGATGATTTATTCCCTTCTTCAAATTCCTTTGCTACCGCTGGTGATGAAATGTTTCTAGATTTGGAGGCTTTCTTAGGAGTGATAGCATCAATTTCATAACCAATCATGAACAAGAAGGAAGTCCAATATCTGTCTAACCTCTTCAATTCCTCTAACACCAAAAGCTTAATCAAACCATGATGAAAAAAAGAATTTTCATTGCCCTCTATTTTTATTTGAACCTTATTTTACATTTTCCCTAGACTTCTATATAAATAAAAAGGTAAGTCAATTGACCTCTTACCCACAAAATCCAACAGAACCTGAGATGATAAGAGTAGACCATGTGAAACCTTCCTTCACAGGTAAAATATTTCTAGATGATCATCAGAAACTTTGAATATTTGTCCTGCATGAAACTCCTAGGAATAGCATTAGTCAGGCCAATTTCACAGTGTTCTGGTTTGATGAACTCTTTGCAATCATTCATTATGAACTTGATGACTTTAAACCATTTTTCCCCTCCTCTAGGGATTCCTTTTCTTGTTGAGATGGTCTCAAGTGTCACTGTAAGGTTCAAAATTCCCACTTTTGAAGTTGTTCTTGTGAAGCTCATAGCAAAATCCTTGGAAACTTGTAGATGAAATCCCTGCAACCTCTGATAGAATTGAAAGCAACCAGTTCTTCTGAAAACCTCCATGGCAGTTGGGTCTTAATTGAGCAAATCCATTTCCATGGTCTCATACCTGTGGCAATGACCACCTTTATTTGTTTTCCTTCTTGCAGCCATGGGTGCTTTACATATTCACAACCTCTCTTGCTTGATGACACCTGCAAAGTTCAAATCTGCCAGCAACTTGCTTGGCTCGATGAAGCAGCTCTCTAAAGATTGAATTACATGCAAAGATAAAGCAGAATATGATAAAAAGGCTAATTAGGGTAAGGTTTTATGGTTTAACTAACAACTCATGTTTTAATCATGACACATACATGCCGAAAAAGGTAATGATGATCTCAAACATGGCTATGTACCTTTGAATTAACCATAACAGACTTGAATGACCTCCACCCTAACTCCTCCAATCATGGAATGAAATTTCATAGTTATTTTGACAAGATAGGTTAGAAAACATATTTTCATAGTGTAGTTAGTTTAACCTCTGACAAATTCACTACGAAACTATTAGGCAATTTCATAGCAAAAATTATTGTTTTTCTGTATAAAACACTATGAAAATTTGAAAAACTGACACAAGCGACCTTTTTTATTTTAAATGCATGGGGAAAGAAAAATGACACCTTGTGAGGACTAATGTGACATGAAATGACATAAATGGAGGTGACCATCAAACATAGGATAGGTTAAACATGTAAGAAAAATGAAATTTTCCTATACCAACTTGAAAATGCTAAGGATACCTTATACTTTTGATGAGTGAACTATATGACCATGTCAAGTAATGTTTCGCAAATTAATGGGTGATAACAAGACTAATACTTGGGATTTCTCAACTCTTATCATCTTTCTCTGTCTACTCATCACAGCTCGATGCTTGGGACTCTAAATTATTTCAAGACGAGGGATCTCTTCAATCTTGAGAATAATTTATGATGAAGATAATGTCAGGATGAATTCAATATCATCTGTGTTGATAGCCTCGTCAGAAGCCCCAATAGTAAGCAGGATATGTATATTTCTTTGAGGAGTGTTGATTGATTCTGTAGGGTCAAGAGTGTTTAACTCTTGATTTGATTTGATTTTCTTATCAAATTGGTCCCAGACCTCATCCAAATTACTGCTAAAGAATGTGTTAATAATTTTGTTTTTTTGTATGTGGTTTCTTTTGTTCCATGTAGGACCTCAGTTTCCTTTGGAGCCTGCTCGAAATCCTACTCTTTCTGTAGAATTGGTTGAGACACCTTAAACATGTCAAGAGGGATATTCTCCAACCTCTTATTCTTGTATTCTTTAAACTTAGTAATTTGTTCTAGATTCAGCTAGATCTCTGCCATCTTTTCCACCTGTAAGTATGTTTCAGCAGACTTAAACAGATCATCATAATCATCAGGCTCATTAATGATTGTCTTACTTTAACCTGGGATGTAAAGTCCTCAGCCACTTGGTTTGGGTCAAACTGTCTGCCGAGCATGGTCGATAACTTTAAAAGCCAAATTTGGTTGATTTCAAAGTCAACGTGATTATAATCATCTAAGGCATAGACACCACAATTGATAGGAAATGATGGCCAAGAGGAATTTTTAGCTTCTTTCATGGCTTTGTTTAGTCCATTACCTACTCTCTGATAGGAAATCTCTCTGGCCAGGAGTTTATCATGTACATAAAGTGGGAGAAAATGGGGCTTGGATATACTACCAAAAACTCTAACATATGTAAAAAGTTATTCTCCAAATCGTTTTCCTATAGTTTTGAAATCATCTCTGGATTCATTTGACATTCTTGGGGATTTTTCTCCAAAAAAATCTTGGTACAAGGGTAAAATGACTCCATGAAAAATTCTGTAAAATTGAAACTAAAAATTGGACTCCCAAAGTATATTGTGGTAGACATGGATAGGGGTGGGGTCTTGTATATTCTATTTCCATCCCATGGTTGGAAAATCATAAGTAAAGAATATTGCATCCATGATATATGCACTCATGAAAACTGGGGGAGTTGTTTTGGAAGTGACCTTCCATTTTTTCTTATACTCTAGGATTTTAGAGGCAATATTATTGCAAAGGATAGTGTCCCAATCCATAATGTATGAATCTGATGCAACATCAATGATAGGAACCCATTCAACTAAAAATTTACTTATATTAGGGTACTAGAACAACCTACACATCATAGCAGTAATATAGGAATATCAACCATAAAAATAAGTTATATATTACATACCCTTATCATCATGTTTGTGCTTGTTGGTGTTGTTCCTCCATTGAATTATCGGATCTAACTCTATCTTATTTTCCTTTGCAAAATTTTCAAGGAATTTATTGTCATATACCTTCTGTGGGTCAGGTATATGATACATTTTATTCAAATATTTCATCTTGAAAGGCCCAATTACTATGTCCCTTGAATTTATGAATTTCCTCTCTACAGTGTTCAAATTATCGATTATCCACTTCACCATGTCTGTATAGGGAAGAATTTTAGGGTGAGCGACAATTTGATGGAGGAAATAATTAACAAATTCACTACAAGAAATTTTAGAAGATGTTGGAGCATCAGTTGTGGCTAGCCTTCTAATTATTTTGGGCTTTTCATCCTCAAACAATTTATACATGGCCTCCCATGAAGAAGATCCATTGTCTGGAGTGCATGTTGTATCAGAGAACAATGGAGGCATCTTTGTGACTTCTGAAGTAGGAGGCACTCAGTGTGGAGTAGCCATGTGTTCCTTTTTTTCCTTCGCAGCATTTTACATTTTGCAAGAGCCTTGTGTCTTGGGACTAGCCTATAGCAGGATAAAAACAGAGAATGAAGAATAACAATTAGAATGTGGGAGCAATTAACAGAAAAGTTTGAAGTGATGGTGAATATAGTTTAAATTCAAAAAATACCAAAACATTAAGGAACAGGCCATCAAATCACTTGGAGTCTCGAGACCATCAATACCATTATGCATTAATCATAATTGAAAGTGTGGGTTCATATGGTTCAATTTGACAGCTCGACAATTTTAATTAAGACTTCACATCGCAAAATTCCTTTTGGATAACAACTTAAAAACATGTGATATGTTTAATTCACTAATATGTGATCATGACTTTGATTTAATAAAAATATTGGAACTTATTGGCGAATTAATATATCAAGGGATTAGCAGGGCAAGTGTGATTTAATTTTTTTGATGTGATAATAGTATCGCGATCGCAAAACTTGTGGAATAGACGAATGCATGGTAGGATTGAGAAATTGTGATTGTAATATTGCATCAGGGACTTAGAGTAGTCAATAAGAATTGCATGAAATTGGATTTGTGATGGCATGACGGCGATAGGTAACGTGGTAGATAGGTGGGTCCTACCACTGAAATTTATAATAATGCCCATTGAGAAGCTTTCCCTTTCGTATTGTTTCTTTTGGTTTAAAACTTTTACACAAGAATTTTATGTGTTTGGTTGATATCGCATCACAAAATTTCAATAGAGTGCTTTGAGTGATGCTGCTTGGAATTGCGATATGCGGTATGCGACGGGGATTTTGTTGCTTTTATTTAAGTACTTCGACCAATAGGCTCCAATTTCATCATTCAGATATCAAATTTTTTGTCCTCTAAAGAATAAAACATATTTTGTTAATCTGAATAAAAAATAAAAAGGGTCCCCATTATTTCCTAAGGTAACTATATATCTATAATGGGGGGTTTTTGAATATCAAAACAATTGGTGATTCACTAGAAGAACTAGTTATCTCTGATTTATCATAATGAGATTTTCAAAACTTTAAATAAGTAAAAATGATTTAGGAAAGGAAAACTATACTTGAAATATTTGATATGTAAAATTACTCTGAATAAAAAAACACATTTCATTGTAATCATTTTAAAACATCTTATAGATGAAAAAAAATAAAAATAAAAAAATAAAAAAAATAAAATAAAAATATATATATATATATATATATATATATATATATATATATACATATCTACATATCTATATACATATCTACATATATATATACATATCTACAATATCTATATACATATATATATATACATATCTACCTATCTATATACATATCTACATATATATATATGTATATATGTATATATATGTATATCTATATATATATATAGATATGTATATATGTATGTATATATATATATATATATATATATATATATATATATATATATATATATATATATATATATATATATATATATATATATATCAGTCATTAATATGTTGATCAGTGGTTGTCATTGATGTCAACCCAAGTAGCACCAGGGGCTACCCTGATCTTGCATGGGAATGTTTACTTGAAAAATTACTCTATTCTGAGTTGAGGATATTTTGGATGGTTTCTACTTTCCGAGATGTTTCCGTTGATATAGGGCACACCATGTAATTATTCACGGTTTGAGAAATATTCTTGTTTGAAGTTAGTAATCCCAGTTAGTGGGCTAAAACCCCATGGGGTTGTGGCATGACACTAATCATTGGTTATGGACATTGAATAGTCAATAATTAATAATTTTTTAAGCTCCTAAAATCCCTCCAACGTTCACTTGTTTAAGACCCTCTCAACCTAATAATTTATATAAATTGTGACCCTCATATCCTCCTCATGTAAGGATTTCGCTACTTAAAATAGGTCATCGTGGAATTTTCGCTATAACTTTTTTCTGCAAAGATTCAGATGCTGAAAAAACCCCACTTGAGCGAAAATATTGATGAAGCGCATGTTTGAATTTCAGATATTGGTTCACTATATTTTCGGATATATGATATGAGGAATTTAGGGTTTTTGCAGGCTCCCGAATTTCATGTCAAACATGTGACCTTGGGAAATTTGTCATAAATTTCTCTTTGAGAATTGGGTTCAAATTTTGTAAAAAGAGACAGAAAGAGGATGGGTCGTAGCTTTTTGGATATTTTTTTTAGCACCAAAGGTTGAAACAGTGGCACGTGGCACTTCGTACAAGTTCTCTCTATTGAACTAGTCAATAATTAGGTCATCGTAGGAGATTGGGCATAACTATTTCTTGAAGAATCCAATATTGATCAGACCTACAGGGTTGGAAAGACTCATAGGTCTACCAAAAGATGAAATTTTAGACCTTGGAGATCTGAAATTACATAGATACAATAGATTCAATATCGAGCTTCTAGAAGGCAAGAAAAATATGCATTCAAGGATCACTACAGTAAGGACAACACATCAATAGTCAAGGGTAAGTCTGCTACAAAAAGGTATGTAGGATTAGTGTTTGAATTTTAATTTGAATATCATATTTGACATGTGTTTTTGCAAGACACTGTAAGTATTTTGTATGTATGTTTGATTGGGTTTTGTTCATAAATGTTGAACATATTTACATTTGAATTTCGAATATTTCTCTCACATATGGTTTGTACGACAATGTAATTATTTTGTTTGTATATTGGTTTGGGTCTTGTTCATTAATGCATGTGTAGGAAGGATGACATAATAGGACAACTCAAACACATATTACAAGGACAATGCAATGCCAAAGTACCATTACTTGAAGCAAGCACAACAATACCTCGATAGCTACCAGTGTTCAAAGAAGCAGCGTCAAGTCAAGTATCAGGTTGTGTCAAAAGTTAGTATTGTAAAAATCATTATTGTAAAATTGTAAGAGTCATTATTGTAAAATATTCAATCTTCCTAGAGTTGGAGAGGCATTGTTGGGAGGTATAAGTGTCATTGTTGGATAATGTTATGGTTGGGTTGCAGGTCATAGTGTGATTGGGTGATTGGTCTAGTTAAGAAAATCATTGTGAATCATATTGTATCATGGATCATTGTACCTGGTATGGGATTCCACACTCTTGTCTTATTTCTGATCATTATAGGGTGGCAGGGAGGTGCTAGGTTGGTGCATGAAGTCACCTACAGGTTGGAAACTCTAAACACTTCAAGGTGGTAGGTCAGTCTAGGATGTTGGGGCATCCATTTAGTTGACTACTAAAGAAACCAGGGCATTGGGGTGTCCTTCTAGTGGGATCTGGAGAAAAATGCTTTCTAGAATTCTAGGAAAGTGTACCTTTCATTTCAGTTGGGGCTAAAGATTAAAGAATTTATTAGAAAAGTGTTCGATGGTTTTTGACCTAGAGGGGGTTTCCCACCTAAAATTCATGTGCCTATTGTGTTCTATTTTTTACTGTTGTTACTTTATAAACATCAAGAATAGTTGAATATTAACTAATGCTCTAAAAAGATTTAAAAGTGACCCTCATATCCTCCTCATGTAAGGATTTCACTACTTAAAATAGCTCATTGTGTTTCTTTCGCTATAATGTTTTTTATGTGAAGCTTCAGATGTTGAAAAAACCCATTTAAGATGAAATGATGATGAAGCACATATCCAAATTTCAGATATTGGTTTGTTATATTTTCGAAGATATGATCTGAGGAAGTTAGGATTTTTGCAGGCTCCCGAATTTCATGTCAAAAAAGTTACCTTGGGAAAATCGTCATAACTTTATTTATAAGAATTAGATTCAAATTTGATAATAAGTGACAGAAAGAGGACGGTTTGTAGTTTTTTGGGTATTTTTTTCAAGACCAAAGGTTGAAACAGTGACATGTGGCATTTCATACAAGTTCTCTCTACTGAACCAATCTATAATTAGGTCATCGTAGGATATTGGGCATAACTATTTCTTGAAGAATCCAATATTGACCAGACCTACGGGGTTGGAAAGAGGACTTAAAGGGCTACCACAGGACACAATTTCAAACCTTGGAGATCTGAAATTACATAGATACAATAGATTCAATATCGATCTTCTAGAAGCCAAGAAAAAATGCATTCAAGGATCACTACAGTAAGGAAAATACATCAACAGTCAAGGGTAAGTCTGATACAACAAGGTATGTATGATTAGTGTTTGTATTTTAATTTGAATATCATCTTTGACATGTGTTTTTGCAGGACAGTGTCAGTATTTTATATGTATGTTTGATTAGGTTTTGTTCATAAATGTTGAACATATTTACATTTGAATTTTTAATATATATCTGACATATGGTTTGCGGGACAATTTAAGTATTTTGTTTGTATATTGGTTTGGGTCTTGTTCATTAATGCATGTGCAGGAATGAGGACACAATATGACTACTCAGGCACATACTAGAAGGACAATGCAATGCCAAAATACCAGTACTTGAAGAAAGCGCAACAATACCTCAGTAGTTTCTAGTGTTCAAAGAAGCAATGCCAAGTCAAGTATTAGATCATGTCAAAAGTTAGTATTGTCAAAATCATCATTGTAAAATTGTAAAAGAGTCATTATTTTAAAATAGTCAATCTTCCTAGAGTTGGAGAGGCATTGTTGGGAGGTATAAGTGTCATTGTTGGATAATGTTATGTTTGGGTTGCAGGTCATAATGTGATTGGGTGATTGGTCTAGTCGAGAAAATAATTGTGAATCATATTGTATCATAGATCATTTTCGCTGGTACAGGAGTCAACACTCTTGTATTATTTTTGATCATTATAGGGTGTCAGGGATGTGCTAGGTTAGTGCATGAAGTCACCTACAGGTTGGAGCTTGTGAACACTTCAAGGTGGTAGGTTCGGCTAGGATGTCGAGGCATCCATTTAGTTTACTATTGAAGAAACCAGGGCATTGGGGCGTCCTTCCAGTGGGAGCTGGAGAAGAATTTTTTTCTATAATTCTATGAATTTGTACCTTTCATTTTAGTTGGGGCTGAATATTAAAGAATTTATTAGAAAAGTGTTCGGTGGTTTTTATCGGGAGGGGGTTTTCCACCTAAAATTCATGTGCCTATTGTGTTCTATTGTTTACTATTGTTACTGGATAAACATCAAGAATAATTGAATATTAATTAATGCTCTGAAAATATTTAAAGTGATAATTGATCAGAAATATTGATTCACCCCCTCTCAATATTTCCAATAATTGGTATCAGAGCTTGGTTCCTTCAGTAACAGTCTAAAAACTGGAAGGAGGTCATGGAATATACTAAGAATAGAGTTCCTCTACGTAATGTAAATAACTACAAATTTTGGAGTGGAAGAATGCAGGTTCATTTTTTGGCACAAGGATACAAAGTATGGGAAATCATTGAAAAATGTTTTACATCGACCCAAGATGAACAAGGAAAGAAAAATATGATATATGATGCAAAGGCTAAAGATATCATTATCAGTGGGATTATCCAATTTTTCTATCTTAAGGTTCTGAGTTGCAAAACTGCTAAAGAAGTATGGGGCAAGCTTCAAAATATATATGCAGTTGACTCAAACGTAAAGGAAGCAAAGCTTCAAATTTACAGGGAAAAATTTGAGCAACTAAAAATGAAAGAAGATGAAAATATTGATGCATACTTACAGTGTGTTGATGAAATAACAAATTCATTGGAAGTTTTTGGAGAACCTATCGACACAAAAATTGTTGTCCGAAAGATCCTTAGAACCTTCCCCACAGGATTCAACCCAAAGGTTTTGGAATATAGTTCAAATATAGACAATCTCAGCATAGATGAGTTGAATGAAGTGCTTACGGAATATGAAATGAGGATTAAATAAGAGGACAACACATCTCACCTAGAAACAACATTTTCTGTGTCCAAGAAAACTAGTAAGGACAAGCATACTCCGAAAGCAAAAACTTATAGTTGTAAGGAAGAAGAAAAGGAAGAAGATGAACAATAATTTTCAGATAAATAATTTTCCTTCTTCACGCGAAAAATGGGAACAGGTACAGGGAAATTCAAAGGTAAACTTCCATTGGTATGTTTCTATTGTGGTGAGGTTGGGAATTTTGTAGCCAAGTGTCCTCACAAGAATGAAGCTGTTACAAAAGGAAAGAAAGGTATGACGAAGTTCAACAAGCAAGGAAAGAAGGAATGGTTTAAGAATATTTTATTCTCCAAAGAAGATAGCTCCTCATCTTATGAAGACAATGATAATGAAGAATAAATCAATGGAAGAGCATTGTTTATGGCCAAGCATAATAAGAAAGAAGCATTTGATGAAGAAAGAGAAAAATAAGAAGAGATGACTGAGGTTGAATTTCAAAATGAAGTGATCAGGGTTAAGAAAGAGCTCAAGGTCGAGAAGAAGCATGTCAACACTCTTGATGATGAATTAAAGATAGAAAGGGAAAAGATCCTAAATCTTAAAATCAAGGTTGAAGAATACAAACGATTTGAATAATCACCTAGGGAAGAATTAAAGGAAAGCAACAAGGAAATAGAAGCATTGGAAGCTAAAATAGTTTCTCTTCGAAAGCCAGTAAAAGATGGAAAAACTCTTCAAAACTACACCAACAGCTCCAAGGCAATGGAAAAAAGCATCAACAATCAACGATCAAAAAGTGACAAGACTGGTCTTGGTTACAAAGAAATATCTGAAAAGGAGCTAACTCCTTCTATGAAAACAAAAGAAGATGGATATGCAAAATCTAACAAGTAGGTAGACTTTCCATCCAACTCAAGATATCATGACTCACATGAAGAACCATGGAAGAAAATTCCTCGAAGAATATTTCCTCTCAGGTATCAACCTATCTTCTTTGGTCATTGTTATTCATGTGCAAGGTTTCGACATAGAGCTATAGAAGATCGCATGTATGTTTGAAATAAATATAGTTTCTGGAGATCTTTCATAAATGGATATTCCGGAACTCAGCAGAATATTAACAGATTTGATCATTTGAGAGATGATGTCAAATGTTACAAATGTAAAAATTTTGGACAGCTGGCTAAAGATTGTAGACTTGGAATTTCTTCAAAGGAATTCTCGCAAAATCATAATGAACAAATATGGAAAAAGAAGACTGAAAATTGTGATATCGCTCTCAAGGCTCAAAGCAACAGAAACATTTGGTATGTTGATAGTGGTTTCTCAACACATATCACTTGAGATAGGAATAAGTTCATATCCTTGAAGGAAAATAAGGATGGAACAATGTCTTTTGGAAATGACGGGTCATCAAAATTCATAGGAGTAGGTACAGTCACACTTGGAAGAAAGAATGTATTAGTGAAAGATGTGTTGTTGGTTGAAAATATAAATCACAATCTGCTCAGTTTTAGACAAATGTGAGATCAAGGACACACGATGCTATTTAACTCTAAGAAATGTGAAATCAGTAAAGGAAAGTGTGGTAAAATTGTGGCTACAGCAAGTAGAGCTCCAAATGACATATATTTTGGATGAGACACTTAAAGGGTGTTTTTTGGTGAAATAAGATGAAATTTGGTTATGGAAAAAATGAATGGGACATATAAATTTCGAAAATTTGGTCAAGATCAGCAAGAAGGAAGCAATATGAGAAATCCCTAAAATTTCAAAACCCACCAATACGATATGTGAATCTTGTCGACACAACAAGTAGACAAAATTTGAGTTCAAGACAGAAGAACACTTTGCATCACATGCATTGGAATTAGTACATACTGATCTATGTGGTCCTATGATAACAAAAGGTTTAGATGGAGAATTATATTTTATGCTAATGATAGATGATTACATCAGAATGATAGTTGTCAGCTTCTTAAATAAAAATAATGAGGTATTTGAATTTTTTAGAATCTATAAGGAATTGGTCAAAAATGAAATTGATTTGAAGATCAAATTTCTGAGATCGGATAATGGCAGAGAATTCACTTCCAAGGTATTTCAGTAGTATTGCGACGAAAATGGAATAAAAAGGCAATTCTCAACAGCCAGAACACCACATCAAAATGGAGTTGTTGAAAGAAAAAATAGAACCATATAGGAAATGGGCAGAACAATGTTAAATGACTCAAAATTAGATGATAAATTCTGGGTTCAAGCAATTGATGCAGATGTATTCATTATAAACAGAGTTTTTCTAAGGAACAATTATAACATGACTCCATAAAAAATTATGGAAGGGAAGATCGACTAATGTCTAATACTTCAAAATATTTGGAAGCAAATTATACATCAAAAGAGAAGATAAACAAATTGGACAAGTTCAATTCCCCTGTTGATGAAGGAATTTTCGTTGGTTATTCATGAAAAATGAAGGCTTATAGATGCTACAATCTAAGGCAAAAACAAATAGTGGAAAGCATAAATGTTACTTTTGATGAATATTATGTTACAAAGGATGATGATGACACTGTCCCTTCAAGAAAATCTGAGGGATCTCAGGGAGAATCTATGAAGGACGAAGAAGAAGCTCCAGAACAATACCAATCAAATAAGGAAACAATATTCAACCAAGAGGAACTAAGAAATGATCACCACAATGTACAATAAAATTCTCCAAAAGCCTTAAAATAATGGTGTCAATAGAATCATCTGTCAAATAAAGTCGTCAGCAACCTAAATGAAGGAATTGGAACCAAAAGAAGTCGGCAGTTTCGTTCATCACAACAAGTCCACCTTTCTTTTTTAGCAACTTTTGAGCCTAACAATTTTGAGGAAGCTAGTCAAGATGAACATTAGGTAGCAGCTATGAATGAAGAATTGGATCAAATTGAGAAGAACGATACTTGGGAATTGGTTCCATGGCCAAAGGATAAAAATGTTATTGGAACTAAATGGGTCTTCAAAAACAAATTGAATGAGGATGGATAGGTCACCAGGAATAAGGCAAGATTAGTCTGCAAAGGATATGAAAAAGTTGAAGGAATTAATTTTGAAGAAACATTTTCTCCCATTGCCAGAATGGAAGCTATCAAAATGTTTCTATCTTATGCATTCTCGAGAAAAAAATAAGGTCTACAAAATGTATGTTAAGTCATCCTTTCTAAATGGTGAATTGGAAGAGTTTACATTGAAAAACTCGAAGGATTTCTGCTCTCTGAAAATCAAGACTGTGTCTGCAGATTAAAGAAGGCACTATATGGTCTCAAGAAAGATCCTAAAGCCTAGTATGCTTGTATTCATGGATGTATACATCATTAAGGATTCAAGAAAGGAATTTTCGACAACAATCTCTTCGTGAAATTGGATCAAGATAACCTAACAATTATCGAGATATATGTAGGTGATATAATTTTTGGAAGCAATGATGACAGGTTAAGTAAAAACATTGCCACAAATATGAAAAGTGAGTTTGAAATGTCTCTACTTGGTGAGATGACATAATTCTTAGGGCTTTAGATGTCTCAACAAGATAAAGGAATATTTATATATCAAACCAAGCACATCAAGGAAATGCTTAAGAAATTCAAGATGGAAGATTGCAAGCTTGTCCTTGCCCCAATGGTGACATGTTGCAAGTTAATTTTATATGATTCATCAAAGGATGTGAACCAGAGGTTGTATAGATATATGGTGGGAATTATTATATATGTGATAGCTTCTCACCCAGACGTAATGCAGACAGTTCGACAAGTAGCAAGATTCCAAGCAACACCAAAATAATCTCATATTATTGTCGTTAAAATAATTCTCTGATATCTTAAGGGAACAACGGAATATGGTTTATGGTATTCGAAAGGAAATAATCTAGTTATCCAAGCTTATACAGATGCAGATTGGGTAGGAAGTGTTGATGATCAAAAGAGTAGCAGTGGAGTAGCATTTTATCTAGGTGGCTTCCTTGTTTCACGGTAAAGTAAAAAGCAGTCTGTTAGGTCCCTATATTACTAGTATAGTCCCTTATTGTTGTTAGTATAACCCCCTTATTGTTATTATTGTACCCTTTTAACCCCCATTTTGTTATTATTATGCCCTTCAATTATTATTGTTAGGTCGGCTAGGATTACATTGTGGCCCACTAGGATTACATTATGGCCCCATTGACTCCTATATATAGAAAGGAGGTTTTGTAAATTGTATCATCCAAGAATTGTTCATTTATGTAATGTATTGGAGGTTGACCCCTCGAAGTGGATTATTTCTAAGGCGTTTATATCTCTATTCTTCTATTTTTGGAGCTGGTTACACAACATTTGGTATCAGAGCTTTGGATTCTAGGGTTTCGCTGCCCCAAAGACGTCATCGTGGAATTTTCGCTATAAATTTTTTTCTATGAAGTTTCAGAAGCTGAAATTTTTAAGGTGCGAATATGAAATCCTGAAGAATATTTTCTAAAAATTTCAGAGCTTGGTTCGAAATATTTTCGGAGATATGATCTGTGGAAGTTAGGTCTTTGTTCAGGCTCCAAAACAGGTCATCGTGGAATTTATGCTATAATTTTGTTTCTACGAAGGTTAAAAATCTGAAATTCATATGGTACGAAGTTGAAATCCTGAGGAAATTCGTCAAAAAATTTCAGAGCTTGGTTCGTAATATTTTTGGAGATATGATCTGTGGAAGGTAGTGCTTTTTTAGGCTCCTGAATTTCAGCTCAAAGAGGTGATCGTGGGAAAAGTTCAATAACTCTCTCTCTGGGAATCAGATTGGAGTGCTGTAAAAATTGGTCGCAAGTACAAGGACTTTAGTTTCTTGGCTATCAATTTTAGAGACAAAGAATGAAACAGTGACACGTGGCAAGTCGTAAAATTTTTCTCTACTGAACCAATCCATAATTAGGTCATTGTGGGAGATTGGACACAACTTTGTCTTGGAGAATCCAAATCAGATCAGACCTATGAAATTCAAAAGATAATTCAGAGGGCTATGTTGGTATGAAAATTCTAATATTGAAGTGCTGCAATCACAGAGATAATACAATTTCAATATCGAGCTCTTCAAAAGCAAGAAAAAGGTGTGTATTTTTTTTTCCGAATTGCATAAGTCTTGTTTGAAGAATCAATTTGAATTGATTCCAAGGGCATATTGTAGAATAGATATCAGTATTGGGTTCTAAAAATATGCCCCGTAAAAATAATTCAACACCCATTAAGCCTTCAGAAGGGTCTACTATGACTCATGAAGATGAAGAATTGCAACATGATCTATCAAAATTACAAGAGCAAGTGCAACAAATTTCACTCTCGCAAAGAGCGACAAAAAATGAAATGGAAGTTTTGAAGAAAGGTGTGGAAGCTAAGATGGATGGCGTGGAAGCTAAGATGGATGGCATGGAAGCTACGATGGATGACATGAAAGACAACATGGAAAACATGAAGAATGATCTCAAAGCAGACATCGAAGGTTTGACAAAGTTGATACAAGAAATGTTTCCTAATGGTGAAAATATAGTAGAAGAACCTCATGATGAGAATAAAATAAATGTTAATCGTGATTTCATAAACTCTAATGTTGGCGGGAAGAACCACCATATTCCAAAAATGGATATGAGGAAGTTTGATGGAAAGGATCCTGTAACATGGATACTACAGATGGAGCAATATTTTGATCTCCATAGCGTGCAAAACACACAAAAGGTACGCATTGCAACTTTACATTTAGAACAAAATACATTTGTATGGTATCGATGGCTTTGCTCCCGTAAAAAAATTGTCACTTGGTCAATTTTTACGGAGGAAATGATAGCACATTATGAGGGTACAAAGAGCAACACCTTCTTTAGCCAATTGATAAATCTCAAACAAAAGGGTTTAGTGGGGCAGCACATTGAGGACTTCCAAAAATTGAATATAAGGGTAACTGATATTCCAGAGAACACAGGATTGATCTCTTCATAGGCACTTTAAAGGATAACATACAACATAAAGTTCGTTTTCTGGAACCTGATTCATTGGAGAAGGCATTCAGGTTGGCAAGAAAAGTTGAATGTAAAATTATGGTGACAAGGAAGCCTACCACTCAATTCTATAAAGAAGAAAGTGTTGCTACGCCTAGATTTCCACAACCTACAAGGTTGACACCACAACAATTGGAAGAAAAAAGAGCAAAAGGGCTTTGCTACAGTTGTGATAGAAAATACACTAAAGGTCATAATTGTGTTGAGAAGAAATTATTTTACATAAATTGTGAAGAGGAAGAAGAAAATAAACAAGAAGAGGATATACACCTGGAACCAGCCCTAGAAGAGGAAGAAATGAATCTGACCATATCGTGTAATGCGCTGGCAGGAATTACCACTCCTCAAACTCTCAATATACAAGGACAAATCAAGAAGAAAAAGGTAGTAGTGTTGATTGATTCAAGTAGCACCCATAATTTTATCCATTATAAGGTAGCCAAGGAATTAAATTGTTTCCTATACCCAGCACCAGAATGTCAAGTGATGGTTGCAAATGGAGGAACTATAAATTGCTCTGGAAAATGCCATAATATCAAGCTAACCATGGGGGAATATGTATTGACTAGTCCAATGCTTTCCATTCCTATGGGAGGTGCTGATGTTGTACTAGGTGTACAATGGTTACAATCTTTGGGGACGGTAGCTTTTAATTTTCAAGAAATTTTCTTGAAATTTTTTTCAGAAGGAAAGGAAGTCGAATTACGGGGTATTGAAGGGAAGTCGGGAAGGATAATAATCTCTAATGTCATGACAAAGCTTCTAAAGAAAGAACAACGAGGCGTAATTGCACAATTATGCTCACTAGAAGTTCCGACATCAAAATCATCTATTTCTGTAGATCTCCAACAAGTCTTGGACAATCATTCCAAGGTGTTTGAAACTCCCAAAGTACTCCCACCTATTTGTGATCATGATCATGCTATTCATTTGATTCCAGGAAGTTTTCCTCCAAACATCATGCCTTATATATATCCTTACTTCCAAAAGAGCGAAATTGAACGTATGATTGCAGAAATGTTAGAGGCGAGTATAATTCAACCTCGTCAAAGTTCTTTCTCTGCTCCTGTAGTATTGGTACACAAGAAGGATGGATCATGGCGAATGTGTCCAGATTATAGGGAGCTCAATAAGCTCACCATTAAAGACAAATTTCCCATTCTTGTGATTGATGAACTATTGGATGAATTACATGGAGCAATTTATTTTACCAAGTTGGATCTTCGTTCAGGATATCATCAAATTAGAATGAAGACTGAAGATATTCCAAAAACAGCATTTCAAACTCATGAGGGTCATTATGAATTTTGGTCATGCCTTTTGGCCTTACCAATGCACCTTCTACATTTCAAGGGTTGATGAATTCCATTTTCAAACCCTTCCTTAGAAAATTTGTGCTAGTATTTTTTGATGATATACTAATCTACAACAGGTCTTGGAAGGATCATGTTGAACATGTTGACAGGGTGCTCAAACTATTGTAGAAGAAACAATTATATGCAAAAACATCCAAATGTTTCTTTGGAGTACAAGAGGTGGAATATCTGGGTCATATTATATCTCACGAGGGTGTTAAAGTAGACCCTAACAAAATTAAAGCCATTAAGGAATGGAAAGTCCCCATGACCATAAAGCAGTTGCGAGGATTTCTCGGGTTAACAGGGTATTATCGCAAGTTTGTTAAGAATTATGGGAGAATAGCAGCACCACTAACAACATTATTGAAGAAAGATGCATTTTCATGGACTCCTGAAGCAACTAAGGCCTTTGAACGTCTTAAAGAGGCAATGTGCCTAGCACCGGTCTTAGCTACACCAGACTTCACAAAAACCTTTATTGTGGAATGTGATGCCTCAGGAAATGGAATTGGTGCAGTTTTAATGCAGGAAGGAAGACCCGTTGCTTTTGAAAGTCGTCCAATCAAAGGAAAGTATTTACAGAAACCTATTTATGAGAAGGAAATGTTAGCAATACTACATGCACTAAAGAAATGGCGAACTTTCCTAATGGGAAGACACTTCAAGGTAAAAACTGATCATGATAGTCTTAAACACTTTTTGGAACAAAGACTATCATCAGAAGAGCAGCAAAAATGGGTCACAAGGATGTTGGGTTATGACTTTGAAATAATCTACAAAAAAGGAAAGCTTAATGTTGTTGCAGATGCACTCTCAAGAAAGAATGAAGAGGTGGAAGCATTGCTTTGTGCCATTTCTATTATCCAGCCAGATTGGATAACTGAAGCAAGAGATGAATGGAAGAAGGACAAAGATGTATGGACACTCATTCAAAAGTTGCAGCAAGATCCTAGTACATCTGATACATTTAGTTGGAAAAATGATTCCTTGTGGTATAAAGATCGCTTATATCTTTGTAAGAATTCCCAACTAAAACAAAATATTCTTCGGGAATTGCACACTTCTCCTTTAGGAGGACACTCAATATTTTTAAAAACTTACCACAGGGTGAAGAAAGAATTTTTTTGGGATGGCCTTAAATCTGATATTCAAAAATTTGTGGCGGAATGTTTGGTTTGCCAGCAGAATAAAGTGGAAACAATTAAGACCCCAGGACTTCTACAACCTTTATCCATTCCAAGTCAATGTTGGGAGGAGAATTCAATGGATTTTATCACAGGTTTACCTAAGTCCGAAGGAAAGAGTGTCATCATGGTGGTAGTTGATAGACTTACCAAGTATGCACACTTTTGTGCATTATCTCATCCATTTAAAGCAAGCACAGTTGCTACTACATTTATGGACAGAATTCAAAAGCTACATGGAAGCCCAAGGGTCATTGTGAGCAACAGAGATCCCATTTTTACTGGAAATTTTTGGACGGAGTTATTTTCTTGTTTGGGTACTCAGTTAGCTCATAGCTCATCTTATCATCCTCAATCTGATGGTCAAAATGAGATAGTAAATAAATGTTTGGAAGGATATCTTCGTTGTTTTGTATCTGATAAACAAACACAATGGGTCAAGTGGTTACCTCTTGCTGAATGGTGGTATAACACTTCCTTCCATACTGCAGCAAAAATGACCCATTTATGGCACTTTATGGATATCATCCACCATCCATCACATCATATTTAAGAGAAAATTCGAAGGTTCAAGCAGTGGAAGATCACATCGAGCATCGGCAAGAAGTTCTCCAACTCTTAAAGGATAACCTGAATTTGGCACAAAATCGAATGAAACAACAGGCAGATCAACATCGCAGCGAGAGAAGTTTTGATGTAGGAGATTGGGTGTTTTTACGGCTACAACCATATAAACAAATGTCCCTCAAGCAAGCTAAGAAGGATAATAAATTATCGCCAAAGTACTATGGTCCTTACAAGGTGTTGCAAAAGATTGGTACTATGGCATACCAATTGGAGCTTCCTGCTTCTTCACGAGTACATCCAATTTTCCATGTTTCATGCTTTGCTTAAAGAAGGTTATAGGTGAAAATCTTCCAGTTCAAACAATATTGCCAGAACTTGATGAGGAAGGAAAAATAATATTGGAACCTAAAGCGGTCACGGAAACAAGAACTTGACAACTACGGAATCGATCAATTTCAGAGTATCTCATCAAGTGGAAGAACTTAACCACTGAAGATTCTACATGGGAGGATGAGAATTTTATATAGAAGCACCCAGAGCTACTCAAGCATTGAGGAAAACACTTTTTTGAAGGAGAGGGGCATGTTAGGTCCCTATATTACTAGTATATTCTCTTATTGTTGTTAGTATAACCCCCTTATTGTTATTATTGTACCCTTGTAACCCCCATTTTGTTATTATTATGCCCTTATATTATTATTGTTAGGTCGGCTAGGATTACATTGTGGCCCACTAGTATTACATTATGGCCCCATGGACTCCTATATATAGAAAGGAGGTTTTGTAAATTGTATCATCCAAGAATTGTTCATTTATGTAATGTATTGTAGGTTGCCCCCTCGAAGTGGCTTATTTCTAAGGCATTGATATCTATATTCTTCTATTTTTGGAGCTGGTTACACAACACAGTCTTCAATCTCGTTATCCACAACAGAAGAAGAATATATCGCAACAACAGCTTTTGTACTCGAATTCTCTGGATGAAGCAAACTTTGTAAGATATTGAATTCAAATTTGATGATATTATTCCCATCTTTTGTGATAACACAATTTCCATTAGTATCTCCAAGGATCCTGTGATGCATTCCAAAACAAAGCACATTTCGATCAAATATGATTTCGTTAGAGAGAAAATCACTGAAAATAATTTCAAGCTTGAATATGTTGGCAGAAAGGAACAAATTTCTGACATCTTTACCAAACCATTACCTCGTGAATCATTTGAGTATCTTCACCTAAAACTTGGCATTCTCCCAACTTCTCATTAGACTCTTTCACTTATGTAACTAAGTAAAAAAAAAAGGGGGATTTGAGGTGTGTACAAGTCCATAGGATGACATTTTTCAGGGTGAGTTACCCTCTGCCATTGATGAAAATAGGGGAGAGAATGCTATGGGAAGAGGTTTCATGATCGCAGGGGCAGTACTTCACTTGCCATCAATGCCAAAGGGGGATATGGTTGATCAGTGGTTGTCATTGATGTCAGCCCAAGAAGCACTAGTGGCTACCCTGATCTTGCATGAGAATTTTGACTTGAAAACTTACTATTCTATGTTGGGAAAAAAACTGAGAAGGGGGGGGGGGGAATCAATATTAAGTGCAGTCAATTGAAAATTTTCTTCTTCCTTTAAAACTCCATACGCTACTTTTCTGAATCAAACTAGCGTATATACGCGGATATCCTTTACAGAACTCACGTATATCCAGTGATCTAATTATGCATTAATTCTTGGCTTGGATCATTGCATTATTCAATCATCATATTTTTAGAAAATAGCAAACAGATGCAAAAAAATAGAATAATCATCACACATAAGCAACACACATGAACACCAGGATTTGAGGTGGAAACCCAATTCGGGAGAAAACCACCTCTGCCGTAGTCTCAGTCTTCAATCTTTATTATGTTAAGAAAACTTCTTACAACCATGAACTGGCACAGACTTATACCAGCACGCAGGCACCCACCTACAGAAGGCTACAACCTTCTCTCGTTTACCAGCCTCTCCTGGAAGGGAGCTACAACCCACTGCTTCTCGTTTACCAGCCCCTCCTGGAAGGGAGCTACTACCCCATGATATTAGCACCAGCTTCTACTGACAGAAAGCTTCTACATACATACTAAAGGCTTCAACCCTCAGATCTACTGCAGACCATGTTTCATCAATATTCAAACTGGATCAGACAGCACCAACACAACCCTTCACTTATCAACAAACAACCTTTGCCCAATGCTTCAGACAGAACAACGAAACCACTGTAACCAGAATATCAGAGATAACCCAGACTTCAGAATAAATATGCAAAAACACATTCAACCGTGAGCAACCATTAGATCAGATATCATACGCGCTTTTATTTAGTAAGACTCGAGTATGTAGCGTTTTTCATGAAGAGAACCCGCGTATACATCTGTGCATTTACCAGAAAACCCTAACTGTCCATACACGCCTTTGTTTAAACAGATCCGCGTATACACACGCTTTTCACAAACTGAACCTGCGTATATATCTATAAAAGATAGACTTTGCACAACAGACCAGATCTATGAACTTACCCAGATTTCTTCAAGTTCCTCAACAGATTTGCGCCAGGTCTTCATTACTTCTTTTCAAATCATCCTAGAGGTTCATTTGCTTCAGATCTAGAGGTCTTGAACCTTCATCATGTTCATAGGTGCATCATAGATTTAGAACTATCAATTAAGAACAGAGTTCAACCATACAGATTAACTTCAGAGTGAAGTATTCATTAAAGCCCAGACACTTGCACACCTTGCACACTGAATTTCTTCTCCTTATATAGATTTAGCCTTTGACAATACCATGAGCCAAAACCACACCACTTCCGATGGTATTCCTGGACGGGATCAAATAGAAAATCCAGTGCTCAATACAGTGGGTCAATACCATGGTAGTAACCCCTGGTTTTATAAATTTAGAGCGCAATTGGGCATACGCTACTTAGCACATACTTTTCCACGTGCATACGCTACTTATTCTAGACAAAACCACGTATGCCTTATGACACACACTTTTCATCATTGGTCTAGCACATACTGGAATTCCTTTCACCATTACATATGAGCTGCTCTATAGACACATCAGATTTACATCATTAACAAGTCCATCACTTCATCAAGTGGGTTGCCATCAAGGACAACACTCTGCATCATATTGCCAACAATCTCCCCCTTTAGACTTGATGGCAACCACAATGGTGTTTGATCACCATATCAGATAGATACATGAAGCATAATGATATTCTTTCCCTATTCAAACACCATGTCACTCTCCCCCTTTGTCATCAAGGGCAAAGGGTGGATCAAAAACCAAAAGAAGAAAGTGCTTTGCAGAGCTGATGTGCACTGAAGTTACCATGCTCCCCCTGAGTTCAAGCTGAATCTTCAAACATAATTTTCAATGAAGTACATGACTCTATGACCTTCCTATCACCAAAGACTCATACATACATCAACGATCCAACCAAGTGGATTTACATATGCGACTCAAATACCTAGCCAAGTGGGTTTACAAATTTGAACAAGTCCTTACATTACTGAATATTACAACTTTACATCATAGGTCTCAACATGACCATTTCATCAAATTACAAATATGACTTTTTATAATCAATACCAAAAAGACCTTAAGACAGATCATATTTCAGAACCATCATAATGCCAACAATACATTATGCTCAGCAAGGCTAATGCTCCCCCTGAAACTGTGCATCCTTTCCATGTGACCAAAGCTCCCCCTTTGCTTGTGCATTCTAAACACTTTCAATAAAAAATCATCAAGGCATCTTCATCCAATATCAGAGAATGAAATAGAAATATAAGAGCTGAAATACCACCAGAGACTCCAAACCACATCAGAGATACCAAACAGCACCACAGCTTGTGCTGAGGAAATGCTGACCCTGAAAAATTGTCAGCAACCACTAATACGTGGTTTTCTATGTATGAACTCATGTATATACGCGACTGTATTTCAGGAAACCTGCGTATCCAATTTAATCTTCTGAATTTAAGCAGATTTGTTCTTCTGAATGGCAGAGACTACTTCCAGCTTCTGTCTTAGATATTTGAATGCTTCCTTGGGCAGAGGTTTGGTAAAGATATTAGAAACTTGTTCTTTGGAGGGAACATACTCCAACTTCACCTTTTGTTCAAGCACTTGTTCACATAAGAAGTGATACTTGATGGGAATGTGCTTGGTCTTCGAATGCATAACAAGATTCTTTGAGATGCTGATGGCACTTGTATTATCACACATGATGGAGATAGGAGGTGAACATTTAATTTGAAAGTCTTGTAAGGTTTTCATCATCCAAAGAAGTTGAGTGAAACATGATGCGAAAGCCACATATTCTGCTTCTGCTATAGATAAGGCAATAGAGTTTTGCTTCTTGCTGAACCAAGATACTAACCGGGGCTCCATATAGAATGCACCACCACTAGTGCTTTTCCAATCATCAACATTTCTAGCCCAATCTGCATCAGTGTAAGCATGAAGAGTAAGATCAGCATTCTTTGGATACCATAGTCCAAAGTCTTGAGTTCCTTGCAGATATTTGAATATTCTTTTGACAGCCTGAAGGTGAGACTCTTTTGGATTAGCTTGGAATCGTCCAATAATTCCAACTGCATGCATAATGTCCGGTCTAGTCCCAGTGAGATAAAGTAGGCTTCCTATCATTGATCTGTATTCTGGTTGATTCACCGCGGGAGAATCATCATGAGAACTGAGATTACATCTGGTTATCATTGGTGTACTTACAGGTTTACATTCTTCCATGCCATACTTCTTCAGGATTTGCTTAAGATATTTTGCTTGAGATAAGAATATACCAGTTGTGGTTTGATGCACTTGCAAGCCAAGAAAGAATGTTAGTTCTCCAAGTAAGGACATTTCAAATTCTTGCTGCATGACAGAAGCAAATTTCTGACTCATAGATTCTTCATTACTCCCAAAAATTATATCATCAACATATACAACCACAATCAATAGTTTATCATTTTCAACTTTTGTGTATAGGTTGCTATCAGCAGACCCCTTTGAAAACCCTTGTTGATGAAGATATTTGTCAAGACGATAATACCATGCCCTTGGAGCTTGTTTGAGACCATATAGAGCCTTTTTATGTTTACAAACAAGATTTTCATCATTTCCCAAAATGAATCCTTCCGGTTGTTCTATATACACTTCTTCTTCTAGATCACCATTGAGAAAAGCAGATTTAACATCCATTTGATAAACTTTGATTTGTTGAAAACTTGAAAAAGCAAGAAACATTCTTATGGCTTCAAGTCTAGCTACAAGAGCAAAAGTTTCTTCAAAGTCTATACCTTCTTGTTGAGTATACCCCTTGCAAACCAGTCTAGCTTTGTTTCTTATAACATTCCCATTCTCATTTAACTTGTTCTTGAATATCCATTTAGTTCCAATGACATTTTTATCATGTGGTCTTGGCACCAATTCCCAAGTGTGATTCTTTTCAATTTGATCAAGCTCTTCATTCATGGCTTGAATCCAACATTCATCTTTGCAAGCTTGATTGACATTGTGTGGTTCAATTGTGGATAGAAACGCCAGATAGCTAGAAGATCCCACAAGAGTCCTCCTTGTTTGTACACCTGATTCCTTGTCTCCCAAAATTTGAGATTTAGGATGATTATTTTGAACATATCTGGATGGAGCATTTTCAGATAAATCATCTTCAGCTTCTTCATTGGATCCACTCTCTATATCATTTCTATTTGATGTAGAAGGAAAAAAGTCACCATCGTCTTCTTCTGTTGTTTGTTTTTCTTCTTTAGGGGCTGCAGGAGACTCATCAATGACAACATCAATACATTCAACAATCTTTCGAAGCCTTTTATTGTAACATTTTTATGCTCTGCTTGTAGATGAGTAACCAAGAAGTATCCCTTCATCTGATCTAGGTTCAAACTTGCCAAGCTTTTCATCATTATTTTTGATAAAGCATTTACTTCCAAAAACTCTAAAATGCTTCACAGAGGGAGAGTTACCATACCAGAGTTCATATGGAGTTTTGTCACTATTTACCCGAACATGTGCCTTGTTGAGGATGTTTGCTATTGTATGTGCTGCTTCTCCCCAGAAAATGTTAGGTGTTCCAGAATCATCAAGCATAGCTCTAGCCATTTGTTGAATTGTTCTATTCATTCTTTCTGCTACGCCATTTTGTTGTGGAGTGCTAGCTACAGAGAACTGTCTTTTTATGCCATGTTGTTCACAAAATTCAAGGAATTCATTTGATGTATATTCTCCTCCTCGATCAGATCTAAGACACCAGATTTTTAGATCTAGTTCATTTTCCACCAGAGCTTTGAAAATCTGAAATTTTTCAAATGCTTCATCTTTGTGTTTAATCAACCTGATCCAACACATTCTAGAGAAATCATCAATAAATAAGATATAGTATTCTTCCCCACGTGGTGAATTTTTCCTCATAGGTCCACATATGTCAGTATGAATGAGTTCAAGAGGCTTACTTGATGATCCTTCTTTGGCGTTAAATTGTACTCTGGTCTTCTTACCGAATTGGAAAGATTTGCATATGATACTCTCTGGTAGAGTAATATTGGGAAGACCATGAACAACTTTAAGTCTGCCTGATTTTTTGATTTGAGAGAAGCTCAGATGCCCCAGCCTTCTATGCCATAGCCAATTTTCTGAAGATTTTCTCAAGTAACATTGATCTTTGCAGTTCTTCAATACATACAGGTTGCTTGGAGTTATTTTACCTTTTATAATAGTTTTACCTGTATCAAGATCACGAACCACACATTCTTTTGAACTAAAGAAAACTTCAGTTCCTTGATCACACATTTTACTTACACTTAACAGGTTATGCCTTAATCCATCCACATACATGACATCAGTAGCCTTCACCTTTTCTTTTAGAAACATGGACCCTTTTCCTTTAATTACAGCGGGAGTATCATTTCCAAATGTAACTTTATTTTCCTTTTCTAGAGCATTATATGCAAGAAGTTTTCTTTTGTCACCTATCATGTGTCTCGAGCATCCACTATCAATGTACCATTGATTTTCTTCACCTTCTACAAACAATGCTATCCCACAATTTTCAACCTGTAATTCCTTCTTTTTCCATACTTTGGAATTTGAAGGAAAATACAGTTTTGGCTGGACTTTGCTCCTGCGTTCAAATTCTTCATGGCCAAAGTTATTGCAATAAGTACATTCAACTTCATTTTGAAGAGGAGAAAAGTGGTTATAGGTGTTCTTCTTTGGTTCAATATCCATCCTTTTCTCTCTTGCTTCTCTTGTCATGATGGTTTTATATGCAACACATTGAACAACTTTATGACCAAAATTGTGACATGAGAAACATTGTCCATTGAAGTAGAAATTTCTGCGATCATGAAATATTCTATTTGAATTTACCTATTGGTTGTAGCTTCTTTGAACGATATCCCTGTTAGTGTTCCTTGAATTGTGATGATCATGCTTTATCTGTAAAGATTCTTTATTCCCTTGCTGAGTGGTTGAATGTAGTAAACCAGTTGTAGCTGCTTTTAGATAATTTGGTGCTGAAGCCTGAGAAGATTCTCCGATATATCCAAGACCTGTCTTTACAAGAGGAGAACATTGTACCTTGATAATCTCATCTAAGGTTTTAGATTCTTTAGCAAATCTAAGATTCAGAGTCTTTACTTTCTCAAGTTCTTTTCTTAGACTTACTACTTCACATTCTAATTTCTCATTGTGTTTCTTCACTTCTTCATTCTACTTTTTCAGAGTCTCTATGATTATTTTACTTTCTTCCAAGAATAGTTTGAGTTGATTGTTTTGATCAAGAAAATCATTTTCATCAAGAGCATCCATAAACACATCCTTGTCTTCTCTAGAATCCTTTTCAAATGCCATGAGAATTATAAGATCTTGTTCGCATTCTTCCTCACTATCAGATAATCCATCACTGTCTTCATTAGTATAGTAACTTTTCTTAGTGCTAGATCGGTTCTTATTCCTTCTTGCTACTTCTTTCCCTTTAGCAGATGTTTCTTTATAAGGACACTTTGCAGCATAATGACCAACTCTTCCACAATCAAAAAATTTGAAAGGAAGCTTACCTTTGAATCTTCCGGTTCCTAGTTGGAGTCTTCTCACAAAGTTTGCCTCATCTTCTTCTGAGATATATCCTGATCCTTCTGCTTTTTGAACTTCTTTCCCTTTTTTAGAAGCTTTAAAAATAGCTTCTTTGACTTCAGATGGTCCTCCTCTCCTCATTTCATATGCAATCAGTATGCCATGAAGTTGCACCACAGTAAGAGTTTGAAGATCTTGTTTTTCTTCAAGAGCAGAGACTTTTGATTCAAATTTTGCCGTTAGTGATCTTAATATTTTCTCAACCAAAGTAGAATCCGTGATTGTTTCTCCCAAATTTCTCATACGATTTACAACATCATCAAGACGCAAAAAGAAACTGGCAATACTCTCATCACTATGCATTTTTAAATTTTCATATTCAATTCTGAGAGTTTGAAGTTTTGCACTTTTTACCTTTGCGTCACCTTCATAACTTAGAATGATTTTGTCCCATATATCCTTTGTTGTATTCAACTGCATAACTTTGACAAATTCTGATTCAGATAGACTTCCCATTAGAGCATTGACTGCCTTTGCATTTATTTCATAATTCTTTTTTTTTTCAGTCGGATCTGTTGGTATTGCAGCTGGATATTGATATCCTTGTTCAACAATAGCCCATACATCTGCTCCCATAGACTGAAGATAGGATCTCATCCTTATTTTCCAGAAGATTAAATTTCTTCCATTAAAGAGTGGAGGCTTGATAGATGATGTTCCATCTTGATTGCTCATCTTGCTTGATCTTCCTTCTAGCGGCTAAGCTTTTTCAGAAGGACCTGCTCCGATACCAATTGTTGGGAAAAATACTGAGGGGGGGGGGGTGAATCAGTATTAAGTGAAGTAAATTGAAACTTTTCTTATTCCTTTAAAACTCCATACACTACTTTTCTGAATCAACTAGCGTATATACGCGGATATCCTTTACAGAACTCGTGTATATCCAGTGATCTAATTATGCATTAATTATTGGCTTGGATCATTGCATTATTCGATCATCAGATGTTTAGAAAACAGTAAATAGATGCAGAAAGAACAGAATAACCATCACACATAAGAAACACACATGAACACCAGGATTTTAGGTGGAAACCCAATTCGGGAGAAAACCACCGCTGCCGTAGTCTCAGTCTTCAATATTTATTATGTTAAGAAAACTTCTTACAACCATGAACTGGCGCAGACTTATACCAGCACGTAGGCACCCACCTACAGAAGGCTACAACCTTCTCTCGTTTACCAGCCTCTCCTGGAAGGGGGCTACAACCCCCTGCTTCTCGTTTACCAGCCTCTCCTGGAAGGGAGCTACTACCCCCTGATATTAGCGCCAACTTCTACTGACATAAAGCTTCTACATACATACTGAAGGCTTCAACCCTCAGATCCACTGCAGACCACGTTTCATCAATATTCAAACTGGATCAGACAGCTCCAACAAAACCCTTCACTTATCAACAAACAACCTTTTCCCAATGCTTCAGATAGAACAGCGAAACCACTGTAACCAGAACATCAGAGATAACCCAGACTTCAGAATAAATATGCAGAAACACATTCAACCTTGAGCAACCATTAGATCAGATATCATATGCGCTTTTATTTAATAAGACTCGCGTATATACATGTTTTTCATGAAGAGAACCCGCGTATACATCTATGAATTTACCAGAAAACCCTAACTGTCCATACGCACCTTTGTTTAAACAGTTCCGCATGTACATGTGCTTCTCACGAACTGAACCTGCGTATAGATCTATAACAGATAGAATTTGCACAACATACCAGATCTATGAACTTACCCAGATTTGTTCAAGTTCCTCAACAAATTTGCACCAGGTCTTCATTACTTCTTTTCAAATCATCCTAGAGGTTCATTTGCTTCAGATCTAGAGGTATTGAACCTTCATCATGTTCATAGGTGCATCATAGATTTAGAACTATCAATTAAGAACAAAGTTCAACCATACAGATTAACTTCAGAGTGAAGTATTCATTAAAGCCCAGACACTTGCACACCTTGCACACTGAATTTCTTCTCCTTATATAGATTTAGCCTTTGACAATACCATGAGCCAAAACCACACCACTTCTGATGGTATTCCTGGACGGGATCAAATAGACAATCCAGCGCTCAATACAATGGGTCAATACCATGGTAGTAACCCCTGGTTTTACAAATTTAGAGCGCAATTGGGCATACGCTACTTGGCACGTACTTTTCCGCGTGCATACACTACTTATTCTAGACAAAACCGCGTATGCCTTGTGACACACACTTTTCATCATTGGTCTAGCACATACTGGAATTCCTTTCACCTTTACATCTGAGCTGCTCTGTAGACACATCAGATTTACATCATTAACAAGTCCATCACTTCATCAAGTTGGTTGCCATCAAGGACAACACTCTGCATCATATTGCCAACATTCTGATTCAAGATATTTTGGATGCTTTATACTTATCGAGATGTTTCCATTTATATATGGCAAGCGATGTAATTATTCACGGTTTGAGAGATATTAGTGTTTGAATTTAGTAACCTTGGTTAGTGGTCTAAAACCCCATGGGGTTGTGGCATGACACTAATCATTGGTTTTGGTCATTGAATAGTCAATAATTAATAAATTTTTAAGCTCCTAAAATCCCTCCATCATTCACATGTTGAAGACCCTCTCAACCTAAGAATTTACATAAATTGTGACCCTCATATCCTCCTCATGTAAGGATTTCGCTACTTAAAACATGTCATCGTGTAATTTTCGCTATAATGTTTTTTTCTGGGAAGCTTCAGATGCTAAAAAAAAAACCCATTTAAGCTTAAATACTGATGAAGCACATGTCCAAATTTCAGATATTTGTTTGTTATATTTTCGGAGATATGAGCTGAGGAAGTTAGGGTTTTTGTAGGCTCCCGAATTTCATGTCAAACAAGTGACCTTGGGAAAATCTTCATAAATTTCTCTCTAAGAATTAGATTAAAACTTGATAAAAAGTGACAGAAAGAGGTTGGGTTGTAGTTTTTTGGTTACGTTTTCACGACCAAAGGTTGAAACAGTGACATGTGGCATTTCGTACAAGTTCTCTCTACTAAACCAGTATATAATCAGGTCATCGTAGGAGATTGGGCATAACTATTTCTTGAAAAATCCAATATTGATCAGACCTATGGGGTTGGAAAGAGGACTCAGAGTTCTACCATAGGACACAATTTCAGACCTTGGAGATCTGAAATTACATAGATACAACAGATTCAATATCGATCTTCTAGAAGGCAAGAAAAATGTGCATTCAAGGATCACTACAGTAAGGAAAACACATCAACAGTCAAGGGTAATTCTGATACAACAAGGTATGTATGATTAGTGTTTGTATTTTAATTTGATTATCATCTTTGACATGTGTTTTTTCGAGACAGTGTAAGTATTTTATATGTATGTTTTATTTGGTTTTGTTCATAAATGTTGAACGTATTTATATTTGAATTTTTAATATTTCTCTGACATATGGTTTGAAAGACAATTTAAGTATTTTGTTTGTATAGTGGTTTGGGTCTTGTTCATTAATGCATGTGCAGGAAGGAGGACATAATAGGACAACTCTGACACATACTAGAAGGACAATGCAATGCCAAAGTACCATTACTTGAAGAAAGCGCAACAATACCTCAACAGGTGCTAGTCTTCAAAGAAGCAATATCAAGTCAAGTGTCAGGTCATGTCAAAAGTTAGTATTGTAAAAATCATCATTGTAAAATTGTAAAAGAGTCATTATTGTAAAAATATTCAACGTTCCTAGAGTTGGAGAGGCATTGTTGGGAGGTATAAGTGTCGTTTTTGGATAATTTTATGGTTGGGTTGCAAGTCATAATGTGATTGGGTGATTGGTCTAGTCAAGAAAGTCATTGTGAATCATATTGTATAATGGATCATTGTCCTTGGTATGGGATTCGATGCTTTTGTATTATTTCTGATCATTATAGGGTGGTAGGGAGGTGTTAGGCTAGTGCATGAAGTCACCTATAGGTTGGAGCCTATGAACACTTCAGGGTGGTAGGTCGGTCTAGGATGTCGGGGCATCCATTCAGTTGACTATTGAAGAAACCAGGGCATTGGGGTGTCCTTCCAATGGGAGCTAGAGAATAATTTTTTTCTATAATTTTATGAAGTTGTAACTTTCATTTCAGTTGGGGCCAAATATTAAAGAATTTATTAGAAAAGCGTTCGGTTGTTTTTGACCCGGAGGGGGTTTTCCACCTAAAATTCATGTGCCTATTGTGTTTTTTTGTTTACTATTGTTAGTGGATAAACATCAAGAATAATTGAATATTAACTAATGCTCTGAAAATATTTAAAAGTGCTAATTGATTATAAATATTGATTCACTCCCCCCCCCCCCCCCCCCCCCCCTCACTGTTTCCTATATAATGAATTATAAAGATAAAGTAGGGGGATTTTGAAACTTAGCCTTTTGATATACTCATTTTGTCATAGGTAGAGCCTATGCTTCCAGCAAGTGTTCATAGCCTCGACAAGGTTACCTTTTAACCATCAATGGTCCAGTATCCCATCCATTTATGATTCAATACTTAGAGATAAATTCAAATATATATATATATATATATATATATATATATATATATATATATATTCTTTGTTTTATTTTTTTGAAGTACTTAAAAACCATTGTCCTGGTTTGGTGACCAAATAGTGACAATTCCATTCATCGGTTGTAATTCAGATGAACAAGCTGGCTCGTGATTAGACCCATTGTCTTATGGTTAAAATAATCATAATCCATTACCTTGGTTTCACATTTTGTAGTGATAATTTCAGCCTATTATTTTCCCATGATCATGGTAAGCAGGCTCGTGATGAGACCTCTTATCTTTTAAGGTTTACATATCTGTGAATTACACTCTAAAAAGAGTATGATTAATGAATGGGGAGAATAATTGACTCCTTAAGGGTTTTGGATGAAAATTTGGAGTTAAATATTCTTAGTTACAAAATAGTGTTTACTTTGTTAAAGAAAACCTTTCTTGACTGGTAATAAGATCAAAAGGTTTTATAAAGTTTGAGGTTAAAAGAACTTACAACTTCTATGGAAAAATATTTCAGAGTTTTATGATAATTATCCAATTTTCAACCTTGTAATCATTTCCTTAAAAATTCCTACTTTCAAAGCGAGAAAATCATAAGATGATTAGAGATGTTGAAAAAAGCCAAAATCATGTTACTTAACATTATTTTATAAAAACCTAAATATATAAATGCAAATACATACATATTTACAATAGAAGAAATTTTCTTCTAAGAAAAGAATTTTTTCAGAATAAGCCCATTAATAGGAAGAGAATATCTCTTTCTTTGTAGATCTTGCAGTATAAAATTTGATGGGCCTATTTTTTCAGAAAATTGAAATGGTCCAAGCCACATTTTCTGGAATTTGGTATGCTTTCCAAGTTTTCCTCATGTGCCTTGTCCCATTTGAGGACAGGATCTCCAACTTGAAAATATTTTGGCGACAAAACTTGTATCAAAAGAAGATCTAACTATATGTTGATGGTGAGCATGTGCAAGCTTGGATTTTCCCCTTTCCTCTTCTAAGTTAAATATTTGAGACATTCTTAATTTCAAAGAAGAGGAAGGTGTTTCTTCAATGAATTGGACTAGGGCTAATGAGGGAAGGGCTAGATTTGAAGGAATGATAGCTTCTTTCCCATATACAAAATTGAAGGGAGAAGCACCTATGGAGGCCTTTTGGGTTATTCCATAATCCCATAGAGCAAAGGTCAAAGATTTATGCCAATTATTTTGGCTCTAAACAATAGTTCTTTTAATAATTCTTATGATGTTTTTTTTGGTTGATTCTGCTAAACCATTCCCTTGAGGATAGTAATTAGTAGAGTATTTAAGTTTAAATCCTCTCTTGAGAGAAAATTAAGTCATGTTATTACCTGAAAAAGTAATATGCATTTTCAAACATAAGTGCAGATGGTAAGCCAAACCTGGTAATAATGAATTGATCAATGAATTCGATAATAACATTGGACTTGGCTACCTTTAGTGGAATTTTTTCCACCCACTTGGTGAAGTAGTATGTAGTAGTAAGGATATAATTATGCTACTTGGAAGAGTGAGAAAAAATATCACCTATGATATCTAGTCCCCATTGTTTAAAGGATTGCTCAATGTTGACCGGTTGAAGAGGTAAGGTTGTTCTTTTTTGTCTTCCAGCAGCAGCCTGACAAGTTTTGTACTTCCTTACATACACATGGGTATCTTTGAATAATTTTGGGCAACAATACCCTGCATGTATGATCTTATGGGCAGTGGTATCTCCTTTGAAATTTCCACTAGCTGGTCCATCGTGTAGCTCTTGCAAAACTTTTTGTGCTTCTGAATTTTCTATGCATTTTAACAAAACATAATCGTATTTTTTTTTCTAAATAACACATCATTAATGATTTCATATCGATTGGATTATAACCTTAAAGCTATTTTTCTTTTATAATTGAGTTCAGGGGGAGAATATCCATTTTTAAATAGAAAGTAAGATCAACATATTGGTAGTTAGTATCAGTTAGGCTTAACTCATATATGTGTCCAGTGTGACTTGATTCCTCATCATTTGGTATATTGGAAGCTCCAGTAAGCAATCTGAAAAACCCTTGTCCTCTGACAATTTTAGCAGGTTTTATGTCTATGCGTATTCCTAGAGAGTTGTGAACCAATTTTCCCTCTTTTCTCCTAATTATTTTTGTACAAGTAATGGTATCACTGCTAGGAATGGGACTATCACTTTAGTGTGTGTCTTTAGAAGAAAAGGCCTAAATTGCTTTATAGATTTCAAAACAGAAAAAATCTCATTTCCCCACCTCTAAATAATTCAGTTCAACACCTTGAAAATTTTAACTCATGAAAGAGATGGGTGCCTCAATTTTTTGGCCATTAATTTGTGTTAGAACAACATCATAAGATGTTTCAAAAGAAAAATTATATAAAATAAGATGATCACAAAAATTTGGAGTAGTTAAAGAGGGAGAATTTATAATGGTTTGCTTGATTGAATCAAAGCCTTCTCTTTCATTGTGACCTCATTTAAAAAATGACTCTTTCTTGATCATGGCTTGTAATGGAAGAACAATTTGGGAAAAATCAAATCCCTTGACAAAATTTATTTGTCCTAGGAAAGATTGCATTGATTTCTTAGTGTGGGTCAAAGATATTTTAGAGATTTCCTTAATCATTTCAGGATCAATGCAAAGAATTTCTTTGGATACGATAAATCCTAAAAAATTTCCTTCACTAAGAGCAAAGTATGAATTTTTTGGATTTAATAAAATTCCATACTTTTTACAACATTCAAAGATCTGTTTTAAATCATGAAAATGGTTTCTTCTTTTCTTGGAATATATTTTTATGTCATCCAAGTAGATAACAACAATTTTGTTTATAATACCTCTAAAACCTATGCCCATGGCTCTTTGGAATGTTTCCCCTGCGTTTATTAGACCAGAAGGCATATTATGATAGGCATAAGTCCCCCATTTGTCCCTGGATGTAGTTTTTAACCTATCATATGGATGAACCAAGATTTGGTTATATCCTGAGAACCCATCAAGGAAAGACATGATTTTGGAACATTATACTGATTGTAATATGTGTTCCATGGGTGGTAATGGGAAATTATCCTTTTGACAAGCTTTATCTAGATTCCTAAAATCTATGAAAATGAATATATCACCATTTTTATTCATGAAAAGCATTAAGTTTGACACCCATTTGGAATGCCTAACAGGAAAAAATGATTTTGGTTTTAAGGAGTTTATTCAGCTCATACTTTATTTTATTTTAAATATTGGGGTTCATTTTCCTTAATTTCTGTTGAATAGGGTTGTCATCGGAAACCATTGGAATAGTGTGTTGATTAATGGAGTTATCATATGCTTTGAGATCTTCATATATATAAGTGAAAACACTCTTATATATTCTTCAAAATGAATAAATACTAGTCTTTCATCTGGTGAGAGATCTAGACCTAGATTGATGTTTTCAGGTTTGAGATCAGTTCCAAGGATTAATAGTTCAAACCTAAAGGTTGAAATTTGAAGTTTGGAACTAGTAATATTATTAAATTTGTCTTTTAGGTCGTAGAGATATTCAATATTTACCATAGATTTAGGTAGATAATTTTCATTAGTTTTCTGCTTCAACTGTCTATCATGTCCACCCTCGTCAATTATTTGATCATCGTATGATCCTTCAGATGTTAAAAAACTTAAAATGTCTTCATCATCACTAAATAATCGCCAGTTAGTGACACTGTTGGGAATGGATGGGTGGAATATTAATTCAATGGAAAACCTATTTGGACTTTAATCCTCAGATGGTATAAGTCTTGAAGCTACATTAGTCAAAAGGTCCAAGCTAGCATTTTGAATTCTTGGGATGGGAGGAATATTAAATGCTAAGAAATATAAAGTAAGGGCTTGCATCACTGATTGATAATGCTTCAGATTACCAGAGACACAATGAATGGTGGTTCTCACCTACTTTATAAAAATTTCAGAGTCTCCAAACACTTGAAGGTATTTAACACCAAGACCTATCGCTTTATACAAGCCTTGGACCAGTGCCTCATACCCAACAATATTATTTGTACATTCAAACTCTAATATACACGCTAGAATTTGTTTTCTCCTTCTTCACTTATTAATATACAACCTGCTCCTGCACCATCATTGGATTTAAAGCCATCAAAATATAATGTCCAAAATAAATATTTAACTAATAATTTATCTACAATATTTACACATTTGGAAGAAATTGTCTGTGAAAATTTTTCAATTTGAGAAGTAACAGAGTTATTTGAAAAGGGAGATTCTTGTGCATTAGAACTACCCAAGAATGATTCGACATAGTAATTTCCATGAATATTATTGGTAAAGGCCACTGGTTCATTATCATCTTCAAAATCAGTTACTAAGCATTTCATATGTTTTTCACAGTCATTTCGAATTTTATTTGGCTTTCCATTGTAAGGAAGCCACATATGAGGCCATTTTTTGGAAAAGTAACCATGGATCTTTTCAAACCAATCTCTATTAAGAATTAAACCATAAAAATCAGGAATATCAGTAACTAGTATATCAATTATTTGACACGTCTTTGAATTAGAAGAGATTCTAATGAGAACGGAATTGATTTCTCCTAAAACCTTGAATTTGGTTCTATCAAGTTGAACAATGTGAACAACAGACTTTTGGGGTGAGATGTTTAATTTTAGAAAAACTGAATATGGCATTATATTTGAAGGTGCCCCAAAGTCTATCAAGACATTGTGCACCTTTTTATTGAAAATTTCAAAAGTCAAGAGGAAAGGTGGAGTATGTGAATTAGATCTATGCCCAATTAATATAGAATCATAGGAATCAGTCTTTTCTGATGATTCAATAGGAGGTTTCCCTACTCCTTTAGAAGCTTTGGATCTGACAGCAGTAGGGAGAGCAGATGCAGGAACTACATTCAACTCTTTAAGTAAAAACTTCTGCTATTTTTTCAACTTACTTACCTCATATAAGGAGATATTAGCTTTGAATTTATTCATGTCCTCGATTATATTTTATTCAATGGTATCTGAAACTACCAAGGTATTTTATGTAGATGGACAATTTGATGAAGATGGGGTTGTTTGAGAAGAGGTAGAAGGCAATTTTTTGCTGACAATTTTGTCTTTAGTAGTAGGGGTTGATGGTTTATTTTTTTGGATTGAAAGTGGTGAATCAATAGGGCCTTTACTTCTGGTGCTAACAGGTAAGGCTTCATCCTCATATTCATTATCAGAAGTAGGGAGAATAAAATCCCATAACTCATGTACTTCAACTAGTTCCTCATCTTAAGACTCATCAACAGATAACATTGTTTTATCCTCATATTCATCCTGATGAGATTCAACATTGGATATAGTATTGGGTGGTTGAGGATTTGATGTTTGATATTTCTTGAAAGATCTAAGAGATTTTTTAGAAGAAGACTTAGTTGCATGCATTTTTATTTCTACCATCTCATTTTACATGGATTTAAGGACCTTTTGCAAGCCTTCAATATCAAATGGATATTTAGGAGTTTTCTTCTTTGGTTCATCCTTGAATTTGAACTTACTTGATTTTCTTGATGGACAAGTCTTCCTTCATGTTTTCTTGATGGACAGAGCTTCCTTCATGTTTTCAACCAGATTTTCTTTGTTGGCTCTGTCTACAAAAATATAAATATTGAAAGGAAGGGAGGAAATGTACCATTTGATCTGTACATCAACACCAGGTTTTGATGTAGTTTAGATTTTGTTTAGAAATTTGTTGAATCTAGAGTTAAAATACTTGATATTTTTACCTGAATTTGCTTTTATATTGGAAAGATAATTTATAAGAGTAGCAGTACTATGATCATCACCAAAATTAGTTAAAAAATTTCTCCTCAAATATATCCCAACTAGAAATAGTACATGATGCTAATGAAAGTATAAGGGATTAAACTTACTACACAATCTTCTTCAGAGACTACGTTGATATTCATGGCTAACATAAAATTATGGGGGTGTTCTTTAGCATGGAGTCCATCATCAGGATTATACTTAAGCATCCATATTGTTGTATGCTTAGGTAAGCCATGAAGAGGTCCTTCCAATTAAACATCTCCTGGATTTGTCCATGGTCTTGTTGCCATTGTATGACCTGTAGGATTATAATATGTTGTAGTAGTTCCAGAGGTAAATGTAATGGTAGAAGAAATAACCCCTGAAATAGTATTGCTTTTGGCAGCGCTAATTTTCTGAGTATGAGAGATAGGAATAGATGAAGTGATTGGTTGGGAAGAAGGAAGGAAGGGAGGAATAAATCAAGGAGTTTATGAAGGAGTTGATGAAGTCTTTAGTGGATGTTTGAGTTTATGATGCAGGGGTCTTGTTTCAGTGAGAATGAAGTGGAAGCGCAAATGGATTTATTCTAAATTTTTCACTTTGAGACCTAGTTAACACACTAGTACCTTAAAAAATGGAGGTTACACTTCCTTCAGAAGTTTCAAATTGTATAGGATTTTCTCTTGAAATGGAAATATATTATAAATTTTTAATCAAAGTCTAAACTTCAGATTATACAAGTGTGTAATCTGGGGGGGTTACATCAGGAAATGTACTAGGGGATTTAGGAGGTGATTGAACAATTTCAGACGTAGAGGTTGGAGACTTTGAGTGTGATCTTGAAGTTGTACAATATTTGGAGGGGGGTTGAATATTTTAATGGCCTTTAGATTTAGGAACCTTGATGCCATTCATAGTCTAGTAGGCCCTCTTTCTATCTCTAAAAATGTTGATGCCTTGAAAATCGTTGCAACAACATCAGAGATAACTACCCAGTCAGGAACTTCAAAAGCATTCCTTTTTCGTTTGGAATAGTGACTCTGATTGGGGATGATGGGGCCAGTTTCCCAATAAATTAAAAATGAGTTGGCGTGAGGGGTTTATAACTATATTTGAATGATGAATGAGAGTGATAAAAAAATTACAATTATATATATACCTATCTATATCTCAGGACCCTTTGTATGTGATTTCAAATATTACCTTAGTGTATGATAATGTAGACTATCAAACACCTACGGAAGTGAAAATATTAGAGATAATTAATTTGATTAAATAGTTAATCAAATTAATTGATTAAACACATATCACAACAAATAACTGAATGTCTTGTACATACATCAAAAGATCGAAATATTTTCATGTTCAAAAGTGAATTAATGCTCAATTGTATTTATAAGATACATATAACAAAACAATTAAAAAGAAGAATGACTATTAATCACATATAAACATAAGAACAATATAAAGATATAAGTACACGATATGTATTAACTCTGCTCATGAAATAAATATCCCCAATCCAATCTTTCTATTAAGATGATTTAAAAAGTACAAAAGTGCAACTTCTAAAAGCCTGGGCCTTACAAAATTTCAAGACCCCTTTCTTCAAAACATGAAATGGTTTATATAGATAAAAATATGAATTTAAAAATATAAAATACACAAAGTGATGAGGTTTAAAAAACTCTCCTTAAAATAAGAGATAATAGGATAGAAATAGAATTTGTTTAAATGATGAGCTCAAGAGTGCGATTTTGTCTCTTTACCCATTTGTTGCCTGAGCTAATAAATATCCAACATTGGTTGTACTTCGGGAGGTTGAGTTGGCCTTAAGCATGGCTCTCTAGTATAAAATGCATCTGAAAGTGCATAAAGCATGTGGGAGGATGTGTCAGCAAGGCATCACAACATTAGCCACTCGTTGTGTGGCTTCACAAGATATTGCCAGTAATTTTCCAAATCAAGAATTTCTTAATGCTTTCTTCCTTTGTATTTGACCTTTACTACCATTTTTTCATCAAACATTTGGCATCAGGAAGGGAACTAGGTGGGAATTATTGAATAAGATTAGCACCAAACAAATCATTACTGACAGATTCAGTAATGTTGTTTGAAATATCCCTTGCTCTGAAGACAACTCTCTTTGCTTGCTTTAGTTGCATCTCCCAATATGTAAAGATGATTTCTTTGTGTGAATATTCTATTTTGGGAATATTTGTTGCTCTTCCCTCTACGATGTCTTTCCAAGTGATGAATTCTGAGATCTTTTCATCAATGTCACCAAAATTCATCCTCAGATCATGTGATTGATTCATCAGTGAATCACTTTTGTTACATAGATCATTGATGATTGCTAATTTCTAACAAAATATTTCTTGTTGTTGGGCCAAAAGAGTGTTCAATTCCATTGCTTCCTTCTCAAAGTCTTCAATTTTCAGATTGTACTTCACTTTCTCAATTGTGAATTGGAGTTATTGAATATGGGTATCTTTGACCTTGATATCACTTTGATGTTGCAATTTCATTTAATCAAAGCTATGTTGAGTTGTGAAAATTGTGTCTACCACTGGTGATCACTACTCTAATTTCCTTTAACAAATATTATTCCAATTGTTGGATTCTATCATCCTTTTCCTTGATCGATTTCTGCACTTCTGATGCTTTTTCAATTGTGGAAGTTGCATAAGCACCTGCAAACTATGATAGTATTGTCAAGTCATCAAAAGGATTGGTTTGTGGATATTTCCACACCACCTCCATTAGTATATCTCCAGGGACTAATGCGTGGGATTCCTGAACTCTTCTCCTCTTTCTTTGTCTTCTCATCATAGCATGATTCTTAGGACTTTAAAATATGTCAAGAGGATGGATCTCTTCAATCTTGAGAAGAATTTTTGATGAAGGGAATGTCGAGATGAATTCAATCTCATTTGTGTTGAAAGCCTTGTCAGAATCCCGAATAGTAAGTGGGCTCTGTCTATTTATTTGAGGAGTGTTGATTTTTTCTTTAGGCTCAATATTTTTTAACCCTTGATTTCCTTTGATCTACTTATCAAATTGGTCCCATACCTCATCCAAATTACTGTTAAAGAATGTATTAACGATTTGTTGTTTTCTGGATGTGGTTTCATTTTTTCCTTGTAGGACCTAAATGTCCTTTGGAGGCTTCTAGAAATCCTTCTCTTTCTGTAGAATTGATTGAGACACCTTCAACATGTCAAGAGGGATATTCTCCAACCTATTATTCATGTATTCTTTAAACTTAGTAAGTTTTTCTAGATTCAACTAGATCTCTTCCATTTTTTCCACCTGTAATTATGTCTCAGTGGACTCAAACGTATCATCATAATCATCAGTCTCATGAATTAATTATCTCATTTTAACCTAGGATATAAAGTCCTAGGCCACTTGATTTGGGTCAAACTGTCTGCTGGGAAGGGTAGATAAGTTTAAACGTTGGATTTGGTTGATTTCGAGGCCAACTTGCTTATAATTATCTTAGTCATATACACCACAATTGATAGGAAATGATGGTCAAGAGGAATTTTTGGCTTCTTTCAAGGCTTTGGTTAGTCCATTACCTATTTTCTGATAGGAAATCTCTTTGGTTATTAGGTACATAAAGTGGGAGAACATGGGGCTTGGTTAGACTACCAAAAAATATAACACGTGTAAAAAATTATTCTCCAAACCATTTTCCTATAGCTGTGAAATCATCTTTGGCTTCATTTGATATTCTTGGGGCCTTTTTTCTCAAAAAAAAACTTGGTATAGGGATAAAATGACTCCATGAAAAATTATGTAAAAATGAGACTCAAAATTGGTCTCCCAAAGGATATTGTGGTAGACATGGATATGGGTAGGGTCTTGTATAGTCTATTTCCATCCCATGAATGGGAAATTGGAAGTAACGCACACTGCACCCATGATATATGCACTCATGAAAAAGCGGGGAATTCTTTTTAAGTGACCTTCCGGTTGTTCCTATATTCTGGGATTTGGGAAGCAATATTATTGGAAAGGATAGTGTTCCAATCCATAATGTATGAATCTGATGCTGCATCAATGAGAGGAACCCATTCAACCAAAAATTTACTTGTATTAGGGTACCCAAACAACATACACATCATAGTAGCAATATATTAATATGGACCGGCAAGAGAAGTTATATATTACATACCCTTATTGTTGAGGAAAAAATACTGAGAGGGGGGGGGAATCAGTATTTAGAGCTGACTGATAATTTTTGGTTTTTCTTTCTCTTAATACCATATGTTACATTACTTGTATGTCCAGAGATCTTATCACGTCTTTACTTAAATCATTGCATCATTTATTCATCAGATAAGCAACAAGCATGAATAGAAATAACAGTACAAACCATAAAACATAGAAACACATAAGAACACCAGGATTTAAGGTGGAAACCCAATTCGGGAGAAAACCACCACTGCTGAAGTTTCTGTCTTCAATATTTTATTATAAAGAAAACATATTTCAATTTCTGTGCTGGCGCAGACTTATACCAGCACGCAGGCACCCACCTATAGAAGGCTACAACCTTCTCTCGTTTACCAGCCTCTCCTGGAAGGGAGCTACAACCCCCCTGATCATAACATCAACTTCTATATACAAAAGGCTTCAACCCTCTGACCCAACGCAACCCTTTATTCAATTAACAAACATATTTTTCCCAATTCTACATAACAGAACAGCGAGACCACTGTAATCCAGACTTCAGAGAATTTATGCATTCAACATTCCGTGTATCCTTCTTTGTGTATTAACCTTCAAAAACTCCAACTGTCATATGCACCGGATCCATATGTGTTCTTCAGTAGTCATCCGCTAGCTTTTCATCATTTCTTCTGTTGAATACTCTCACGACTCATCACCCTTTAGATCAATGTCTCGAAGGGTGCATCATGGACTCAGAATCATCAATTAAGCGCGTCGTCTGTCCATATGAATATTCCTTAGAGGAATTCCTTCTTCACCAATGCTCGCACCCAAAAAACATGTCTATCGAAAAATTATCTTTGTCCTTTATATAGATCTCGCCTTTCTCAATACCATGAATCTAAAACCACTCAACTGCTAATGGTATTCCTTTAGTTTATCCCCAAGGCTCCTCGATTTCTTTTTAATTTATTTTATTCAAATGAGGAGATTCAAATTATCTATGTGCGCCCAGCCTTTAACCCAAAGTTTAACCCTTTGGATTTTATAAACAATATCCAACGCTTTTCCATACGCAAGTGTCTTTTTGATGTGGTGAGTTCCGCAAGCAGAACAGCCATACATCTCAATCATTTTGTATTAATAATCGTGCCAATCCAATTTGAAAACCCTAACCTATGTTCTTCCATGCACGAATCATCCCATTCGGGCCCTTCAATAATATTCAATCTTTTATCTCTACCATATAATATTATAACTATAACCCCAATGGTTATTTTAAAACTTTACACTATCCCCATAACATTTCTTTTATTAAAATTTCATTCTTTGACCCCCGGCCCACATTGCAGTTGGCCGTTTGTGATGTGCGATATGCGATGGCGTGATCAAACAAAAGTGTGCAAAGTTGACATTTGCAATTTGCGATGGGATTGCATTGCAAATTGGCGATCAAACATATGGCGGAACACTTGAATGTGCGATATTGCGATCTTGCGATGGCGCGATGATCGCATATCACAAACAACAGAACTTGCGATGGCGGAAATAACAAATATGTGATATTGCGATATTGCGATGGTGCGATATTGCGATGGTGCGATCTTGCGATACTGCAATATTGTGATGTTGCGATATATGCGATATTGCGATATTGCGATGATCGCATATCGCAAATAATCCATATAAACAAGACATTTAAACTTCAAAACTTGCGATCTTGCAATTTGCGCTGAAGTTGTGGGGACCACTTGTCCTCCCTTTTCAGAAACTTTAAGTCTTTCCGTTGTTTTAGTCAATTTCCTTCATACTTGGTTGTTGAAGGCTTTTAAAGCTCGAAATTACTATCTTTAAATAAACTCTGCTCCTCCGTAGTCTAGAACTACGGATGTCTTCATTCCTTCTGCAAAAAGACTTCGCCCATAACAAAAATTTCTCCTCTGCAATACTTAGCTGCGGCCCATGACAATTCATTCATCCTTACATTTCTCCCATCCTTCTTGAATGCGTGTTGTTGTTTACCAAAACTCTATTGTGCCTTTGATCTCTTTTCTCCCACTCTGTCTCTACTTCTTCTGTTCTTCTCTGCTGATCGTTGTTTTCTGCAAATTTTCTGTTCTTCTTCGTTGCCCATGCCTTTGCCATTTTCTTTTCCATATCCTTTGCCATCAATGACAATATTCCAACAATCTCCCCCTTTGGCATTGATGGCAATATTCTTCCTTTGATGACCTGATAGACACCCTTTGGTGCGTTACCTCCCCCTTTGACATCAATGGCAAAGATTTTGATCAAGAACCGTTGAACCGACAGTCCCATGCTCCCCCTGAGATCATGCTGCATATTCAAACATAATATGTCCAACAATTCATCCTCTTCACATGACCAATGCTCCCCCTGAGCCTGTGCATTCAGACAGCACCTCACAACCAATTGAGTCTTTTGTAATTAAGTAGACCTGATCCTCTGCATGGCAGAGACTACTCCCAGTTTCTGTCTGAGATATTTGAATGCTTCCCTGGGTAGAGGTTTGGTAAATATATCAGCAACTTGTTCTTTGGAGGAAACATATTCTAATTTCACCTTTTGCTCAAGCACTTGTTCTCATAAGAAGTGATACTTGATGGGAATGTGCTTGGTCTTGGAATGCATAACAGGATTCTTTGAGATACTGATGGCACTTGTATTATCACACATAATGGAGATAGGAGGTGAACATTTGATTTGAAAATCTTGTAGGGTTTGCATCATCCAAAAAAGTTGAGTGCAACATGATGCTGCAGCCACATATTCCACTTCTGCTGTAGATAAGGCAATGGAGCTTTGCTTCTTGCTGAACCAAGATACTAACTGGGGCCCCATAAAGAATGCACCACCACTAGTGCTTTTTCGATCATCAACACTTCCAGCCCAATCTGCATCAGTGTATGCATGAAGAGTGAGATCAGCATTCTTTGGATACCATAGTCCAAAGTCTTGAGTTCCCTGTAGATATTTGAATATTCTTTTCACAGCCTGAAGATGAGATTCTTTTGGATTGGCTTGAAATCGTCCAACAATCCCAACTTCATGCATGATGTCTGGTCTTGTCCCAGTGAGATAAAGTAGACTTCCTATCATAGATCTGTATTCTGGTTGATTTACGGTGGGGGAATCATCATTAGAATTGAGATTGCATCCGGTTATCATTGGTGTACTTACAGGTTTGCAATCTTCCATGCCGTACTTCTTCAGGATTTTCTTGAGATACTTTGCTTGTGATAAGAATATACCATTTGTTGCTTGTTGCACTTGCAGGCCAAGAAAAAATGTTAGTTCCCCGAGTAAAGACATTTCAAATTCTTGCTGCATATCAGAAGCAAATTTCTGACTCATAGACTATTTATTACTTCCAAAAATGATATCATCGACATATACAACCACAATCAACAGTTTGTCATTTTTAGTTTTTGTGTACAATTTGCTATCAGCAGACCCCTTTGAAAATCCTTGTTGATGAAGATATTTTTCAAGACGATAGTACCATGCCCTTGGAGCTTGTTTGAGACCATATAGAGCCTTTTTAAGTCTACAAACAAGTTTTTCATCATTTCCCAAAATGAATCCTTCTCGTTGTTCTATATAAACTTCTTCTTCTAGATCACCATTGAGAAAAGCAGATTTAACATCCATTTGATAAACTTTGATTTGTTGGAAGCTTGAAAACGCAAGAAACATTCTTATGGCTTCAAGTCTGGCTACAGGAGCAAAGGTTTCTTCAAAGTATATACCTTCTTGTTGAGCATACCCTTTGCACACAAGTCTAGCTTTATTTCTTATAACATCCCCATTCTCATTTAACTTGTTTTTGAATATCCATTTCGTTCCAATGACATTTTTGTCATGAGGCCTTGGTACTAATTCCCAAGTGTGATTATTTTCAATTTGATCAAGCTCTTCATTCATGGCTTGAATCCAACATTCATATTTGCTAGCTTGACTGACACTGTGAGGTTCAATAGTGGACAGAAATGCCAGATTGCTAGAAGATCCCACAAGGGTCCTTCTTGTTTGTACACGTGATTCCTTTTCTCCCAAAATTTGAGATTCTGGATGATTCTTTTGAACATATCTAGATGAAGCCTTTTCAGACAACTCCTCTTCAGATTCTTCATTGGGTGAACTGTTTGTATCATTATTTTTTGATGTAGGAGAATATGTGTCCTCATCATCTTCATCTATTGTTTACTTTTATTCTTTTGGGGCTGCAGGAGACTCATCAATAACAACATCAATACATTCAACAATCTTCCGAAGTCTTTTATTGTAACATTTATATGCCTTCTAGAGGAGTAACTAAGAAATATTCCCTCATCTGCTCTGGGTTCAAACTTGCCAAGTTTTTCATCATTATTCTTGATAAAGCATTTACTCCCAAAAATTCTAAAATACTTTATAGTGGGAGGATTACCATACCAGAGTTCATATGGAGTTTTATCACTATTTACATGAACATGTGCTTTGTTGAGAATGTTTGCTGTTGTATGTGTTGCTTCTCCCCAAAACATGTCAGGTGTTCCGAAATCATCAAGCATAGCTCTAGCCATTTGTTGAATTGTTCTGTTCATTCTTTCTGCAACACCATTCTATTGTGGAGTGCCAGCTACAGAGAACTGTCTTTTTATGCCATGTTGTTCACAGAATTCAAGAAATTCTTTGGATGTATATTCTCCTCCTTGATCAGATCTGAGACACTTGATTTTTAATTCTAATTCATTCTCAACTAGTGCTTTGAAGATCTGAAATTTCTCAAATGCTTCATCTTTGTGTTTAAGCAGTCTAATCCAACACATTCTAGAGAAATCATCAATGAATAAGATATAGTATTCTTCACCACGGGGTGACTTTTTCCTCATAGGTCCACATATGTCAGTATGAATGAGTTCAAGAGGCTTACTTGATGATCCTTCCTTGGCATTAAATTGTACCTTGGTTTGCTTACCGAATTGGCAAGATTTGCATATGATATTTTCAGGTAGAGTAATATTGGGAAGATCACGAATAGCTTTAAGTCTACTTGATTTGTTGATTTGAGAGAAGCTCAGATGCCCCAACCTTCTATGCCATAGCCAATTTTCTAAAGATTTACTCAAATAACATTGTTCTTTGGGGTTCTTCAATATATACAGGTTGTTTGGAGTTCTTTTTCCTTTTATAATTTCTTTACCTGTATCAAGATCACGTACCACACATTCTTTTGAACTAAAGACAACTTCAATTCCTTGATCAAACATTTGACTTACACTTAACAAGTTATGTTTTAATCCATCCACATACATGAATTCATTAGCTTTCACCTTATCCTTTAAGAAAACAGACCCTTTTCCTTTAATGACCGCAGGAGTATCATTTCCAAAAGTAACATTCTTCTCCTTTTCTAGAGCATTGTATGCAAGAAGTTTGTCTTTATCACCTGTCATATGTCTTGATCATCCACTATCAATGTACCATTGGTTTTCTTCATCTTATGCAAATAACGCTATGCCACAATTTTCAACCTGTACTTCCTTCTTTTTCCATACTTTGGAGCTTGAAGAAACTTGTTCTTTTGGCTGAACTTTGCTCCTACATTCAGATTCTTTATGGCCAAAGTTATTGCAGTAAATGCATTCAACTTCATTTTGAAGAGGAGAAAAGTTGTTATAAGTATTCTTCTTTGCTTCAATATCAATCATTTTCTTTCTTGCTTCTCTTGTCATAATAGTTTTATATGCTACACATTGAACAGCTTTATGACCAAAGTTGTGACATGAGAAACATTGTCCATTGAAGAAAAAATTTCTGCGATCATCAGATCTTCTATATGAATTTATCTATTGATTAGTGTTTCTTTGAAAGACATTCCTGTTAGTGTTCCTTGAATTGAAATGACATGCTTTACCTGTAAGGATTATTTATTCTCTTGTTGAGTGACAGCATGTTGTAAACCAGCTGTAACTGCTTTTAGATAATTTGGTGCTGAAGCCTGAGAAGATTCTCCGATATATCCAAGACCTGTCTTTATAAGAGGAGAACGTTGTACTTTGATAATCTCATCTAAGGTTTCAGACCCTTTAGAAAATCTAAGATTCAGAGTTTTTACTTTCTCAAGTTCTTTTCTTAGATTCACAACTTCACATTCTAAATTCTCATTGTGTTTCTCTTTATCTTCAAGCTATTTTTTGAGAGTTTCTATGATTATTTTACTCTCTTCTAGGAAAATTTTGAGTTCATTGTTTTCATCAAGAAAATAACTGTCTTCTAGAGCATCCACAAAAGTATCCTTTTCTTCTTTAGATTCTTTTTCAAATGCCATGAGGAGTCTAAGTTCTTGTTCACATTCTTCCTCACTATCTGATAGCTCATCACTGTCTTCATGAGTATAGTAACTCTTTCTAGTGCTAAACTGATTCTTATTCCTTTTTGCTGCTTCCTTCCCCTTTCTATGTGTTTCTTTATAAGGACACTTAGCAGCATAATGACCAAATCTTCTGCAATCAAAACATTTGAAAGGAAGCTTACCTCTGAACCGTCCTGTGCCAAATTGAAGTTTCTTTACGAAGTTTATCTCATCTTCTTCTGAGATATATCCTGATCCTTCTGTTATTTTCACTTCCTTCCCTTTTGTAGAAGTTCTAAAGACTGCTTCTTTGACTTCATATGGTCCTCCTCTTCTCATTTCATATGCAGTTAGTATGCCATGAAGTTGTACCACAGTAAGATTTTGAAGATCCTCTTTTCTTCAAGAGCTGAAACTTTTGACTCAAATTTTGCTGTTAGAGATATTAAGATTTTCTCAACCAAAGTAGATTCAGTTATTGTTTCTCCCAGATTTCTCATGCGATTTACAATATCATCAAGACGTAGAAAGAAATTTGCAATGCTTTCTTCATTAAGCATTTTTAGATTCTCATATTGAATTCTAAGAGTTTGAAGTTTAGCACTTTTTACCTTTGCATCACCTTCATAGCTTAGAATGATTTTGTCCCATATTTTCTTTGCTGTGTTCAGCTGCATGACTTTGACAAATTCTGCTTCAGTTAGACTTCCCAATAGAGCACTGACTGCCTTCGAATTTGTTTCATAATTATTTCTTTCCATCGGATCTGTTGGTACTGTGGCTGGATATCGATATCCTCCTTCAACAATAGCCCATACATCTGCTCCCAGAGACTGAAGATAGGACCTCATCCTTGTTTTCCAAAAGATTAAGTTATTTCCATTGAAGAGTGGAGGCCTGATAGAAGCTGTTCCATCTTGATTTCTCATCTTGATTGATCTTCCTTCTAGCGGCTAAGCTTTTCAGAAGGACCTCCTCTGATACCAATTGTTGGGGAAAAAATACTGAGAGGGGGGGGTGAATCAGTGTTTCGAGCTGACTCATAATTTTTGGTTTTTCTTTCTCTTAATACCATATGTTACATTACTTGTATGTCCAGAGATCTTATCACGTCTTTACTTAAATCATTGCATCATTTATTCATCAGATAAGCAGCAAGCATGAATAGAAATAACAGTACAAACCATCAAACATAGAAACACATAAGAACACCAGGATTTAAGGTGGAAACCCAATTCAGGAGAAAACCACCGCTGTTGAAGTTTCTGTCTTCAATATTTTATTATAAAGAAAACATATTTCAATTTCTGTGCTAGCGCAGACTTATACCAGCACGCAGGCACCCACCTGTAGAAGGCTACAACCTTCTCTCGTTTACCAGCCTCTCCTGGAAGGGAGCTACAACCCCCCTGATCATAACATCAGCTTCTATATACAGAAGGCTTCAACCCTCCGACCCAACGCAACCCTTTATTCAATTAACAAAAATATTTTGCCCAATTCTACATAACAAAACAGCGAGACGACTGTAATCCAGACTTCAGAGAATTTATGCATTCAACATTTCGTGTATCCTTCTTTGTGTATTAACCTTCAAAAACTCCAACTGTCATATGCACCGGATCCATATGTGTTCTTCAGTAGTCATCCGCTAGCTTTTCATCGTTTCTTCTGTTGAATACTCTCACGACTCATCACCCTTTAGATCAATGTCTCGAAGGGTGCATCATGGACTCAGAATCATCAATTAAGTGCGTCGTCTGTCCATATGAATATTCCTTAGAGGAATTCCTTCTTCACCAATGCTCGCAACCAAAAAACACGTCTATCGAAAAATGATCTTTGTCCTTTATATAGATCTCGCCTTTCTCAATACCATTAGTCTAAAACCACTCAACCGCTAATGGTATTCCTTTAGTTTATCCCCGGGGCTCTTCGATTTCTTTTTAATTTATTTTATTCAAACGAGGAGATTCAAATTATCTATGTGCGCCCAGCCTTTAACCCAAAGTTTAACCCTTTGGATTTTATAAACAATATCCAACGCTTTTCCATACGCAAGTGTCTTGTTGATGTGGTGAGTTTCGCAAGCGGAACAACCATACATCTCAATCGTTTTGTATTAATAATCGTGCCAATCCAATTTGAAAACCCTAAACCTCCATTCTTCCATGCACGAATCATCCCATTCGGGCCCTTCAATAATATTCAATATTTTATCTCCACCATATAATATTATAACTATAACCCCAATGGTTATTTTAAAAATTTACACTGTCCCCGTAACATTTCTTTTATTCAAATTTCATTCTTTGACCCCGGGCCCACATTGCAGTTAGCCATTTGCGATCTGTGATATGCGATGGCGCGATCAAACAAAAGTGCGCAAAGTTGACAATTGCGATCTTGCGATGGCGCGATGATCGCATATCGCAAACAACAGAACTTGCGATGGCGGAAATAACAAATATGCGATATTGCGATATTGCGATGGTGCGATATTGCGATGGTGCGATCTTGCGATATTGCAATATTGAGATGTTGCAATATATGCGATATTGCGATATGGCGATGGCGCGATGATCGCATATCGCAAATAATCCATATCAACAAGACATTTAAACTTCAAAACTTGCGATCTTGCGATTTGCGCTAAAGTGGTGGGGACCACTTGTCCTCCCTTTTCAAAAACTTTAAGTCTTTCCGCTGTTTTAATCAATTTCCTTCATACTTGTTTGTTGAAGGCTTTGAAAGCTCGAAATGACTATCTTTAAATAAACTTTTCTCCTCCGTAGTCTTGAACTACGGATGTCTTCATTCCTTCTGCAAAAAGACTTCGCCCATAACAAAAATTTATCCTCTGCAATACTTAGCTGTGGCCCATGACAATTCATTCATCCTTACATTTCTCCCATCCTTCTTGAATGCGTGTTGTTGTTTACCAAAACTCTGCTGTGCCTTTGATCTCTTTTCTCCCACTCTGTCTCTGCTTCTTTTTTTCTTCTCTGCTGATCGTTGTTTTCTGCAACTTTGTTGTTCTTCTTCGTTGCCCATGCCTTTGCCATTTTCTTTTCCATATCCTTTTCCATCAATGAGAATATTCCAACAATTATCATCATGTTTTTTCTTGTTGGGGTTGTGCCTCCATTGTCTTATCGGCTCTGACTCTATCTTATTTTCCTTTGCAAAATTTTAAAGGAAATTCTTGTCATATACCTTCTATGGGTCAGGTATATTATACATTTTTTTCAAATCTTCTACCTTGAAAGACTCAATTATTGTGTCCCTTGAAGTTAGGAATTTCCTGTCAACAATATTGAAATTATTGATTATCCACTTTACCATGTTTGTATAGGGAATAATTTTAGGGCGAGCGACAATTCGATAAAGGAAAGAATTAGAAAATTCACTGCAAGAAATATCAAAAGATGTTGGAGCATCATCTGTGGCTACCCTTTTAATTATTTTGGGCTTTTCATCCTCAAACAATTTATACATGGCCTCCCATGAAGAATATCCACTATCTGGAGTACATACTACATCAAAGAACAACAGAGGCATATCTATGACTTCTGAAGTAGGAGGCACTAGGTGTGGAGTAGCCATGGGTTTCTTGTTTTTCTTCGTGGCCCTTGACATTTCGCAAGAGTTTTTCTTCTCAGGACTAGCTTGTTGCAGGATAAAAACAAAGAATGAATAATAACACTTAGAATGCAAGAGAGATTAACAGAAAAGTTTGAAGTGATGGAGAACATGGTTTAAATGCAAAAAATTCCAAAACATTAAGTAATAGGACATCAAATAACTTGGGAACTCGAGACCACCAATATGTTTATGTGTTAATCATAATTGAAATCATGACTTCACATGGTTTACTTTGACATCTCAACACTTTTAATTAATACTTCGCATCACAAAATTCGTTTGGAACACAACTTAAAAGCATGTGATATGTTTAATTCATCGATATACGATCATGACTTTGAGTTAATAAAAATATAGGAACTTATCGACATATTAAGATATCGAGGGATTAGCAAGGCAAGCGTGCTTTAATTTTTGCGATGCAATAATAGTATCACGATCGAAAAACTTGTGGAATAAATGAATGCATTGTAGGCTTGCAAAACTGTGATTCGGTCAATAAGGATCACATGAAAATGGATTTTCGATGGTGCGACGACGAAAGGTGACATGGAAGATAGGTGGGTCCTATCGATGGACTTTATAATAATTTCCATTGGGAAGCCATTCCTTTATTATCATTTCTTTTGGTTTAAAGCCTTTACACAACAATTTTATGTGTTCGGGTGATATCGCAATGCAAAATTTCAATAGAGTGCTTTGAGTGATACTTCTTGGAATCATGATATAAGGTATGTGATGGGGCTTTTGTTGCTTTTATTTAAGTCCTTCAGCCAATAGGATCCAATTTAATCATTCGAATATCAAATTTTTTGTCCTATAAAGAATAAAAACATATTTTTTTAATCTAAATTAAAAATTAAAAAGGGTCCCCATTATTTCCTAAGGTAACTATATACAAATAATGGGGGGGTTGTTGAATAGCACAACAAATTGTGAGACATGTGTTAAGCTCCTTTAATGATGAAGGGAGACCAACTTTGAAAGGGAAAGTTCTTTCCCACACACACATATTGTTTTAATAAAAACTTTATAAATTGAATAGAATATGTCATCTGCATGGTATTGAAATAAAAACAAGGCATCCATGATGCAACCAATGTAAGGAATGGTAATTTCATATCAATTTGGGACATGGAACTACAAATTTAAAGTGAATGTAAAATACACAAAAAATTATTGATAAACTAAAATGTTCGTTTCATTTAAATTGATTATGGCATAAGGAATTTCTCCATTGTGAATCTCATGTACATTTGTGACATCCAAAAAACTCACATCTAGATATTCATTAGTTTTAAGATGATGTTATTGTTTTTGGTTTGGACCCAAAAGCAAAGATGAAGTGTTGAAGGGCCTCTTGATCTTTATAGTGTTGTTACACATAAGGAGGTTAGTATCCAAAAACCCTTTAATTATCATGACAAGCTCTCTGAAGGTAAATAAAGTGAAATAAAGTACCTTATACCATTTCAAATTATGGATTTTAACATGGCCATTAAGTACCCTGAGTTTGTTTTAAAACCTAATTCATGTGGTTATCATGATTATCTCTAGTTATTTGAGAAAAATATCTCTAATTTGTGCGTTCATTGGTTTTCCTTAAGGAGGAGGTTAACACTTATTAAATAATTATTTGAATCTAGTCCAATATGTTGGTATTAAATTTTTTACATTTCAATGAACATATTTGAAAAAATAGGAAAATGTGTTCTAGATTCTTATGTAAAGAAAACCAAGTTAATTATATCCCCTTAATTAAATGGAAAATGTTGGAAATACTAAAGATATTAGGAGGATGGGGTATAAAAACATCGTCTCATTATAATATTGGATTAGGAAATCTACAAAAGCCTTCTCTAATGTATCCACAATTTGGAAATCTAATTTTATGCATTTTCCCTTAGTTGGTGAATGGTTGTGTTAGACAATTGGAAATGGTAAAAGAGTTAGATTAAGATTGGACACTTTAGTTGCATGTGATGACTTTAGTAGGGCCTAATTGAATATCTTATGCTTCAAAATATCTATTCCCTAGAATATCAAACATTTTCTTTAATCTTTGGGAATGGGATTAGAAAGGTAGTGTATGTCTTGAGTTACAAGTTCCTCTTGTTGTATAATTGAATGCTTTCATTAAAGGATTACAAGGAACTTTTATTAGACTTGTTGATGAAGAAGATACTTTAATTTGGTCTAAAAACCATGTAGGGGTGATATTTTTTGGATTATTATATTATTTTTCATACATCTTGAAGTTTTTAGAGTGGAAAAAATGAAGGAATCGGCTCACATGGCCATTTTTACTAGTGTGTCCTAGATTGGATAATTGGGGTCTAAAACATTTTAGAAGTAGTTTGAGGCATCAAACATTTTTTTTTTTGGATCAAATTTTTATTCTTAAGTTCAATATTTAGTGTTATTCTACACACATATACCTCTCGAGCAATACAATAATCACCTCAATCAGAGTTTGTATGAAAACGTTATGCCACTCTAAAGTTGACCTTCCTGTTTTGACCACCATGATTCAAGAGGATGTCATGTAATCCCCCATTATTAATGGAAAAGGGGATAGATACATGATCATGAGGAAGAAGACTCTAGAAGATTCCATATATTTACTCTATATAAGATTTGGAGGATTCAAACTTAACCACTAGTAGGCTATCAGGTTGTGTTATAATTGGACCACTAGGAGGAAAAGGCGGTCCATTCATTTTGAGTGCATTGTGTTCCATAAATGAGGAGAGTAGCCAAGAGTATATAGGAAGAGAAAAAAATATTTATGGTTTGTGCATTGTATTGGTCCATGGGACACATGACTCACTTCTTTGTACTTGCATCAATTTTTTGTTAAGAGAAAGAGAGCATAGGAAACTCACCTTCCAACTGAGTTTTCTCTTGAAATGGTTTCCCAAATTATATCTTTCATTGTCTTGTAGTTTTTTATTTTTATTTCATTTTTCTCTATATTTTTCATAATTGTTACTTAAATGCATACTCAATAAACAATAATTAACAGATCCATAAGTCTAAAGAGAAATAAACCCTTATAGTGTATATGTCCAATTTTCTGATATATTTTAGTAGATTTGTTGTGATGAATTGTAGAGTGGAATATACATCGTATTTTAAAATAATACTGGTATTAGAACATCTTTCTTTGGATATATTATGGGGAGTTATGAGGTTTATAGATCATTTAAGGTGAAATTTACAAAACCATAGCTATTTCCAAAGAATCTATGAATAAACCTCATGATCTTGTGGGGGAGAGGTTTCTGTAGTTGGAAGCACAAGTCACAAATATAAACTATAATGTGAGCCTCCTCATGGAGACCCTAAACAATAATGTATAGCTATTCAGAGAATATGAAGGTTCTAACATGTAGGCTGGATCAAAGGGGAGATAAATATATTAGAAAGAACAAGAGAGGAATCTCATAACCTAAAACAAAAACCAAGTTTGAGTGTCATGGACACAATCCCTATTCAAAATGGAATTGAAGGTAAACATCAATTCATAATAGGGTGATATTGACACTAAATATAAATCATTTTTTATAGCAATTATAAGTATATTTTAGTGTTGATCATATAGAGTAAGAACAAAATATTTCATTACCTGGTTGAAATTAAAGGGCCATGCCCTAGCCTTGTGGGAAATCCACACATATACCTTGGGTTTGGATGGAGATCCTCCAATGACTAAGTAGCAGGATTTCAAAACTCTCATAAATTAACATTTTTACTCTATTGGGTATGTAGAGGACCAATGGATCTGGTGGAATTACTTCAGGAAGAAAAAGGGATGAGTCTATAGAGTACACAATATAATTTAGAAAGACGTCCATAATGTTGGGTATCTCACCAAAGAACCCATACATACTCCTCAATTATTTTTGGGATCTACTTAACCATATACATAATAAAGTGATGATGTTCAATCCCATATATATGGATGATGCATGTGTATAGGCATAGTACCTATAGAACATAGGCCATAAGAAAGGGACATCAAGTGGGTTGAATAATAATAATAAATTGGATGATCGAGGGGAAGAAGAAGTGGAAAGGGGGAAAAGATATAAAGAAAACGTCCACAAAAAAAAATGAAAAGATCCCATAAACCACTACAACAAATGTAACATTTATATACATATAGAGGAGAAGTGTTGGAAGTTGCATCTCGGGCTTAACCCAAAGAACATGTGACAATGATGTAAAGAAGAAGAATATTGTGGCCACTAATTTGATCAACCGAGATGAAAGTGACTCATATGTGGAAGATAAGATCATATGTATATCCATGTATAAGGAGGTGAATCTGAGTAGCCTTCAACAATAGGAACGTAACGAAAAGACCAAACTCTTCCACATAAAGATACAAGTCATGAAGACAATGATTAATAGGATTTTTTTTTACTCCATATTTCAAGAGAATCTCACTCCAATGGAGTTGATCAAAAAAATTGGATTGGAATTTCATGATTATCCAAGCTCATACCCATTCGGATGGGTAAATAAGGATATGGGAATAAAGTTAACAAAATAGTGTAAACTCAAATTTGTTACTAGTGTTAATTTTATTGATGAAGTAGAAATAGATGTAGTTCCCCTTGATGTATGTGGAGTGGTGTTTGGAAGTCACTATATGTACATGCATGATGAAATATTCATGCAAAGATCCAACTAGTACGACCACATCAAGGATGTAAAGTATTTCACCTTTAACGCACACAAGGACAAGTCCAAAATTTCACTATTAAGTTTCAACCAAGCCAAGAAACTAACCAGTTCTAGAAGGTATTATCACTCTCTCCAATCTTCAACGCTGAGAAGAGAATAGAAAAGGTAACTACAAACCGAGATCTCACCAAGTAGCTAGCCCTACTAAGTAGGAGAGGGATCTCTCCAAGGGATCATAGCCAAGAGGGTTGGATCAATTAGGTTTTAGGCTAGGTATAGTAGCAGAGGGGTTTTGATTGGTTGATTTGGGTTTTGGAAGAGTGAATTAGGTCAAAGAGGTAACTAGGTCAGAGAAAATAAGATCAGAATTGTAGGCATCTAATGGGTGTTGGGAAAAAATACTGAGAGGGGGGGGGGGTGAATCAGTATTTAGGGAAAACTCAAACTTTTTAATTTTTCACTCTCTAAGACCCATACGCTACTTTGATGAAGCCAACTAGCGTATACACGCGGATATCCTTCATAAAACTCGCGTATACACAGAGATCTAATTATGCCATTAATTCTTCACTTATATCATTTCATCATTCATTCATTAGACGTTCAATAAATATTAAACATGTACAGTAAGAACAGAGTAAGTCATCACACATAAGCAACACACATGAACACCAGGATTTTAGGTGGAAACCCAAGTCGGGAGAAAACCACCGCTGTCGTTGTCTCAACCTTCAATATTTTATTATAGAGAAAACATCTTACAACATATGTGCTGGTGCAGACTCCTACCAGCACGCAGGCACCCACCTGCGCTCATTTACCAGCCTCTCCTGGAAGGGAGCTCCAACCCCCTGACTCGTTTACCAGCCTCACCTGGAAGGGAGCTACAACCCCCTGACTGAAGGCTACAAACCTCAGCACCACCATGGACCACGTTTCATCAATTTTCATACTGGATCCAACAACTTCAATAGAGAACAACTTGTAGACCACGTTTCATCATATTTTCAGACTGGACCCACTCCACACATTTAAGATCAATCATACATCAAACTGAACCATATAACTCATTGACAGATAGCAGTAACACATCAAAACAGATCAGACATTTCATACCCCTTACTTCAGCAAACCCTAGTTTTCATACGCGCTTTCCTTTCGCTGATCCTGCATGTATACACGCCTTCGTCCATACAAACCCGCGTATACTTCTGTACAAATTACAGAGCTAATTTTACTGCCCATACACGCTTTTTGTTCAGCAAATCCGCGTATATATGCGCTTACTCTGCGGTGAACTAGCGTATAGTTATTCAGACATTTAGGTTGTTGCAATTCTTCAGAACAGATACATCACTCAGATTTAACCCTTTACTTCAGACAGATGTTCACCTTATCTCAGATCTAAACATTTCATAAACAGATCTAGAAGATACAAATACATTTCAGATCTAGATTCCCTTCTACATCATTTTCTTCATAGGTGCATCACAGATTTAGATATATCATCAAACTATTACCCTTTCCATTCAGATATACTTCAGAGAGAAGTATTTATTCAAGTTCAGACTTCTTGCTCACATTTGCACAATGAATTTCTTCTCCTTTTATAGGTTTACCCTTTATCAATACCATGAGCCAAAACCACATTACTTTCGATGGTATTCCTGGACGCGGTCACATAGATGAATCATTACTCAATAAAATGGGTAAATACCATGGTGGTTACCCCTGGTTTTACATATTTAGAGCGCTTTTTCCCATACGCGACTTGGCACGTTATTTCCCGCATGCATACGCTACTTTGTCTAGACAAATCCGCGTATGCCTTGAGACATACTCTTTTCATCATGTTCTAGCACATACTGACATTCCTTCCATCATTACCTTCTGTACTCATTGTATATACATCAGATTTACATCATTTAACAAGTTCATCAAGACAGATTCCATCAGGGACAACTTCATCAAGTAGGTTGCCATCATCTTCATCAAATGGGTTGCCATCAAGGACAACACTCAGCATCATATTGCCAACAATGGGGCAAGGTAGGTAGGTACTTTAACACTTCAGGTTTTAAAGGTGATATGTATCAGACTGGTGAGGTGCTAAAAATAGCATGACAGTACATGAATTCTTTTTAAACTAAAGAAACCGAAACAAATTATGGTGATTCTCCCAAAACATAGCATAAAAGATGTGTTTTTCTTATCAAACTTGAGAATCAAACATATCATAGAACTGGAATGAACATAGAAAGTACAAAACATTCATACATATGAAACAAAATAAGAAACTATGCCAAAGTATAGTACCACATGAATCCCAAAAGAATAGTTGCAACTCATCCAAGCTATTCTTGGGAAAATCTGAATACACTAGTATCTCTAATCAATACAACAACATCCAACCCCTCAAATGAGTGAAGAGGTGAAATATATAGACATGAAACAAATTCTACCAACCTTAGGGTTCGAATCCATGAGTTGTGGAGCTGATCCACAAAATCCTAAACTACAAACCTAAAGTGTAGGGAGGCCAAACTTTAGTGAAACTGATTCATTCATCCTCAAAAACACTTTTTCCTAATGCATTTACCCTTAAGTAACTCAAAAGTACCTTAATTACATTTACATTAGTCAAATCATAATTTTCCATGGTCAAACTCAGAAAACTAGGAAAAAAATAAGAAAAATCATAGAATGGTCAGGAGCACAACACGAGTGTCAGGAGCGTAGTGTCAACTTCAACTCAACTTTTGAGGGGGTCTTTGATATCAAAATTGATCTCAATATGATCATTAGAAATATTTTCCTATCTAGTTTCAAATAATGTGCCTGGTTTTAAAAAATGATGAATTTTAGACCTCCAAATTTTGAATCTCCCAAGACTGGTCAGGAGTGCAGCACCTACCTGAAAATGAGGGCAGAAATTTCAGTTTTGAGGTGTTTTTGGCCATTTCTCCTTGCCATATTGTCCAAATAGGGTGTGAAAAGTGTAAATTGAATTTTTTCCACCTTTTGAATCCAATGGTAGTCTTTTTTTAGCATTTTAAGGCCCCTAGAAGAAGCACAGAGCCTTGACAGTCAAACTGTGTCAAATTTCTGGGTTTTTTGACAAATAAGCCTCAGAGATGAAGCGATATCTCCCTAACCATGAAATTTTTATCAAAACTGAAACAGTTTTGTTTTCCTTGGCATGTTAGGAACACAAACATCCTCCAGTTTCCCAATATTCTTCTCTGATTGTCCAAAATGTTCTCTGCAAACAATTGTCTTAACCAAGACTTTACAGAGGTAGAAAAATAGGCTGTAAATATGTGCATGTATCTCTCATTCTGTAATACCTGTGTAAAAAGTGAGATTGAATTTTGTACTTTAATATCTTAGGAACAAAAAAATCCTCCATTTTCTCAAAATTCATCTTTTTTTTGCCACAATATATTCTGAAAAAAGATGTCTAAACATGATATTTCTCGAAAATGTGCCTTCAAGGATTTTTTCAAATTTCCCAATTTTTCTCGAAATTTCTTCAAAATTGCTTAGACGTGCTTCATGGAGACTTGAGATGGTATGTTATGCTATCATGGATGCATCAATAGTCAAATCCAAATTTTCCTTCTCTTTCTTCTTGATTAGGGTTTCCTTTTCACTGTAATTTCAAGTAGGGTTTGTACTGCTCAAGGTCTAGTTTCATGCCTTAGGATTCTCCCTCCTTTATTGTGGGTCTTATTATCTTTTTCTATGGTGTTATTATTTTCATCCATGGTGTTTATATTTTCATCCATAGTGATATAAGGATATGGATAAGGTTTTTAGAGATGTGGGAAGGGTAAATTTGGGTGTAGGGGAACAAATTCACGATGTGGGAGTGAAACTAGGGTTTCTAGCTTGAAAACTCAAAACTTGAAACAAGGAGAATGAACACCATGAAATTTTCAATGACGAAATGTATGGAGGGCTTTGATGAGGTTAAATTACTTGTTTACAACTAAAAGAACCATGAATTGACGATTAGAAATACTTGTAAGAGGTTTTGGGCATTTTGAGTGAAGTTAGGCAGGAGCGCAACACCTTTTCCAGGAGTGTAGCATTGGTCTGCCAAGAGCACAACATCTTTTCCAGGAGCGTAGTGCCAAGCCCAGGAGCGTAGCGCTAGAATTCCAGGAGCGCAGTTCCACCTTCAAACATACTTTTGGATTATTCCCGAAGTCCAAATTAGGCGCATGATAGCTTGTTGGAAAGCTATTTCTATCTTCTACACAATTGACCTATCAAGCACTGAAAATGATCAATAATAGCCTCTCAAAAATAAATTCTCCCAATACTGGTCAAAAATTTTAGAATGGGGATGCAAAACGTGCAGCGTGCTCTTGAAGGCCACTTTTGGAGGCCTTCCTAAACTCAAAATTGAGCTCATGATAGCTCATTGGAAATCTCTCTCTATCAACTTATCATTTGATTCATCAAGAAAGTCATTTGGGCACTTCCACTAGGATACGATTTGAATTTCCCAAGGTCACTCCAAAATTGTAGCAACTCTCTTGTAGCAATTATATTTTTAAAATTTATCCTAACCATAACACTTGAATAAAAATAGAAGGAAATTTTTCTTTCTTGTTGTTTGATTAACAAAAACCTCTTTCAGTTTTGTGAAATTCATCTCCATTTGGTCATAAACATACTTTGAAACAAAAGGGCCCTATTTGTGGAAAATGATTTTTCCCTTGGAATGACTTCTTTAAAAATGATGGAGACATGATGTTTATGAGCCAAAATGGCCTCATACTTAATGAAATTTCATGAATTGGCTTGGGACCCACATTTCCTCTAATTGTCGGTGCAGGATGGTGCAATTTTGTTTTTGATGACCTTTAAACCCTAATACCTAATGGAGACTGACTGAATGAAACCATGATGAAGATGACTGAAATAATAATGACAATTTTTGGTGATGTTACACTCAGCAAAGTGGTGAAATGAGCCATCAAGTGATGAAATTTTTGAAAAGAGTGAGGTTTTGAGCTAGGACTACCTCCAGTGACCAATTTTTGCATGATGACCTAATGGAATGAAAAAAATTTCAAAATGGGACACTAATATGATGTGAAAAGAGATATTTTGATCACTGGTGGCAGGATGCAAAAAATGACACTAACATTTGCTCTAGCTGGGGATGGTAGCTCCTTGGAGGTGCCAAGAACACCCTAGACCAAGTAGCCTAACCATTGGGCATGGAGTCAAAAGATAAAAACAAAAATGAATATTGAAAACTTGACTCAATAAACTAAATGAAGACTTGACTGATTTGTTTTTGAAAACTGACTCAAAACTAACTGAAATAAAAATAACTTACCAAACTTATTGATGGAAGCATATCACCAAGGATTGAGGGCTTCAAATCCTGATGAAAACTACATGTATGTTGAAGTAATATGTACAATCATGTGAAGTGATCCTTCTGGTGTAACCAATCCAGAAGATGCCTAATTACTTGAATTATGCTCTCACTTTCCTCGAGCAGGCACAAAAAAAAACTAGGCCACTCCAAGTGTCCACTGAACATGTGCTTCTAGTCCATGAAAACAAGAAAATACATCTTCCCTGCTAACTACTAAGCAAATCAGTAAAAGGATCTTCAAAAATATGAAATGTTACCTTGTCTTGAGATCCAACAAAAATACAAGCACACCCTTCATTCTGATCTGAAAGAACACATAGTTTTTTATCCATAGGAAGGCATAGGGAAGTATGAATTTCTTCTATCTAAGTGTTGGCTGTAAATTCCTCAAGAATGGGCAACTCTGACACTATCTCTTGCACGTTGTCTATATTAGGATCATACTCCTCAAATTCATAGTCTAAATCATCCTTGAACATAAAACATTCTTCAAGATTTTTAAACATGACAGCCTTATCCTCTTCATGAAAGAAAATAGTCCCTATTAGTTCATCTCTTTACAGGAAATAATCATCACAAATTGGCTTACTCACACCAAATTCATGTATAGTTTCATCAATCTCATGCTTGTCATCATTTAAACTCGGATTTTCATTTTCAATGATGGAATAAGTTTCACTAACACATTCTTGACTATGTGAACACTGCAAACATGCATTATCTTGGGTTGTAACATGAATTTTCAGGAGTTGATCTATCTCATCTCCAAACAAAGGATAAACTTGAGTTTTATAGCAATTAACATTAGCTTTATGATTTTCATTTTCAAGATTAGGAATAGGCATTTCTCTTTCTTGGTCATGGTCTTTTTCATCCCAGGAGGAAGCTATTGATTCTTGTTGCGAGGAAAAATCATGTAGGGATTCTATGATCTCATCATCTAGACACTCTTAGTCCCCATAAAAAATTTCAAGAAACTCAATGAAATTATCAAATATATCACAACAACTATCAATCATCGACAAGGAATAATTAGAGCTTTGATAATGTTGAAATAAAACTGAATCAAAATCCTTCAGATAATATAAACTAGTAGATGGTAGACTCTCATACCATGATCTCTCTTTTTCCTCCAAGGTAGCCATAAACATATTCATTAGAAAATCTTCAGGAAAATCAATATTTAGTCTATGAATATGGAAATGAAATTTTAGCAAATGCAAACGAAGTATCTTCACTGTCCTGACCCTAAAATTTTGACAGTCCTAATTTCCAATCTATACAAGGAATTTGGTTTAGAAAACTAGGAATATGAGCTCGATTCATAGGAGCATACCTTACAGCAACTGAATCCATTTTGACAACAATGAAGTCACCAAGAATATCTTCAAACTATCGATTCTTCAAAAGTGGAGTCGCCATGAAAATTCTGAAGCTTTGGATTATTTGACAATGGAGTCATTAGGTGAATGATTCATCCTTCATATGCATCTGCCCATTTTCCACCATCAGCATCCAGATATAAAATTTTATGCTTGTCGTCCCAAGGAAGATCTATCACTTTCTTCCCTAGTATGGTCACCAATATGTTATCACTCTGCTTGATCTTTGAGGCTGAGAAGAGACTAGCAAAGGTAATTACAGACCAAGCTCTCACCAAGTAGATATGCCTACTAGGTAGGAGAGGGCTCTCTCGAATGGATCGCATCCAAGAGGGATGGATAAATTGGGTTTTAGGCTAGGAATAGTATCACAAGGGTTTTGATTGGTTGACTTGGGTGTTGGATGAGTGAATTATGTCAAAGAGGTAACTAGGTCATGTCAAATAAGATCAAAATTGCAGGCATATGATGGGGCAAGGTAGATAGGTACTTTAACACTTTAGGGTTTATAGGTGAGATGGACCAGACTGATGAGGTGCTAAAAAGAGCATGGTAGTACATGAATTCTTTTTAAACTGAAGAAATTGAAACAAATTATGGTGATTCTCCCAAAACAAAGCATAAAAGATGTGAACTGCTTATCAAACCTGAGAAGCAAACATATAATAGAACTAGAATGAAAATGGAAAGTAAAAAAAATTCATACATATGAAACAGAAGAATAAACTATGCCAAAGTATAGTACCACATGAATCCCAAAAGAATGGTTGCAACTCATCCAATATATTCCTGGCAAAATCTGAATACAATAGTGCCTTTGATCAATACAACAGCATCCAACCCCTAAAATGAGTGAAGAGGTGAAATATATAGACATGAAATAGCTTCTCCCAACCTTAGGGGTTGAATCCCAGAGTTGTAGAGCTGATCCAAAAAGGGTTGAAATGGAAACCTAAAGTGTAGGAAGGTCAAACTGACTCATCCCCAAATTGGTGAAACTGATTCATTCATCCTCGAAAAGCCTTTTACCTAATGTATTTACCTTTAAGTAACTCAAAAGTAATTTAATTACATTTACATCCATCATTTATATTATTAAAATCATTATTTTTCATAGTCAAACTCATAAAACTAGGAAAAAATTAGAAAAATCAGAGAATGGTCAGGGGCGCAACGCGAGTGTCTCAAGCATAGCACCAACTTCAGCTCAGCTTTTGAGGGGGTTGTTGATGTCCAAATTGAACTCAGGATATCTCATTGGAAATCATCTCTTGTATAGTTTCCAAAAATGTACTTGTTTTCCAAAAATTATTAATTTTATCTCCAAAAGTTTAATCTACCAAGACTGGTCAGAAGTGTAGCGCCTGCATAAAAATGAGGGCAGAAATGTCATTTTGAGGTGTTTTTAGCCATTTCTCCTTGCCATATTGTCCAAATTGGGTTTGAAAAGTGTCAAAATTGCATTTTTTCTACCTTATGAATCCAATGGTGGTCTTATTTTTGCATTTTGAGGCCCATAGAAGAAGCACAACGCTTAGTGCGTTGCGCTCCTCACAGTCAAACTGTGTCAAATTTATGGGTTCTTTTCACAAATAGGCCTCATAGATGGAGAAATATCTCCCTAACCATGAACTTTTTTTCAAAACAGAGAGAGTTTTTTTTTCCTTGGCATGCAAGGAACACAAACCTCCTTCAATTTCCCAATATTATTTTTTTATTGTCCACAATATTCTCTACACAAAGGTGACTTAAACAGGACTTTGCACAGGAAGAACAATATGTTGTGAAGATGTGCATGTATATCTCCTTCTGTAATACCTATGTAAAAAGTGAGATAGGTTTTTGTACTTTGATATCTTAGGAACAACAACCTCTTCCATTTTCTCAAAATTCAGCTTTTTTTGGCCACAATATTTTCTAGAAAAATATGGCTAAACAAGATATTTCTAGAAAATGTGCCTTCAAGGATTTTTTAAAATTTCCCAAATTTTCTCCAAATTTCCTCAAAATTGCCACAGACTTGCATCATGGAGACATGATATGGTATTCTATGCTATAATGGATTCATAAATAATCAAATCCAACTTATCCTTCTCTTTCTCCTTGATTAGGGTTTCATTTTCACCGTGATTTCAAGTAGGGTTTGTACTACTCAAGGTCTAGTTGAATGCCTTAGGATTCTCCCTCATTTACTTTGGGTCTTCTTCTCTTCTTCTATGGTGTTTTTCTTTTCATCATAGGATAGTAGGTTTATGGATTTTGGATTAGTGTAGGAAAATTTAGGGAATTGGGGAAGGGAGATAAGGAGCTTAGGGAAGTGGTAGTGGATATAAATACTTAGGGAAATGGGGCAAGGAAATTTATTATAGGTATAGGGAGGCTGCCTAGGAAATTTGTAGCCTAGGAGCTAGGGTTTTGGGGAATGTGTCTTAGGAATGGGGATTTAGTTATATATGGATATGGATAAGGGTTATAGAGATGTGGGAAGGGTAAATTTTGGTTTAGGGGAACAAATTTAGGATGTGGGAGTGAAACAAGGGTTTCTAGCTTGAAAACTCAAAACTTGAAACAAGGAGAATGAACACCTTGAAATTTGCTATGATGAAATGTATGGAGAGCTTTGATGAGGTTAAATTACTTGATTACAACTGAAGGAACCCTGAATTTATGAGTAGAGATACTTGCAAGAGATTTTGTGTGTTTTGAGTGAATTTGGGCACGAGCGCAACACTGGTCTTTCAGGAGCAGTGTGCCATAATGCCAAGAGCACATCGCCACCTTCAAACTTACTTTTGGATGACTTACCAAATTCCAAATTGGGTGCATGATATCTCGCTGGAAAGATAATTTTGTATACTACATAATGGACCTATCAAGAAATAAAAATGATTAAGTATAGCTCCTCAAAAATAGATTCTCACAAGATTGGTCAAAACTTGGAGAATGGGGGTGTAAAAATCACAGGGTGCTATTGAAGGCCATTTTTAGAGGCCTTTCGAAACTCTAAATTGAGCACATGATATCTCATTAGAAATATCTCTCTGTATAATTATCATTTGATTCATCACACAAGTCATTTGGACACTCCAGCAAGGCGAAAAGTTAAGTTTCCCAAGGTCACTCCAAAAGTGTAGCAACTCTCTTGTAGAAATTATATTTTTGGCATTTATCCCAAACCATAACACCTGTGTAAAAAAGGAATGAGGTTTTTATTCCTTGTTCTATGATTAACAGAAACATATTTAATTTTTTGTGAAATTCATCTTCATTTGGTTAGAAACATACTTTGAAGCAAAAATGGCCCTATTTGTGGCAAACGATTTGTGCCTTGGAATAAATTCTTAAAAAATTATGGACATGATGTTTATGAGCTGAAATGGCCTCATACTTGATGAAATTTCATGAATTTTCTTGGGACCACATGTCCTTTAAATGTTGGTGCAGGCTGGTGAATTTTTTTTTTTGATGACCTTGAAAACCCTGATACCTAATGGAGACTCTAACTGAATGAAACCATGATGAAAATGATTGAAATAATAATGAAAACTTTTGGTGATGGTACACTCAACAAAGTGGGGAAATGAGCCGAAAAGTGATGAAATTATTTAAAAGAGTGAGGTTTTGAGCTAGGACTACCTCCAGTGACTGAATTTTTTCATGATGACATAATGGAATGACAAAAAATTCAGAATGGGACCCTAATATGATGTGAAAAGAGATATTTTGATCACTGGTGGCAGGATGCAAAAATTGACACTAATAGAACGAAGTGTGTTGTACTATTTTCAAGATAAAATTAGTTTGTTTAAGAGTGAGTGAGATAAAATCCATCCTAGGAATGTTATATTAAGAAACATAAAAAGAAAATATAAGATTTTCTATATGCGTATAGGGGTGTTTTCTGGGAGCCTCAAGCGATACCACCCAAGAGGGAAGTGGAGCATGAGATTCAACTATTTATGAACTCCCTATTTCCAAATATTGGGCTATATAGGAAGTTTGTTATAGAAGCAAGTGAGGTGAATAAGCAGGTGCAACAACTATTGGAACAATGTGTCATTCAATAAATTAACTCCCCATGTGGGTCACCCCTAATCATTGTGCCAAAGAAGGATGGGACTTGGTGGATGTGTGTTGATTATAAGGAATTAAACAAAATTTAGTTAAAAAGTAGGTACCCCATACCCATGATAGGTTATCCATTAGATAAATTTCAGCAAGCCAAATACTTCACTAAGATGGAATTAAAGTTTTGATACCACCAAGTTCAATTTAGAGAAGACGATATCTCAAAGGTTTCCTTAAAAACCAAAAAAAAATTGTATGAGTGGTTATTCATGTATTTTGGCCTATGCAGTGCACCAACGACATTTATGAGGTTAATGAATGATATAATTCACCCTTTTTATAGGTTCATTTTTTTATTGTTTGTTTGGATGATAATTTGGCCTATTTATGTTTCCATTGATGCCACACATTGAAGTAATGTACTCATGAGTCTATATTTAAAGTCTTGAGTATATTGTATACTTTTTGAAGGTTGTCATGCGGATGTAAAATCATGCCATAAGTGTTTTTCAAAATCTACAAATTTCGACAGAAGTATATTCCCTAGACTTGATGGCCTAGTCTAGAACAACAGAGAGAGAAAGAAGTAATATTTTCCTAAAAGTAAATATACAATGGGATGAAGCCTACCTAGAATATATCATATGCTTCACTCCTATCTTGGCTTGTACGCTCCGATCCTAGCTTTGATCGCTATAATAAGAACTTGCACAATTGAAAAACAAAAGAAAACGATGTCCTACATCTATGTAGCATCACATAATCACTTTATTCGATGGATCAACATGGCATTGAAATACATGAAATCATAACATCATATATAGGAAAAAAATGAACTCTTTGTATTAATAGAAATGGATAGAGTTACAATCAAATATAGGAGTTGATCTTGTAGAAGAGCTTCTCCAAGTTTACTTGTCCTTATTTTCCACAAAGTGTACCTCTATCTCACCCTAATGCATATAATAATGACTTTCACAGTAGCAACATGAGGGTATAATATTTCTCCAAAATACAACCCCTAGCTTGTGGATGGCCACAAATATATATATTATAGGATGGTAAGTTAAGAGGTTTTATCCATTTACCAATCTAGGCTTGAGATCCACTCTTGATGGGAGGATGAGCTCAAGGGATAAGGGGTAAAATCTCTAAGGTAGGATAGGATAGGATTCAAGACTTTCATCCAAGGTAAATAGTTATAACAACTCCTCGAAGCTTCTAGAAGAGGAGGCATTGGGATTATTTTATTTTTCCTGAATTTCTAGACTCAACACACCCCCATCAAGGGAAAACCTGTTGGTATTCAAGGCAGATCCAAAGAGAGCCAACATAATAGTGAACATTGATCTTTGAAGGGCCAAGGTGCATTGGGCCTAAAAATCACTAAAATGAAGCAATTTCAAGAAGAAATCCATGGATTTGAGAGAGTCGTGCTTAGGGATTTGTGTAGGGAATATGAAAAAGTGTTCAAAGGATGTGAATGATCATGTTTGATGGCATGTTGACAAAATGCGAAAAAATGGCCTATAATAGATTGCCCCGTAAAGTGAAAAGTCATAAATGACAACTGATGACTAAAGAGATTTACCTTGTGACAAGTTAGGATCAAGAACAACAGGCGAGATCATCTTATATTACAATATATTTACATCATGGCATATTTTTTGAGGGAGGCATACCCATACTCAACACATAAGTTAGCATTACATGTACAATGATCAAAAGATGCATCCAGTGATGACAAATGGTGGGCACATGACTGGATGAATGTCTGTATGATCATAGCCATCATAATTTGTGATCTTGTATTAATACTAAAATCGTAGCCCATATAGATGAAACTAGATTTGTGGTCTTCTATCTCATTCACATGAACATTTGAATGTACAAGTCTAACCATGTGAATAAATGAGCTAGAGTCCAACATGGTAGACACCATCTGATTACCAACCAATGATGTAAGACATCAATGGTTGCGAGATAAACCATTGATAATACTAATGGCTCTCAAGGTACTACACTACAATCTATATGGTGTGAATGAATGAGTTGAAGTTGAACACCACACAGAATGTTTCGGTCGAAGGAAATTGATGTAAACCTATCATCGATAGAGAGAAAACTTTTTGTTGATGTAGAAAGCACCAAGGTACTCAATGGTTATTTCTAAGTCAACTTCCTAGATATTGGGTTGATGTTGACAGCAAGCGACGTGTCACAGGAGGGCCTTGATGTATCCCCCATCAACTACACAAAACGGGTATCATGATTTGAGACGGAATGATGATGATATGGAACTGGATCAGGAACAACAAACATGGAATGAAGGCTTAAGAGTATTTTAACATATATTGACTGAATGACTTCTCTTGAACACATCAGTTACCTTGAATGGAGTTGGAAGCATTGAATCAAAACAAAAAATGGAGGCTTTGAAATGGTGTGATGAACCAAAAGACAAGCACATTTCCCAACATAATAGCCACGGAGATGAAGTGGAAGATTTTCATGTTCAGTATTGATCTGCTGCCATTAATAAGTGGAGTACCTTGTTTTCTAAATTTCTCTAACCATATTGGTCAGTACCTCTTTATTTTTTAACAAGCTTGAGAAGGATAACATATGCTTGATCTTTAACTTCATCCTTCGGATGAATCCCTCCAAGTATGTTTAACGAACCCTTGGAAGGAGTGCTTCGATCTCATCATGATCAATGAGTTTGTTGTTGTTTTATGTTTTTATGATTCCAACAAAGGAAAAAACTCGACATCTTTTTCATGTTTAGAGAGTATGAAAAAGAGGCGGAAAAGAAAAATCCAAAGGTTATTTTTTGTAGATAGTCCCTTGAGTCTGAAAAGGAAAAAAAAAATACCCAAGAGAACCTTCTTGATCGAATAAGGTATTACTTTTTTGTAAGTATTTTATCTCAGTCTGGAAAAGGGTTAAACTTATACTGAGTAGATATCTTTTCATTTACCTTAACAAGTTTTAAAAGACAAGTGCTTGACAATATTTTCATATTTTTGGAGTATAGAAAGAGCTTAAAGAGGACACCTCCTAGAGGGACGAGTGGTATAAATGGTAGAAACGGGTTTTGGTCATGATGTAATTTTTCAAAACATGTAGAGGTGAAGATATTGGCTAATAAAACCACTCATTATAGTGGTTCCTCAGGAAAGGGTGAAACAATCAAGTGAGAGCGTATGATCGGCCAAGAAGATGGTGACTATGGAATGAGAAACCAAGGCTCATCTGGAAAAAATAGGCTAACAAAAATGGAAATCATGCAGGATAGGATGAGAATGTTTTCATTTTTACACAAGATTGAAACATGGGAAACTATGCTTAAAATAAGTTGGCATGCCCCTAGCATAATAACTCAATTCGAGGACATGCCCCCCAAGCTTTATTCCATTCACCAAAGTAGGCTATCAGTGACTAATAGGTGGATGGAATGAAGGTTCATTTACAAGATCAAGTGAAAGACTCAACTGGAAATTTACTAGATCTAATCAAAGAATCGAATTGGAAGGGGATATATGTTTCATTTTTTAACGAGCTTGACACAGGAAAATAACTCTTCTCATGGGATCTTGTTTAATTTTTTAATGAGCTTGACAGAAGAAAAGGAACTATGATCATATAACCTTTATCATGACTTGTAGAAGGCCATGGCTTCCAAGAGGTTCTCATTAGATGGGATAAAAATGCTCTAGAATGGATACATATCAAAGGACCTAATGGAAATATTAGGATCCAATTCCCCTAGTAAATGATTCACCATATCACCTATTGTATCTAGGTTAAAATAAGTTGATAAGACATATAAAGTATCATCTTCATTAGTAGGTACATGAATGGGATAGGTAGCCACATAATTAACTTGTGGCGGGGAAGATACCACCTACACATTCAAAATTCTTAGGGAAGTAGGATCATTGGCAATCAAATCAGGACCAACAAATGAAAGTTGATCAATAGTCACAATCCTTCCATCATGTAGGACGAACATCACTTGAAATAGTATGGAAACAAAAAAAATTCATAGTATAAACATATTCTTGCCCCAGGAGAAAATTAAATTCCAAAGGGCCCATGACAACGATAACATCAATAAATACCTTTTTTCCTCCCAAGGCAACATGAAACTAAGGAAGGATCCCTAAGGGTTTACTATTTCTTTTTTAAAATCTAATAGATTCGGAGTGGCAGACACAAGTTGTAGGGAACCCAAACCTTTCCAAGCAGTGGAGGATAAATACTAACAAAATATCCCTCATCTATAACAGTGTGATGGATATTATTATCATAAGCTTTTATGATGATCTTAAAATTCATGTAAGAAGGGAGATGACGTTATTTTAATCGACTAATGGCTTGTTTTCTTAGAGGGGGTTTCATATGAACGAGAGAAATTTCCCCTTGTTTGGTATAATCAGAAGAAACAAGAAGAACCTAAGTAGTATGAGACTCACTCTCTACGGGAAAGGTGTGATAAACTGAAGGTGGAATCAAGTCAACCATTTTCTCAACCAATGGTTAATTGGGAACTCACTCATGGGATTCACGTTTAGAGAGAGTGGTATTGATTGGATTCATATTTTGATGAATCTCCTTCATCAAAAAGTGGAGGATTGGGAGAAATCTTCCAATAACCTACAGGAAGTCGTGGCTGAGAATTTTTAAGATTTTCCAACACTTTTAAGGCTTCCTCCATATAAGGACAAAGGTGAATATTATGATTCCCTTCACATAACTTATAGGTAAATTTGACTTTACCCTTTTTCCCATGGAACTTTGTATCACTAGGTGGTGGTTTATCACTAGCATGATCTCCATAGGTTAATGAAAAAGGATGATGTGATCATGTGGACCACACTTCTAATACCTTGGAAATACCAAGAAAATATCTAATAATTGTTTCACCCTTACAAATCATGCAAGGGAATTTAACTTTGTGGGTTTGATTTAAAGGTTTCCTCATACTAGTTGCATCGTTAGCAATGGTTTCTTGGTTCCCCCCCCTTCTTGTTTTGTCTCTTCTTATGTGTACCCACTCTATCTTCAAGACTTTCACCAAGCGAGGAGGAAGAAATGGCTGAAGAAGAAACAAGTCAAGAAGGAAAAGGGTCAAATTTAGGATCAACTTGAAGTTGATTCTATTCAGGTGGATGAATACTTGTTGTTGGGCCGCTAAATTGTCACTTATTACCATTTCTTAACATATATTTCATCAATTCATACCATTCTTTTATCACATTATTTATCATAATTTATCATTTAATCCCATTTTATAATTATTTATGCTCTTATGGATAAGTAATATTTATTCTCCTTTTTTTTAATAAATTGAATATTATTATGAATTATTTTGTAAATGATGGCTTATTTAATGAATTGTTATAACTCACAATTTTAGCCTCCAAGTTCTCTTTCAGATTGCAAATCTAATCTTTAAGTTCATAATTACATACTCCAACTCAGAAATTCATTGGAATAACAAGTGACAGTTTTTCGTTGGACATTTCGGGCAAACGAAGAAGAATATTGAAAATGTGAGACATGAGTTTTGTGAAGAACAGACCAAAATAGTTTTTCATGAGTATTTTTCCAAAATTCAGTCTTCATTGGGAGAAACACAAGGTTCTTTGAAGGAAATTTTCGTAGATTTTCTATTGTGGCCATTTTTCAAATTTACTCAATTGCAATAATCAAATTCGACTTGTTATAGCTGAATCATGGTGGAAAGATCTCTTAGATTTTGTAATCAGTTGGTTGGAAACTTTCCTTTTGTATCTTGTATATTTAAAGAACACAAATCAGAGTGAGAGGAGAGGGGATCATCATCTTGACTCTATAACTTTCAATCATCATAATACATAAATATTACGTTGTTGTTACATGTGTTATCTGATTTAGTTTCCGTTAAGTTCTTTCTCTTCCTGTGCCCTGCTAGGGAGAAAGGACCCTCCTATTTAGTAGGGATTGCAGTGGTTAAAGTAGCTGTGTATACATATTTCTATTTTCTTTATGTATTAGTGGAAGTGTTGTTGCTTTTTTTTTAGCTGTGAATAGATCTGCTTCAATTTCAATGTTTTATATGATGTTACACATATGAGATCAGAGATACCAGCTGGGTAATTGCTATGTGGCATGCTAGGAAAGATTAATTAAGGTGTGATTACAGTCTTGTAGATCATTTCATTTCCACATGAGTGACTTCCTTCCAGCATTTACTTCAGCAACGATTTCCTTTATTTGGATTTGCTTCTGGTTGGGCGTATTGGCACAGATAGTGCAGCTATCATTGAAAAAATGACGTCCCTAGATTGATAATTTATGTGCACTGTTTTAGTCATTTAATAGTAATTAATACAACCCAAAATTTTGGCATCATTTCTGGGGATGGCAGTGACGATCCAATCAACCAGAGTTGTTTCTTAGAAGATATAGTGTACCCAGTCTACAATTTTCGGGTAGCAAGACGAGAGGTAAGAACCTGCGCAGTGCTCTAACGAAGTTGAGTGGGCTCACCAATGCTACACTGGGGCACTTAGAGGTGCAATTTTCATGTTTTTTTTTTTTAGCGTGTCTCCAGTGACACAATTGTCAAGCAGTAAGACAAGAGGTAAGAATATGTGCAACGCTCGAACGAACTTGAGTGGGCTCACCAATGTCTTGTTGGGACACTTAGAAGTGTGAATTTTTTGGAATTTTTTTTAGTGTCTCCAAAAACACAATTTTTAGGCGGTAAGACGAGAGGTAAGAACCCATGCAACACTTTATCGAACTTGAGTGGGCTCACCAATGTCTTGCTGGGAAACTTATAAGTTTGAATTTTTGAGTGTTTCTTTAAGATGTCTTCAACTATACAGTCGCTGGGTGGTAAGACGAGAGGTAAGAACCTATGCATCCCTCTAACGAACTTGAGTGGGCTCACTGCTGTAGAAAATGAAGCACTTATAGGATTAATTGATAAAAATAGGGCCCATGTGTGCCAGTAGGATGATAGAACAATCCACAAACACCCCCCACTCTAAAAAGCCCCAAAAATTCATGGGATGAGGTTAAGGAGCAAAGCATCAACACAATCTCGAATCCATTCGAGGAACTTCACAATATAAAAATTATGGGAAATCGAGACTATATTGAAGATTGGTTTCACTATGTTTTTTTTCTCGCAACATCACACCATACTTCAGCAATTCTTGGCACCATCCTTAACAGGGAAGTTGGTCTCTCATACCCTAGTACTTATCAGCATGCATCTTTCAATAATGGGTATGTGCATACTTGAAGCCTTATTTCAAAAATGGCTTCATTGGAGGTACTCATATACATAAGTATATTTTACTTTTCAAGGTAGAATAGTGTAGTGTAGAAAATATAATAAATGAGGACATAAATAAATACATTTCTTTATATGTAAAAATAATTGTTTTTGTTGCAACATGCTGTGAAATTTGACATTGGTGATCAATATTCGAATTTATTTATGTATGTAGATGTTTTATATTGGAAAATGGAATTTCTAAAAAGACACATTCATTTTTATCACCTTCCTGGAAAAATTCCTTGATTATCTTATATTATGGCTTTCAAGCTTGACGAAAATTTTGGAAAAAAAATCGGGACAATCATGTTTTGAGGGACCAAATGAGAAAATTTTCAAGACCCGTTTCTATCCTACATAGCCGTTTATTTCTACTTTCTAACCCAATTTTGATCACTCGATTTATATTTGAAACGAAAAATTTATGACTAAAACAATGATAGGATGTCGAGTAGGCATCTCGGGAACATAGTTGGGACAGTCAGTTTTTGGAGGTCTAAATGACTAGATTTTTGAAACCTGTTTCTATGGGATATTCCCCTATGAATATAGTTTACAATAAAACTTGAATAACTTTAAATCGATGTTTTATGAGAAATTTATGACCACAATACTAACTGTTTAGCATAAATCAGCACTCTTGAAACTCTGTTTTCCTGGCTGTTCACTAGCGTATTTGACCCATAAATTCTTATTTCCTTAAAAACTTGTCACTATTGGGGATATATACATGAATATAATTAAATATCAAATTTGAATCTGTTCAATCCATCATCAAATGAAAAATTTATGCTTAAAATATCAACTATTGGTTCGAGCTGAAAAATCGAAAATGACTCTGTTATGCAGGTTGTTCTAAGAAAATTTAACATACCACTACATGGAATTTTTAAAACCTATTTATATTGAGACATATATATGAATTCACTTTAATTTGGCTTTTGAATCACTCAAATTGGATGAAAAACAAAGAAGTTATGATTGAAACACTACTGGTTAGTATGGTTGGCCACCACTCCCCCACAGGTAATAAATTTTCTTTGTTTATATTTCCGTGGATTTTTTTTTACAAAGTAACTAATTGTCATTTTTTTTCACGTATTGAATGAGGAGAGCCCGTTCATCTCTCTTCTTCCATGATTTTATGTTTTATTGCAGGTAGATGCTCGTTTTTTGCAGGTCTCAAGAGAATAAATGAGGTCAATTTATGAACAAGTGCTTTTGAAGACAACGATAATGAAATGAGAACATTTTCAAAGATGTTTCCTCACATGGAGAAAACCACATGAATATTTTTGATCACTTAACGGATTTATAACATGAGAAATGAGAAATTTATTTCCATTTGAAGATCCAAGTCATTTCTGAAAAAGAATTTTTCCATTCATTCACCATTCACGAACAACATTGTTGCAACAAAAATAATAACCATTGTAACATAAGTTGTTTATTTATTTATTGGTTTTCAATAAAGAAACGTCTATTTTCTGATTTATCTTATGTTTTTATGCTTCATATATTGTTTACTTCAAGGCCACATTTTTGTTTTGTTCTCAAAATAAAATAAGCGAGTTCTTAAGTTTCATGATGTTGTTACTCCAGAAAAATTTTCTAAGTGTTGGATGTTGTTACACCGTCAATGTTGTTACTCCATTATTATTGTGACTCCGTCACTACTGTTACACCGTCAGTGTTGTTACTCCATCACTGTTGTTACATCGTCAGTGTTGTTACTCCATTACTGATGTGACTCCGTCAGTGCTGTTACACTGTCAGTGTTGTTACTTCATTACTGTAGTGACTTCGTCACTGCTGTTACACCATCACTATTGTTACACCGTCAGTGTTGTTACACCATCATTGTTATTACATTGTCAGTGTTATTACTCCATCACTGATGTTTCTCCATCACTATTGTTACTCCTCTGGTGCTATTACTCTGAAAAATTTTCTAGTATTTGGTGCTGTTACTCCAGGAAATTTTCTAAGTGTTTGATGTTGTTACTCCTCCAGTGATGTTACTCCATGGTGATGTTTTTTCTAAGTACTTGGTGCTACTACTCCTCTAGTGTTGTTACTCTGCCAAGGTAAGTTTCTAGGTACATCCTCGACCGACTCCGTGGATTTCATTGGTATTTTACTGATGACATGACCAACTATGAGTGATGACAAACATACTTTAGTTTGGGGGAGGTCTCGTATTTAGTAATGAGGATTATTATTATGGTAAGTCTTGTCAGGAATGATTCACTCTTAATTCCTCATTATTTTTTAAAGTGACTAATCCTCTTTCATGTCACCTTCCTAACATCATTCTTTTTTCCCTTCCCCTGTTATTACCTAAGTCCTGGTTGTTGTCACCACAACACAACTATTGTTGTTGGCCAATTTTCATGTTGAATTCAAAATATGAAGGTCTTTCTGATTTGTTTTTCTCTTTGGTGAATAGGAAATACTTTTAATGGTTTAGGCCCTCTTTGACATAGTTATTGGGTAGTCAATTTATCTTTGTTTATCTATAAACACAATCTTATTTTAAGGAACAATTATGCAAGGATGATTTCATCATGCCAGCATTCAACTTTCCTAATGGGTCAAGTCCCTGATCTTGTAAAATTTATGAAGATGACCACAAAATTGTATTTAAATTTCCGCCATTATGTAATCAATTTTTCTTCAACCACAATCTCAATAATGAAAAATATATTTATCGTCGGTCATTTGAAGGTTATTATTTTTTGAGAAGAAAAATTATCAAAGTTGAAAATAGTTACTACACAACTTTTTCCGCCACCCCTAGCTCTTAAGGAGCTGACCTGCCACCCCATCTATTAAGTAATCTTTTATTGATTTAAAATAACCATAGTTTATTTCTAAAGATAAATATTCAACTAGAGGATTGGAGGTCTCATCACGAGCCGACCTACCATGATCATAGGTCCTAATAAAGTGACATTACCACTGCTGGTCACCAAGCCACGGTAATGGCCTTCGATCATAAAATTGAAGGACCAGAGGTCTCATCACAAGCTAACTTTTTCAATTTTGTTAGCTCCCATGAATGAGATTGTTATTAGCTACTTACCATGCTAGAACAATGATCTTCAGTTGACATCTAATCAAATTGAAATGCTTTTTGTAACTATGTACTTATTTCTAATAGATGGGACACTGGTATCTCAATGGGTTAAGAAGGCATCCCTATCGAGGCTATGGATGCCTGCTGGTGGTAGTGGCTATGGCTATGGTATAGAAGTTAATTTACTACTATAATCTACTTTTTTACCTTGTTTTCTCAAATCCAATTTCTGATAAGCTGACTGTTGGATATACAAGGTTTTCCAGAACTCATGGTTGATGGGGTAATATTTAATCGGTTCTTAGATGATGGTGGTTATGGTTTATATCTATTATTGAGTTATAAATATTTACTTTACATGTCAGGGATGAAACTTTTAGGATATTTGATAGTTGACATTTTGTATTATCTAATCCATCATTCCTTTATTCTACAAGTATCATATCTTTAACCAAAGATAGTTGTTTTTCCCAGTCAGTCACCATTTATTCATAGATTAACACCACTACTATTTTGACGTGGAATAAAGAGGCCTAATTCTGATTTTGAATCCCAGGTAATTGGACAGACCTTGAGAAGCATAATTTTTGTGTTGATAACAACCGAAGCTTATAGGTATAGGGAATGCATATTTTATCTTCTTCTCCATTATTATCCCATGCCATTCACAATATTATTATGTCACTTTTATATGTAATGAGGTAATTGAGGTGATGAATTAATGATTAAGGATACTCATGAGATGTTTTATAGATTATGGGGAAACTAATCAGTTTGGTGGAAGGAAAAAATGCTACACTTTCTTATTACTTTTTCAACTTGGATGGCTTCCACCTTCCACATCACTTTCAGCATCATCTCATCGTACATCAAATTCAATAATTGTCAATCCATAAAGCTCATTCCACATTTTTATGGAGGTAAACCTTGAGGTAAAACAACATAAGTATTTGATTTATTAAGAGTTTAGGAGAATTTTATGAAAAACCATTGAGCATTATTCACCCATATTTTTAAACCATTATTTCCCCTTCTTTACCACTTCCAATTTTTCATAAACACAAAATCTTTCAGTTTGGGGGAGTGTTACTTTCATTATCATGAACTTGCCACTAATATTATTTATCATCCATCAATCTCCTTATTCATTCGCAAAATATCTCTTATTTTATGTTCTTATAAACTAAGCAAAGATCTCAACAATGATCATAGCGACCACCTCAACTTGTTTTCTAGTATAGCATGAGGACATGCTAATTTTCTAGTTTTGGGGAGAAAGAGTTGCTATGTTTCAAGAAAAACCACTTTTACCTACAACCATTTTGTTGATATATTGAAATATTTTTCCATTGCATCCTATAGATTCGATTTTCGGATTCAAGAAGCATTGATATAGTATAAATTTTCTTGCAATATTTTAGCAAAATCTGCTTTGTAATTTTTGAGAAAATGGTTAATGAAGTTTGTTCTTACTTGTATCATACTTTGTTACAACTTCATATACATCTAGTTGAAAATGAAAATTGTTACAACTCCATTAATTGAACATCTATTATTTTAAGGAATAATTTAGGGAATAACCATTTTCTTCCATCAATATCATGAGTTGAAGTGCACATCTTGATTATTTGAATTACAACTTCGCTAATACAAAGGCATTGGGTTGCATGAGGAAATGCAACATGTTCAGTTTGGGGGCGATGTTGGGCCACTAAATTGTCATTCTTATTACCATTTCTTAACATATATTTCATCCATTCCTAACATTATTTTATCACATCATTTATCATAATTTATCATTTAATCCCATTTTATAATTATTTATGCACTTATGGATAAGTAATATTTATCCTCCTTTATTTTTAATAAATTGGATATTATTATGAATTATTTTGTAAATGATGGTTTATTTAATGAATATTTTATAACTCATAATTTTAGCCTCCAAGATTTCTTTCAAATTTCAAATCCGATTTTCAAGTTCATAATTAAATATTCCAGCTTAGAAATTCGCTAGAATAGCAAGTGATATTTTTTCGTTGGGCATTTCAAAGAATAATATTGAAAATGTGAGACATGGATTTTTTGAATAACAGACCAAAATAGTTTTTCCTTGGCATTTTTCCAAAATTCGGTCTTCATTGGGAGAAACACAAGGTTCTTCAAAGGACATATTCGCAGAATTTCTGTTGTGGCCATTTTTCAAATTTCCTCAATTTCAATAATCAAATTCGAATTGTTACAACTGAATCATGATGGAATGGTCTCTTAGATTTTGTAATCAGTTAGTTGGAAATTTCCCTTTTGTATCTTTTATATTTAAAGAACACAAATCCGAGAGAGAGGAGAGGGGATCATCATCTTGACTCTGTAACTTTCAATCATCATAATACAGAAATTTTGTGTTGTTGTTACATGAATTATCTGATTTAGTTTCCATTAAGTTCTTTCTCTTCCTGCACCCTGCTAGGAAGGAAGGGCCCTCCTCTTTAGCAGGGATTGCAGTGGTTAACGTAACTATGTATACATATTTCTATTTTCTTTATGTATCAGTGGAAGTGTTGTTGCTATTGTTTTAGCTGTGTATACATATTTCTATTTTCTTTATGTATCAGTGGAAGTTTTGTTTCTAATGTTTTAGCTGTGAATAGATCTGCTTCAATTCCAATTTTTTATATGTTTCTACACATATGAGATTAGAGATACCAGTTGGGTAATTGTTGTGTGGTGCACTAGGACAGATTAATTGAGGTGTGATTACATTCTTGTAGATCATTTCATTTCTACATGAGTGATTTCATTCCAGCATCTACTTCAGTAATGATTTCCTTTATTTGGATTTGCTTTTGGTTGGGTGTATTGGCACAGACAGTGCAGTTGTCATTGAAATAAAATACGTTCCTGGATTGATAATTTATGTGTAATGTTTTAGTCATTTAATAGTGATTAATACAACCCAACACTTGCTTTAGAAGCAGTTTGGACATTCGGAACCAAAGAGGTCGAAACTAACCAAAATGGAAAACCAATGGTAAATCCGGGAAGGGACAACATTACCATATAAGGAGGAAAAGGACTAGGATTCCCATCAGATGGGTTTCCTTGATTGGTTGAATCAGGAACTGTCACCATTAGTCTCAACATAAGATCCACTAAGGAGGTATTCCACGGTGAGGATGTGGTTCCATGGTAAATTAATTTTAGAAATTAACAACAAAAATAGACCAAAATATGGGTAACTAGGAAAAAGGTTTATCAAGAAACCATGAACTGAAATATACCACCTTGGAGAACAAAGTATTTACGTACGGGTAGGAAATATCCTTGAATTTTTTATTCGGTGTATCATGATATACAAGGCAACCAATTCAGTTACCTATGGTGAGGATAGCAACCTATAGGGGAATTTCAAAATATAATCGAAGCTATGTGGATTTGAAATCCATAGTATTGTTGTCTAATGCATAACCATTCGATGAGAGCATTCCCATATCTTATACACATATGTTCATGGAATAGGATATTACCCCCGGAATGTAATGTTGACAAAAAACAACAACTCTTATGTTTAAAGATGTTGGAACACATCTCTATCCTAGACATCTATGTGTGTCATTAAGTTTCCAATGCTCCTTAGATTAATTGAGGTAAATTTTAGAGTTGATCTTGAATTATGTTTTGATTTCAAGGCTCAAAAATCAATGTCACCTAAACACACCTATGATGCAAATAATATGAAAAAAATAACTCTTTTCATTTCCTTTGAAAAATTAAAGGCATAACTAAGTAGGGGAAGAAGAAATCAACCAACAATGCAAAAATCAATATCCTCAACTAAACTTTTCCAATCAAAATCAAAGCCCTCTATGCAATGCAAATAATTATTTTTCTTTTCCTTTCTTTTAATGTTTCAAATTAAAAGAAACATATTAATGCAACTTGATTTTTGATGAAAAGAAACTAGAAAGACTTTTAACTTTAACGTAAATGTAACTTTTCAAATTCAACAATCAATCAATGCATACAAACCTGAATTGACAAGAAGAAAGAAAGAACGAAACAAAATCTTATCAAAAATATTATGTCACTCAGAGGTGATTAACACTCGTACACAATTTAGCCCCCCCTCCACCCCAGGCGATTGCGAGGGAATTTATTTCACAAAAATAAAAGGAAAAAAAAACACAATTTAACACTACAGAATTCCAGTTTCACACACAAAACCCTAGATGCCAATGCAAACAGATTTTTCTTTTCAATTTCACTTAATTTTCAAATATGATGAAAATAAGATGCATGTCTAATCACTGATAAAAGAAAAGTTTTCAGAATGATGAATAAAACACCAATTTATTCAAGCATTCAATGATCAAACAAATCATTTTTCTAGTGACCTAATGATAATTTCAAAGGAAAATATAAAAAAATTATTATCAAAGCACTTAAAGCCAAAAGAAAACCAAATGGAGGCTTATAATACACCACTATACACTCAAATACCTAAGTTGAACAGAGAGAAAATAAACACAAAATAAAATTCGTTCATGAACAGGGGCTAACACAGGTGTTGGAGGAGCACTAGTGTTATGCAATGTAGGCTCAAAGAAGGCTTAGAAGGGTTGCAACGCTCTGTCTCTAGAACATAGGGAGAATTAATAAGGGGATGTAAGGTTCTGACACAAAAACGCTAATTGAAACCCAATGAAAGCATCTTCCTAGGTTCGTTCTTGACTGAATAAGACAGTGAAAGTCTTAAGAAGAGGTAAAAAAATCACTAAGGACAAGGAAACCACCAAGAGAATACACCATTCATGAGTGGAGTCACCAATTTTCTATGTGGAATCTATGACTGTGACAAACGTATCTTCCTTAGACTTGATGGCCTAGCCTAGAACAATATAAAGACAAATAAGCTAATGTTTTCCTTAAAGTAAATATACAATGGGATGAAGCCTACCTGGAGTCTGTTGTATGCTTCAATCCTCTCTTGGCTTGTATGCTCCAGTCCTAACTCCGATCTCTATAACTAGAACCTTCACAATCAAACAACACAAGCCAAAAATCTACAACATCTATGTAGCATCATCTAATCACTTTATTCAATGGATTAACATGGCATTGAAATACATGAAATCATAACATCATATATAGGAAAAAAAATGAAATCTTTGTATTATTATAAAAGGATAGAGTTAAAACCAAATATAGGATTTGATCTTGTAGAAAATATCCTCCAAGTTTACTTGTCCTTCCTTGCCACAAAATGTACCTCTATGTCACCCTAATGCATAGAATAATGACTCTCATAGTAGTAGCATGAAGGTATAATGTATCTCCAAAATCCAACCCCAAGCTTGTGGATGTCCACAAATATATAGAAGAGGATGATAAGTTAAGAGTTATTATCCATTTACCAATCTAGGCTTGAGATCCACTATTTATGGGAGGATGCACTCAAGGGATAAGGGGTGAAATATCCAAGGTAGGATAGGATAGGATTTGAGACTTTCATCTAAGGTAACTGGTTATAACAACTCCTAAAATCTTCTGGAAGAGGAAGCTTCAGGATTATTTTATTTTTCGAGAATTTATAGAATCAACGCACCCCCAGTAAGGTGCAACCTCTTGGTGATCAATGCAAGTCTAGAGAGAGCTAATATGTTGGTGAATGTTCATCTTTGAAGGGCTAGGGTGCGCTGGGCCTAAAAATCACTGAAATGAAGCATTTTCATGAAGAAACTAAAGGATTTGAGAGAGTCATGCTTGGGGCTTTATGTATGGAGGATGAAAAAGTTTTCAAATAATGTGAATGATCCTTTTTCAAGGCCTATTGACCATATGTGACAAAATTTCCTATAATAATAAGTCTCAGGAGGTCTACAGGATAGGTGTCATTAGGTGACAAGGCCTCATTTGAAGCTGAGCTACACTTGTTCTAGAAGTCTAGTTGATGATGTGTGTGATGTCATATTGAATATTATGCAGTTGGGTTCCTGATGTCAAGATGAGTTTGAAGGGATGGTTTACAATTCATTTCACTCCCCTGAAGCTTTGGTTCAAGTTTGAGGGTTGCATATTTTTTTTTAAGCTATTCTCTACCCCAGTCGCATGGATGGAGGCTAATCAAAGTGTCTGAAATAATCCAATCATTGGGAGACAAGGTTATGTGAGCGAGTGGAGCTTCCCAGTGGAATTTTTACAATGCGGAGAGAGGGGTTGAGGAAGAACAGACCCAGTCGCATGGGAAAAGAATTTTGGGAGCAACTGGAACTCTATAGTCATTGGCTTGCAGTTACTGTGTGAGTGACTAGAACTGAGTTTTTCAAGTGTTGTGCATGCGACTGGGGAAAAACATGAAAAACTCTATGTATTCCTCGCGCTCTCTTGGAATTAAATTTTTTTTGGTGGATATTATTGTCAGAATTTTCTAAAAAAAGGTCAGGACGAGTTGTGCGACCTACAAAAATTGATTAAGTTTGAAATTATCAAAAGGCTAGTGGAAGGAGAGGTTTGATATGGTCAAGATTCCAATCTCAATCATTTTTGAAGTGTGTGAAAAGGTTTTTTGTGAGCTCCATCATAAAACATTAATTTACTTAACCATATCCAGATTCTACAAATATGAGAAGGAAACAAGTTCATTTTTTGGTTTGAAACCAGTGTGTGTGAGTGAGTGAGTATGCTTGAGTTGAAAGTGAAAAAACAGTGAGTTCCACAGTGAGTTCAAAATTTTTGAATTGCAGTGTGCTTCAGAGAATACTCTTCAACAAAATTTCATATTAGTGTGGAGAAATTGAAAATAATTTTGGAGACTTGTGTGTGGAGATAACTTTTCTCTCAATTGGAGTGTGGATTGTGGATACATGAGTGTGTCTATTTGTTACATGTTTTGTTTATTCTCATTTTTGAATCATATCATTTGATTGCATAATTGTTTGTACTTAGAGAGGGAGCTTCAAACTAAGTGCATGTTATTTTTCTATTATAGGAGTGGGTGCTCCAAGTTGGTTGTGGAAAACATTTCTCATTCATTCAAGGGGTGGGTGTTAGCTGATTTAATGTAATGAAAAAATTTTGAAGCAATAGATAATAAGAACAAGTAACAAACAGTTCAGTGTTTTTTTCCCTGGAACAGGGTTTTCCACCTAAAATATGAGTGTGTATATGTGATGGTTATTTTTGTTTTTCATGTGATTGATCATGTTAAATATTTCTAAAGAAGTTTTAGTTTCATAAATTACTTTTATATTTTTGTAATACTGATTCAGCCCACCCCCCCCCCCCCCCACTCAGTATTAATTTTTTCTAACAATTGGTATCAGACCTAGCTCCTTTGTTGTAGCTTGACTGTTGAAAGGAGAATTCAAGAAGGGACAATGGTTGTCCATGATGTGAAATTTCCAATTTTTATGGTGAAAACTACAACTTACAAAAATGAGAATGGAGGGGAATCTCACAAGTTTTGGTGTTGATGTATTCTATACTGTGGTGTCTGGATATGTTGTTAATGATGTTCTTCCTTCATATACTAATGAAAAGAAGAAGTATCAAAACAATACCAAAGCCATAAAATCCATCATTGCGGCACTTAGTGAGAATGAGCTGATAAAATTCATGCATTACAAATTAGCTAAAGAAGTTTGGGAAAAACTCAAGAATAGTTATGAAGGTGATCCAAAGGTGAAGAAAGTGAAGCTCTAAACCTATAGGATGAGTTTTGAGAGCTTGAAAAATGAATAAAGACAAAACTATTATAGAGTATTTCACAAGAGGTGAAACAGTGACCAATCTTATCAATAGAAACAATTTAAAATTTGAATATGAAGTCATTATTCAGAAAATCTTGAGGCCTTTACCAACAAGATTTAACCCCAAGTTTTCTCCTAGTGAGGAAATCGTTGATTTGAGCACTCCCACTATGGATCAATTGCTTGTAATTCTTACAGCTTATGAGATGTGCATTATAGAAGAGAAATCTGAATCTACTCAAGTTGTATTCAAGGCCTCCAAGAAGGTTAAGGCCATTATAGAAAATATCAAGAAACTTCCAAATAAAATCAAGGAAGAGGAATAGTACTCTAGTAGTGAATCTGATGGAGAATTTACTCAGTTTTCCAAAAAATAAAAAGAGGTACTAGAAAGTATAAAGGAAGGCTTCCTTTCAAGTGTTTCTAATGTGGAGAAGTTGGAAATTTTTCTGCAAAATTTCCACACAAAAGAAATAAAAATGAGGAAAATAAGAAGGATAAATCTCAGCAATTTTGAAAAGGTAAATATTAAAAGAGAAGGAGATACTACTCCAAATAAGGAAGTGACATTTCAGATGAAATAAGTGAGAAATATGCATAAGAAGAAGAGGAAGAGCACAATGAATGTGTTCTTATGGATTTTGAGTCCAAATATGAATCAGATCTAGAGGATGGATATATTGATTATGAAGGTTATGTCGCTACTGCACTCAATGAGATTAACAAAGCTAGAGATAAAAATAAGCAACAGAAAGGGGAAATACTCAAATTAAAGGAGCATAAATATTCTTTGGTTTATAATTACATGAAGACCCAATTTGATGAGCTTGTGAAATTCAAGGAAATTTGTTGCAACAAATTGTTCTTCAACAAAATAATTTGTCCGAGTTGGAGAAAGAAAATGAATATTTGAGCATAATATTGGAGGAGACCCCATTGCATGCACTCATGAAGAAGACATCATCTTCTTAAAGAGATAAATGGAAGAAGAATAAATGAAAGAGAATATGCTGACCAATCAGCTAGAAGAATCAAAATAGAATTTTCACAAATTACATTAATGGCCATTCTATCAAAAGCATAATCTAAAGCATGGCTAAATCAGAAATTTGTCAAGGGATCTGAAACCTTGCAAAATATACTCAACATAAAAATTTCACTTTAGGGTGAAATTGGTTTGGGGTTTAAGCCTCCTCTACAAAATTTCAAAGATCATCCAAGTACCAATTATGAATTGAAAGGAAAAGAAAATCAAACAAATGTTGATGCAACTAGCAAGAATTAGCAAAAGAATGAAGTTGAAATCAAATTAGAAAAACGGGAAGTGAAACTAGCAAGATCCTCAACTTTCACTCCTCCATCATGAAAAAAAAAGCCAGGTATCCTACATTGTTTAATGGTTATTTTTACACTTAATAATTTTGGACACAAAACCATAAATTGTAGGTTGAAGGTGTTTCCTAGAAGAAATTTTGATAGATCAAGAGTTGCTCAAGGTTCAAATATTTTGCATGAAAATGGAAATAATTCATTTTATCTACTAACGAATGATATTGATTATTTAATATGCAATAAATTTGGTCACAAGGCTAATGAATGCAGATCTAAATTTCCAAATTCCTTCACGCAATACTCTCAAGAGAAATCTAATCAGCAAAATGTTGAGAAAATATGGAAGAAAAAGGTTGAAAATTGTGAGCTTACTTTGATAGCCCATGATCAACATGAGCAGTGTTTGATTGATAGTTGTTTCTCTAAGCACATGACTGATTATAAGAGAAAATTATTTCAGCTAAAAGAGTACGAAAAAGGAAATGTCAGTTTTGGAAATTATGCAACAGGTCCCATCAAAGGCAAAGGAACAGTTCGATTGGACAAGAAGACCAATGCTCAAAATGTGCTTTATGTTGATGGATTGAAGCACAATCTCCTCAGTGTGAGTCGGATGTGTGAAAATGGGAATGAGGTGATTTTCATATCTAAAGAGTGCGAGATCATAAATGAAAATTCAGGGAAGTTGGTGGCAAAGGTTGTTAGAAGTGACAACATGTATGTTTTTTATGACACTAGACACAGTTGTTGTGTGAGAAAAATAGAAAAATATTTGCTATCACATAGAATATTGGGAAATGTTAATTTTTATAATTTAATAAAAATTAGCAAGAGTGGAGAATTTATAGGTTTACCAAGAATGACCAAACCAAAATATGAAATTCATGCCAATTTGGGAAAGAAACAATAGTGCATTTTAAATCCAAGGAGTTCACTACAAGCAAACCATTGGAGCTTGTACACATAGATTTATGTGGTCCTACAAGGATGAAAATTCCAAGAGGTGAGAATTATTTTATATTATTTGTTGATGATTTCACTAGAGCCACCTAGATTATGCTTATGAAAGAAAAATCTAAAGCTTTCTATAAATTTAAATATTTTAAGGCACTTGTTGAAAATGAAGTTGATCTGAAGATAAAATGTCTTAGATCTGGTAGAGGAGGTGAGTTCATGTCCAAATAATTTCATGAATTTTGTGAAGAGCATGGGATCAAGAGGCAATACGCCATAACTATAACTCCACAACAAAATGGATTAGTGGAGAGGAAAAACAGGTTGGTCCAAAATATGGCACAAGCTATGATGGATGAAGTTGATGTATCAACTAATTTTGGGGGAGAAGCATCTTAAACAAAAATATATTTTTCCAATACAGTTCTTGATTGGCCTAGCAGTGAAAAAAATCCATATGGGTTGTGGAAAGGAAGACCAGCAAAAGTTGACCACTTCAAAATATTTGGGAGCAAGTGCTACATCAAGAGGACTGAAGACAAACTTGGAAAGTTCAAACAAAGAGCTGATGAAGGCCTATTCCTTGGCTATCCCTTCAAGATAAAAGGATACAAATGCTACAACAAGATAACCAATAAGGTAATCAAAGGTATTGATATTGTTGTTGATGAATATTTTCTTATTTCTAATTATTTCAAAGGTGTTGCAGTTGATCATGATTTCATAGAATATGAGGACCAATAATTTTCTGAAGAAGAGAAAAATACCTCCACTACAAAGAAGGCTCCACCAAGTCACATTCAAAACAAGCACCTGGAAAGTCAAATTCTTGGAAAGAAATAGCTTGGAGTGCATACAAGGAGGAAATTATTAGATATCTTCAATAAAGCATAGTTTTCACTATTGTATCAAATGGAGCCCAAAAGCTTCAATCAAGCCAAAGAAAATCAACATTGGGTCAAGGAAATGAATGAACAACTAGATCAGATTAAGAAGAAAAATATATGGGAGCTTTTACCAAGGCCAAAGGACGAAAACATTATTGGAACCAAGTGGGTGTTCAATAACAAGCTAGATGAAGAAGGAAAAGTGGTAAGGAATAAAGCAAAACTTGTGTGCAAAGGGTATACTCAAGTACAAGTTATTGATTTTGATGAAAAAATTTCACCTGTAGCTAGATTAGATGTTATACAAATGTTTTTTTCCATTACATCCTACAAGAAAATTAAATTTTATCAAATGGATGTAAAATCAACTTTCTTGAATGGTGATCTAGAAGAGGGAATTTACATAGAGCAGCCTGAAGGTTTTTTATTGGGTGATGATGAGAATCTAGTGTGTAGGTTGAAAAGGGCTCTTTATGGCTTGAAACAAGCTCCAAGAGCATGGTATGCAAAAATATACAAACACATACAACAACAAGGCTTCAAAAACGGATCCACGGACAACAATTTATATATCAAATTTGAAGATGATCACTCTCTAATCAGTGTTGTATATGTAGATGATATTATTTTTGGGAGTGATTTGGAGAATATGGGCCAAATTTTTGCACAATATATGCAAAAAAAATTTGAGATGTCAATGTTGGGTGATATTACTCTCTTTCTTGATTTGCAAGTTATTCAAGATGAAAAATGCATTTTTATTTCTCAATCAAAGTATCTTAGAGAGAAATTAAAACAATTTGGTATGGAATATTGCAAACCAGTATGAACTCCTATGGTTATCAGTTGTAAGTTGAGTAAAGATGATGAATAACTAGATGTAAATAAGTCCATGTATCTAAGTATTGAGGGGTTTTCGCAGTGCATTATATTAGATATCATTTTTTGGGATTTAACAGTGTTAAGTAAGTCATTCATCTATGACCATTTCCATGAGAGGTAGTCATAACTGACTAATTTATCATGATTTTTGTATAGTCCACTTAACACTCATTACATCAAGTGATGCTCACAGGGGTGAAGAAGTGGGATTGAAACTAGTGAAATGAATCACGTAGTGTCAATCATCACTTATGGGGCTTGCACCTAGAAACCAGGACTTCCCAGGAGTTCACCCATCTAAGATCGCCTCTGGCTCAAGCATGCTCAACTGTGGATTTTTCCCCACAATCAGGCCCACTTAGCTTGCTACCCCATTTGTAAAAAATTAGAAAGTATTATGTCTCATGAACAATTCAAGTAGAGCTCCCTTCACTCTTTGTATTTAAGTATTGAGGGGTTTTCACAGTGCATTATATTAGATATCATTTTTTGGGATTTAACTACGTTAAGTAATTCATTCATATATGACCATTTCCATGAGAGGTGGTCGTAACTGACTAATTTATCATCGTTTTTTAATATTCCACTTAGAACTCACTGCATCGACTTATGCTCATAGGGGTGAATAAGTTGGATTGAAACTAGTGAAATGAATCATATAGCGCCAATCATCACTTACAGCTCTTGCACCCTGTAACTAGGACTTCCTGGGAGGTCACCAATCCCAGATCATCTTTGGCTCAAGTGGGCTTATCATTATTTGATTGGAAGCTTATTGTATTTAAGTACTTCAAGGCCTGATATCATGCAAGTTGTAGGATTGGTCTCTAGATTTCAAGCTAATCCCAAGGAGACTCATTTTAAGTACCTTCAAGGAACTCTTGACTATGGATTATGGTATCCCAAAGGTAAACATTTTAATTTGACTAATTTTACTAGAGATGATTGGGTTGGTAGTATTAATGACAAGAAAATTTCTTCAAGAGAAGCTCACTTTGGGAGATTTTTTTGTCTCTTGGGAAAGCAAGAAACAAAGTTATATCTATTTATTCATTGTTGAAGCTAAATATACTGTAGAAACCACTTGTTTTACACATATATTATGGATGAAGAAAAGTATTTTCTACATGCATGTTGAATATAAAGAGCCTCTTCCTATCATGGTATACAACACAAGTGTAATAAGCATCTCCGAGAATCCGATTCTTCATTCCAAGACCAAGAACATACCAATAAAATATCATTCTATAAGAGAAAAAGTGGTCAACAAAGTTGTGAAGTTGGAATATATTGCTTCAAATGAACAAATTGCAAGTATCTTCACCAAGGCACTTCCAAGAGATAAATTTGAATATCTTAGAGATAAAATGGGTGTTGTGCCTTTTTTAAGGAATTGAGTTTTTCATAGAGTTAGTTGTTGTTATATGGCTTCCACCAAGAGAAATTTTAGCTGAAAAATTTGGAGAATGGGGAGAGATTAGTTGTTTGCATGCTTTTCAAGGCATTATGAATTGTTTTCTTTCTTCTTCTTACTTCATTTTAAGATGGGTTGTTTCTTCATGTATATTTATTCTTCAATATGGTGTAATCTCATATATATTCAGGGGGATAATTTTCAACAGCTCAGGGGGAGTACTTCATTTTTGGCCATCTATGATATTGATGTTATGTAATTTTTATTTCCATGTAAAACACCTTTCCATTGATGTCAAAGGGGAAGAGAGAGTGAGTTTTGTATGTACTCAATTTTAGATTGTTGTATGTAATTGTAATATTTATTTTTAGAAGCTGCAGGTTGACATCATTGGAAAAGGGGGAATTTGTTGGCCTATTTCTGTTGCCATTTATGTCAGTTGTTGAAGTCATGTACTCATGAGTCTATATGTCAAGTCTAGAGTCTATTGTATACTTGTTGAAGGTTGTCATGTTGATGTAAAATCATGTCATAAGTCTCAGAAGGTCTGTAGGAGAGGATTCTTGAGGTAATAAGGCCTCATCTGAAGTTAAACTACACTTTTTCTAGAGGTCTAGTTGATGTTGTGTGTGATTTCATGTTGAAGATTATGCAGCAAGATTCTTGATTTCAAGATGAGTTTGAAGGGATGGTTCACAAGCCATTTCACTCCCCTGAAGCTCTGTTGAAATTTTGAAGGATGGATATTTTTTTTTAAGCTATTCTCTGCCCCAGTCACATGGATGGAAGTTCATCACAATGACTGAAACAATCGAGTTGTTGGGAGACAAGGTTATAGGAGAAATTGGATCTTTCCAGTCGAATTTTTAAAGCGCAAAGAGAGCACCAATCTCATGGATGAAGAGTTGTGGGAGTAACTAGACCTCTATAGTCATTGTCTTGAATTTACTATGTGAGAGACCAAACCTGAGTTTTTCTAGTGTTGTGCGTGCAACCGAGGAAAAACATGAAAAAGTATTTGGATTCCTTGCTCTCTCTTTGAATTAAATTGTTTCTGGCAGAGCTTGTTGTCATAATTTTCTAGAAAAGGGTCGGGGCAAGTTGTGGGACCTCTGGAAATTGATCAAGTTTGAAATTATCAAAAGGTTATTGGAAGGAGTGGTTTGATATGGTCAAGATTCCAATCTCAATCATTTTTGGAGCATGTGAAAATGTTTCGTATGAGCTCCATCATCTGAAACATTAATTGACTTAACCATCTCCAAATTTTACAAATATGAGAAGGAAAGAAACTCATTTGTTGGTTCGAAAGTAGTGTGTGTGTGAGTTAGTGTTCTTGAGTTGCAAGTGCACAACTAGTGAGTTCTGCAGTGAGTTCATAATTTCATAATTGTAGTGTGCTTCAGAGAATCATCTTCAGCAAAATTTCAGAGTAGTGTGGAGAAATTGAAAATCAGTTGGAGTGTGTGCGTGGAGAGAATTTTTCTCTCAATTGGAGTGTGGATTGTGGGTACATGAGTGTGAATATTTGTTACATGTTCTGTTTATGCAACAATATTTTCATTTCTAAATCATATCATTTTTTAGAAAAATTGGTTGTACTTGGAGTGGGGGATTTAAGCTAAGTTCATGTGTTTTTGTCTATTGTAGGAGTGGGTGCTCCAAGTTGGTTGTGGAAAAATTTCTCATTTATTCAAGGAGTGGGTGCTCCATTGCTAGTGGGTTCTAGTTGATGTAATATAATGAGAAAAGTTTGAAGCAATAGATAATAAGAAGAAGCATCATGCAGTTAGGTGGTTTTTTTTCCTTGGAGGGGTGTTTTTCCACGTAAAATAAAAGCATCTATATGTGATGGTTATTTGTGTTTTTCATGTTCTTGATCATGTTATATATTTTTGAGGCTCATTTCTAAACAAGTTTTAATTGTAGAAATTATTTTTATATTTTTGTAATATTGATTCATCCCCCCCTCCCTCCTTCTCAGTATTACTTTTTTCTAACATGATATACTAGTCTACAATGCTACCTTGGAGGAGCACATATCACATTTTACACAGGTGCTAAAAACATAAAAGAAACACCAAATACTAGAAAATTTCATGAAGTGTGAGTTTTCACAATGATCTTTGGTGTATCTAGGGTATGTGATAGGTGGAGGAGAGCTAAATATATATCTTTCCAAGATGGAGGCCATCATTAAGTGAGTACTACCTACTATTGTTTCTGAGGTCAGAAATTTGATTTGGATAGCATAGTACCTGAAGAATTCATAGCCTCGTTTTCAGTAGTAACAACACAACTCCATGATGTAACATTAAGTTGAAAGAGTTTCCAATGGGGATAGGGTTTGCAGAGGACCTTTGAGTAGTTAAAGAATAATATCATTCAAAAACTAGTTTTGGCATTACCAAACTTGCAAAAACTCTTTTAAGTGGATATACATTCAAGTGGGTATGTTATCGAAGTAATCTTGATGCAAGGATGAAGGATTTTATGCTACCATTTTGAAATATTTCATGGAATAGCTCTCAACTAACCTACCAACAACAAAGAGCTATATCTCGTTGTGAAAGTTGTGAAGAAGTATAAACAGTATATGATGGGAAAGGAAATAATAATCCACACATATCACTAGCCAATACAATACCTATAAGGCCAAGATTAACCTACAATATACCATGTGTTACAAGTGGATGGGGTTTCTATAATGTTTTATTTAGTTATAAAGTATAAGAAGGGAAAAAAACAAGTTATCTGGCATGATTTCAAGGCCACCCACATTAATGATCACAACTTGAACTCTTATGCACATACTTCATTCACCCATGATGCATAAAATTTTTGGGTATGTATTATATTCTTTCCACAATTAGTCGCACACGCGGGGTGGGGGGATCACTTTGGGGGGGGGGGCACTGCGGGAGGTCATGGGGGGGTGGAAGCCCCCCCTGTCCAGGGGTTCACAGGGGGCAGGTAGCCCCCTGCGCAGGGTTCGAGTCAACGCCCTGAGAATTTTTTTTCCTTATTTTTGGTGGGCGGACCCACCTATGGTTTTGTGCATGGGTTTTCACATGGTTTTGGGCATGATGTTTTTCGGCCCCTAGTATTTTTTAGATACAGTCAAGGGAACTACAGTTATTTTATAATCTAGGTTTAATGGATTGGGATTTATGAATACTTCGGCATGTATATATATATGTGTTGTAAACACTAAAAGGAATATAATGAAAAATAAAGATGGTAGTCCCAATTTGGGATCTAGGGGAAAATCTCTTTGTATATGTGTTTTATGTTTTATGCTCTTTCTATTGTTTATTTTTGGTCTTTAAGAATTTGTTTGCTGATAATTTCTGTACATGGTTAAAACCTACATTTGGTATCAGAGTTGTTTTGGCTTCAAGGGGATTCCTTTGTTGCTGAGGGGTTTTTTTCTCTGGCCTATGGTTGACCCTGTTCAGTGGGAGATCTACGGGATCGATTCTTGTGGTGAAAGAAGATGGCGAGCAGTGGAAAGATAGAGATCAAGAAATTTAATGGTCAAAGATTTGAGTTGTAGTAGCTCAAGATGGAGGATATACTGGTGGATAAAGATTAGTGGATCCCAGTAGATACAGGTACTAAACCAACGGTAATGTCAGATGAAGATTGGGAAAAGTTGGATTGGAAGGCAAAGAGAACAATACGGTTGTGTATCTCAGATTCGGTATTTTTGAATGTATCTAGGAAGCTACGATGAAGACTTTATGGGTCAGTTTAGGGACTTTGTACCAATCTAAGTCTCTGGTGAATAAATTGTTCCTGTGGAAAAATCTCTATAACCTAAGGATGAAGGATGGAGACTCGGTGACAGAGCATCTAAACACATTCAATACTTTGGTAAGTCTGTTGTCATCTATTGATATTAAATTCTTAGATGAAGATAAGTGCATCAGTTTATTGTGTTCTCTACTAGATTCGTGGGACAATATGGTTATTGCAATAGGTAGCAATACAACTACCTTGAATTTTGATGAAATTGTCTCGGCCTTGCTATTGGAGGAAATGAGACGGAGAAATATGGAGGGCCAGAATGGAGTTTCCTTATCTATACGAGGAAGGTCCCGGAACATAAAAAAACAAAAAAAATTCAAGTGGGAGATCTAAATCTCCAGGAAAGCATGTAAAGGTGTGCTGGAAATGCAGAAAGTAAGGGTACTAAAAAAAGGACTGCAGATCTAAATCTCTTGAGAAAGGAAATGGATCTGATGATGCTCGTTCCTTAGAGGAAAAAACCACCTCAGATGAAGGTGGGGATGTGTATTTGGCTTCTTCTTCAAATACATGTAGATCATGAGGCATGGTTGATTGAATCAAGTGCATATTTTCACTTCACTCCCCATAGGGAGTGGTTCTATGAGTATGAGAAGTATGATGGTGGTGATGACTTCTTAGGAGAATCGTTGGACATGGAAAATTCAAGATGAAGCTGCAAGGTGGAAGGATTAGAACACTTCTTGGTGTTTTTCATATTCCTACATTGGCCAGAAATCTGATTTTTATAAGCAATATGGATGATGCAAGTGTAAAAAAAATGTTCGAGAAATATAGCAGCAAGATGGATTAGGGAGCACTGGTATTAATGTGGGGAGTTAGGATTGGAACTCTGTACAAGCTTCAGGGTAGCACTGTTATTGATGGGTGTGACAGCTCTTTGGTTCCTGAAAGTGGAGTGGAAATCCTAGCAGTCTCTAGAGAAAATACCATGCTATGGCATCAAAGGCTTGGAAATATCAGAGAGAAGGGAATTTGGATACTGCATGGTAATGGTATGGTAGAAATTACATCTAATTTCTCTCTGTATTTAGATTTCTGTGAACATTGTGTATATGGGAAGCAAAATCGGGTGATTTTTCCTTCTGGTGCTAAGAGGGCCAACAATAAATTAGAGCTTGTGCATAGTGATGTGTTTGGACCTGTTTTGGTTCCATCACTGGGAAATTCTATGTACTATGTTTCATTCATAGGTGACTTCTAAAGGAATACATGGATATATTTCTTAAGGAGAAAATATGAATTATTTGACATATTTAAATAATTTAAGGCTTTGGTCGAAAACCAAACAGAGAAGAAGCTTGTCATTGATGGCAAAGGAGCACAAAGGAGTAGCACCAAGACAAGGGAGAAGATCAGATTCAGATGGAATTCTTGCAGAGAAAGAAAGTAAAGTGGTAGAGGCTACAAGAGGAGGGTTTAGACAGGAAGAAGTTTTTTTTTGAACGGTTAGGGTTTTGTTATTACAGAGAACAGGTTCCAAATTCATTAATTGAATGCTTGATTCAATGTTAACTCGAGTGAAAATCATGGTTTGGCACAATATATATGTATGCAGATGAATTGGGAAAATTCAAAGGGAAGGTATGAGACTGTGTGTTTAAGAAGTGTTACATTTAATGAATAGTGGCAGAAGCAGAAATCTTTGGTTATCGGCATAACTTATGGAACAATGGAGTGGAATGAAATGAGAGCACAAAAATCATTGGATCTGAAGGATCAACGAACTAAATCGAAAGCCAAAATGCGGAATGTATGAAGAAACGAGTGGATACGATTGAAACAGCAGAGAAGGAAGGTTCGAAGAGGAGTTGAAGTAAAACATCGAAAATCGGGTGAAAATCCATGTTAAATGCATTTGAAACGAAAATTTGAAGAAAATCAGTTTTGGAGAAAACCATCCACTGTGTTCGCACCGCTTTTGAGTCGTGAGCGGTTTTAATCCAATCAAACGCGATCGAATGATATTGCAACACATCACGAGTGCAATACCACCCATTTCGCGTCGCTTTTGGTTGACAAACTACGGAGGTGGGATGAACGCGATTGCCTTCCAATTAGATCTGTGGGAGATCTGACAGTGTTCGTGTCGGTAATTGCACGAGGTTTAAAACAAGGTATGGACCCAACATTATATGTAGCAGAGTTTTATTAAGGTTTGGAATCTAGTTATATGACGCCGAAAGGCTTTAAACATTGTTTAAAGCACAGTATAATATTACATTGTCGAGGGTTTTAAATATTAATTTCTGAAGGTTTTAACGTTATTTCCAAAGGTCATTACATATTATAATGTGCATTATAATATTTCTGAAGGTCTAAGGATTCTAAAGGTTTAACATTGTTTTAACATTCATAAACAGTGTGAGTGGGTCTTGCAAACCAACAAATGTTTTTGGCGTGGGTAAGACCTGGTAAGTGGTAATTCCCTGAATGAACATGATATGCCTCCACAAGTGACAAGTGGATTGGTAAATGTGGGCCGAAACCTTTATATTATTATTATTGGCTTCTTCGGTAATTTAACCAAAGTCGATATATTGATTTGAATTTCATGAGAAGTGTTTATCATGGTTTATAACCATATTTCTTTGAAAATTAAGATTGAACGTCATGAATTATGTGGGCCCGAATATATATTATAATGTTGATATCTTGTGTTTAAACCAAAGTATATAAAAGGGCAGAATGATAAAAGGTGTGGGACCCGCTTTCATAAAGCCCAAAATAATAGTGGTGGACCGGCGCGATCAATGGATGAGATTAAAGGAGATAGACTGCAGAGATTACATCAGAATCAAGTGGGACCCGATCACATATCGGACATCGCAAGTGAATGCGATAGCCGCTGGATGGATGAGAAAAGTTGCGATGTGATGGACAGTGGTGATGCGATGCGAGAGATGGATGCGATGCGATGTGGCGAGGCGATGCGATGCGAGCAATGGATGTGATACGATGTGGCAAGGTGACGCAATTCAAGCGAGGGATGTGATGTGATGCAATCGCACATTGCAATCGAAGCAGGAGAGATATCACACAACCTTAGAAGTCATGTTAGTTACGGTGTGAAGTAGCGATAAAGTCAAGTGGGACCCATCTCATATCGCATATCAGGAGATTAGATGGATGAAGCCACATGGGTAACTGAAATTGCCGCAGTGTGATAAAGAAAGCAGAAGCGATGAAGACCAAAGCTGAAACCTAAAGCATTTCAAGTCCAGAAGTATGTGGATTTCCTTTATTAAATCGTTTTTCGGAGAGAAAAGGATGAATATAACGTAAAACAAAAAGGAAAGCATGAACGCACATAGAAAGGCTCGGGTAAGGATCCGACATAGAGAAAAGGGCATAATTATGTGTTTAGAAGATTGGTGAAGGTTTATCACGACAAGGAAAGGCTTGCACAGTTAAAAGAACCCGTTCCTATGTAGAACAGTTAGAAATACAACAGCAGGTAGAGAAGATAAAGGGAAAATAGGTAGAGAAGACAAAATAAACATAAAAGCAAGAGGCCGAAAGGGTTAAATTGAAATTTTTAATTGTAACTGTAAATGTATTATTGAATTTCTATTGTTTGTGATGTAAAGGAAAGTCTCCAAAGGCAAAGCAAAACTGCACTGTAATACACAAATCCATACATTCTGTTATATTATTATGAATGTGTTGGACAAGAAAATGAGAAGGGATAAGGCATAGAGTCATACCTGTTCATTTTGAATTCCCTGTGGAATGCAAACAGTTATGAGGTGATCTCTATAAATAATTTTACCAGCATATGCATAAAGAGCGAGAGAACTACAGAATGGATGAGAGAGGAAGAAGAATGTAAGAGAACTACAAGAGTTTAGAGAGTGTAAGAAGGAGGAGCAGATAGAGAAGTTGTGAAGATTCCAAGATGATATAAGGCAAATATGAAGGCTGGAGGACAACAGTGATGAAGCAATAGAACAGAGCTGATATCCAGGTAAATCAGCATGTGTTTTCATTATAGTGTGAGGAAGTTGGTGCTTCCATATCAAGTTGTAACTTCATAGAAGTCCAGTTGTAGTTGGCTGAGGTAGGAGCCTCCTGTAGGTTGTAGCCTGCAGAAAATAGATGGGAGTTGGAGATTCCTTGCAAGTTGTAACTTTCATAATTGAGGTAGTAGCCTCTTGTAGGTTGGAGCCTACAAAAAATCAGTGGTGAGAGGGAGTTGGAGCTTGCCTTTGCATCACAACAATAATAAGATGTGGTTTTCTCCCTTATGGGTTTCCACTTATATCTGTTGTCTCAGTGCATGATGATTATGTGTTGATATTATGTATTTAATCTACTTAATACCTGTTGCTCACTTTTAAGATTGTTGTTCCATTGTATATTAAGTTGATCACGAAATGAAGATGTAAATAAGTATAAAAGAAAGTTTTACAATACCATGACTGCATTAAACTAATTCATCCCTCCCCCCCTCCTCAGTTTAACCAAGGGTTCAACAATTCGTATCAGAGCAGGTTCCTTCTGTATCAGTTTAACAACTGAAAGGATATCCTTGGTCCCCAAGATGACTAGTTTAGAAGGATGTTCAACAAATAAATCCCCTCTGTTTACTGGTACAAATTATGCCTTTTGGAAAATAAGAATGAGGACGTACATAATGTCTCTAGGAATAGAATTTTGGGCTGTTGTGGAATTGGGATATGCTCCAAAGGAGTTTGACTCAGAGAAAGATGCCAAACTAGATTTTGTAGCTAATGCAAAAGCCATGAATGCTCTCTTAAGTGGTTTATGTGAGGCAGAATTTATTAAAGTAATGCACAATAAGACTGCCAAAGAAATATGGGATACATTAGAAGGTATCCATGAGGGAGATAAAAAGGTGAAGGCTGCCAAGTTGCATGTCTATAGAGCTCAATTTAAAAATATAAAAATGAACAAAGAAGAAGATGTTGCCAGTTTATTCTTAAGGGTTGCAAAGATTTTGAATAACATGAAAACTCTAGGAGAAACCATTAGAGAATGTGTAATTTTTCAAAAGATATTGAGATCTTTACCATGCAGGTTTAACCCCAAGGTTTCTGCCATAGAAGAAACAGCTGATTGGGAAACTTTGACCATGAACCAATTACTTGGAAACTTAATAGTCTATGAGATGAGACTTCCACAGAGGAAGTCAAATATGAGGGAGGAAGCCTTTAAGACAGAGAAGAGAAAAGAAGAAAAAGAAGATACATGCTCCTGCTCTGATGAAGAAGAGGCCAAATTTGTCAGAAGATTGGATAGAGGCTCAAGAAAGTATAAAGGTAAACTTCCATTTAAATTCTTTAACTATGGAAGAGTTGGGCACTATGAATCTAAGTGTCCTCTTAAGAAAACAAAGAATCAGACTCAAGAGACAGAGAAAACCAAAACAAATAACTGGAATAAAGGGAAGAGATTCAATAGAAGATCATTTTATGCTCAGCAAGATAGCAGTGCATCTGAAAACTCAGATGAATCCTCAAATGAAGAAGGAACCTATGAATTTGTGTTGATGGCCAAGGAAGAGTCTGAAGGATTCCTTCTAGAAGATGAGGAAGAAGGTGAGGTAGATCTTGAGGGGGAGCTAAGAAGTGCCCTGGAGGAAATAGACAAACTTAAACTCAAGTGCAGAAAATAGAAAGACATTCTCCTCAAATGTGTAAGAGGTACCAAATTTAGAAGACCTCATTCAATTGAAAGTAGAACTTGAAGAAGCTAAGAAGGTGGAAGACATTCTACTAAATCAAATTAAAGATAAACATCAGGAGCAAGAGAAATTGGAAGAAGAAGTGGTATGGCTGAGAAAGAAACTAGAAAACACCCAAAGGGAAAATCAATGAACACTCCTTGAATGACAAGCAGTAAATAGTTGGACAAGATTCTTAATGCTCAAAGGTCTCCTCTCATAAAGGCTGGGATAGGATATGAAGGAGAAACCAGTAAGGCCAAGGTAGAAGATAACAAGAATATTATTTTTCTAAAATTTGTAAAGGATAATTAAGCAGCTCAAAAAGGAACTATAGAAGAAGAAGCCAGCAAGAACTTGATGTGTGATGAAACAAAAAGAAATACGCCGCAATATCAAGAGACAAAGAATGAAATGAAGAAACAGTCAGTTGAAAAAGGCTCTTACAATCCTAAATATGAATTGAATAAATTCAAAAGCTGTCAAAAGATATTATTTCCTCCTATGAGAAATATCACTTGCTTTGTCTGCCACAAGCTGGGGCATATTGTTGCATACTGTCAGATAAAGATAATCAATTTCAACCAGCAAAAATTGCAGAAATTGAAAAGACTACCTCAAGCAAACAAATGGAGAGGACAACCCTTCACCAGGTACACTAATCGTTTCCATGGGTATTGTTTTTTTTGTAAGGGGTTTGGTCATAAATCCATGGAGTGCAGAACATATGGATAAAGACTGATGTTCAAAACCCCAAGAAGATTTATGAACAATGGAGATTTCACTCATACACATAATCCATTTAAAAGTATAATCAAATGCTTGGCATGCATAAAATCGAACACATGTCTTCCAAATTTCCTCTCAAATAATGTGATCCATCTTCTCAAAAAGGGTGCCAAACAAATAGCTGCCTGCAGTGGAAAAAGAAGTTGAATAAGTGTGACTTGGATCTAACAGCCCAAGATCAGAAAAGCCAATGGTATTTGGACAGTGGATGCTCAAAGCATATGACTGGAGATAGAAGCAATTTTGTAACCTTTGATGAAAAGAAATCTGGAAATGTAACATTCAGCAATGATAAAGCAAGGAAAATCAATGGAAAGGGCTTAGTCAGTTTGAATAATGGAAGAGGAAAGGCTCAAGATGTACTATTTGTGGATGGGCTGAAAGCCAATCTTCTAAGTGTTAGTCAAATGTGTGATAAAGGTCGTGAGGTCCTTTTCAAAGCCCAAGATTGTGAGGTAAGATCAAGCACCATAGGAAATACCTTGATCAAAGGTGTTAGAATAGAAAGTAATGTCTATATAGTGGAAGAAGAGAATGAAGCATGCCACATAAGCAAACTTGATGAATCATGGTTATGGCATAGAATACTGGGACACCTAAACTTTGACCACATCATTAGTCTGAGCAAGGAGAATTCAGTCAGAGATATGCCAACAATAAAGAAGCCTTCAAATACCATATATAAATCCTGCCAATTGGGCAAACAAAACCGCACATCTTTCAAGACCAAAGATGAACTATCTACAAGTAGGCCACTTCAGCTTGTTCACATGGACCTGTGTGGAACTTCAAGAACTAATGCACCTGGTGGAGAATCTTATTTCATGTTAATAATAGATGATTTTACGAGATTGATGTGGGTGGCATTTCTCAAATATAAATCTGAATAAATTAAGAAATTCAAGATATTCAAGGCATTGGCAGAAAATCAAACAGGATGCAAGATAAAATGCATCAGATCAGACAGAGGAGGTGAATTCACAGACTATGATTTTTCAGACCTATGCAATGAACATGGGATAAAACAACAATTTACAATTGCAGGTAAACCTCAACAGAATGGAGTGGCAGAAAGACAAAAAAGGTCAGTACAACAGATTGCAAGAGCCATGATGCAAGAAAGTAACATTCCCTAAACCTATTGGGCAGAAGCAGTACACACAGTTGTTCATATTCTCAACAAAGCTCATCTAAGACCAAATTGTGATAAGACTCCTTACGAATTATGGCATGGTAAACCAGCATCAATCAAGCACTTTAGAGTATTTGGAAGCAAGTGTTTCATAAAAAATAATGATGAAAAACTAGGGAAGTTTGATGCAAGAGCTAATGAAGGAATATTTTTAGGATATGCATCCAAGAGTAAGGGTTACAGGTGCTACAACAAAAGACTGCACAAAATTGTGGAAAGCATTGATGTAAGATTTTATGAAGATCTACCAAACAAAACAAGAATCACAAGATGCAGCAATCCTCCAGATGATCATGAAGATGAGAACCAAGATCATGTTGAACTGAGCAAAACAACAGAAGATATTGAATTAAACTCAAAAGGTCCCTCAAGACACACTCAAAAGAACCATCCAGAAGATCAAAACATTAGGGACAAGAGTGTGGGAGTCCAGACAAGAAAACAGCTTGTTGAACAGACAAAAGAAGTATACCTAGCCATATTATCTCAAATAGAGCCAAAGAAGTTCGAAGAAGCTAGCAAGGACAAAAACTGGGTAAATGCTATGAATGAAGAACTGGACCAAATTGAGAAGAACAATACATGGGAATTAATTCCAAGACCCACTGGGAAAAATTTCATTGGCACTAAATGGATATTCAAGAATAAGATGAATGAACAAGGGCAGGTAATCAGAAATAAAGCCAGACTTGTATGCAAAGGATATTCACAAATTGAAGGTCTTGATTATGATGAAACCTTTTCCCTTGTAGCCAAAATGGAAGCAATCAAAATGTTTTTTGCCTTTGCATGTTATCTTGATTTCAAAGTATATCAAATAGATGTGAAGTCTGCCTTCCTGAATGGAGATCTAGAGGAAGAAGTCTACATGGAACAACCTAAAGGATTCTCATTAACAGATAAACATGACTATGTGTGCAGATTAAAGAAAGCCTTATATGGCCTGAAACAAGCTCCTCGTGCATGGTATTCAAGGCTGGACAAATACTTACAAAAATAAGGGTTCAAGAAAGGAGGAGTAGAAAATTTTTTTTACATAAAGGCTAATGATAATGAACTCTTGATTGTAGTAGTGTATGTAGATGACATCATGTTTGGTAGCAACAAAGATGAGTTAGCAAAAGGATTTGCTGAAAAAATGAAATCAGAATTTGAGATGTCTATGATTGGAGAGCTCACCTTCTATTTAGGACTTCAAATTCAACAAAAGAACATAGGAATATTCATTTCGCAAGAAAAATACTTAAAAGAAATGTTGAAAAGATTTAAAATGGAAGACTGCAAACATGTGTCAACTCCCATGATCACTGGATGCAAACTATGTGCTAATGATGGATCAACAGATGTAGATCAAAAAATATACAGATCCATGATAGGAAGTCTGTTATACCTAACAACTTCTAGACCAAACACTATGTTGGCAGTAGGACTTGTGGGAAGATATCAAGCATCACCAAAACAAAACCATTTACTTGCAATCAAGAGAATATTTAGATATCTACAAGGAACTTCACATTATGGTCTATGGTATCCAAAAGGAAAAAGATTCACATTGACAACATACACAGATGTAGATTAGGCCAGTTATATGGATGACAGGAAAATTACAAGTGGAGGGGCATTCTATTTGGGAAAAATTCTGGTGCCATGGCTAAGCAAGAAGAAAACTTCTATCTCTTTATCTACAGCAGAAGCAGAATACATAGCAGCAGCTGCATGTTGCACACAAGAAATGTGGATGAAACAAACTCTCCAAGACATGAAGGTAAGCATTGATGAACCCATTTCTATCAAATGTGACAATACAAGTGCAATAAGTATATCAAAAAATCTTGTACTTCATTAAAAAACAAAGCACATCCTAATAAAGTACCACTTCCTCAGAGAACAAGTAGCACAGAAATTGGTGAAGTTGGAATACGTACCAACAAAGGAAAAATAGCAGACATATTCACAAAACCTCTTGCTAAAGAACCATTTGAATATCTAAGAGACAAACTAGGGGTAGTCTCTGTAGATGTTACTCTCTGGTATGATTGAAAAAAACAAACAAACAAACAAAAAAACAAAAAATAATAATAAGGGTTGCATACAAGAAACAAGATCAGTGCAGAAGACAAGTGATAGTTAATATCAGACAAGAAAGCATCACTCCAAGGGGAGAGCACTCAATAAATTGTAATAAAAGAGCTAGAACAATGGAACAGGTCCTCAAGATCACAGGAAATGAAAATATCGAAACTACATTAGGAAAAGTTCAACTCTTTTCCATTGATGTCAAAGGGGGAGGAAAATCAAGCAAAAGAAGAAAGGGTCTTCTAAAACGAAAGCAGAGGAAGTCATGGAGGAAGCATTGGAGTATTTCCATCAATGCTAAAGGGGGAGACTGTTGGAAATATTTTCATTGATGGTGAAGGAGCACAAAGGAGTAGCACCAAGACAAGGGAGCAGATCAGATTCTGACGAAATTCTTGCAGAGAAAGAAAGTAAAGTGGAAGAGCCTACAAGAGGAGGGTTTAGACAGGAAGAAGTTTTTTTTTGAATAGTTAGGGTTTTTTTATTATAGTGAATAGGTTCCAAATTCATTAATTGAATGCTTGATTCAGTGTTAACTCGAGTGAAAATCAGGGTTTGGCACAATATATATGTATGCAGATGAATCGGGAAAATTCAAAGGGAAGGTATGAGACTATGTGTTTAAGAAGTGTAACATTCAATGAATAGTGGCATAAGCAAAAATCTCTGGTTATCAGCATAACTTAGGGAACAGTGGAGCAGAATGAAATGAGAGTACAATCGTTGGATCTAAAGGATCAACGAACTAAATCGAAAGCCGAAATGCGAAATGTATGAAGAAATGAGTGGATATGATTGAAATAGTGGAAAAGGAAGGTTCGAAGAGGAATTGAAGTAAAATAGCGAAAATTGGGTGAAAATTCATGTTAAACACGTTTGAAACGAAAATTTGAAGAAAAGCAGTTTTGGAGAAAACCGTCCACTGTGTTCGCATCGCTTTTGAGTCGTGATCGGTTTTAATCCAATCAAATGCGATCGAATGATATTGTGACATGTCACAAGCACGATACCACCCATTTCGCATTGCTTTTGGTTGATAAACTACGGAGGTGGAATGAACACGATTGTCGTTCGATTAGATCTATGGGAGATCTGACAGTGTTCGTGTCAATAATTGCACGAGGTTTAAAACAAGGTATGGACCCGACATTTTATGCAACAGAGTTTTATTAAGGTTTGGAATCTGGTTATATGAGGCTGAAAGGCTTTAAACATTGTTTAAAGCACAGTATAATATTACATTTCTGAAGGTTTTAACATTATTTTAGAAGGTCATTACATATTATAATGTGCATTATAATATTTTCAAAGGTCTAAGGATTCTAAAGGTTTAACATTGTTTTAAGGGTTAACATTGTTTTAACATTCATAAACAGTGTGAGTGGGTCTTGCAAACCAATAAATGGTTTTCGCGTGGGTAAGAGCTGGTAAGTGGTAATTCCATGAATGAACACGATACGCCTCCACAAGTGACAAGTGGATTGGTAAATGTGGGCCAAAACCTTTATATAGTTATTCTTGGCTTCTTTGTTAATTTAACCAAAGTCGATATATTGATTTGAATTTCATGAGATGGGTTTATCATGGTTTATAACCATATTTCTTTGAAAAGTAAGATTGACCATCAGGAATTTTGTGGGCTTGGATATATATTATAATGTTGATATCTTGTGTTTAAACCAAAGTATATAAAAGGGCGGAATGATAAAAGGTGTGGGACTCGCTTTCATAAAGCCCAAAAGAATAGTGGTGGACCGGCGCGATCAACGGATGAGATTAAAGGAGATAGACGATAGAGATTACATCGGATTCAAGTGGGACCTGATCGCATATTGGACATCGCAAGAGAATGCGATAGCCGCTCGATGGATGAGCAAAGTTGCGATGTGATGGACAGTGGTGATGCCATGCGAGAGATGGATGTGATGCAATGTGGCGAGGTGATGCGATGTGAGTGATGGATGCGATGCGATGTGGCAAGGCGATGCGATGCAAGCGATGGATGTGATGCGATACGATCGCACATCGCAATCGGAGCAGGAGAGATATCACACGACCTTAGAAGTCATGTTAGTTGCGATGCAAAGTAGCGATAAAGTCAAGTTGGACCCATTGCATATCCCATATCGGGAGATCAGATGGACGAAGGAACTTGGATAATTGGAATCACCGCAGTGCGATAAAGAGAGCAGATGCGAAGAAGACCAAAGTTGAAACCTAAAGCATTTCAAGTTTGAATGTATGTGGATTTCCTTTTTTAAATCGTTTCGAAGAGCAAAGGAGGAATATAACGTAAAACAAAAAGGAAAGTATGAACGTGGGTAGAAAGGCTCGGGTAAGGACTCAACACAGAGAAAAGGGCAAAATCATGTGTTTAGAAAATCGGTGAAGGTTGATCACGGAAAGGAAAGGCTTGCGTAGTAAAAGGACCCGTTCCTGTGCAGAACAGTTAGAAATACAATAGCAGGTAGAGAAGATAAAGGGACAGCAGGTAGAGAAGACAAAATAAACAGAAAATAAAGAGGCCGAAAGGGTTGATTTGAAATGTTAATTGTAACTATAGATGTATTATTGAATTTCTATTGTTTATGATGTAAAGGAAAGCCTCCAAAGGCAAAGAAAAACTCCATTATTTTACACAAATCCATACATTCTGTTATATTATTCTGAATGTGTTGGACATGAAAATGAGAAGGGGGAAGGAAAAGAGTCATACCTGTTCATTTCGAATTTCCTGTGGAATGCAAATATTTATGAGGTGATCTCTATAAATAATGTTACCATCATATGCATGAAGAGCGAGAGAAATGCAGAATGGATGAGAGAGGAAGAAGAATTTAAGAGAACTGCAGGAGATTAGAGAGTGTAAGAAGAAGGAGAGCATATAGAGAAGCTGTGAAGATTCAAAGATGATATAAGGCAGATATGAAGGATGGAGGACAGCAGTGATGAAGGAACAGAACAGAGCTGATATCCAGGTAAATCAACATGTGTTTTCATTGTAGTGTGAGGAAGTTGGCGCTACCATATCAAGTTGTAGCTTGATAGAAGTCCAGTTGTATCTAGCTGAGGTAGGAGCCTCCTGTAGGTTGTAGCCTATAGAAAATAGATGGGAGTTGGAGCTTCCTTGCAAGTTGTAACTTGTAGAATTGAGGTAGTAGCCTCTTGTAGGTTGGAGCCTACAGAAAATCAATGGTGAGAGGGAGTTGGAGCTTGCCTTTGAATCACAATAATAATAAGATGTGGTTTTCTCCCTTATGGGTTTCCACTTATATCTGTTGTTTCAGTGCATGATGATTATGTGTTGAAATTATATATTTAATCTTCTTAATACCTGTTTCTCACTTTTAAGATTGTTGTTCCATTGTATATTAAGTTGATCATGAAATGAAGATGTAAATAAGTATAAAAGAAATTTTTACATGACCATGATTACATTAAACTGATTCACCCCCCCCCCCCCCTCTCAGTTTAACCAAGGGTTCAACAAGGTGCTAAGGACAAATAATGGTGGAAATTTCCGTGGGAAGGAATTTGAAGAGTTCTATAAGAAGTGTGGTGTAGCACGATAGAAGAGTACTCCATACACACCTCAGCAAAATAGAGTTGTAGAAAGAATGAACATAACGTTCATGGGAAAGGAAAGAAGCCTGCTAACTGGTACTAGGTTGGGACAGGAATTTTGTGCATAGGCAGTGGAGATTGCATGTTACCTAGTTAACAGATCACCTTCATTAGCGTTGTAGGATAAGACTCCACATGAGGTATGGACTAGTAAGAAAAACTCTCTTTCACATATAATGGTATTTGGATGTGATTCATATGTACATGCTTCAAAGTATAATATGACCAATTTGGATAATAAATCAGAAAGGTGCATATTTATTGTGTATAAGGATGGTTTAAAAGGTTACAAGCTATGGAACCCAGAAACAAGGAAGATTGTGTACAACCAAGATGTGGTGTTTAGAGAGGTGAAGGATGTTGTTAAACATGAATTCCTACCAAAGGAACCTGAGAAGATAGAGTTTGAGATAAAGGAGTATGAATCAGACTCTACAACAGAACAAGATTTAGAAGAGGAAGAGCCAAAAACTCCAGCTATGAGAAGACCAGTTCGGGAAAGAAGGCAGCTAGTAAGGTATAGTCCATCTTCTTTCTATTCAATTTTTTCTTTAGCTATCACTAATGATGATCCCAGATGTTATGTCCCTATATTACTAGTATAGTCCCTTATTGTTGTTAGTGTAACCCCCTTATTTTTTTTATTGTACACTTGTAACCCCCATATTGTTATTATTGTGCCCTTAAATTATTATTGTTAGGTCGACTAGGATTACATTGTGGCCCCATGGACTCCTATATATAGAAAGGAGGTTTTGTAATTTGAATCATCCAAGAATTGTTCAGTCATATAATGTATTGGAGGTTTCCCCTTTGAAGTGGCTTATTTCTAAGGTGTTGATCTCTTTTCTTCTATTTTTGGAGCTAGTTTCACGACATTTGGTATCAGAGCTTTGGATTCTAGGGTTTTCACTGCTCCAAACCAGACATAGTGTAAATTTCTCTATAAATTTATTTCTACGAAGGTTCAGAAGATAAAAATTTTAGAGTGCAAAGCTGAAATCCTAAGGAAAATCATCGCATAATTTCTGAGCTTGGTTCGCAATATTTTCAGAGATATGACCTGTGGAAGTTAGGTATTTTTTCAGGCTCCTGAATTTAACCTAAACAATTCATCACGGAATTTGCGCTATACATTTTTTTCTACAAAGTTTCAAAAGATGAAATTTTTAGAGAGAGAAGCCAAAATCCTAAGGAACATTTTTGCAAAATTTCAGAGCTTGGTTCGCAATACTTTCGAAGATATGATCTGTGGAAGTTAGGTCTTTTTCAGGCTCCGAGATTTTATCTCAAAGAGGTTTTTGTGGGAAAATCTTCATAACTCTCTCTCTGAGCATCGAATTGGAATGTTGTAAATATTGGCCACAAGTACACGGACTGTAGTTTCTCGTCTATCAATTTTAGAGCCAAAGAAAAAAATGGTGACATGTGCAAAGTCGTACAAGTTCGCTCTACTGAACGAGTCCATAATTGGATCATTGTGGGAGATTGCACATAACTTTGCCTTGAATAATCCAAATCAGGTCAGACCCGTGGCATTTGAAAGAAGCTTCAGAGGGATACTGCAATGTTGAATTTCATATATTGAGGATCTACAATTACAGATATAATTCAATTTCAATATAGAGCTCCTCAAAAGCAAGTAAAAGGTGTGTATTTTATTTTTTCGGAATTGCATAAGTCTTGTTTGAAGAATCAAGTTGAATTGATTCCAAGGGCATATTGTAGAATATATATCAGTATTAGATTCTAAAATGGCCACTAAAAATAATTCAACACCCATTAAGCCTTTAGAAGTCTCTACTATGACTCATGAAGACGAAGAATGGCAACATGAAATATCAAATTTACAAGAGCAAGTGCAACAAATTTCACTCTCGCAAAGAGCAACAAAAAATGACATGGAAGTTTTGAAGAAAGGCATGGAAACTAAGATGGATGGTTTGAAGAAAGGTGTGGAATCTAAGATGGATGGTTTGAAGAATGGAATGGAAGCTAAGATATATGTCATGGAAGCTAAGATAGATGGCATGGAAGCTGGCATGGAATCTAAGATGGATGAAATGGAAGCTAAGATCGATGAAAAAATGGAGAACATGAAGAATGATCTAAAAGCAGACATGGAATTGGTGTTGTTTTAATGCAAGAAGGAAGACCCATTGCTTTTGAAAGTCGTCCAATCAAAGGAAAGTATTTACAGAAACCTGTTTATGAGAAGGAAATGTTAGCAATACTGCATGCACTAAAGAAATGGAGAACTACCTAATGGGAAGACATTTCAAGGTAAAAAATGATCATGATAGTCTTAAACACTTTTTGGAACAAATACTATCTTCAGAAGAGTAGCAAAAATGGGTCACAAAGAAGTTTGGGTTATCACTTTGAAATAATCTACAAAAAAGGGAAGCTAAATGTTGTTGCATATGCACTCTCAATAAATAATGAAGAGGTGGAAGCATTGATTTGTGCCATTTCTATTATCCAACCAGATTGGATAACCGAAGCAAGAGATGAATGGAAGAAGGACAAAGAAGTGTGGACACTCATTGAAAAGTTTCAGTAAGATCCTAGTACATCTGATACATTTAGTTGGAAAAATGATTCCTTATGGTACAAATATCGCTTATATCTTTGTAATAATTCCGAACTAAAACAAAATATTCTTTTGGAATTGCACACTTCTCCTTTAGGAGGACACTCGGGATTTTTAAAAAATTACCATAGGGTGAAGAAAGAATTTTTTTGCGATAGCCTTAAATCTGATATTCAAAAGTTTGTGGCAGAATGTTTGGTTTGCCAGCAGAATAAAGTTGAGACAATTAAGACCTCGGGTCTTCTACAACCTTTATCCATTCCAAGTCAACATTGGGAGGATATTTCAATGGATTTTATCACAGGTTTACCTAAGTCTGAAGGAAAGAGTGTCATCATGGTGGTATTTGATAGACTTACCAAGTATGCACACTTTGTGCATTGTCTCATCCATTTAAAGAAAGCACAGTTGCTACTACATTTATGGACACAATTCAAAAGCTACATGGAAACCCAAGGGTTATTGTAAGCGACAGAGATCCCATTTTTACTGGAAATTTTTGGATGGAGTTATTTTATTATTTGGGTACTCAATTTGTTCATAGCTCATCTTATCATCCTCAATCTGATGGTCAAACTGAGATAGTAAATAAATGTTTCCCAAGAAGTATATTTTGTTGTTTTACATATCTTGATAAACAAACCTAGATAGGTCAGTGGTTATATTTGAATGGTAGTATACTTCACCCATAATAGCTTAAAAATGGCCATTGCTAGGAACTTTAACAGATATCATCCACCATCCATCACATCATCTTTAAGAGAAAATTTGAAGGTTCAAGCAGTGGAAGATCACATCGATCATCAACAAGAAGTTCTCCAACTCTTAAAGGACAACCTAAATTTGGCACAAAATCGAATGAAACAACAGGCATATCAACATCGCAGCGAGATAATTTTTGATGTAGGAGACTGGGTATTTTTAGGGCTACAACCATACAAAAAAATGTCCCTCAAGCAAGCTAAGAAGGATAATAAACTATCGCCAAAGTACTATGGTCCTTACAAGGTGTTGCAAAAGATTGGTACTATAGCATACAAATTGGAGCTTCTTGCTTCTTCACAAGTGCATCCAATTTTCAATGTTTCATGCTTAAAGAAGGTTATAGGTGAAAATATTCCAGTTCAAACAATATTGCCAGAACTTGATGAGAAAGGAAAAATCATATTGGAACCTGAAGCAGTCACGGAAACAAGAACTCGATAGCTACGGAATCAATCAATTTCAGAGTATCTCATCAAGTGGAAGAACTTACCCATTGAAGATTCTACATGGGAGGATGAGAATTTTATACAAAAGCACCCAGAGCTACTCAAGCATTGAGGAGAACACTTTTTTGAAGGAGAGGGACATGTTAGGTCCCTATATTACTAGTATAGTCCCTTATTGTTGTTAGTGTAACCCTCTTATTGTTGTTATTGTACCCTTGTAACCCCCATATTGTTATTATTTTTCCCTTAAATTATTATTGTTAGGTTGGCTAGGATTACATTGTGGCCCCATGGACTCCTATATATAGAAAGGAGGTTTTTTAATTTGAATCATCCAAAAAAATTTCATTCATGTAATGTATTGGAGGTTTCCCCCTCGAAGTGGCTTATTTCTAAGGCATTGATATCTCTTTTCTTCTATTTTTGGAGCTGGTTTCACAACACCAGAACTGTCAAGGAGGTAGTGTATTCAAAGGATGAAAAAATCTAGAAGGAATCCATGGTTGATGAAATGGCATCCTTGCACAAAAATGAGGCATGGGATCTTGTGGATTTTCCGGCTGGAAGGAAAGCCATTGGGAGAAAATAGGTGTTTAAGAAGAAGATGAATGTAGAAGGAAAGCTGGAGAAATACAAAGCTTGGTTGGTAGAAAAATGTTATTCCCAGGTGCTGAGAATTGATTTTGGTGATATTTTTTCTCTTGTTTCCAAGGTTACTTCTATTAGATTACTTTTATCTGTTGCTGTTGCATTTGATTTTGAGGTATAACAGATGGACGTGAAGACAAAATTTCTTCATGGGGATTTGGAAGAGGAGATCTACATGAAGAAACCTGGAGGCTTTATGGTGAAGGGTAAGAAAGAACTGATATGCCGGTTAAAAAAGTCTCTGTATGGGTAAAACAATCACCAAGGATGTGGTATGAGAAATTTGATACCTATATATGGGGACTTGGCTTCACCAAAAGAAAAGAGGATCACAGTCTATATTTTAAACTGATTGGTGACCATGCTATTTGTTTGATCTTTTATGTGGATGATATGTTGCTTATTGGAAATGACAGAAATTATCCAAGATTTGAAGACCCAATTGTTCTCCAAATTCAACATGAAGGATATTGGTGCTGCAAATTATATTTTAGGCATGGAAATTAAGAGAGATCAGGAAAAGAGGAAGCTTTGGTTAAACTAGAGGAATTATGTCAAGAAAATATTACAGGGGGTCAATATGAAAGATATTAAACTGGTGAAGGTTCCGATTCCTGTAGGTGTAATTATATCTTCTTAATAGTGTTCCATATCCAAGTGTTGTGGGAAGCTTGATGTATGAAATGGTATGTACTATACCATACATTGAACATGCAGTGGGAGTATTAAGTAGGTTTATGTCAAAACCAAGGAACGAGAATTGGAAAATAGTGAAGCGAGTTTTCAGATATTTTTGTGGCACTAGTGATTATGGCTTGTGCTACCAGGGAAGACCAGGATTGGACAGAGTTTTTAACATCTGTGGTTTTGTTGATACAAACTAGGCTGGAGATCTAGACCAAATAAGATCTACAAGTGGGTATTTTTTTAGCATGTTTGGGAGTGTAATCATTTGGATGAGTAAAATACATTATGTAGTGGCTCTTTCATCTACATAGGCAAAATACATGGTAGCCACTCATGCAAGCAAGGAAGCAGTTTGGTTGCAGAGATTGTGTTCAAGTATGGGGTTGGGGCAGCGAGCTATAAGGATAGACTGTGATAGCCAAAGTGCCATTTTCTTGGATAAGAACCCTGCTTATCATTCAAAGACAAAGCACATTGATGTTCAATATCACTTTGTGAGAGATATGGTTAAGGATAAAAAGGTGTTGCTGGTAAAGGTGGACACTTTGAAGAATGTTGCAGATGCATTGACGAAGTCTGTGAAAACTCAAACGTTCTCTTGGTGTAGAGAAAAAATGAGTTTTGAAAGGATGGACTAGTGACTAAGCTCTCCTGTGGCCCCCTACGAAAATAAAACAAAAAGTGGGATAATTTTGGGTAAGGGTTATATTCTTTCCATGATTAATCGCACGCGCGAGGGAAAGGGGGGGGGGGGGGGGTCACATGGGGGGAGATATCCCCCCCTGTACGTTGCGTCAGGCGTAGTGGGAGGGTCATAGGGCACGACATCCCCCCTGTCCGGGGGTTCGCAGGGAGAAGGTATCTCCCTGTGTAGGGTCTGGGGCAGTGCCTCGGGAAAAAAAAACATTTCCTTATTTTTTGGTAGGCGGACCCACCTATGGTTTTGTGAATGGGTTTTCACATGGTTTTGGGGCATGACGGTTTTTGGCACCTGGTATTTTGTAGATTTGGTCAAGGGAAATATGGTTATGTTCTAATCTAGGGTTAATGGATTGGGGTTTATGAATACTTCGGCATGTATATATATGTGTTGTAAACATTAAAAGGAATATAATGAAAAATCAAGCTGGTAGTCTCGATTTGGGATCCAATGGAAAATATCTGTGTATATCTGTTTTATGTTTTATGCTCTTGCTATTGTTTATTTTATGTCTTTAAGAATTCATTTGCAGATAATTTATGTACAGGGTTAAAACCTACATCAAAGAGGCATATTCATAGAATAATGACTTTAAGGAGGTGTTTCAACAATTGCAGAGCTAGAGTCATTTGCACGATGGTGATAGCACAATTTACTACCATCTCCAAGATAGGTCACTCTACATGTTAGATAAGTTATGTGTTTGATCCAGGTGGCTTTAGAGAGGCTAAAAATTTGAAGTCTTTTCATTTCATCGAAACTAGGGCCAGAACAAAGAGTCCATCATCCTTATTCCAACAGTGTAGATGACACTCAAATTCGACTTCGTATGTGCAATTTATTAGTAGTTAAAAGGATCAGTATTTTTGTGGCTAGCTCAATTTGGAGCACAACTAAATCTGGTGGAGCCGTTAAATTTGGTAGCAACTAAATGAGTGACAATTTGGTCGTACAAGGTGGCTGAAACTGGTCAATTTGTCGCCTACTTAATTTTTCTAGTGAACCTAAAAATCTAGCCAGGGGTTTTGAATTCATTATTCTTAAAAAAATATAAAATAAAATTATATTTAGGGTGGATGGCTACCCGACGGGTAGACCCACCAACCCTTTTGTCATATTATATATGATATAAATCGCCAATGGGTCATCCATGCAACAACCAACTGAAATCAAGGATCGGCAGGAGTTGAACCCGCCCCAACCAGTCGTCAGTCAGTCTATCTGTGGCCCCAGATATATATTACACAACACATAACAAAATTGTCGTCTAGAACAAAATATAATCTAACACCAAAACGGTTTAAGAAATTCCATTACAGGGGAGGCACGGGGGCTTGACCCTATGACCTCGACCCACCAAATTTATACAGTTGTTGATGGCCCAACAAGCCTACCTTTGAATTATTTACCCATAAATTTTTATATAAACCCATTTGTTTCATTTCCCAAACATCGTAGCCCGAGAGGAATAGCACGAGTGGAACCTGGACACACTACAAACACGTTTTTTGAGAATATAATATTTTGAGTGAATATTCCACAAAATATTCCTTTTGAAAAATGTTGAGGAATCTTGGATATTCCCTTGGGGCCAAATTGTGACAGTGTTAAAAACATGTCAAGTTTATACTCATCTCAACCGAAATTTTGTTGGGAGTTTGTTGGTGGAAATAGTTTCTTGATCTAAGAAGCTGATTTTTTAGAGGCAAAACATTGAATAGTGGAACCTTGATGTAGGAATCTGCAAGGAATCTTTTAGATTCCTTGGAGGCCCATATTTGACAGTTTGAGAAAAGGGTCAACTTTATATTAAAATTTCACAATTTTTCGTAAGGAACATGATGTGCAACATGTTTCTTATTTTGAGTAGCTTACTTTTAGGCCATTGTCAAAATGGGAGGTATATTGATGTTTTTGGCCACTATGCTTGTTTTTTCCAGAAAGTAGTTGTTATGAAACCATCTTGAAAAATAGTAGAAATGATAAATCAATGACTTAAAAAATATCCTCTTCGAGGGGGTAACGTCCTTTACATTACACAAATGAACAATTCTTGAATTATTTAAATGAAAAAACCTCCTTTCTATATATAGGAGTCTAAAGGGTCACAATATAATCAAAGCCTACGTAACAATAATAATGTAAGGGCACAAAAATAATGATAGTGGGCTTCTATGTGGCACAATAATAACAATATGGGGACTACATGGGCTACAAGAATAACAATAAGGGGGATGCACTAACACTAAGGGGATACATAACTATTATAGGGATATAACATTCCCCTCTCCGTCAAAAAAGAAGCGTCCTCAATGCTTGAGTAGTTATGATGCTCTGTATAAAATTCTCATCCTCCCACCTGGAATCTTCAGCGGTTAATTTCTTCCACTTGATGAGATACTTTGTAATTTATCGATTTTTTACTTTTCGAGTTCTTGTTTTCATGACTACTTCAGGATCCAATATGATTTTTCCTTCCTTGCCAAGTTCTGGAAATATTGTTTGCACTGGAATTTTGTCACTTATAACCTTCTTTAAGCATGAAACATGGAAAATTGGGTGCACTTGAAATGATGCAGGAAGCTCCAATTTGTATGCCATACTACCAATCTTTTGCAACACCTTGTAAGGACCATAGTACTTTGGTGATAATCTATTATCCTTCTTAGCTTGCTTGAGGAACATTTGTTTGTATGGTTGTAGTCGTAAAAATAACAAATCACCTACATCAAAATTTCTTTTGATGTGATGTTGATCTTCCTGTTGTTTCATTTGATTTTACGCCAAAGTGATGTTATCATTTAAGAGTTGGAAAACTTGATGTTGATGCTCGATGTTATATTCCACTACTCGAACCTTAGAATTTTCTCTTAAATATGATGTGATGGACAGTCGATGGTATCCATAAAGTTCCATAAATGGGGTTATTTTTGCTGCAGTATGGAAGGAAGTGTTATACCACCATTCAGCCAGAGGTAACCACTTAACCCATTGTGTTTTTTTATCAGATACAAAGCAACAAATGTTGGGTATGTGTTATATTCTTTCCACGACTAGTCACGCGTAGGGGGGTTCACAGGGGGGGCGATATCCCCCCCCTATACGTTGCGTCAGGCACAGCAAGGGGGCAGCAGCCACCCCACTGTCAGGGTTCGGGGGAGCACCCCGTGAAAAAAAATTGGACCTTATTTTCCATTGGGCAGACCTGCCCATGGTTTTGTGCATGGGTTTGCACATGGTATTGGGGCATGATGGTTTTCGACCCCTGGTATTTTGTAGATCCGGTCAAGGGAGCTATGTTTATGTTCTAATCTGGGGCTAATCGATTGGGGTTTATGTATGCTTCAGCATGTATATATATGTGTTGTAACACTAAAAGGAATATAATGAAAAATCAAGCTGGTTGTCCGGATTTGGGATCCAAGGGAAAATCTCTATGGATATTTGTTTTATGTTTTATGCTCTCGCTATTGTTTATTTTCTGTTTTTAAGATTCGTTTGCAGATAATTTCTGTACAGGGTTAAAACCTAAATTTGGTATCAGATTTGTTTCAGCTTCAAGGGGACGCCTTTTCTGCTGAGGGTTTTTTGCTCGAGCCTATGGTAGACCTAGTTTAGTGGGAGATCTGCGGGATCGATTCTTGCAGTGAAAGAAGATGGTGAGCAGTGGAAAGATAGAGATCGAGAAATTTAATGGTCAAATTTTTGAGTTGTGGAAGCTCAAGATGGAGGAACTGCTGGTGGATAAATATTAGTGGATCGCGGTATATCTTTGTACTAAACCAACGGAAATGTCAGATGAAGACTGGAAGAAGCTGGATCAGAAGGCAAAGAGCACAATACAGTTATGTGCCTCAGATTCGGTATTGTTGAATGTATCTGGGGAAGCTACGGCAAAAAATTTGTGGGATAAACTTGGGACTTTGTACCAATCTAAGTCTCTGGTGAATAAATTGTTTCTGCGGAAAAATCTGTATAACCTGAGGATGAAGGATGGAGACTCGGTGACAAAGCATCTGAACACCTTCAATACTGTGGTAAGTCAGTTGTCATTTATTGATATTAAAATCTCATATGAAGATAAGTGCATCATTTTGTTATGTTCTCTACCAGACTAGTGGGACAGTCTGGTTATTGGAATAGGTAGCAATACAAATACCTTGAATTTTGATGACATTGTCTCAGCCTTGTTGTCGGAGGAAATGAGACAGAGAAATATGGTTGTTGGACGGATAATTCTTTCTTGTTGACAAGACAGACCTCCCAAGCGTCCTACGGATACCTAGCAACAAACAGACAAACAAAAACTATTTTCTCTAGATAATATTTGATTCAGAATTAGCTGCAACAATGGTTTTGAAGACCTACCTATAGTCCAACGTTGTTTTTAATGATCTTCTTTCTAGTTTCTTGAAAGAGTCGTCTTCAAAGATCTGAAATCACAAACATGGAAAAAATCATTAGCACCTGCATAGTATAAACTAATTCACGAATCATATATCTATAAAGATGATCAAGGAATTCAAGAAAGAAGATAATTAATTAAATAACTCATTGATAAAACATGATAACAAGCTACTTAATTAAAGAAATCATTGAGAAAACGGGTTTCATTCGTATTATCTTTGATGAAGAAAGAGCCTTACAACCGTGTCCTCCTTGATGTCGTACAAGCCTTCCTGGGGTCTGGAACAGGCGTTTCCTTTACTCTGACAAGCTTTGCACTCTCTCAGCTAAAATGCACATGGGTGTGTAATCATTCCCACATAATGATTAGTTAAGAGAGTCTGAGTTTCTACAACATTTCTCCTCAGAAATTCTTCAAGTATAACTCCCTTTAAGGCTGCACTATGGCTTCAATTTATAGGAAAAGAGAAGAGGTTGTAGCTCCACATAAGAGGGGATAGAATCCTTTTTTGAAGGGATTAAGCTCCATAAACCAAGGGATAGGCTCCCATAATGGAGGAATGAACATACATGATAGGAGCGAACCTTCGACCAGATAATTACTTCTATAAGTTTCCAGATTTGACTGCTAGGCTTCTAAATGTTACTTTTCGCCTTCTTTTTACCTTTAACAGGGGTCCACACCTTTAATGAAGAAAAAGTGCATTTAGCTCTGCATTATTTAGAACAAATAGGTGCAGCACCGCAGGTAATGTTAAGAGAAAGTGTGGTACAAGTGTTTTTAAGCCTTTTATGAGCTTCTCTCTCAATTTCAAGGCTTGATTTTAGGAACTTTGATGTTGTAGACCTCTAAGGGAGTAATATATGAGTAATGATGAACCCATATAGACACTAAAAATTCATGGTGACAAATTTCAGTGTAATAGATTGCCCCCTAAAGTGTGAAGTTTGAGATAATTCGAAGAGTGAAGTGCTTTATCATTTCAAGGATTAGCCTGTGGACACCCCAGTCGGAATCATGTGAAAACATTCAATGCAAAACATATATATATATATATATATATATATATATATATATATATATCATCACTGAGGTAGGCATTCCCATACTCAGATCAAAAACTAACTAAACTTGTTCTGATACAGAAATGATTTTAATATTACATCAAAAGTGTAGACACATCATGGACGCAGCCATCTGTAATGAATAGTCTACTGCATAATGAATAATAAAACTCCTTGCAGCCTAGATGGTGGAAACTAGATCCAGGGTCTTGATTTCTGCTTCTTGAACTAGTACGATTTTATCCATGCAATTAAATGTGTTGAAGTCGAACATGGTAGAACCCACTTGAGTACCAGTCAATGATGTGAATTGTTAACAAGTGTGAGAGAAACCACCAATAATGACAATGGCTCTCAAATTACTCAATACAATCCATGAAATGTGAATAAGTGATATGAAGTCGAACATTTCATGGAATCATTCGATCGAAGGGCAATGGTGCAACCTGTCATCGAAGGCGAGAAACCTGCCATTAAGGCATGCAAATTCCAAGGTACTGACAGATTCTAGATCAACTTCCTAGATGATGAGCTGTCATCGATAGAAAGTGATCCGTCATAAGCAAGCTCACGAGACGAAACCATAGAACAAGTTTTGAAGAAATGTTTTGCAAGGACTGACTCAGGGATGGTCAGCGCGAATGGAGACAAATGTTTGCAGATGAATGGTTTGTTTGATTGTCCTATTGAACACATAACGACACTACAAATGATTTGGTAAAAATTTCCCTAAGATAATACCCAGAAACTGGCTGAAGACCTTCAATGTGGTTTGATTAACTGATAGGAAAATAATTTTCCCAACCCAGGTAGAAGTGTGAAAAAAAGTATCATGTTCAAGAGTCGTATACTGCTTTTAAATCAAAGTGTAACAAATGGATTTGTTTTCTCTCTTTTTCCCCCACCATTTCTGGCAAGTACCTATTTATTTTTGACAAGATTAAGGAGGATAACATTTTCTTGTTATATAAGCTCATCCTTCAGATGAGTCCAACTTAGTTTAAAATCGAACCCTAAGAAGGAGTGGTCTGTTCCTGTTTGTAATCGACAGGTCTTTTACTATTAAATTTTAACGAGTCTAGTATAGGAGAAACTCGATCAGAAGAAAAACTCCATGGGTGTTCTTTTTCATAATTTTAGTCTCTCGAGCCCAAAAAAATATAAAATACTACGGGAGAGAACTCTATTGACCATGATTATTCAACGTATACCTTTTTCATAAATAGTCTATTTTGTAGGTTTTAACCCTGAATATAAAGTATCTACACAGGAATCTTATAATAGAAAATAAACAATAGCGAGAGCATAAAACATAAAATAGATAAACACAGAGATTTTCCCCTGGATCCCAAATTGGGATGACCAGCTTGATTTTTCATTATATTCCTTTTAGTGTTAAAACACATATATATACATGCCAAAGCATACATAAACCCTAATCCATCTTGGATTAGAACATAACCATAGTTCCCTTGACTGGATCTACAAAAATATTAGGGGCCAAAAACCATCGTACCCCAAAACCATGTGCAAAACCATGGGCGTGGACCGCCCATCGGAAATTAAGGACCAAAAAATTTTCATCGGGGCACTGCCCCGAACCCCAACAAGGGGGGCTACCGCCCCCCTGTGACCCCCCCATTACGACTATTCATTTCCTTTAACGAGTTCGAATAGTCAAGTGCTCAGCAATCTTTTCATATTTAGACAGTCTGAAAATGGCTAAAAAAAGGACTCCATGGTTTCACTTTTTCATAAAATTTTAAGAGCCTGAAAAAGTGATAAAAGTATACTCTTCTTAAAAGAATTATCATTTCACCCTAAAAATACGGTATTCTACAAAAAAGCTCAAAAATTAAATGTACCTGCTTTTAATAAAATAAAAATATTTTGAAAAACCATCTCTTTAAAGTGAAAAATAAACAAAATTAAATTTCATTTATTTGAAAAAACTTATAAAAAGGAGTTTTCCAAAATCATTTTTACCATTTGAGTTCAGAGTGAAAATTTGAGAGTTTTTGGCCAAAAATGCTCCAGAGAAGATTCCGGGCAAACTGAGTGTTCAAATCGAAAACCACCTACTTCAGGTAATCCACGTTCTCTTTTCCTTGCTTTTCATTCGTTCATTTCCTTAATTTAGGGTTTAAAATTCATTTTTGGGGAAGAAATATGTTCAAAATTCTACTCATGGGGGTCTGCAGGTAAGACACACGGTACCTGCGAACCCCGACATTTTCTTATAAAGAAAAATGTCATGGTCCCGCACTTTTAGTACAGAGCCCGTGCATAGCTATGCACTGTCTCTAAACAAAAAGTATGGAGGCGCCATGAAGAATATAAAAACTCATTTTCTCTCCAAATTACCCAAAATTTTCTTTTTAAAATGATTCTAATATTTCATTTTGTTCATAGTATGGTATTACAATGCTTATCTAGCGGGAAAGTGAACACGAGGAGGTGGACAAAGCTGCAATGATTCATCCACCTACATTACAAGTTTTGAGAGCATGTGGATTACTTAAATTCTGGGCTATCAGTTGCATGCGAGATCAAGTAGATCTACTCACTTGGTTGGTAAACAAGTGGGATGTACAGGACCAGTGTTTTGTGATTCAAGGCAACCAGCTCGAAATTGAGCTGGAGGACATATAATTTCTAACTGGTTTGTCTAAAAGAGGTGAACCACTTTCTCTATTTGGGGCTAGGCCAGGTGGCCATTCTGTGGCTAGCCTGCAACTAGAGTTTTTCAATGATGAGGCCGATCCTAAAGACAAATGGATTGATATGAAAACCATCATTCGTCCTGAGTTGAAAGTAGTTGCATTTACCATAACCAGGTTATGTGGAAGTGCAACTTTACACGTTGCTACTGGATCTCAAATGCGGATTGCAGTGGACTATTTCCGAGGCACCATATTCAACTGGTAAGAGGTAGTGTTGGCTAATATCAAAGGCCAACTAACTAGAGAAAAGAATGGGAAGTTGAATAACTTCGGATATGGATCGATCATGGTTACTTTTTCTCTAGAGAGGATTCATCTACTGGCCCCGCAACATATTCCAGTTGATCATGGTACGAGTCCGAGAACCTCGGATGGTCTGATGGGTTGCTTTGATGGCCCGTCACAACGAGGGTATAGAGATTGTTCGATTTTCCCCGGCCTATTTCCGTTGGTTATAAAACCAACTCTTTGTGATAGAAGACTTCCCTTATGCTGGGATGGATTAAAACGGTGATCATGATATGTCATTTCCTGCAGGAGCTCAGTGGGATAACTCAGGTAAGAACCATTTTTGACATGTTCTAAATTCTAATTTTTATTTTTATTTTTAAATCGTCTAGAACTAATAACAAAAATTTCAAAATGCAGATGTTGGTCCAGTCGACCAGTCACTCTCTGCCCCTTCGAAAAGAGGCAAAGGGATGTAGCTGCAGTAGCCCCACCACCACAGGACCAGACAGAAGAGATCCTTACTGATTTGGAACACTATCTAGAGCGACTGAATATGGACATCACAGAGACTACCATAGACAACATTCCACTTCGTTTGCAGAGATATTTCATTGGGGTTCCTGGACCGTTCAGGAGATTCTTGAGAAGGGTGGCATGGGCTGTAGTATATTATCATGATCATTACCACGGATAGTGGATGATCGACTGTATCGACTCATATCATTTTTGTGTCACTTTTTTCCTGATTATAAGGTGTTTTGAACCTAAGATCAAGGACGATGCACTATTTTTTTGATACACTACTCTATGCTATGATATACTACTATTTCCAGTTACCTGTCCAACATGTTATCGAATGTTAATTTGATTTACTGCTTTCATTATCGCAAATTTCTGTTTATAACACCAGAAGTTATTGCATCTGCTAATGTGTTTAAATTTCTTGGAATGTGTTGATACTCAATATAATCAAATTCTCGTTCCAAGAGACGAAATCTCAAAAATAATCTTAAAAAAACTGGGTTTCTAATTACATACACTCAATTTAATTGTAATACAACGAGCTCAGAATCTAACCTAATGATCAAACTCTGAATTCCAAATGAAATGGATTCAGACAACAACTCAATAACTGCGCTAAATTCTGCAATATTGTTCGTCGTTTGACCGAGGCCTATCCCATGCATAAATACTAACTAGTTAGTGGGTGAATAAATAACCCAAGTTGTGGAAGAAATGTTCTGTGTACTACGACAAGCACCATCAGCAAAACCAATGTATGTTTGAAAAGACGTTGACATCTGCAATATCAAGAGTAATCCAGATAAGGAGGAATAGTAGTAAAAGCACAGTTAAGCTAGGCACACGTTTCTAATCTACAGCACACCAGCTAAAAAATAACTAATCTACAGGAAAGATCTCCACACAAGAATTAAGCGTAATATCTCTTCAGATAAAGCCCATTTCTAGGTTTTCCTAAAGAGACCCCGTTAAAATCAATCAATTCATAGGCCCCTTTTGCAAGCAGTCGCTTGAAAATATAAGGACCATGCCACATGTGTTTGAATTTCCCAGCCCCTAGCTTATCGTTAGCTTGATCATAAACTAAGACTAGGTCTCCTTATGAAAAAATCTGAGGTGTAACACTTTTATCATATTGAGCTTTCATTCGTTTCGCATGAGTTTCGGTAGCTAATGCATCGGTGCATCAATTCTCATCTAATTGAGCTAAGTATAAAAAATGTTTTTCCTGTTCAGAAGTGGCTAGTAGTAACTCTATGGCTAGTTAGAGTGATGGTATCTCGCATTCAATCATTAATATTGCTTCTAAACCGTAAACTAGTTGAAAAGGGGTAAAACATGTTGATGTTTTTGCTGAGGTCTGATATGCCCAAAGTGCTGAAAAAAGCATAGTATGCAATTTTGATTTATGAATTCTGGTGATTTTTTTGATCATGGTGACTAAAAATTTATTAATCGTTTCAACCAGACCATTAGCCTACGGAAAATATGGTGTAGAAGTGTCATGGCGTAGGCCAAGTTGATCAGTCAATTCGGTCATCATGATGTTTCAAAAATGGCTCCCATGATCAATAATTATCGCTTGGGGTACACCGAAACGAGCAATCACATGATTGAACATGAAAGTAGCTGCAGTTTTTCCATCTGCCACAAATGTAGGCATTGCCTTGGCCCATTTGGTAAAATAATCTACTGCAAGAACAATATACCCATGCCCCCCGGCCGAGTGAGGGTTACATGTAATGAAGTCAATGCCCCATTTTGTAAAAGGACTAACAACAATTATAGGGTGAAAAGGAGTGGGTGGTGCACGCATCTTTTGATTGAATATTTGACAATTATGGCATTTTTAAACCACTTAAATACAATCTTTAAATAAGGATGGCCAAAAGTAACCATCGCGCAATATCTTTTGGGATGTGGCATACCCAGACATATGAATGCCACATGCTCCAGAGTGACAGTCATTTAAAACCTTTTCGGCTTCTTCATGGGTGAGACAACATCAAAAAACAGAGTCTGCACCACGACGGTATAGTGTTTCGCCAACAATATGATATTGTTGAGACTGAAAACGAATTTTACGTCGTTGTGACCATGAAATTTTGGGCTGAAAATATTGGGTCTGAAGATAAATGATGATATCTCCATACCAAGGATCAATGGTACTAATAAGAAACAAGGATTCATCTGCGATCAGTTATTCTGCCACAGTTTCTGTATCAGTACGAGGGAAGTCACACATAAGTTTAGCAAATATCAATGATTTCTTGGATTTTTCAAATTCCAAGTCAAACTCCTATAGCATAAAAATACATTTGGAGTATTTCCCCCCTAGCAATTTTTTGGTCGAAATATAAATCATAGGGTTACAATCAAAAATCACTGTTGTTTTGCATAAAAGTATGTAATGATGAAAACATTGGACAACTTGAACAGCTACCAAGGCCAATTTCTCCACATGTGAATACTTGATTTTAGTCGGATGCAAATTGCGACTAAGATAGTAAATCACATGTTCACCATGGAATTCATCTTCCTCAACTAGAACCATTCCTATCGTGGAATCGGAAGCGACAAGGTACAAAAAATAATCCTGGTTGTAATTGGGAGGATGCAGTAACGGTGCATGGGTCAATGTGTTTTTAAGAGCATCAAAAGATCGATTAGCGATCTCGTCCCAAAAGAAAGGAACATTATGTTTTAACAACTTGGTAAAACATTTTGTTAACTCGGCGTAGTCAGGAATGAATCGTTGTAAAAATTTTGCTTTCCCTTGCAAACTTTGGAGTTGGCGAAGAGTAAGAGGAGGTAAATTGATAATAGCCTCAACCTTCGATGGATCGACACGAATGCCTGCTTTTGAGACAATAAATCCCAAAAATTGTCCATATTGTACACAAAAAACACATTTGTGAGGATTTAGATGAATCTTATAATGCCTAAATCGTATAAAAATGGCTCGTAAATGAGTGATATGATATGCTTTGCACAAGGAATGAGCAGGAAAATCATCAAGGTAAGGTTGCACAATGTGTTTAATGTCATGAAATGCATAAGACATTGCCCTTTGAAAAGTGGCGCCAGCATTTTTAAGTCCAAAAGGTAATTTTCAATAAGAAAAAGTCCCCCATGGACAAATGAAATTTGTTTTAGGTTGATCTGCAGGGAGTATGTTGATTTGATTGTAGCCGAAAAATCCATCCATGAATGAAAACATTTCACTTCCAGCACAATCGTCAATAATTTGATCGATATAAGTGGTTGGATAATTGTCTTTTGGACAAGCTCGATTTATATCCCAATAATTGATACATACTCGTATTTTCCCTTGTTTTTTATTAATAGGAATGATATTAGATACCCAATTCGTTAATGGAATTGGATAAATAAAATCCGCACGAATCAATTTTTCAACTTCTACTTTAATAGTGGCAACTTTTCACGGACGTATCTGACATAATCTCTGTCTGACGGGTTTAGCATCTGGGTATGTTTTAATTTCATGAAAAAAAATTGAAGGATCGATTCCTGGCATTTCTTCATATGACCAAGCGAAAATGTCATGGAATTCCTGAAACAGGGCTTTATATGCTTGGATTTCATCAGTTGTACAGAAGCACCTATATGAATGTTTTCAACAATTCTGGGTTTTACTGAAATGTCAATGGAAATTGTTGTAGAGATGTTTTCTAAATTCAATTCAGAATCAGAAGACGAGAGAGGATTATGAGGTTCTTTGATGTAATCAGTAATAAAAATGGAGGAAAAATCATTCTCAAAATGATTGAGATCAGGTAAAAACGAAGACCTATGATGCAAATCTTCCCATGGTAATTCATCAACAGACAAGAATTCATTAATTTGTTCATCAATATTGAATACTTGTTGACCAAGATCCAGAATTGATGTTGAAGCTGAGCTTAAAATTGAAAGTGAATCCTCAGTGATCACATTCACTGGACCAGATTCAATTGAAGGAATATCAGAAAATTACTGTACTGCCTGGTATGCTAATTCAAAAGGATTCAAAGGCATCGCGCCATCAAAAGAATCTAGTTATGATTATGAAGGTACTATCCAAGGATCATCAAATGAAATAGTACTTGATGTAATCATATTGATATTAGCAATAAGAGGTTGTACGTTGGGAGCAGGTAGGGAAACATTTCCCAGTAAAGAAGAATATTTAATTAACCCTACCCCAACATCCTTATAAGGGATAGTCAATTTTCTGATATGCTGGATACTATCAGTAGAGGCTGGGTCGGATGAATAATGTGAGAGCTGATCTATTTTAATGATATTTCCTTTGTGAGGAAACATGATGAGATGAAAGATCGACGATACAATAGCAGTCATGGCATAAGACCAATTGAGACCTAGGAGAAGATTGTAATCCAGAGGGGCATCAACCACTTCCACATCCATATTAACGGTTTTTCCTTCAACCTCTATTGGTAGATCCTGTAAAATACCACACGGATGAAAACCTCTTCCATCAAAAGCTTTGAGGATAGTCAGTGATTGGTTAATTGTCGGAGAACCAAGTGATTTCCAACATTTTAACGACATAATACATGTAGGAGCCCCTTCATCAACAACAGTACGAAAGATACATTTGTTATTGGCTATTACCATAATTTGAAAAGCCATTTGATGGGGTAGGCGGGGTGTAAAATTCTCTAAATCGAAGATCATTAGGTTTGAATCTTGGAGGTCTACAGCTCTTAAGGCTGACAATAGTAATTTTCTTCGGGCTGGGCATGATTGTAGCAGTTCCAAAGCTGAAATTGTTAAAGGGGAAATTGCCAAGTCTTCAACAATATTGTAATTCTGAGCAGCTCTCGCATGTGGATTGAAAGTTGATTTATGAAGTACACCTTTAGCATGCGGTTTGATTACTAAGTCAAGATTTTGTTTCTCGATCTGTAGTGGATCAGAAACTTAGGGAGATGTATTTGATGCTGAATTAGATGTTTTTGCTTCTTTACCAGGATTTTTACTACCATAATCTTGTGATTGCTTCGCAGCCATTAAGATATTCTCTAGCATATTTGAGGAAGATCCAATCATGTTACTATCTTGAGCAGGAAAGGGATCCTTCAAGACAGCAGGTATGGGAAAACCCTTAACGAATTTCGATACCTCGGCTCTATGTGGGCACTCTTTTGTAAAATTATCATCATCATAGATCAAACAAGGATAGCTAAGTTTTCGTTTTTCGTCAGTTGGTTCAGTTTTATCGTTTTTATCTTTTGAAGATTTTTTGTTTTTATTCTTACTTTTCTTCTTACCACCAGTTTTAGGTTTGGTTGTAGATGATTCTACAACATGAATATCGGCGGAAGTTTCAACAGAAGAATCTCCTTTTGGTGAATCGGGTAAATTAATAATAGGAGAAGTCGTCTTGGAAGATTTCTTCTTACTCTTACTAGTGCTAACAGAACCAATTACACCATCAGCGGCATGAGATCCAGAAGGAGTTGTATTTAATTGACCAGGTCTTGGTAAATCAGGGATTTTATCATATAGAGTACCTGACTATGTATATACAAGGTCAAGGTACTGAGCCTGAGCAATGACTTGCTCTTCTGTAACAATGCCACCTTTGGCAACATCTTCAGTAATTTTGGGCAATAGTGATTTAATAAACCATTCAGCCAAAATTTGATCGAGAATAAACACCTTCACTAAATGCCTCCTACGTCTCCATTCAAGAATGTGATCAGATATGTACGTAAATGTAGATTGTTTTAATGAAGTCAGCAATTCCATGCCATTGTCGTATCTGACAGGAAACTAAAAATGGGTTAAGAAAGTAGTAGCTAGTGCATTAAAATTATTAAATGAGCCTCATGGTAACTCAATGTACCATTTGGCAGCTAGACCAATGAGAGTTCTCTGAAAAAAAAGTAACCGAATCGAATCATCGATTAGTGAATTGGATGCACACCAGAGGTGATAATTAATAACATGACTAGATGGGTCCTCCCCTGACTTACCCTCAAACTTTGGAATATCATTGGGCAACTTGTTAGGCATCGGTGGCCAATATGGAAGATAAAAGATAGGATCGTTCATAAGGCGCAGTAGATCAGGTAAATCTAAAGTTGCTATAAACAGTAACCGATGGCTAGGGTAGTGATAACCTTGTGTGATCAAACCAGTTCCAGGAGGAGGATATCGTGGATATCGTGGAATTGGATTTTCATTAAGAATTGTGAACCCTCCCAGATAACCAGCATTACCGGACCATACTGGGGTTGTTGAGGTACTTGATAAGTATACCCAGGATACGACTGATACTGATATTGTGGATATTGTGTAGTATGTACATGTTGATACTACCCTTTGTACGATTGATAAGTAAATTATTGGTGACTAGTGAGAATCGTACTTGTACCAGCTTGTCCTGTAGGCATCTGGACTATAGCCGGAATTGTAGGTCCTGACTATGGCATAGATACTTGAGGAATTTGCACTAATACAGGGGTAGTAGAAATGGGAGCTACAAAGACTCTAGAAATAGGTGTGGTAGGTTGAATAGAAGTTGCAGCAGCAGCAAAAGTTTGAGGCAGAGTTTGAGGTGTACTAGGCCCAGGCTGCTGAACAGAATTAGGTGCAGGGACTTGAACAGTAGGCTAGACAGGTTGCTGGGTTGGACCAAAACCTATGGGCTGTCCAGGTTGATTAGGTAATTGCACATTGGGTTGTAAAGTATGTTGAACTTGAGATGGATCCCACACCATATTAATTTTGGGATATTGACCCATAGAAGGTTGTGCATATGAAGGACCATAACCAGGTTGAACATAAGTTTGATAATTAACTGGCAAATTTCTAACTCCTTGTAATAATGGTTGACCTGAAGGAGGTTGAAAACCTTGAGCTGGGTACTGACCCTGAGGTTGATATTCACTCTAAGGCATGTACTGAATCTGGGGTTGGTATTGACCCTGAGGTATGTATTGTCCTTGGGGTTGATATTGACCCTGAGTTATGTACTATCCTTGGGGTTCACATTGACCCTGAGGTATGTACTATCCTTGGGGTTGACCTTGAGGAATATACTATCCTTGGGGTTGACCTTGAGGTATGTATTGTCCTTGGGGTTGATATTGACCTTGAGGTATGTACTGTCCTTGAGGTTGCTCCCTAGGCAGGAAATATTGTCTCACAGTTTGACCTGGTAAACAATTACCCTGAGGTTGCCCTCCGGGCAGTAATTGACTACCTTGAGGTTGCCCCCAGGTGGTAACTGACTTCCTTGAGGCTGCCCCCCAGGCAGTAACTGACTTCCTTGAGGTTGAGGATTTGGAATATTGTCAGACATCATAAAATATGTTATGTGTTCAACATTTCAGTGTTTGTTCCATTTGGACCAAATGCTAACACTTGTTCAATTATTTGAGGAGTTGCCCCTGAGAAAGTACCAGAGAGCGACTAGTATCCCAAAGGAACAGATGGACCACCATAAAAAATGTTTCTGGAGATTGAGAAAACATAGATGACTCACCTAACATAGCTAATGAAGGTTGATAACCTCTTGGTGTAGGGAAAAAAGGAATTCATGGTGGTGAATAAGTAAGATCTGCATTTTGTAAAAAATCTGTCAATGATAAATACCAAGCATCAGTTCTAAAAGGACTGTAGAATATTGATTCACGCTCCCTAAGATTCAAAGTTTCTTGGTTTTTAGGAAGAACTATGTCTTCGTCTGGACGAACAAGTTCTTCAATACATATGAGATCAGAAGGAATGTTTTCAATAATGCGATGTCTTACCCCAGGTGAATCGGGATCACTAGAAGTCAGAGTAACAAATCCTAAATATGGTTCCAACATAATAGGTTCAGTGTCGAGCTTAGAAATTTAGGTTCTTTAGCTAATTGACTGGTTGGAGAAGCAATGTTAGTAACTTCAGAAATTGAAATTGGCTCTTGAATATATTCTTCTGTTTGTGATTGATAATCAGGATGAGTAAATATGTAATATCCCAAATGGGGAAATTTCTGCAATGCCGGGAATATCTTGAGATATTCCTATTTTCCAACTCCTAGGGTATTAAAAATCAACATTGAACTATTTCAGAGATTCACTGTTAGGTTCATTTACTATATATGTCACCTTCACAAGGAAGGGTGAGATCCAGAGGCTACCTGGCCCACTAGCAAACTCTGCCAATAGAACTTGTCGAAGGCTAATAATTCCCTTCAAGGAATTTCTGCAACAGGGTCCATGAGGACGTTGTATAAGGAATTCCATGTGAAAATAAGGCCAGTGCTAGGATGCCCTAGAATATATCTGATACAAACTCCCTGCAGAATATAAGCTCAAATAAATAACCTAAGTAGGTTATTCAAATCTCCCACCAACAAGTGTACTGAAATAATGCTCAATGAGAGAATCTTTAGCAGTATTAAACTCCAATATGAACAATAGTGAGAGAATGCATCATATAATGTAATAAGAGTACAAATTTGATATATAATGTGTAGCAGCAAATATTATTTAAGATCATTGAGGAAAATACCTCTCAAGGTGAGTGCAAATCAGCCTCAAAGGAAGATGTACATGCAATGAAGGAAATACACTGCTACATGACCCAGTTACTCTATAACTGCGCATTCTATAGGAGAAAATTACTGCAAAGTGATATATATGAGAGGATATAACAATATGAGCTCAAATAAAGATGGGGGAGAAAGATCTCAACCCCAGAAAACATTATTACATCAATCCTCCAAGGGATTGGCTAAAATACATAAAACAATAAAATGCCAGAGTTGCAGTGTAGCTGCTACAACTCAAATATAATACAAAATAGGAGAAGGAAGTAGATGCTGCAATAAACAATGATACCTCCTCCAATGATCTCCAAAGTGAAGGGGCTAATTCCCTTACTAAAGATTGCACTCACTAGTGCACAAAATGAGCTCCTCCTGCAAACCCTCTCTGCATATAATGATGTAAGAGGAAGGGACTGCACTGGGTATAAGGAGAAACATGTGGCCCAATGAAAAAATATGAAATAGAAGCTTTGGGATATCCTTTATTGATCTCCTATATAAAGATATGGCTCCTCCTCTACAAAAAAAGCTCCAGAAGTGTGATGATGAAGGTCCCTCACTGCAACACTAGCAACTCCAGCTTTCTCTTGTTGCAAGAATAACGCAGTAGCTGAAAATGACTGCTTTGGCCTCAAGCCATGACGTGAGGAAGATGAAGAAAAATCTCTCTATGGCCTCCCATGGAAGAGAAGGGCATTCCTAAACAGGAATCCCTCTTGTGCTAAGTAGAACAAGCTCCCTCAGTTGAAGTCAGCTTCAACTTCGAATTCTCTCTTCAAAGATGATACCCCAAAAATGGCTATCCTTCATCTTTTATACAAGGCATGCCTCCTTTCCATGGACCCCACTCACATTAGGGTTTCTCCCATTTCGAATTTCCCTCCATCCAACTATGCAATCTTCTTGTGCAAGCTTCCCCTCTTGGGTACGTTGTTGACTTTGGTCAACCATGGTTTAGCTCACTTGCTTTTGGCCCTTTTCACACTTGGGCTGGTAACTTAAGCCACTTAAGTGACTTTTTTCACCTTAGGAGTGTTTATTAAGTTGCTACATGGGCTCCCTCACCAATTTTATTCCTTTTATTAAAATAAAAGCAAAATTAATGTTCCAAATACTTTATTGCAAAATTTGGAACATTACAGTCCTCCCCTCCCAAAACTTGCTTGTCCTCAAGCAAAAGCAAGGATGAACTAAAAAAATTCCTCCACTCAAGGCATGGAGTTTGAAATATCCTCATGTAGATCCTCCATCCTCAAGCAATCAACCAAGCAAAATGAGTCACCCTCCAACTAGGCAACTCCTGAAAGTACTCCTCCACCTTGTGCTCATGAGAAATACGTGGGCCGAATTTTTTAACTTGGTAAGCTTCATAGCCTACCCCATGCTGTCCTCTTCTCCAATTATGATGAATTTGGAGTGAAAGTTGAACTTGGGTTGCAATAGTGTTGCCTTCAAGACGCAATACGAAGTCTAGATCCCCAAGGACCTCTCCTCCAACGTTGCAAATCAAGCTGGCCCAAATCATCTCATATGTGATGAGTTGGAATTCATCAACATATGGAATCCAAACAATCATATGGTTCACCTCATGGAAAAACACATGGCTACACATGGTGACCATATCATCTTCCATACTCCCCTTGGAGCATGTGCTACAAAAAGAATGGATGTCTTCTCTCCCAAAGGGAACATCCACCCAATGAGTCTCTCCCTCCTCATGATACATAGGGGCTGCTATTGATATATGGCTGAAAATGAGAGACCCAAGCCACCCCATCAATCATACAATCCATGAAATGCCTCCTCCAAAAATTCAAACTCTCCAAATAACTCTTCCCACATGAAAGAAAGAGAAGAAGCTTTGGAAATCATGGGCTGCCCATTGCTTCTCCTGAAACATACAACGTGCAAATTAGGGAGAAGCATCCTCTCAATGGGCATCTTCAAGTTATTCCCCCCCTTTAAAACAATTCTTCCTTTGAACAACGTTCCACCAGCTAAACATGGAAGCATAAGCTTATGAGAGCAAGGAGGTGAAATATAGTTCCATACATGGAACCAGCGCAAGGCATCATTGGCCCGCCTCAAAATAGAAAGTAATAAGTGTCTTTTCAGCCAATTTTTTTCTACCACATTCATCCTGCAAGATGTCATCATGTAAAACATACTTTGGTGCCAAAGGTGCACACCAAAATCCATGTGGCTTTCCCCCACAACCCATTGCTGAAATAGCCATAATTTTGCTGCAATGAACCATAAGTACAAAAAACCACAATGTGCAAGAAGGAAGGATCCTTCTTGATCTGATATGCTACTCATAAAGATAAGAGAGTCTAAAGCATGTCACAAATAGTTACCTCCCTCATCATGTGCCTTGGCCTTTGAGCTGAAATGGCTCAAGTGAAAAGTCCCCCTTACCGCAACATAGTAGGGGAGTGGTTGTGCCAACCATCTCATCATCCTTGGGCTATGCATCTATCCGTATGCTGATATGCAACCATTAAGTTGCCCTCCCAAGTGGACTCCTCCATTAATGAAGAATATGCATGGGAAATGCATGAAAGAAGAACCCATAAACATTGCATGTAGATCCCTCTTCTTGTGCTTGTGCAACCAAGCCAAGAAAGTCAAAATGAGGTAAGGAGTACTCTCCTCCATTACTCCTTCATGCTCATCATCTACATGCCTCCAAATTACATCATTTGTGAAGTGGATTGAAAGACACTCCAACAAGTAACTCAAGCTCTCATGTGACAGCATTGCTGGCCTTTAGAGTAGGGCCATCGTCATCTCAAAGCTCCCCTCTTTGGAATTAATCTTTCCAAAGACTCATCCCATCATGTTGCTGAAAATGTAGAGCTTCTCCCATGAAGAAGGTGTTTCTTGGGAATCCAAGATCAAAGAGCAATCCTCTTGCACTATGCTAGTGCCTCCTCTTTCTCCCGCAACATTCAAACAAAATCTGAGCAATAAGAATGTTTGCTGCTCCTCCATACTTCCACCATACTCAATCTAAAATGGGAACATAATGAGTGGTAAGGGAAATGCCATCCCATCATGATGTACCCATGCTCTCCTCTTTGTCCATCAAGAGCAATAGTTGTGAAATGATCCTGGGACCTGTGGGTTATGGATTCTCCACATTTCCACTGGGCACACTCCATCGATAAGGCTCTACTCTTTGGTGTAAGTATCCTGCCACTTGGTACCTATTTCACAAGAGCTACCATTTTCCCAAAACAGATTTCTCCTTTTGCATTTCATGGGACATTGAAATGCAATCTCCTTCATGACAAAATTTGAAAACCCTACCCTCACATGTGATGCATGGCTCATCAATAGTGCATGAGGATGATGAGGGTTTTTTTCCTCAAAATGGCACAGCACAGAGAAATTTCCCTCCTCAAGACAATCATCATGCAATAATGTACAATCCTCCATGATAGATGCAAACTCATGCATACCTTCGAGAGATTTGGAAGAATATTGTGTTGCTACAAGAGTCTTTTCCTCAAGTGTGCTGACTGCCTCAATAGCTAAAGGTGGAGGCTACTCCTCCATAAATGTGACAGCACTAGCATGTGCCTTTGGTGGTGAGGGCTCCTCCCTCCTTTGGCCAAATCTTCTGATCAAGATCTGAGAAAAATCAGCAAGAGTAGAAACCCTTGTATGCCTCCCATGGTTGAACCATCAAGTTCTTTCCCTTTTTTTTGCTGAAAAAGTGTGAAAAAGATAGAGTCTCTTGGAAGACTCTAGGGTTTTCTCCATATTCAGCAAGATTCTCACTTCGAATTCGAATTCCAATTTTTCTCCATGCTTCTGCTCTGCTTCTCTCTAAGAAAAGGAATTGCATGGTCCTTCCTCTTCTCCTTTTCTGTCTCCTCAACTTGCTTGGAGAGGTTGTTACTGGATCTGAAAATTGATGAGATCAATCTCATCCTTTGCATCACTCTATCCTCTTCCTCTCTAAAATTCGAACTTCACAGGTTGATCCAAGTTCGAAGCTTTGATACCACTATAATATCCCAAATGGGGAAATTTCTGCAATGCCGGGAATATCTTGAGATATTCCTATTTTCCAACTCTAGGAGTATTAAAAATCAACATTGAACTATTTCAGAGATTGACTGTTAGGGGAATTTACTGTATATGTCACCTTCACAAGGAAGGGTGAGATCCAGAGGCTACCTGGTCCACTAGCAGACTCTGCCAATAGAACTTGTCGAAGGCTAATAATTCCCTTCAAGGAATTTCTGCAACAGGGTCCATGAGGATGCTGTATAAGGAAGCCCATGTGAAAATAGTGCCATACAGTGTTGGGATGCCCTAGAATATATCTGATACAAACTCCCTGCAGAATATAAGCTCAAAGAAATAACCTTAAGCAGGTTTTTCAAATCTCCCACCAACAAGTGTATCGAAATAATTCTCAATGAGAGAATCTTTAGCAGTATTAAACTCCAATATGAACAGTAGTGAGAGAATGCATCATATAATGTAAGAAGAGTAAAAATTTGGTACATAATGTGTAGCAGCAAATATTACACAAGATACTTGAGGATAATACCTCTCAAGGTGAGTGAAAATCAACCTCAAAGGAAGATGTACATGCAAAGAAGGAAATACACTGCTACATGACCCAACTACTCTATAACTGCGTAGCCTATAGGCGAAAATGATTGCAAACTGATATATATGAGAGGATATAATAGTATGAGCTCAAATAAAGATAGGGGAGCAAGATCTCAACCCCAGAAAACATTATTACATCAATCCTCCAAGGGATTGGCTAAAATACATAAAACAGTAAAATGCCGGAGTTACAGTGTAGCTGCTGCAATTAAAATATAATATAGCATAGGAGAAGGAAGTAGATGCTACAATAAAAAATGATACCTCCTCCAATGATCTCCAAAGTGAAGGGGCTGATCCCCTTACTGAAGATTGCACTCACTAGTGCAAAAAATGAGCTCCTCCTGCAAACCCTCTCTACATATAATGCTGTAAGAGGAAGGGATTGCACTGGGTATGAGGAGAAACATGTGGCCCAATGCAAAAATATGCAATAGAAGCTTCGGGATCTCATTTTCGGATCTACTAGATAAAGAGATGGCTCCTCCTCTACAAAACAAGCTCCGGAAGTGTGATGATGAAGGTCCCTCACTGCAACACCAACAACTCCAGCGTTCTCTTGCTGCAAGAATAACGCAGTAGCTACAAATGACTTCTTTGGCCTCAAGCCATGATGTGAGGAAGATGAAGAAAAATCTCTCTATGGCCTCCCATGGAAGAGAATTTCATTCCTAAACAGGAATCCCTCTTGTGCTAAGCAGCACAAGCTCCCTCAATTGAAGGCAGCTTCAACTTTGAATTCTCTCTCCAAAGATGTTACCCCAACAATGGCTCTCCTTCATATTTTATACAAGGCATGCCTCCTTGCCATGGACCCTACTCACATTAGGGTTTCTCCCATTTCTATTTTCCCTCCATCCAACTACGCAATCTTCTTGTGCAAGCTTCCCCTCTTGGGTACATTGTTGACTTTCGTCAACCATGGTTTAGCTCACTTGCTTTTGGCCCTTTTCACAATTGGGCTGCTAACTTAAGCCACTTAAGTGAATTTTTTCACCTTAGGAGTGTTTATTAGGTTTCTACATGGGCTCCCTCACCCATTTTATTCCTTTTATTAAAATAAAAGCAAAATTAATGTTCCAAATACTTTATTGCAAAATTTGGAGCATTACAAACTATGGATGATTCTCCTAGTTCTGTTGATATAATTCCACTTGTATTCTGAGGGACTAAAGCTTTCAGTCCTTCAAGTTGGCTTGGTGTATGCTCAGGCAGTTTCCCCTAAAGTCTACGTGATTTTCTTGTTAATTCAGCCATGATTAAACATTATTAATCACATGCAATCAAAGAAAATTTCAATGAAAACTCCTAAAGTCGCTAAGGAAACAAACAAATGAATCACACACCTAAAAAAAAAATCTAGGAGATCAAACCACACACAAACAATAAAATCCCACACTAAAAGCACTAGTTGGTGATGAAATGCAACATCGTAGTATTTTAATGTAGAAATGGTGGTTGGAACAGTTACCCCGACAACCTGCTTAATGAAATAGACCGGTGCAAGTTTCTCCACTTAAACCATCTCGAGTGAAGATAACTCTCTGAAGAGTCCAAGTGAGTCTAGTCGACATTGCTCTAGGTACAGTGGGATCTTTCCTCCACCATCACCTTAGGAAAGAATCGTAAAGATTATGACCACTAAGGTTACCAATAGGAACTAATATACCTGGGGGAACAGTCTATGATTCGACATATGCGCAAGGGCAGAGTAACAAAGCTCAATCCCCTTGCAGGCTCCTCGACATAATCCAAGGTATACCGACAAGTGAACCCAGGCTCCTCGACAATGGTCTATCGAAGGTTTACCGTTGTTAATACGCGCACATTTCTATCGTTCCCAATGAGATAGAATTGACTATCCCACTAGTTCGGATATGACCTCGTTCTTGACTCCTTTAAGAGGAGCTTCCCAGAGCATACAAGCAACTATTGGATTTTGCCTACTGCAAGATCGAATACTTGTTTGTTTTAATTGTCTTGGAGAGTTAACTACTCCCTACCCCAAGACACTAGCCTAAGCTATGTTGGTGAAAAGAGCCCTACAAATATAAAAATTACTAGATTGATTTTAATTTAAGCGTTGCTTTTAATAGGCTGTTTCTTAGGAAAATAGGTGCGAAAGTGAAATTGATGAGATGTAGTGACCCGACTCAAAACACACTAAAAATGCATATATTATGAGAAACAATTCCTTTCCTTTCAATGAATTCTATCTAAAAGAAAGAGTTGAGAAATGCAATATTTTAAAACAATTCTTTCCTTAAAACAAGAATAAATGAAAATAAATCTAATTTCATGAGAACTCAAAATAATCAATTGCTCAATAATAAATCGCTTTATCATTCAAGATTGAAACTACAAACAAAATTTTCTCCAAAATAAGACTACTATTTCTAGAAATAACACTCAAAATTAAAAAAAAACTAATTTTGAGATCTAAAAATTCTAAAGACTAAATCTGAATTAAAATTTTAAATATTTTGAGGATGTTTTGCTTAGCTTTTTATCTAAATAAGAAATTCTTTGCTTAGATGAACAAGAACTCAAAAAAACATCCAATTATGGTTTTTTAAGTGAAATTCCAAACTTATCAACAATTTTTTTTTAAAGATTTCCATATGAGAAAATGGGATCTAAATCTCATAAAAAAATTTCTGCTATGAAGGCAAACTCAGCAAGAAAGCAAGGAAATACCAGTGATATAAAGGTATACCAAGGCTTCTAATCTTTGAGTGGGACAAGGACAAAGAAAAAATCACTATAACATGCAGATCTTTCAAAAAATCATTCAAAACTTAAAAATGTTGAAGCAAAATCTCAAACAAAGATTTCTGACAAAAAATACAAGTTTGGGTATATACTGAGAATCTAATAAACTGATCCACAAAAGAGAATTTTAAGGTTTTCTAAAAAATTTCACGGGTTCCACAGGTTTTAGTGTAAACAGGTGTGGTCCCGCACTGTTTATAAAAGAAAAGAGCGGAGATGCCCGCACTGTTTCTAAAAGAAAAGTGGGGATACCAGAAAACTAAAAGAAAAATAAAAAATTCTAAAACATTTGTTAGGGATTCTACAGGGATAAACTACCCAAGCCAGTATAAACCAATCAAAATTAGAAAAAATAAATTCACAAGTCAAAAATAAAAGAAATCAAAGTTAAAGATCCATTCCCCAGCAGAGTCGCCATTTTGTTGGACGGATAAGTTGTTCTTACTGACAAGACAGACCTCCCAAGTGTCCTACGGAAAGCTAGCAACAAACAGACAAAAAAAATATATTTTCTCTAGATAATATTCGATTCAGAATTAGCTACAACAGGGGTTTTGAAGAACTACCTATAGTCTAGCGTTGTTTGTAATGATCTTCTTTCCAGTTTCTTGAAAGAGTCATCTTCAAAGATCTGCAATCACAAACATGGAAAAAATCAATAGCACCTACATAGTATAAACTAATTCACGAATCATATATCTATCAAGATGATCAAGGAATTCAAGAAACAAGCTAATTAATTAAATAACTCATTGATAAGGCATGATAAACAAGCTACTTAATTAAATAACTCATTGAGAAAATGGGTTTCATTCGTATTATCTTTGATGAAGAAAGAGCCTTATAACCATGTCTGCCTTGATGTCATACAGGCCTTCCTAGGGTTCAGAACAAGCATTTATTTTACTCTAACAAGCTTTTCACTCTCTCAGCTAAAATGCACATGGGTGTGTAATCATTCCCACATAATGATCAATTAAGAGAGTTTGAGTTTCTACAGCATTTCTCCTAAAAATTTCTTCAAGTCTAACTCCCTTTGAAGCTTCACTATGGCTTCAATTTATATGAAAAGAGAAGACATTGCAACTCCACATAAGAGGGGATAGAATCATCTTTTGAAGGGATTAAGCTTCATAAACCAAGGGATATTCTCCCATAATGGAGGAATGAACATACATGATAGGAGCGAACCTTCTACTGGATAATTGCTTCTAGAAGTTTCTAGATTTGACTGTTGGGCTTCTAAATGTTACTTTTCACCTTCTTTTTACCTTTAACAGGGGTCTTCACCTTTAATGAAGAAAAAGTGCGTTTAGCTCTGCATTCTTTAGAATAAATAGGTGTGGCACCGTAGGTAATGTTAAGAGAAAGTGTGGTACAAGTGTTTTTAAGACTTTTATGAGCTTCTCTCTCAATTTCAAGGCTTGATTTTAGGAACTTTGATTTTATAGACTTCTAACCGAGTGATTATGAGTAATGATGAACTCATATAGATACTAAAAATTCATGGTGACAAATTTCTGTGTAACAATGGAGGGTCAGAATGGAGATGCCTTATCTTTACGAGGAAGGTCCCATAACAGAAACAAGAATAAGGTTTCAAGTGGGAGATCTAAATCTCCTGGAAATTTTGTGAAGGTTTGCTGGAAATGCGGAAAGGAAGGGCACTACAAAAAGGACTGTAGATCTAAAGCTCCTGATAAAGGAAAGGGATCTGATGATGTTGCTTCTGTAGAGGCAAAAACTGCCTCGGATGAAGATGGGGATGTGTATTTGGCTTCTTCTCCAAATACACATGTAGATCATGAGTCATGGTTGATTGACTCGGGTGCATCCTTTCACTTCACTTCCCATAGGGAGTGGTTCTGCAAGTATGAGAAATATGATGGCGAGTATGTCTTCTTAGGTGATGACAGGAAGGCCAAAATCGTCGGATGTGGAAAATTCAAGCTGAAGCTACAAGGTGTAAGGATTAGAACACTTCCTGGTGTTCTGCACATTCTTGCATTGGCTAGAAATCTAATTTCTGTAAGCAAGATGGATGATGTAGGTGTAACTTAACAGTGTTTGAGAAAGATACCTATAAGATGGTTCGGGGAACACTGGTAATAATGCGGGGAGTTCGGATTGGAACTTTGTACAAGCTTCATGGCAACACTATTATTGATGGGTGCAACAGTTCTGTGGTTCCCGAAAGTGAAGCATAAATCCTAGCGGCCTCTGGAGAAAAGACCATGCTATGGCATCAAAGGCTTGGACATATTGGAGAGAAGAGCCTTTGGATACTGCATGGAAATGGTATGGTAGAATTTATGTCCAATACCTCTCTAGATTTCGATTTCTGTGAACGTTGAATATATGGGAAGTAGAATTGGGTGGGTTTTCCTTCTAGTGCTAAGAGGGCAAACAAGATATTAGAGCTTGTGTATAGTTATGTGTTTGGACCTGTGTCAGTTCCATCACTGGGTAAGTCTATGTACTATGTTTCATTCATACATGAATTCTCAAGGAATACATGGATATATTTCTTGAGGAATAAATTTTAAGTCTTGGACAGATTTAAAGAATTTAAGGCTCTGGTGGAAAACCATATAGATAAGTAGATAAAGGTGTTGAGGACAGCTAATGGTGGGGAGTTCTACAAGAATGAATTTGAATAGTTCTGTAATAATTGTGGTATAGCACAAAAGAAGACTACTCCATACACACCTCAGAAAAATGGAGTTGCAGAAAGAATGAATAGAATGCTGATGGAAAAGGCAAGAAACATGCTCAGCGGTACCAAGTTAGGACAAGAATTCTGGGTAGAGGCAGTGGAGACTGCATGTTAATTGGTTAAGAGATCACCTTCATTAGCGTTGGAGGATAAGACTCCACATGAGGTATGGACTGGTAATAAACCCTCTCTTTCTCATTTGAGGGTATTTGGATGTGATGCATATGTACATGTTCCAAAGGAGAAAAGGACCAAGTTGGATGATAAATTTGAAAGGTGCATCTTTATTGGGTATAAGGATGGTTTAAAGGGTTACAAGATTTGGAACCCGGAAACAAGGAAGGTTGTGTACATTTGAGATGTGGTGTTTAGAGAGGTGAAATATGTTATTAAACATGAGTTCCTACCAAAGGAATTTGAGAAGATAGATTTTGAGCTAAAGGAGGATGAACCAGACTCTACAATAGAAGAAGGCTCAGAAGAGGAAGAGCCACAAACTCTAGTTGTGAGAAGATCAATTCGAGAAAGAAGACAACCAAAAAGGTATAGTCCATCTGCTTTTTGTTCAAATTTTTCTTTAACTATATAACTGATGATGATCCCAGAACCATCAGGGAGGTAGATTTAGAGGATGGAAAACTCTGGAAAGGGGCCATGGTTGATGAAATGGCATCCTTGCATAAAAATGAGGCATGGGATCTAGTGGAGTTGTCGGCTGGAAGGAAGCGCATCAGGAGTAAATGGGTGTTTAAGAAGAAGATGAATGTAGAAGGAAAGGTGGAGAAATACAAAGCTCGGTTGGTAGCAAAAGGTTATTCCCAGGTGTCGAGAATTGATTTTGGTGATATTTTTTCTCCCATTGCCAAATTTACTTTTATATGTTGTTGTTGCATTTGATTTTGAGGTAGAACAGATGGATGTGAAGACAACGTTTCTTCATAGGGATATGGAAGAGGAGATCTACATGAAACAACCTGAAGGCTTTATGTTGAAGGGGAAGAAGGAACTGGTATGTAGGTTAAAGAAGTCTCTATATGGGTTACAACATTCACCAACGATGTGGTATCAGAAATTTGATACCTATATACGGGAACTTGGCTTCACCAAAAGCAAGGAGGATCACTGTGTTTATTTTAAATTAATTGGTGACCGTGTTATTTATTTGGTCTTGAATGTGGATGATATAATGTTGATTGGAAATGACAAAGAAATTATCCAAGATTTGAAGACCCAACTGTTCTCCAAATTCGACATGAAGGATCTTGGTGCTGCAAACTATATTTTGGGCATGGAAATTAAGAGAGATCGAGCAAAGAGGAAGCTCTAGTTAAACTAGAGGAAGTATGTCGAGACTATATCGTTACCGTTTGATATGATAGTGTAAATTGCGGAATGTTCGATTCCCCGTAGGTGTAAAGTCAAGTTTACCGAATAAGAACCCAAGACACAAGAAGAAGAGGAGGATATGTCCTGTGTTCCTTATGCAAGTGCAGTGGGTAGCCTGCTGTATGCAATGGTCTGTACTAGAACAAACATTGCACATGCAGTGGGAGTATTGAGCAGGTTTATGTCAAACCTAGGTAAGGAGCATTGGACAACAGTGAAGCGGGTTTTTAGATATTTGCATGGCACTGGTGATTATGGCTTCTGCTACCGTGGAAGACCAGGATTGGAAAGAGTGTTGGACATTCACGGTTTTGTCAATGCAGGCAGGGCTGGAGATCTGGACCAAAGAAGATCTACAAGTGGGTTTTTTTTGGCCTATTTGGAGGTGCATTCAGTTGGATGAGTAAAAGATAGTCTGTAGTGGCCCTTTCAACTACAGAGGCAGAAGACATAGCAACCACTCATGCAAGCAAGGAAGCTGTTTGGTTGCAGATATTCTATTCAAGTATGGGGTTGGTGCAACAAGCTATAACGATAGAGTGTGATAGCCAAAGTGCAATTTTCTTGGTTAAGAACCCTGCTTATCATTCAAAGACAAAGCACATTGATGTTCAATATCACTTTGTGAGAGATATGGTTGAGGCTAAAAGGGTGTTTTTGGTAGAGGTGCACACCTTGAAGAGTGTTTCAGATGCATTGACGAAGTCTGTGAACACTTAGAAGTTCTCCTAGTGTAGATAAACAATGGGTGTTGCAAAGTTGGGCTAATGACTAAGCTCTCCTGTGGCCCCTTGAGAAAATAAAACAAGTGGGAGAACGTTGGGTATGTGTTACATTCTTTCCACGACTAGTCACACGCGGGGGGTCACAGGAGGGGTGATAGCCCCCCCTATATGTTGCATTGGGTGTAGCAGGAGGGTCACAGGGGGGGCGGTAGCCCCCCCTGTCGGGGTCTGAGGCAGCACCCCGTGAAAAATTTTTTGGACCTTATTTTCTGGTTGGAGGACCCACCCATGGTTTTGTGCATGGGTTTGCACATGGTTCTAGGGCATGATGGTTTTCATCCCCTGGTATTTTGTAGATCTGGTCAAGGAAACTATGGTTATGTTCTAATCTTGGGTTAATGGATGGGGGTTTATGTATGATTCGGTATTTATATATATGTGTTGTAACACTAAAAGGAATATAATAAAAAATCAAGCTGGTCATCCCAATTTGGTATCGAAGGGAAAATCTCTGTGTATATCTTTTTTATGTTTTATGCTCTCGCTATTTTTTTTCTGTTTTTAAGATTTGTTTGCAGATAATTTCTGTACAGGGTTAAAGCCTACAACAAATATATCCTTCCAAAAAAAATTTCACTATCTTAGTTTTCCTATCAGATTGAGGATGATAAGATGAGCTATGAGCTAATTGGGTACCTAAACAAGAAAATAATTATGTTCAAATATATCCAGTGAATATGGGATAATTTTCACTTATAATAATCTTTGGGTTTCCATGTAGATTTTAAATTGTTTCCATAAATGCAGTAGCAATTGTACTATCATTAAATGGATAATATAATGCACAAAAGTGTGCATACTTGGTAAGTCTATCAACTACCACCATGATGACACTCTTTCTTTCAGACTTGGGTATTGTGATAATATCCATTGAAACCTTCTCCCAACGTTGACTTGGATTGGATAAAGGTCGTAACAGACCTAGGGTCTTAATTATCTCAACTTGATTTTGTTGGAAAACCAAGCATTCTACCACAAACTTTTGAATATCATATTTAAGCTCATCCCAAAAAAATACTTTTTTACTCTATGGTAAGTTTTCAAAAATACTAAGTGCCCTCCTAAGGGAGAGGTGTGAAATTAGAAAATAATTTTTTGTTTGAGTTGGGAATTATTACAAAGATATAAGTGATATTTGTACCATAATGAATCATTTTTCCAACTAAATGTATCATATGTACTTGGATCTTCTTGCAACTTTTGAATGAGTGTCCACACTTCTTCATCATTCTTCCATTTATCCATTTCTTATGTTATCCAATCTGGTTGGATAATCGAGATGTCACAAATAAATGCTTCCACATACTCATCCTTTCTTGAGAATGCATCAAGAACAACATTTTTCTTCCCTTTTTTATAGATGATTTCAAATTCATAACCCAACATATTTGTGACCCATTTTTGTTTCTCTTCTGAAGATAATATTTGTTCCAAAAACTTTTTAAGACTATCACGATATGTTTTTACCTTAAAGTAACCTCCCATTAGGTAAGTGTTAGGTTGCCCAAATACCATATTTTTACCAACCTTTCATTTCACTTTCACTTCAATTTTAACCCATATTTCTCTTTCCCTTAAACTAATTTCATGATTACATCGAGTTTACACTTAAAATTTTCCAATGCATTTGTTTTAGTTTTTTTGAGTGAATTTATGATTAAATATTGGATAAATAACACATGTTCACTTATATATGAAAGCGGGATGAGTTTCATAATGTTTGTAGGTGTATTTGAAAACTTCAACAAAGTGATATTTGACCACCAAGCCTCAAATTCGAATTTATATATTTGATGAAGATTTGGGAGATTCCTTCAAGCATACTTCATGGAGAAGAATCATGGAAGTTTTGATAAGATTTCTTTTCAAAAAATATTAGAGAATTGTGAGAGTGTTTGTAGAGATGTTACTTTTTAACTATTATCACATGGTTGTAATCACATGAGATATTTGTGGAGCTAGGAGAGATTTGTGGATCTCAAATATTTGTTAGTTATCTCAAGTTTATGTATAATTAATAGTGCCTTCTCCATTCCAAGGAGATCACTCTTGGAGCATGTATCCAACTTATGATGAAATAGAGGAAAGCTTTCTTTTACATAAATTTCTGTTCTATGGTTTTAGATGTAAATTGCTTTAGTGTAATGTATAAATTTATGGAATATTTTGTTACTTTGCTCTTAGGAGAATTTAACTGACTCCAAATGGATCATGGAAGCATTCTATTTAAAGTTGTGAATTGTTGTAAATATATGTTAGCATCTTCATTTTCTGTGTTAAGATTATATTTCTGGTTTTAATCATTTGTGAATATTTATTGTATTAACTCACTTGCATGACATGGCCATTTAGATAGTGAAAATATTTTCTTTTGAATGATTATACTCAAATAAAGAAGGACAAACCAGGTCTCTAAGTTAGATCCTCTTCTTTGTTAACTAGGATTGAATTGAAATCATTGTTCACTTTTTCACATGCTTTCCTAGATTAGTTTTATATGTTTTATTTCTATGCTTTGGTAATTTAGATAAGTGAAAATGGTTTTTGTTGAATGACTAGAAGAAATAAGGAAGGAAAACCAAGACCTATGAGACGAGGAAAGTATTTAAGAGCCTCCTAAGGAAATTATAAAGGAAAGTATTTAAACAAACCTATTTATGAGAAGGAAATGTTGGCAATACTACATGCACTAGTCCTTCTACCCATTAGAATGGAAATCATTGGACTATTCAATACATATTCCCCCATGGTTAGCTTTATATTATGGCACTTTCCAGAGAAATTTATAGTTCCTCCATTTACAACCATCACTTAACACTCTGGTGTTGGATATAGGAAGCAATTCAATTCCTTGCACTAGAGGAAATTTCAAACTAAAAGTGCCCATGAAATTTTCGCGTACATAATATGTAAACCAAACAAAATCCTTTAAATTTAAAAAGAGGTACATGTAAATATTTTGGAGGGAAAATTTTAAAAACTATTTTTTTTTTTACTTGTATTTTTGTCTTATCTCCTTAAAAGTTTTCTCAAATGTCAAGTGTATACACTCATTGGATGTAGAATTAAATTTTACATCCAACGAGTAGTCATTATGCATGATTTTGAGAAAACATACATTGATAAAAATTGAAGATACATTAAAAAACGTGTTAAACACAATTTTTTAATGTATCTTCATTTTTTATAAATGTGGATCTTCTCAAAAGTATGCATGATGGGTACTCGTTGGATGCATACTTTAATTTCACATCCAATGAGTATCTACACTTTAAATATGAGCAAACCTGTAAGGAAATAGGCCAAAAAAACAATTAAAAAAAAAAGTAGTTTTCTTCTTTTCCCTCCAAAATTTGTAACTTGTATTTTACTATTTTCCTATTATTTTATTGTTTTTTCTTAGGAGGCCACTTTTATGCTGAAATTTCCTCTAATGTTTATCTTACAACAAATAAAATTATGGGTACTACCCGAATCAATCAACACTATTACCTTTTTCTTCTTCATATGTCCTTCTATCTTGAGAGTTTGAGGAGTGGTAAATCCTTCCAATGCATTACAAGATATGATTGGATTCATTTATTATTTATTTAGGGTTGGTTCCTAGTCTATATCCTCTTATTTTGAATTTTCTTGTTCCTTCTCTTCCTCCTCTTCACATTCTATGTAAAATAATTTCTTCTCAACACACTTATTACCCTTGGTGTATTTGCTATCACAACTGTAACAAAGAATTTTTGTTCTTTTTCCTTCCAACTATTGTGGCCTCAACCTTGCAGGTTGTGGAAGGCTATGAGTAGCAAAAATTACATACAAATAATTGTGAGTGGTAGGATTCCTTATTGCTATAATTTTTCTTTAAATTTTACTTCCAACCTAAATGCCTTCTCCAATGAATCAGGTTCCCAAAGGAAAACCTCATGTTGGATGCTATCCTTTATATTCCCTATGAACACATCAATGATATTCTCCTTTGTAATATCTTTTAGCATTATATTCAATTTTTGGAAGTTCTCAATGTTATTTTCCATTGAACCCTTTTGTTTGAGATCTATCAATTGGCTAAAGAAGTTGTTGCTCTTTGTATCTTCATAATGTGCTAGCATTTCCTCTATAAAAATTGCCCAAGGGAGAAGTGTTTTAAGAGAAAAAATCCATTGATACCATACAAATTTATTGGGTTCTAAATATAAATTTGCAATAACTTTTGTATGTGTTTCATATTATGGAGATCAAAATATTGCTCCATATGTAGCATCCATGTTACTAGATCCTTGCGATCAAACTTCCTCATATCGATCTTTGGAATATGGTGAGTCTTCAATACAATGTTAGAGTCTATGAAATAACTATTAAAATTTATTTTTTTCTCATCATGAGTTTCATATAATACCTTTTTTCCATTAGGAAGCTCTTCTTGTAGTAAATTTTTCAAACCAGCTTCTTTCAAACCTTCCACGTCTGCTTTTAAACCATTCTTCAAATATTCCATGTTTCATTTCATTTTTTCTTTTATGCCATCTGTTGTGAAGACAATCCCTTTTGTGGACAAAGGTAATCTCTCTATCCCTAGAGCAGGTTTATCAACGCACGAGAACAACTAATGAACCCTTTCCTAGTTTGTATTAAAAAAGGAAGAATAGGAAGGAGAGCCTGCCTCTTCGTGATGCTATTGTCTAGTTCTTTGGTGAAGACCCTGATTCCACAATCCTTCAGGCTCATTCCTTGTTGCTTGTGGTGTTTTAATACCTATAAGAAATCAAGAGACAAAAACAAGAAACGTGACAAGATACATAGCATACATCAAATACAAAATACCTTACAGATCAAGAGTATTAGGCTAATTGCATAGATATCTAGACAAATATGGAAAGTGAAACATCATACATATTATTAATTATAGAAAAGAGGAAGCATACAATCATGGCCTTGATGTTGGATACCTCCCTTTGGTGATGTCCAAGTCTAAACTGAGGCTCTTCAAGCAATTCTTCTCCCAAGTGGTAATTTAGTCATAATTATAGTATAGGGATGCAAAGGATTAATGATTAGAAAAGACCCCACTAGTAGTGGAAGGATGGGATTCAATTTATAGGTATGGAGAAGGAGTTATGAATCAATAAAGGAAGGAGGAAGGCCCACTTCTCGAAGGAAAATACCCTAAATATAAGATCAATAGCTCCAAATGAGAGAGTTTAAGAATATCTACATCGAAACATATCTAGCTCGGCATTCTGGAAGCTTATACTGCATGAATATTCTCCTCCATTTAAGGAAACACTGCTAGAATGGATTCAACTCATTTTTTTTCCTATCAAAAGCATGTTGGAAGCACTAGGTAAAGGTGTTGAAACATGCCACCAGCATGGGTAGGCAAATTTATGTTGGTATTAAAGGGATATCTTGATGTGTTCTCCATGGTGGATATACTACATAGATGTCATCTTAGAGCACTTCAGGATCAGGGATGGGAAGTGAATGGGGTGACAAATTACTATGCAACAGATGCCCCCTAAAGCATGAAGGCGGAACATGGGGTGATGGGTGAAATGATTTACGAACCAAAGCAAGGAATCAAAATACCGCTAGAAGACCTGCCAAATCAAACACAATACAATATGTGACATCTCTGATATAAACATACCTAATAACATATCTCTGAATAGGAATCAGATAACACATGAACCCACGGTATGGTCGTAGCCATCCATATAAAAAGCATCATGTGTACAATCATGAATTCTCAATAATTCCATGCATCCTGAATAATAAAAGATGTGATCCATGGTCTTCATATCTATCTAGATATACCTATTAGTGCCAGTCAAGTTTTCCTGTCACCAGTGATCAAATAGGTATCCTCTTTCTAAATTTGTCTAACTCTTTTTCAAATTTTTAGTATTTCATCCAGTCTCAAAATAAAAAGTTGTTCACTGGTTTAGATTGTTAGGTGTTTTCTTCTTCCACCATGACTAGGGTATTGATATAATTACTACTCCTTTCACCTCCATGGTGAATGGACTTCATCATGGTCAGGTCATTCATTATTGAAAGAGTCCCATAGTCATCATGTTCATCATTCAGCTCGTTCTTCCATGTTGTGTCATCATTAGGTCATAGGGTCAAAATCATGAAAATTGGTAATTTTGCCATCAAATTCATATTTTTAAGGAGTTGTAATAGTCAAATGTATTCAACAATTTCAGGTTCCAAACTATTATTTCCAAGTAAGTGGCTTTATGTTTACCATATTTTTCTCTGTGTTAAATCATCAACAATACTTGTATCTTGATTCAGTTACACCTTCCCCTATCCTTAATATACCTTCCTAAACACATCACATTACTCCTATCCCTCAAAATCATAATTTTTCCACAAGCCCTAGCCTATTGCTACAATTTGACACTTTTCTAGACTAGGCCAGTGTTTTTCCCTTTTGGGCCCCTTCCCCTCACTCAATCCTTTATTCCATTTTCCCTTACTCTCTAAAATCTATACCTATCACCCAAAATTTCCCCAAGAATTTATATAGCCCCTAACCCCTTCATTCCCCTGCCTCTACAAGGTAGTCCTAAATCCCTTGTTTTGCCTACACCAAACCCTAATTTCTTGTCCCACTGAGCTAGGGTTTGCTATGGAATCAAAGACATATGATAAGAGGAGGCATAAGGGAGATTATATCAGCAATTATGAAGTCATTTCAGCTCATAAATATCATGTCCCCGCCATTTTTCAAGAATTCATTCCAAGGGACAAATCATTTGCCACTCATAGGGCTAGTTTTACTTCAAAGTATGTTTCTGACCAAAAATATATGAATTTTATAAAAGTGAGAGATTTTTTTGTCCATCATAAGTCAAAAAATAAAATTGTACTTCAGGTTTTACATAGGTATCATGTTTTGGGAGAAATGTAAAAAATACAGCTGCTACAAGAGGTTTTCTTCACTTCTAGAGTGACCTTGGGAGTATCACTTTTTGATAGGTCAAATCAAGTCCATTCTAAAAATAAATGAATATTTAGAAATCATACAGGATGGTATTTCCAAAGAGATATCCTGGGACCAATTTGGAGTTAGGGAAGGCCTCCAAAAATAGTCTGTAAAAGGGCGATGTGCAAATCCTTCTATGAGGGCGCAAATGCTTAAGAGAGGGCGCAAATAACAGTCTTGGGAGAATGAATTTCTGAGGGGGGAAATTACTTTAATTTTTGAAACTTAAGGTATATCTATAAAATATACTTGATAATATTTCCAATGAGCTATCCTAGGCCTAATTTTGACACCAGGAAGGCCTACAAAATCAGTGATTTTTTGAGTTTTTTGAACAAGCATTTAGCACAAATTTGGACATTTGCGCAGCGCCCTAAGTGCTCCGCAAATAATCGTGACACTTTTGAGGGAAATAAAGGTACCATTGGATTCCTAATGACCAATTCATATTATAAAACCATGTTTCCAGCCTTGTTTTACAATTTGATAGGTGAAAATCTGAAGAAAAAAAACATCAAAAAACCACCTTTTTGCCCCTGTTTTGACCTAGGCGTTGCACAAATACTAGCCTTGGGATAATGACTTTTTGAGAGAGAAAATAACATTCATTTTAAGAACTAGAGGCATATTCATAAATATGACAGGAAGGGTTTTCCAACAAGCCATCTTGGGCCTTATTTGGACACCTGTAGGTCAGCCAAACATGGCCCTAAACATAGAGGACGCAAATGACACTACCAAGGCGCAAATGCACAGTGGAGGGCGCAAATGACCAACTTGCTGATATTTTCTAAATTTCTCTAGAATTTTATATCTTCAAGAAATCATGTTTCTACTCATGTAATTAATTATGGTAAATATAATTGTGTTTGAGATTGGTTACCTAGGGGTAGCTTCATTAGGTAAAAGTCATCATTGAGTCATGATGAATCAGTTGAATGTGATGAGGAGTGAGTCACTTGGACCATCCTACACTCCAGCTTTCAGTTCAGTGTATTGTGGATATGTTCCTCACCTCATGGATTCGACCCCTGAGGATGAGTGAATGATGTTTTGATGTCTATTTATTCCCTTTCTTCATTCTTAGCGAGGGTTGGAATCAGTTTGTATGTTTTCTTATTGATCAAGGAACTACTGTACTCAATTTGGCCAGGTAATAAAGAGGAGTTGCAACTAATTTTTTTGGATACTTGTGGTATAATGTTTATCATTGTTTTTTCTTAAGTATCATATGTTATAATTTATTGTATTCATGTTCACTTCATTTATGTGGTATTATCTCTTTCAAGTTTGATAATCAGAGCACATGCTTTCTCATGCTCTGTTTTGGGGAATTGATCATAGTTTGTCCATTTTCCTCTGTCTAGGAAGAATACATCTCCCATGCTCTTCCTAGCTTCTCTTTGGTCTCAAAACCATTCCATCACAACCATATTTAAGTGATAAGCCTTGTGCCTACGTTGCCCCATTGATCCCTAAAACCCTATCTCAGTTTCCCTGACCTAGCTCCCTTGACCTAATTTCTTCATTCAATGATAACCTAGCCAAAACAAATCAGAAAAAGCCCTGCACTCTATATCCAACCTAAAACCATAATTCCTCCATCCCTCCTGGCTGTGAGCTTTTGGAGAGAGCCCTCTCCGACTTGATAGGGCTAGCTTTCAAGTCAAAAGCTTGGTCTGTGGTTACCTCTGTTGGGATTCCTTCTTCAGCCTTGGGAATCTAGTGCAGTGATAACATCTTGGCACTGTTGTTAGGGAACAAAAGACAAATATTCCCTGGCAAAAAACAAAAAATATCAGATCTGATTGTTGATTTTGAACAACAATCAGGCATAAGAAGGATGTTCATCATTCACCTAGTGACTCCAGTGTCGAAGAATCCAAAGGTTGAGAATTCTCATGGTGACTCCACTTTTCAAGAATTGGTATTTTAAAGATATTCTTGGTGAACTCATTGTTTTCAAAATGTATTTGATTGCTCAAAGGTATGATCCTATGAATCGTGCTCATATTCTTGGTTTTCTGAACTGTATTCCTCATATAGATTGGCAATCAGGACTATCAAAGTTTAAGTGTCAAGACAATGAAGATGCTAGTTTGCATTTGGTCAAATTTCATTTGCATATTCACAGACTAAATATTGAATTTCCTGAAGATTGTTTAATGAAGATGTTTATGGATACCTTGGAGGAAAGAGCGAGATCATGGTATGAGATTCTACCATTTTCTAGTTTATATTATCTAAAGGATTTTCATTTAGTTTTCTTTCAACATTATCAAAGCTCTAATTATTCCTTGTCCATGATTGATATTTTTGGTGAGATATTTGATAATTTCACTGAATTTATTGAAAATTTGTATGGCGATGAAGAGTGTTTAGATGATGATATCATAGAATCCCTTCATGATTTTTCTTCCCAACAAGAATCAGCAGTTTCCTCTGTGGATGAAGAGATCCTTGAGACTTTGCATGAGATAATAATCAATAGCTCCCTCCTTGTATGAGACACACTGGGACCTAGAAAGAGAAGTGTCGATTCTCGATTCTAAAAATGAAAATAACCAAATCAATGTAAATTTCTTTAAAACTCAGTTTTCTTGTTTTTCTGAAGATGAAATAGATTAGCTCTTAAAAAATCATGTTACTATTGGACATTGGGTTCAACGCTCCCTGTGTGTTTTGCGAAATGGACTAACAACCTCTCGTGGATCCTAACTCTGGTGATTGTATCGAAGACTAACACCTGCAGGTTTTGGTCTAATGGAAATCGTGATTCCAACAAGTGGTATCAGAGCGATAAGTCTCGGGTTAGAAACTCACCCGGCTCACATTGGATGGGAGATTGTTGGGCATTGGTTTCAACGCTCCCTGTGTGTTTCGCGACAAGGGCTAACTGCCTCTCGTGGATCCTAAATCTCGTGATTGTAGCATAGAATAACGCCTATGATTTGCAGCTCTTACAATGTTCACACAGTCAAGAATGTGTGAGTGAAGCATTTTCCACTATTGAAAATGAAAGTTTGGGTTTGAATGATGATAGTCATGAGACTGATGAAGCCATAGAGGAAGTTATTTTGATTAAACCGATTTGTGATGATGATTTTCAGTAAAGAGATCAGCTAACATATATTTTTTTCTTTCATGAAGAAGATAGGGATGTCATGTTTAACAATCTTGAAGAATGATTTTTGTTCAAAGATGTTTAATATATGAATTGGAGAAGTATGAGCCTAAGAGAGATAGTATGTCAAAGACATAATCAGACTTGCTCATGCTTCAGGAATGTTCATCCCAACACTCAGATAGGAGAAAGTCATACTTCCCTATACTCTCTTATGGATCAACAACCAAGTGTTATTTCAGATCAAAATGAAGAGTGTGCTCGTGTTTTTGATGGATTTCGAGACAAGGTAAAATTTCAGATTTTTGAATATCCCTTTACTAATCTGCTACAGTTAGCAGGGAATATGTATTTTCTTATTTTCACAGACCAAAAGCACATGTTCAGTAGACACTTGGAGTGTCCTAGTTTTTGTTTTTTTCTACCTGCACGAGGAAAATGAGAGCATAATTTCAGTAAGTAGCCATCTGTTGGATTGTTTACATTGTGTTGTACAGTAAAAAAAACCCTCCCCATTTCAAATTTTTAGAATAAAACTCATTTAGAAATAGGTCTCCTTTATTTTTAGATAGGAATAAAAGACTTGGAATAAATCCGATTATTTTTTAATCAAACAATAAAGGTTCATTGTTAAAGAGGAATATATTACATATCATTAATAGCAAGTGTATAGAAACAAATGCAACATTGAAAAATTTCCGATCCGATGAGTTATAAAGACTTTTATCATATCAATATAATACATAAAAGTATTCAATTGGAACAAATTCTGATATGATAAAGTAATCACAAATCGCAAATCGAAGGTATCTTAAAGTTCTATATTTGTTTTGAAAAATTCCGATGTGATTGAACCAATCGTAATCGCAAAATCACAAAAGTTTTAAGTTTTCTCATTTGTTTTATAACACTTCGATGCGATGGAATTGATCGCAATCGCATTTCGAAAGAGAAATGAAATACACACTTTTTTTATACACTCTGATGCGATGGGCCCTATAAAAAATCGCAAATTGCAAAACAAAAATGCAAACTCTTCATTCGATCGATTGCAAAACTCCGATGCAATGCGATTGATCGCAATCGTATTTCGGAGGAGCAATGTAATATGTGCTTATTATATAAACTCTGATGCGATTGAACCAATCACAATCGCAAATCGCAAATTGGCTAATATCATTTGCAACTCATTTCTCTTTGAAAATAACCGATGCAATATACTATCATCGCAAACAGAAATCAGCGAAGATCATGATATATTATTCGTTGTCCCTTTTGAAAATTCCTGATGCAGTTAATGCTTAAATTTTACATTGCGCATATATGATTTATTCATCGCAATCGCAAAATTCAAAACGGAAAGTCTTTATTCTCATTTCAAAAACCACCGATTACGTTTGTTATTAATAGAAAATCAAATATATGATGGTGATTGATTTTATTTTGAATGCGTGAGTGTGACTCTTTAGAGGGCATTTAAGTCTTAAAATGGAGATAATAAATGAAAATCAACAAACAAATATTTTATACAGTTGTTCTCCTTATTCTCTTTTTATCACGTCTGAAGGCATTTTTCTCCATTGCAGAGCCACAAACCACCCAATTCTTTCATTCACCAAGTAAGAGAAACATTTCCAGAAAATGAAATGTCTAAGAGATCTAGGAAAGTGAAGGCCTTTGTTGCTGCAGAGACCCCTATTTTCAACATAGTACCAAAAGAAAAACCAGCGAAGCTTAAGCTAGTTACAGATACTTCATGCCAGGGACTTGGCAAAAATACTTGGGAAAATGTATATAACCTACTTGAAAAATAAAACCCTAAATCTACTGAAGTGAAAGCGACAATCCCTGATGAAGATGACTCAGATTTAGATTCTGAGACTCCCCTTAAAGCACTGGCCAATTCATTTCTCCACAGAATTGCAGCCCGGGAAATTTTTTTCCCTTACTATGATGTAATATGATGGGTGATAGATAATGTCACCATTCAAAACAGGACTTTTGTTTCAGCCATTGGAACAATCTTCGGGTCTTTCGGAGCAGAGGACATAAAGGTAATGTACCATCTTCCAGACCCGCAAAAGGTCTACGACAAAGCATTTGTTAAAGATTTTGCTGCAAGTAATGAAACTCAGTCTGAGCCAATCAAAGAATGGAGGAAAGCCCCAAAGAAGCACAAGATCGAGGCATCAGGTATGTACTTCGTGGATTCTCTTTCACCTCCATATTTTTATACCGCCGCAATGATGTGTAGACTATTTGAAAATGATAATTCAACTAGATTTTCAATTCAAATGGTACCCTTAATCCATTCTGTCGTGAATTCCAAAATCATGGACTGGGTTGTCATCCTTTCAGATAAGATAGCCAATAGGATCCTCGAGTATAGAAAGGACAAGGACACAAGAAAAACAACCCCGTTTTACTTCTGTGCTTATATTTTAGATGCCCTATGTTTTAATTCTGAATTTCCCATTCTTGGCTGGAAATGGACCCCCAAAGAACCCGTTCCTATCCATATTTACCATAATTTATTATGGAAAGGGAGTTTTAAAAACCATGTTTATAGAGTTTGTCACAGCTTCCTCATCCCTATTTATCAAACTATTTTTAACCGATTCCCTCCACGGCTTTCTGAAAAATCCAAGACTGATATATCCCAGATTGGTGACTGGTTCGGAGAAGAAAAAATTACCTATGTCAGAGTATTTGGGAGTATAGTGGAACCCCATATTTTACCTTTGTATGTCCCAGACAAATTGTTAGCACAAGAAATCTCCTACCAGTTAACAGTGGAAGGCATGTCAAGGTCTCTTAAGAATAGCAAGAAACTAATGTGGCCTACTTTTCCATTTCAATGTGGGCATTATACACTCAATAACTTCACACATGCTAAGAAGGAGGTCATCAAAATAAGGGATCTCAAGCTCTCTATAGTCACAGAAAGGTAGTATGACCCAAAGAAGGTGGCATATGATTTCACCACTTTAGTTTCAATCGCTCGGTTTGAGCATGAACCAGATGAGTTCGATGATTTGTTTGTTTCTGTTGATAATATTTCCCAAGTCTATAACTTGGCCAAGTCTAAGTTTCAGACTGAATATATGAATAATTTTTTGTTATTTAGAAGTCAGAGGCTACTGAAAGCTCCTCTTGACCAGTTAAGAATTATGTTGCAAGAATCTGAGCATATAGAAACAGAGTAGAAGCAAAAAGAAGATGCAGCCAACAAAGAAAGAAAAGAAACATCTACCAGCCAGGGAGATGTACATACTACAAATTTAAGTACAAGTGGCAAGCCTGATGTGCCAAAGGAGAATACTGACAGTAAAATAGATAAGCCTATTGAGAAGCAAACTATAGCTCAAACAGGAAAGGAAAGCACAGGTACTGAGACCAATGTGCATACTGAGAAAAAGAACACAGGCAGTAAGAATATTGTGCAAATAGAGATATAAGATATAATAAATAATGTATTTTATCAATTTGGAAGAGAAAATACTACTGAGAAAGTAGTGGAATCTGCTGAACTTATAGTTTCTTCCCATTTGTTGAGCCAATATGAGCAATTTTCTTAGTAAATAGGAACACAAAATAATCCCCAAGTTAAAATTCTGGAAGATCAAGATATGGAAGTTATTCCTGAACATCCTATAGGTGAGATTATGTTGAAAGTAGAATAAGTTCCTCCTCTAGACATATTTTACAGTCCTAAGCATAGGGCTATTTTCAGAAAGCAGAGGAAGAGGAGAATAACTGACCAGGATGCACTTTCAACATCACAAGTGGAATTCATGAACATTGTTTGGAAAAATGCTAAGGTGAATCCGTCAGAGGATCTCACCAAATTATCTCAATATGCAGGTGCCTATAGTGCTACAACTATAGACAAAGCTTCTAAAGTCTCCCAATTAATGAAACAAAAAGATTTACAGATAGTTATGCTGGAAGAATAGGCCACAGGGAATCAACAGAAGATTGTTCAGTTAGAACAACAATTGCAGGATGAGGAGCTCAGATATAAATAGCTGGAAGAGCAACCTAGCATTGAAAAGAAGAAAATTGATGAACAAGCAGTAGCAGTTAAGTCAAGAAGTGGAAAAATTACAAAATCTACTGCAAAATGAAAAAAATGCAAAGATTTAACAAGAGAAAACATTCCAATTAGCATTGGACAAATTTAGGGATTATCCTAAATTAGATCAATTTAAAACTGAAGCTCTTGAAACAAATAAACTGTTATCTCAATAGTTGAATGAAATTTGTCTAAAGATGGCACAAGCTGAGCCGTTATGCGAAATAACATCATTTTTAATAGATGAAGCAGTCACTCTCAGGCAAGAAATTGATGATGCTGATGAGAAAATTTCTGAATTCCTTTCATGGCAAGATATAGAGCAAGGAAGAAAAGCTAATCTTCTCAGAATTGAAGAGAGACACAAGGAAATTTTATTTGAGGAATGGGAACAATAGCTAATGAAATTAGAGAGAGCCACATCAAGAGCTAAAAGTATGATGAATAATATAACACAGCTGGTTAATGACAGCTTGTATGCCACTAATTTGATCTCAGATTGTACCCCAGGAAAATTACCAAAAATAAAAGAGGTTGATTCCAGGTGGAAGGAAGAGATAATCCATAAGAATCAACAAATTAGCAAACTTCAAAGAATTTCATGGGATATTATGTGGAATTATCTAATTAAGCCACATAGTCAACAAATGGCCATCAAATTCCTTTCAAATGCTATTAATTATATCATTCCTAAGTTCTCTGATGCTATGTATGATGGGCAGTTACATTCAAAGCTAGGTCATCCAACGGAAGTCCAAGATATGCTCAAGATTTTCCATCTGGTCACATTGAACGCAGGAGATAATCAATGAATTTGTTTTATTGTAATATCGCAAGCCTATTTCTAGATTTCCGATAATAGATTGTAGGAATAGTTTTAGTTATTTTGTTTTATTAAGTACTTATTTAAACCCCTTTCATGCATTTAGAAAGGGGTCCTAAATTTGTAATATTTTTGACTTGGATGTTACATTTCTGTACTCCATATATTATTATATTTTTTATAAAGGATCACATCTGGTGGTTTTATGGAAAATTGTCTTTAAGAATTGCATTTCTGTATCTTGGAGCCCGTTTTACATTGAAGTGCTGGATTTGGATATCGAATTGCATCTGGAAAAGTATCAAGATGAATATGGTATTTCTATCTATTCACTGTTAATTTTCTTATGTTATGAGATATTCTCTTTAAAGATTGCTATCATTTATATGTACTTGTTTTACAATATTTCTTTATACATATCATTTCTGAGTGTGTAGAAATATTCATCTCTTATAGTATATGCAAATGATATATAAATGATGAATACAATGTGTTATTACAACTCTATTTAATTTCTTAAACAAAGTTATCATTATTTGATGCCACATATTTCAATTAAACTATAATACATTTTCATGGTTATTGATTTAGTTGAAACAATTTTTAAGTTGTATTCATATTTAATACCCGGGTTAAGTTTTAGAATTATTTATCAATTATAGATTAAATTAGATAGATTATTTCAATCATTATAGTCCCATTTCCCACTCATCCAATCACCATCACCAACCTATTTAGTTATTAGGAAACTATTCCTATAAATCCAGTCGGAGCCACCACACCAAATGAAAAAGGAGTTGTCCTAAGGTCTCGACCGAGTGGTTACCCCCTGATGTTTGAAGCAGCGATTTTCGAGGCTTCAACATTTTTGGCACTAGAAAGAGGGCCTAAGCTATTAATGGTAGATAAATCTAAATCTACAGGCCATTCTAAGAGCACATCACCCTCATCACCTTCTTCAATTTCTTCTACATCTCAGATCACCAGGGAAGAAATTGATAGGGATATTCAAACACCCACTACCGAAGTATCAAATCAATCAGATAATCAACCTCCTGAGTCCCCTGAAATACAAGCTTTATATCATAAACTCCAAGGGTTCTCACTGTCATTAGAAGAATATGAAATATCTGAAGGCAGTGTTACTTCACAATTTGTTACTTCCAGACCTCTCACTAGGTCACAGAGTGAAAAACTTGGTATTTTTCCAAAAGAATTTCCTTTACCTAGTAGACTCAAAACAAGAGAAACCCCATCGGAATCAGAGAGTTCTATTAGTTCTTCATCACAAATTCAATCATTTGTTTCCCAAACCTCAACTCAGAAAAGTACCGTTGTTACAACATCTACTACCCAAACATCATATATTCCAATATCATCTACCCAAACAACAACTGTCTCTTCTAGTTCTTCAACAATTATCACAACAATGGCACAAAGACCATGGACTATTCTGGGAGCTGTTAATATGGCTACACCTTTACATGATTTACCAGATCGTCCTGAAAAATGGCTGCCAAAATTTAGTCCCAATCTTGGTATACAAGTGGAAGAACATATCAATAACTTTATGCTTGCTATAAATTTAAATGCATTAGAACATGAAGATGTTTTGGTCAGATTATTTCCCTATACTTTGCAAGGAACAACTAGATCCTGGTATTTTTCATTACCTTCAGGATCTATTACAAGTGGGGATATTTTTTCAAATCATTTCTTGACCAAATTTGGAGATGACAAATCAATAGCTACCCCAATTAATGATCTCTCCAATTTTATAACAGAACCCAAGGAACCCATTAAAGATTTTAACTCTCGATTCAACAAACTTTTGAATAAAATCCCTACAGATTCAAAACCCAGTGAGTAGGTTAGAAGTGAACGATATATAAATGCTTTTCCCTCAAATATAGAATTTTTGTAGATAGAGCTGTGAAACCTACTTTAGCTGAGAATATGAAACAAGCTATTTCAGTTGAAAAACGAATTATTGCTCTAGATAAGAAAAATTCTATTGAGGAAAGAAAATCCAAGAAAGTAAGTTTTAAGGATGATTCAAAGAAGAAGACACTAAGAGATCCATATGACCTAGAAGGCTTACAGAAAGTTCTCAAAACCATGTCTAATGAAATTATTGAGATTAAAAAGCAAGTGGTAGAGACTTCTACCAAAAGACCATTCAGGAACTTCAAAAGAAATCAAGCTAAATATAAACCTCCTAATTCAATCTCCAATGTAGGATCAAAAGAATAAGAAGAAGAAGATACTCCTCCAATATTGGATGAAGAGGAAGAAAAAGAGGAAATAGTTGAATTACATGGGATGTGGGATTTCATTCTCCCTAACTCATACAATGAACAAGAAGCCATGCCTGTAAGTACGAGGAGTAAATCTGCAGCAGAACCTGTTCAATCTACTCCTAAGAAGAAAGGTACAACTTCAATTGCCAAAGACAAATCTCCTGTAAAGAAAACTTCTCCCTTACCTACTCAAAATCAGCCATCATCTTCTAATCCTCCTACATCAACATCTAAGACTTTGGTGGTCTCATATCCTATGGATTATAACATTGTTGAAGACATGAAGAAAACCAGAGCGAACATTTCCTTACATGAACTCAACAAACTTAAACATCAACAGAAGCTGCTATTGAAAGAATTAAATGCAACACCTATTGCTCCTCTACCTAGTGTTGTAGTTGCTAAAGCAGCTAAAGGAACAGGTAAGCCACCAGATAAAGTAGATGCCACTGATACTGTTCTTATTGGAGAAAGATAAAATTCTTAGACGCCTCCTTTTCTTTTGACTTATGAAATCTACAACAAGAATTTGCATAATTATTTGATATATTCTGGAGCATCCTCTAATATAATGCCTACTTCAGTCTGTGTAAAATTGAATATTGAACCAAAAAAGTCTGCAGTTCACATTGTTCAATTGGATCGCTCTAAATTTCAAGTTATAAGAGAAATCAATTCAGTTACTATTTGATTATCTTATGATCCTAGGATTGTCCAAAGAATTGATATTCTGGTTGCAGATATTCCTAAATTCTATGGATTAGTCTTAAGCAAGGATTGGTCTGCAAATCTTAATGGTTATATCGCAACTGATTATTCACATATGTGGCTTCCCAACAAAGGGAAACCAAATCAAATCAAAGTTGAGCGAGAAAAACACATGATGTATACTGCAACTGAATTTGAACAACCAAATGAACCTGTAGCTTTTAATAACAATATCCTTGGAGGTTATTCTGATGAATCATTCCTTGGGAATTTCACAGCACCACAATCACCCTTTTCTGTAAATACTGTTATTTCACAAATTGAAAAATTTTCACAATATGATTCCTCTAGAATTGTTAATATTTCTGATACATCTGTAGATAAATATTTATTTTGGTCATTATATTTTGATGGATCAAAATCTAGTGATGGAGCAGGAGCAGGATGCATTTTAATTGATCCAGATGGAGAGAAAACCATGTTGTCATGTAGACTAGAATTTGAGTGCACAAACAATACTGCAGAATATGAAGCCTTGATCCAAGGACTTTATAAGGCAACAGGGTTAAATGTCAAATACTTGAAAGTATATGGAGATTCTGAAATTGTCATAAGACAAGTAAGAAATACCATCCATTGTCTTTCAAGTCATCTTAAACATTATCAAACCCTTGTGCAAGATCTTACCACTCAATTTTTAGCAGTCAACATCTTTTCTATCCCTAGAACTCAAAATACATCAGCTGATTTGTTAGATAATGTTACATCCAAACTCCTCCCTGCTGAAGATTATAGTCCTGATAGATTTTCAGTCGAATTGATTTTTCGCCCATCTATTCCTGATAATATCACAAACTGGAGAGTATTCTATCATGATGAAGACATATTGAATTTCTTGACTTCAAAGAAATCCTATGATGAAAAAATTATTGATGAAAATGATCATGATCCTAAAAATACCTCAAAAAGTAATGAAAATCCTATTCCTAAATCTGTAGTTAAACTTGAGGACCTATATGATATAAAAGACATATTCAAGAAAGTTACTAATTCTAAACTTCAAAGTTCTACTTTGAAGTTTGAATTAGTAAATCTTGGCTCTGAGTCTAAACCTCAAAATGTTAATCTAGGACTCGAGTTAACTTCAGAAGAAATAACTGCTTTCATCAAACTTCTGAGTAGGTATAAAGATATTTTTTCTTGGAATTATGAAGACTTGAAAACTTATGATACTTTTGTTATTCAACATACTATTCCAATGCTTTCTGATGTCAAACCTGTTCAACAGAAGTTAAGAAAAATTCATTCAAATCTTGAAAGTCAAATCAAGGCAGAACTCAATAAAATTTTAAAGGCCAAAATTATTTTTTCTGTAAGGCATTCTAATTGGGTTTCCAACATGGTACCTGTTAGGAAGAAAAATGGAGATATTAGAATCTACATTGATTTTAGAAATTTAAACAAGGCATGTCAAAAGGACAATTTCCCATTGCCAACAATGGAACAAATACTTCAAAAAGTAGTTGGTTCTGAACTCATGTCTTTTCTTGATGGCTTTTCAGGCTATAACCAAATATTAGTACATCCAGATGATAGGCTGAAAACCACCTTCAGAACCAAATGGGGAACCTATGCTTATCAGAAAATTCTTTTTGGTTTAATAAATACAGGAGCTACTTTCCAGAGAGCTATGGATATAGCATTTAAGGGTCTGATTAACAGATCAATTGTTATTTATCTTGATGACATAACAGTTTTTCAAAGAAAATTGCCAATCATCTACATGATTTAAAGCAGATATTTGAAAGATGTAGAAGGTTTGGTATTTCTTTGAACCCAAAGAAATCCTTCTTTTCTCTCAATGAAGGAAAACTCTTAGGGTTTGTTGTGTCAAAATATGGTATATATATTGACCCTGAAAGAGTGAGAAATTTCTGATATTCCTTTACCTCATAACAAAAAATCCATGCAATCATTTCTAGGGCAAATCAATTTTGTAAAAAGATTCATTCCTGATTTTTCTCAAATTGTTTTACCTATGCAAAATATAATTAAGAAAAATTCAGTATTCAAATGGGGGTATAAAGAGAAGGAAGCCTTTGATACAATCAAACAAGAAATCATTAATGCACCTGCATTGAATACTCCTGATTTTTCTAAAGATTTTATTATGTATACTTTGGCCACCGAAACATCCTATGATGTTGTTTTAACACAACTCAATGATAAACAAATAAAAGCACCAATTTCTTTCTTTAGCTCAAATCTGCAAGGAGCTGAGCTTAATTATTCCGATGTAGAAAAGCAATCCTTCGCTATGTTTAAATCAATTAAACATTTTATACCTTTTCTCCTAAAGACCACACAAAAATTATTGTCCCATTCTCTGTAGTGAGACCATTGTTAGTTCAAAAAGAAGTAGGAGAAAAGAGAGCTAATTGGGTAACAGCTTTGCAAGAATATGATATTGATATTAAGCGAGCTAATATTGTTAGAGGACAATGTTTTTTCATATTGTTAGCAGGATCTCATAACATACCAGAAGATCAAGATTCAGATAATACTGTTCAAGTAAGTCAGATAAGTGTTACAGATTCTGAATCTCGGAATGTTGATCTGATCTTTTACTTGAAAAATGGGTATGCTCCTTCTAATCTCAGCTATAAGAACAAACGTGCTTTAAGGTTGGAGGCTATTAAATACGAAATCATTGATGATGTGTTATTTATAAAGAATTATGATTCAATCCTATTAAGATGTCTTGAAAAGACTGAAGCAAAAAAGGTATTGTAGGAATTACATGATGGACCAGTAGGAGGTCATTTTGGAGGCGATACCATAGCTCACAAAATCATCCATGCTGGATATTATTGGCCTACCCTTTTCAAAGATACACATGATTATGTGAGGAAGTGCAAAATTTGTCAAACTGCTAGTGGAAGACAAAGGAAACCAGCTTTTCCTTTGCAACCAGTAAGTATTGAGCAACCATTTGAGCAATGGGGGCTTGATATTATTGGAGAATTAGTACCTCATTCTTCCAAACAGCACAGATACATCCTTACAACAACAAACTACTTCACAAAATGGGTAGAAGCAATTCCTTTAAAGGTAGCCAATTCTGATGCAATTGTTGATTTCATCGATCAATTCATCATTACCAAGTTTGGTGTACCTAACGCTCTAGTCTTTGACAATGCATCTTACTTTTCTGGAAATAGTATAATGGAATTTTTAATCAAAAGAGGTTTCAAATTGAAATATTCAGCAAATTATTATCCACAAGGTAATGGTTTAGCTGAATCTACTAATAAAAATCTCATCAAAATCATTAAAAGGACCATTGATCAGAATCAAAAGAATTGGCACAAGTCTTTAATTTTTGCACTATGGGCTTATCGTATTACTCACAAAGCTTCGATAGGAACTTCACCTTTCAATATATTTTATGGAAAAGAAGCTGTGATACCATCAAATCTAGCTCTCCCATCATTAGCCCTAGTGCAATTTATTGAATAAAATCCTTCCTCATATATTCAGTTGAGATTTGATCAAATCCTTAAATTAGAAGAAGATAGAGAGAAAGAAAAATGTATTCATAAAAAACATCAACAGCTTCTTAAATCCTCTTTTGATTCAAGTTCCACCAGCTCAAAAAATTTGTTAATTGGTGATCTTGTTCTGAAATGGGATAAAGCACATGAAGAAAAATGTAAGCATACCAAATTTCAGAAAATGTGGCTTGGACCATTTCAGATTGCTGAAAATATAGGCTCATATACATTCATACTCCAAGATTTAACAGGAAAGAGAGAATCTCTTCCTATAAATGGGCTTGTCTTAAAGAAATTCTTTTTATAAGGAGATAACCCCTTATTACTTGTACATATTCCTTTCCGCAATTTTTGTTTATTTTGTAAATAAGGTTGTTAATAGTCTCTAATTGACTTTCTACTATTGGAAAATGTCTTAGGAAGAATATTATAAATACTTATTTTATGTAAATAAGAATTTTTAGGGAGATGATTACAGTTTTAAATAGTTTAAAATAAAATGTTAAACTTTGAAAATTTATTCAAAATATTTGCATGATCTTTTGAAACTTTGAGGAAAATGTAAACCATTATAAGTCTATTGAGCAGAGAAAGGTTATCTATAAAAGTAAAGACTTTTTCAAGATTTGGCACTCAAAAAACTCTGAAAATTGTCATCCATTGATTCTTAATTATAAAACTATTTCACCCCATCCATTTAGGTTGTGATTTTTTAGAAAATAATTCTAAGAAATTATATGAAAATTTAAGAGATAAGAGGTCTCATCACGAGCCTACTTACCATCATAAGAAGTAATAAAACTGACATTACCAACACTGCATATCAAAACAGGGTAATGGCTTATAAATATAAGACAAGGGGTCTCATCACGAGCCAGCTTGTTCAGTTTAATTACAACTAGTGAGTGTCATTGTTATTAACTGGCTACCAAACCAGAACAATGGCTTTTAAAATAAAAAATAAGTAAAAGACAAAAACATGAGATAATATGTCTTATGAATTTATCTTTTAAAAGGTCATAATCTTAGTTGGATGGGATAATGAATGGTTGATGGTTAAAAGGTAACCCTGTCGAGACTATGAATGTTTGCAGGTAGTAGAGGCAATGCCTATGACAATAGAGTATATTACAAAAGCTAAACTTGGAAAATTCCCCTTACTTCATTATTATCAACCAATCAAAACTTAAGAAAACCCAAAATGTTTTTATTCTTGAAAAATTAGAAAGAAATTGTAAGTTATTTTTATTTCTTTTTCAGAGTTAGATTTTATTTAAAATTCACTAAAATAGTCTTCATCATCTTTAAAAAAATTTACTTACTAGAAATATAGTATTCATTTTATTTTTTCAGAGATAATTGTTTCTTCTAGTGAATCGCCAATTGTTGTACGGTACAACAACCCTCCCCATTTCAATTTTTTAGAATAAAAATCATTTAGAAATAGGTCCCCTTTCTTTTTAGATAGGAATAAAAGACTTAGAATAAATCCGATTATTCTTGAATAAAACAATAAAGGTTCATTGTTAAAGAGGAATATATTGCATATCTTTAATAGCAAGTGTATATAAACAAATGCAACATTGAAAATTTTCTGATCCGATGATTTATAAAGACTTTTATCATATCAATATAATACATAAAAGTATTCAATTGGAACAAAGTCCGATATGATAAAGTAATCGCAAATCGGAGGTATCTTAAAGTTCTATATTTGTTTTGAAAAATTTCGATGTGATTGAACCAATCACAATCGCAAAATCGCAAAAGTTTTAAGTTTTCACATTTGTTTTATAACACTTCGATGTGATGCAATTGATCACAATCGCATTTCGAAAGAGCAATGAAATACACGCTTGTTTTATACACTCCAATGCGATGGGCCCTAACGCAAATCGCAAATCGCAAAACAAAAATGCAAACTCTTCATTCGATCGATTGCAAAACTCTGATGCGATGAAATTGATCACAATCGCATTTCGAAGTAGCAATGTCATACGTGCTTATTATATAAACTCCGATGCGATTGAACCAATCACAATCGCAAATAAAAAATCGGCTAATATCATTCACAACTCATTTCTCTTTGAAAATAACTGATGCGATATACTATCATCGTAGTCGAAAATCGGCGAAGATCATGATATATTATTCATTGTCCCTTTTGAAAATTCCCGATGCAATTAATGCTTAAATTTTACATTGCGCATATATTATTTATTCATCACAATCGCAAAATTCAAAAAGGAAAGTCTTTATTCTCATTTCAAAAACCACCGATCTCTGATTGTACGTTTGTTATTAATAGAAAATCAAATTTATGATGGTGATTGATTTTATTTTGAATGCATGAGTATGACTCTTTAGAGGGAATTTAAGTCTTAAAATGGAGTTAATAAATGAAAATAAATGAACAAATCTTTTATACAGCTATTCTCCTTATTCTCTTTTTATCACGTTTGAAAGATTTTTTCTCCATTGCAGAGCCATAAACCACCCAATCATTTCATTCACCGAGTAAGAGAAACATTTTCAGACAATGAAATGTCTAAGAGATATAGGAAAGCGAAGGCCGTTGTTGCTGCAAAGACCCCTATTTTCACCATGGGACCAAAAGAAAAACCAGCGAAGCTTAAGCTGGTTACAGATATTTCATGATAGGGACTTGGAAAAAAGACCTGGGAAAATGTATATAACCTGCTTGAAAAAGAAAACCCTAAAGTTACTGAAGTGAAAGCAACAGTCCCTAATGAAGATGACTTGGATTCAGATTCTGAGACTCCCCTTAAGGCACTGGCCAATTCATTTCTCCATAGAATTGCAGCCCAAGCAAACATTTTCCCTTACTATGATGTAATTTGGTGGGTGATAGATAATGTCACCATTCAAAACATGACTTTTTTTCAGCCGCTGGAACAATATTAGAGTCTTTCAGAGCAGAGGACATAAAGGTAATGTACCATCTTCCAGACCCGCAAAAGGTCTACAATAAATCATTTGTTAAATATTTTGCTGCAAGTAATGAAACTCAGTTTGAGCCAATCAAAGAATGGAGGAAGACCCCAGAGAAGCACAAGACCGAGGCATCAGGTATGTACTCCATGGATTCTGTTTCACCTCCATATTTTTATGCTACCGCAATGATGTGCAGACTATTCGGAAATGATAATCCGACTAGATTTTCAATTCAAATGGTACCCTTAATCCATTCTGTCGTGAATTCCGAAATCATGGATTGGGCTATCATCCTTTCAGATAAGATAGCCAATAGGATACTTGAGTATAAAAAGGACAAGGACACAAGAAACACAACCCTGTTTTACTTCTCTGCTTATATTCTAGATGCCCTATGTTTTAATTCTGAATTTCCCATTCTTGGCTGGAAATGGACCCCCAAAGAACCCGTTCCTATCTATATTTAGCATAAGTTCTTATGGAAAGGGAATTTTAAAAACCATGTTTATAGATTTTGTCACAGTTTCCTTATCCCTATTTATCAAACTATTTTTAATCAATTCCCTCCCCGACATTCTGAAAAAGCCAAGACTGATATATCCTAGATTGGTGACTGGTTCGGAGAAGAAAAATTTACCTATGTCAGAGTATTTGGGAGTATAGTGGAACCCCATATTTTACCTCTGTTGTCCCAAACAAATTTTTAGCACAAGAATTCTCCTACCAGTTAACAGTGAAAGGCATGTCAAGGTCTCTTAAGAATTGCAAGAAACTAATGTGGCCTACTTTTCCATTTCAATGTGGGCATTATACACTCAATAAATTCACACATGCTGAGAAGGAGGTCATCAAAATAAGGGATCTCAAGCTCTATACAGTCCCAGGAAGGCAGTATGACCCAAAGAAGGTGGCATATGATTTCACCACTTCAGTTTCAATCGCTCGGTTTGAGCATGAACCAGATGAGTTCGATGATTTGTTTGTTTTTGTTGATAATATTTCCCAAGTCTATAACTTGGCCAAGTCTAAGTTTCAGACTGAAGATATGAATTATTTTTTTTTATTTAGAAGTCAAAGGCTACTGAAAGCTCCTCTTGACTAGTTAAGAATTATGTTTCAAGAATCTGAGCATATAGAAACAGAGCAGAAGCAAAAAGAAGATGCATCCAACAAAGCAAGAAAAGAAACATCTACCAGCCAGGGAGATGTACAGACTGCAAATGTAAGTACAAGTGGAAAGCCTGATGTGCCAAAGGAGAATACTGATAGCAAAATAGATAAGCCTATTGAGAAGCAAACTATAGCTCAAACAGGAAAGGAAAGCACATGTACTGAGACCAATGTGCATATTGAGAAAGGGAACACAGGCAATAAGACTATTGTGCAAACAGAGATAGAAAATATAAGAAATAATCCAATTTATCAACTTGGAAGAGAAAATACTACTAAGAAAGTAGTGGAATCTACTGAACTTATATTTTCTTCCCATTTGTTGAGCCAATATGAGCAATTTTCTCAACAAATAGGAACACAAAATAATCCCCAGGTTAAAATTCTAGAAGATCAAGATATGGTAGTTATTCCTAAACATCCTACAGGTGAGATTATGTTGAAAGTAGAAGAAATTCCTCCTCTAGACATATTTTACAGTCCTAAGCATAGGGTTGTTGTTAGAAAATAGAGGAAGAGGAGAAGAATTGACCAGGATGCACTTTCAACATCACAAGTGGAATTCACGAACATTGTTTGGAAAAATGTTGAGGTGAATCTGTCAGAGGATCTCACCAAATTATCTCAATACGCAGGTGCCTATAGTGCTACAACTATAGACAAATCTTATGAATTATCCCAATTAATGAAACAAAAAGACTTACAGATAGCTATGCTGGAAGAACAGGCCACAGAGAATCAACAGAAGATTGTTCAGTTAGAACAACAATTGCAGGATGAGGAGCTCAGATCTAAACAGCTGGAAGAGAAACTTAGCATTGAAAAGAAGAAAATTGATGAACAGACCTTGAACAAGCAGCAGCAGTTAAGTCAAGAGTGTAAAAATTACAAAATATACTGCAAAATGAGAAAAATGAAAATATTGAACAAGAGAAAACATTCCAATCAGCATTGGACAAATTTAGGGATTATCCTAAATTAGATCAATTCAAAATTGAAGCTCTTTAAAAAATATAAAATGTTATCTCAACAATTGAATGAAATTTGTCTAAAGATGGCACAAGCTAAGCCCTTGTGCGAAATAACATCACTTTTAATAGATGAAGCAGTGACTCTCAGGGAAGAAATTGATGATGCTGATGAGAAAATTTCTGAATTCCTTTCATGGAAAGATATAAAGCAAGGAAGAAAATCTAATATTCCTAGAATTGAAGAGAGACACAATGAAATTTTATTTGAGGAATGGGAACAACAGCTAATGAAATCAGAGAGAGCCACATCAAGAGCTAAAAGTATGACAAATAATATAACACAGTTGGTTAATGATAGCTTGTATGCCACTAATCTGATCTCAGATTGTACCCCAGGCAAATTAACAAAATTAAAAGAGGTTGATTCGAGGTGGAAGGAAGAGATAATCCACAAGAATCAACAAATTAGCAAACTTCAAGGAATTTCATGGGATATTATGTGGACTTATCTAATTAAGCCACACAGTCAACAAGTGGCCATAAAATTCCTTTCAAATGCTATTAATTGTATCATTCCTGATGCTACATATGTTGGGCAGTTACATTCAAAGCTAGGTCATCCAACATAATTCCAAGATATGCTCAAGATTTTCCATCTGGTCACATTGAACGCAGGAGATAATCAATGAATCTATTTTATTGTAATATCACAAGTCTATTTCTAGATTTCCAATAATAGATTATAGAAATAGTTTTAGTTATTTTGTTTTATTAAGTACCTATTTAAACCCCTTTCATGCATTTAGAAAGGGGTCCTGAATTTGTAATATTTTTGACTTGGATGTTACATTTCTGTACTCCATAGATTATTATATTTTTTATAAAGGATCACATCTTGTGGTTTTATGGAAAATTGTCTTTAAGAATTGCATTTCTGTATATTGGAGCCCATTTTACATAGCTGGATTTGGATTTCGAATTGCATCTGGAAAAGTATCAAGATGAATATGGTATTTCTATCTATTCATTGTTAATTTTCATATGTTATGAGATATTCTCTTTAAAAATTGCTATCATTTATATGTACTTGTTTTACAATATTTCTTTATACATATAATTTCTGAGTGTGTAGAAATATTCATCTCTTATGGTATATGAAAATGATATATAAATGATGAATACAATGTGTTATTATAACTCTGTTTAATTTCTTAAACAGAGTTATCATTATTTTATGCTACATATTTCAATTAAACTATAATACATTTTCATGGTTATTGATTTAGTTGAAACAATTTTCTAGTTGTATTCATATTTAATACCCGGGTTAAGTTTTAGAATTACTTATTAATTATAGATTAAATTAGACAGATTATTTCAGTCATTATAGTCCCATTTCCCACTCATCCAATCATTCCATCACCAACCCATTTAGTTATTAGGAAACTGGTCCTATAAATCCAGTCAGAGCCACCACACCAAATGGAAAAGGAGCTATCCTAAGGTCTCAACCGGGTGGTTATCCCCTGATGTTTGAAGTAGCAATTTTCTAGGCTTCAACACACTGGAAGGATTATTTCACATGATTGTACATATGTCTTCAGTAGGCAAGTGCTTGTCATCAAGATTTGAAACCCTCAAGTCTCGGTGATATGTTGCCATCAATAAGTTTAGTAAGTTTTTATTATTATTTTAAGTCAGCTTCAAAGTCAGTTTGCATCACTTGAGTTGTCAGCATTTAGTCATGTTTTTCAATTTGCGTTTTGACCATATTGGCCCACATGCTTAGGCACTTGGTCTACGGTGTTCTAAACACCTCCAAGGAGCTACCACCCCCAATAAGGCCAATGTTAGTTCCAATCAAGTTTTCTTGTCATCAATGATCAAATAGGTATCCTCTTTCTAAATTTTTTTGAATATTTTTCAAATTTTTAGTATCTCATCGAGTCTCAAAATAAAAATTTGTTCACCAGTTTAGATTGTTAGGTTTTTTCTTCTTCCACCATGACTAGGAAATTGACATCATTACTACCCCTTTCACCTCCATGTTCAATGGACATCATCATGGTCAGGTCATTCATTGTTGAAATATTCCCATAGTCATCATGGTGATCATTCAACTCATTCTTCCATGTTGTGCCATCATTAGGTCATAGGGTTAAAACCATGAAAATTGGTAATTTCGCCATCAAATTTGTCTTTTGAAGGAGTAGTAATAGTCAAAGGGCTTCAACAATTTCAGGCTCCAAACTATCATTTCCAATTAAGTGGCTTTGTGTTTACCATATTTGCCTCTCAGTTGTGTTTGGAAATCTCATTTCCCTCTCCTAGGGTTTTGAGGACATTTTTCTTGGTTTCATGACTTCCATGGTTAAATAATCAACAATACTTGTATCTTGGTTCTCTTACACATTCCCCTATCCTTAATATACATTCATAAACACTTCCCATTAATCATATCCCTCAAATGAGTAATTTTCCACCAGCCCTAGCCTATTGCTACAATTTGATACTTTTCTAGACTAGGTCTGTGTTTTTCCTTTTTGGACCCCTTCCCCTCATTAAATACTTGAAATTAAACATTCCCCTACTCTCTAACATCTACCCCTATCCCCCAAAATTTCCCCAAGAATTTAGACAACCTCTAACCCCTTCATTCCGCTCCCTTTACAAGGTAGTCCTAAATCCCTTGTTTTGCCTACACCAAACCCTAATTTCCTCTCCCATTGAGCTAGGGTTTCATATGGAATCAGATACATATGAGTAGAGGAGGAATAAGGGATATTATATCATCAAGTATGAAGTCACTTGAGCTCATAAACATCATTTCCCGACCATTTTTCAAGAAGTCATTCCAAGGGACAAATCATTTGCCACTCATATGGACAACTTTACTTCAAAGTATGTTTTTGACCATACAGAGATGAATTTATAAAATTGAGAGAATTTTTTGTCCACTACAGGTCAAAAATTAAAAATCTCCTTCAATTTTTACCCAAGTATCATGCTTTGGGAGAAATTTCAAAAATACAAGTGCTACAAGAGGTTTTCTGCACTTCTGGAGTGACCTTGGGAGAATCAATTTTTGACAGATCAAATCAAGTACATTCTGCAAAATAAAGGCCTATTTGGAAACTATACAGGATACGATTTCCAATGAACTATCTGGGGCACAATTTCAAGTTAGGTAAGGCCTCCAAAAGTGGTCTCCAACAAGGAGCTGCACAAATCCTTGTTTGAGGGCACAAATGCTTAAGAGAGAGCACAAATGGTAGTCTTGGGAGAATCCATTTTTGAGGGGGGAAATGACCTTAATTTTGGAAATGGAAGGAATATATGGAAACTATACTTAATAAAATTTCCAACGAGCTATCCTAGGCCTAATTTTGACACCGAGAAGCCCTCCAAATTTTTCCTACAAAATTAGTGATTTTCTGAGTTTTTTGAATAGGCATTTAGCAGAATTTGGTAATTTGTGTAGCGCCTTAGGCGCTACACAAATAATTGGGACACTTTTTGAGGGAAATAAAGGTACCATTTGATTCCTAATGACCAATTCATCTCATAAAACCATGTTTCCAACTTTGGTTTTGACTTAGGCACTACGCAAATACCAGTCTTGGGAGAATGACTTTTGATAGGGAAAATGACCTTCATTTTCACGAATTGAGGCATATTCAGAAAGAGGACAGGCAGGGATTTCCAGCAAGCCATCTGGGGCCTAATTTGGACACTTTTAGGTCAGCCAAACATGGCTCTGAACATGGAGGGTGCAAATGACCAATTTACTGATGTTTTCAAAACTTCTCTGAAATTTTGACTTTTCTTCAAGAAATCATGTTTCTACTCATGTAATTAGTGATGGTAAATGTAATTAGTTTGAGATTAGTTACCTATGGGAATATTCATTGGGTAAAATTTATCATTGAGTCATGATGAATCAGTTGAATGTAATGAGGAGTGAGTCACTTGGACCATCCTACACTCTAGCTTTCAGTTCAGTATCTTGTGGATCTCTTCCTCACCTCATGGATTCGATCCCTGAGGATGAGTGAATGATGTTTTTATGTCTATTTAGTCTCTTTATTCATTCTTAGAGAGGGTTGGAATCAGTTTGTATGTTTTCTTATTGATAAAGGAACTATTGTACTCAGTTTGGCTAGCTAATAAAGAGGAGTTGTAGCTACTTTTTTGGGATACTTTTGGTATAATGTTTATCATTGTTTTTTCTTCAGTATCATATATTAGAATTTATTGTATGTTGATCAGTATTTGTCATTGATGTCAACCCAAGCAGCACCAGGGGCTACCCCAATATTGCATGGGAATTTCAACCTACCAAATTAATATATTCTGGGTCAAGAATTCTTTTGATGGTTTCTAATTGTCGAGATTTTTCCATCGATATATGGCACACCACGTAATTCGTCACGTTTGAGAGATATTCATGTTTGAAGTTCTTACCTTCAGTTGGTGGGCTAAAACCCCATGGTGTTATGCAATGGGTCATTGAAAGGTCATATTTAATATTTTTTAAGCTCCTAAAATCCCTCCCACGTTCACTTGTTGAAGCCCCTCTCAACGTAAGCATTTATATAAATTGTTTTCCTCATATCCTTCTTATGTAGGGATTTCGCTATCTGAAATAGGTCATCATGGAATTTTCGCTCTAAATTTTTTTCTACGAAGATTTAGAAGCTGCAATTTTTATGAGGTGAATCCGAAATCTTGAGGAAGCTCCTGTAAAAATTTTATATCAAGGGGCGCAATATTTTCGGAGATATCATCTATCGAATTCAGTATTTTTGCATGCTCCTAAAATTCATCTCAAGGAAGTGACCTTGGGAAAATTGTCATAACTCTCTCTCTGAGTATTGGATTAGAATTTTGTAAAAGGTACTAGATATTGCATGGATATTACTTTTCTATCTATCAATTGCAGAGCCGAATGAAGAAACAGTGACACATGGCATGCTGTACAAGTTTTCTCTACTAAAACAGTCCATAATTAGGGAATTGTGAGAGATTGGACATAACTCTCCCTTGAAGAATCCAAATTGGGTCAGACCTGTGGCATTGGAAAGATGACTCAAATGAATATTACAAGACAGAAAATTGCATATTGGGGATTTGAAATAACATAGATACACCAGATTCAATATCGAGCTCCTGGAAGGCAAGAAAAAGCTAGATCATGCGTTGTCAAAGGCTGCAAAGGACCAGAATTTCTAGGGCAGCAAAGCAAAGCAAGGTGCAGCAGAGGGTAGCATGAAAAAATTAGTAACCAAGGGGCAGAACAACAACAATAATTTCATCACATGAAGTCTTCAAGTGGGCAGCACTGCATATAGTCCCTATAAAGGTATCATTGTACTAAGTCCTTGTAAATACATTAATATAAAAATTGTAATAGTGTCTATCTATCAAGAGTTGAAGAGGCATTTTTGGAAGGTCTAGGATCATCATTATATGTTTGTGTAATAGTTGGGGTTATGGTCTAGTGTGTCTTCTTCTTCTACATCATTCTATATCATTGTAAAGTGGACCATTTTCCCTGGTACGTGAGTCCATTCTTCTTTTATTCTTCTATAAGGTAGTAGGGTGGTGGTAGGGTGAGTTGTAGCTCACTGGGTATTGGGGCATCCATTCACTTGACTACTGAAGAATATCAGGCATTGGACCATCCATCCAGTGATAGCTGGAGAAGAATGCTTTTCTAGAATCTAGGAAGTTGGAGCTTTATTTTCAATTGGAGTTGAATATTAAAGAATTATTAGAAAAGCATTAGATGGCTTTTGTCTCAGTGTGGGTTTCAACATTAAAAAATGTTTGAATTTGTGTTCCTCTTGTTTACTGTTATCATTGTACAAAAACTGATAATAATTGAATATTAACTAATGCTCTAATTGAAAGGAATATTGATTGACCCCCCCCCCCCAGTATTTCCAACAATCGGTATTAGAGCTTGGTTCCTTCAATAGCAGTTTAACAGCTGGAAGGAGGTCATGGAGCATACAAAGAATGGTGTACCTCTATTCAATGAAAATAATTATTCACTCTGGAAAGGAATAATGGAGGTCTATCTCTTAGCGCAAGGTTACAAAGTATGGGACACTGTTCAAAATGGATTTACATGAACCGTGGACGAACAAGGTAAGAATAATTTGGTAAATGATGCAAAAGAAAAGAATATTACTATCAGTGGAATTATTGAATCTGCTTATCATAAGGTTTTGGGTTGTAAAACCTCCAAAAATGTATCGGAAAAGCTTGAGAATATATATGCAGGTGACTCAAATGTCAAAGAAGCAAAGCTTCAAATCTATAGAGAAAAATTTTAGCAACTCAGAATGAAATAAAATTGCAACATTATTTCATACTTCCAATACATTGATGAAATAACCAATACTCTGGAAGGATTGGGAGAGCCAGTTGAAAAGAAGACTGTTATATGAAATATTCTTAGAACGTTACCAGGGAGATTCAACCCTAAGGTATCGGTCCTAGAATACAGTGAAAATCTGGAAAAACTCAGCAATGAGGAATTACATGGAGTTCTCATAGCATATGAAATGAGACTTGATGAAGAAGAGTTTACTTCGCATCTAGAAACTACATTCGTTGCATCTAAGAAAACCAATAAGGACAAACAACCTTCAATTGAAAATACATGCACCTGCAAGTGTGAAGAAAAGGGAGATGATGGAGAAGCTTTTTCAGATGAAGAATATGCTTACTTTACGAGAAAATTAAAAATTGGTAAGGGAAAATTCAAAGGTAAACTTCCATTGATATGTTTCGGTTGTGGTGAGGTTGGGAATTTCGTAGCAAAATGTCCGAACAGAAGTGATGGAAACTCAAAAGGAAAGAAAGGCTTTAAGAAATTCAACAAGAAAGAATCCAAAATGAAATTTCTCTCTAAATAAGATAGCTCATCATCTAATGAAGACAATGACAGTGAAGAAGAAGCCAATGGGAGAGTATTGTTTATGGCCAAGCACTATAAACAAGAGGTATCAAACAACGAAGAAGAAGGATTGACCATAGAATAAATTTTTAAGGAAGCAATCAATCTTATAAAAGAGCTCAAGGCAGAGAAGATCTGTTCCAATACCCTTGAAGAACAAGTTCAAGGTCTCAAAATTGAAGTTGAAGAACACAAATGCATTGAAGATTCACTTCAAAATAATTTGGAAGAAAGCAACCAAGAAAGGGAATAATTAGAAGCCTAAGTAGTCTCCCCGTGTAAGGAAGTGAGGAAAGGAAAAACTATCCAAAACTATGCCAACAACTCAAGGGCATTGGAAGAACTAATCAAAAATCAATGATCTTACAATGATAGAACTGGCATCGGTTACAAAGAACAAGAAGCAAGACCTTCTACAACAAAATACAATGAACCTATGAGATCTGACATGCATGTAGACTTCATTGGACAATATTCACAAGAACAACCTTGGAAGACAATTCCTCAACGAATATTTCCATCCAGGTACCAACATATTTTTTATGGCTACTGTTATTCATGTGGAAAATTTGGTCATAAAGCTGTATAATGTCGCACGTACCCCAAGAACGAATACAATTCCAAGAGATCTATCAAATATGAACCTCCTAGGGCTCAATGAAACATCAATAGATTTGTACATTTAAGAAATAATATTGAATATTACAAATGTCGAAACTTTGGACACATAGCTAGAGACTACAAACTTTAAAATCCTCCAAAAGAATCTTCGAAGCCACAGAATGAACAAACATGGAAGAAGAAGAAGACTGATAATTGTGCTCTTGCTCTCAAGGCTCAAAACAACAAAGATGTGTGGTATGTTGATAGCGGTTGCTTAATGCATATAACTAGAGATAGAAATAAATTTGTAGCTCTGAAAGAGAAGAAGGATGGAACCATGTCCTTTGGAAATGATGGATCTTCAAATGTTATAGGATCAGGTACCATCACTCTTGGAAGCAAATATGTTCTAGCCAAGAATGTTCTATTGGTTCAAAACATGAATCACAATCTACTCAGTGTTGGACAAATGTGTTATCAAGGACACACAATACTATTCAACTCCACAAAATGTGAAATCAGGAAAGGCGAGTATGGTGAAATTGTGGCTACAGCAAGTTGAGCTCCAAACGACATATATGTTATGGATGAAGCAACTAAAGCACGTCTAATAGCCAAAGAGGATGATATAATATTTGGTAGCAATGATGATCGACTAAGTAAGAATTTTTCTACAAACATGAAAAGTGATTTTGAGATGTCTTTAATTTGTGAGCTGACATACTTCTTAAGGCTTCAAATATCTCAACAAGAGAAAGGAATATTTATATGTCAAGCTAAGTACATCAAGGAAATTCTCAAGAAATTCAAAATGGAAGTTTGCAAACCCATCCTTACTTCGATGGTAACAGGTTGCAAATTGAGCATAGAATACTCATCTAAGGATGTGGATCAAAGGTTGTACAGATCTATGATTGGTAGTCTTCTATATGTAACAGTCTCCTAGCCAGATGTTATGCAAGTAGGCTGACAAGTAGCAAGATTCCAAATAGCACCAAAAGAATCACATATTATTACCATCAAAATAATTCTTCGATATCTAAAGGGAAAAATAGAATATGGCTTGTGGTATCCCAAGGGTAACAATTTCATTATTCATGCCTTTACAGATGCATATTGGGTAGGAAGCGTTGATTATTGTGAGAGTACTCATGAAGTATTGGAATATCTTCGCCAGAAGCTTGGGATTCTCCAAATTTCTCATTATATTTTCCTTATTCATAATATAAAGGGGGAGTGGAAGTGTGTAAAAGTTCACAAGATGGTTGTGTATCAGAGAGATTTACCCTTTTCAATTTATGTCAAAGGGGGGGAGAATGTTGTAGGAAGAGGTGTCATGATCGCAGGGGGAGTACTTATGTTGTCATCAATGCCAAAGGGGGAGATTGTTGATCAGCAGTTGTCATTGATGTCAATGCAAGAAGCACCAAGGAATACCCCACTATTGCATGGGAATTTTAACCTACCAAATTAATATATTCTAGGTCAAGAATGCTTTTGATGGTTTCTACTTATCGAGATGTTTCTGTCGATATATGGCACGCCACGTAATTCTTCATGGTTTGAGAGATATTCATGTTTGAAATTTGTACCCCCAGTTAGTGGGCTAAAACCCCATGGGGTTGTGGTATGGGTCATTGAAAAGTCATAATTAATATTATTTAAGCTCCAAAAATCCCTCCCACGTTCACTTGTTGAAGCCCCTCTCAACCTAAGCATTTATATAAATTGTGATCCTCATATCCTCCTTATGTAGGTATTTCTCTATCTAAAACAGGTCATCGTGGAAGTTTTTCTCTAACGTTTTTTCTACGAAGATTCAGAAGCTGAAATTTTTAGTAGGTGAATCTAAAATCATGAGGAAGTGCCTATAAAAAATTCATATCAAGGTGCGCAAAATTTTAGGAGATATCATCTGTGGAAGTCAGTGTTTTTGCAGGCTCCTGAAATTCATCTCAAAGAAGTGACCTTGGGAAAATCGTCATAAATCTATCTCTAAGTATCAGATTGGAATTCTGTAAAAAGTGGTAGATGCATGGATAGTAGTTTTCACTCTATCAATTTTAGAGCCAAATGAAGAAACAGTGACATGTGGCATGCCGTACAAGTTCGCTCTACTAAAACAGTCCATAATTAGGGTATTGTGAGAGATTGGGCATAAATCTCTCTTGAAGAATCCAAATTGCATCAGGCCTATGGCATTGGAAAGACAACTCAAAGGAATACTATAGGACCAAAAATCACATATTGGGGATCTAAAATAACAGAGATACACCATATTCAATATCAATCTCCTAGAAGGCAGAAAAAACTAGATCATTTGTTGTCAAGGGCTACAAAGGACCAAACTTTCTACAGCAGCAAAGAACAGCAAGGTGCAGCAAAGGGTAGCATGACAAGAGCAGAAACCAAGGTGTATAACAACGGCAAGAAGTTCATCACATGAAGTCTTCAAGTGGGAAGCACTGTATACAGTCACTGTAAAGGTATCATTGTACTAAGTCATTGTAAATACATTATTATAAAAAATGTACTAGTGTATATCTGCCAAGAGTTGAAGAGGCGGTGTTGGGAGGTTTAGGATCATCATTAGGTGGTTGTTTCATATTTGGGGTTATGGACTAGTGTGTCTTCTTCTTCTACATCATTCTATATCATTGTAAAGTGGACCATTTTCCTTGGTACGGGAGTCCATTCTTCTTTTATTCTTCTATAGGGTGGTAGGGTGGTGCTAGGGTGAGTTGTAGCTCATTGGGTGTTGGGGCATCTGTTCAGTTGACTACTGAAGAATCTCAGGCGTTGGAGCATCCGTCTAGTGGGATCTGGAGATAATGCTTTTTTAGATTCTAGGAAGTTGGAGCTTTATTTTCAATTGGATTTGAATATTAAATAATTATTAGAAAAGCATTAGGTGGTTTTTTTCCCGGAGTGGGTTTCCACCTTAAAAACTGTGTGCATTTGTGTTCTTTTTGTTTACTACTATCATTATACAAAAGCTGATAATATTTGAAGATTAACTAATGCTCTAATTGAAAGGAATATTGATTCACCCCCCTCTCAGTATTTCCAACATTGTACTCATGTTCACTTCATTTCTATGGTATGATCTCTTTCAAGTTTGATAATTAGAACACATGCTTGCTCATGCTCTGTTTTGGGGAATTGATCATAGTTTGTCCATTTTCCTCTATCTAGGAAGAATACATCTCTCATGATCTTCCTAGATTCTCTTCAGTCTCAAAAACATTCCATCACAATCATCTTTAAATGATAAGCCTTATGACTACCTTTCCCCATTGATCCCTCCAACTCTATCTTATTTCCCCTGACTTAGCTCCCTTGAACTAATTTCTTCATTCAGTGATAACCCAACCAAAACAAATCGCAATAACCCCTGCACTCTATATCTAGCCTAAAAACCATAATTCCTCCAACCCTCCTAGCTGTGACCTTTTGGACAGAGCCCTCTCTAACTTGAAAGGGTTAGCTATTAAGTCAAAATCTTGGTATGTGGTTACCTCTGCTAGGATTCCTTCTTTAGCCTTGGGAATTAGGTGGAGTGATAACATCTTGGCGCCATTACCAATGTGTGAAAGGCAAATATTCCCTGGGAAAGAACAAAAAATATCAGATCTGATTGTTGATGGTGAACAACAATCAAGCATAATAATGTTGTGCATCATTCACCTGGCGACTCTAGTGTTGAAGAATCCAAAGGTTCAGAATTCTCAAGGCGACTCCACTTTTCAAGAACTGGTAGTTTGAAGATATTCTTGGTGAACTCATGGTTGTCAAAATGGATTTTATTGCTCAAAGGTATGCTCCTATGCATCGAGCTCATATTCTTGGTTTTCTGAACCATATTCCTCGTATAGATTGGCAATCAAGACAGTCAAAGTTTAAGGGTCAAGACGGTGAAGATGCTTGTTTACATTTGGTCAAATTTCATTATGCATATTCACAGACTAAAGATTGAGTTTCCTAAAGATTTTCTGATGAAGATGTTTATGGCTACCTTGGAGAAAAAAGAAATATCATGGTATGAGAGTCTACCATCTGCCACTTTATATTCTCTAAAGGACTTTCATTCAGTTTTCTTTCAACATTATCAAATCTCTAATTATTCCTTGTCGATTATTGATATTTGTTGTGAGATCTCTGATAATTTCATTGAATTTCTTGAAAATTTGTATGGGGATGAAGAGTGTCTAGATGATGAGATCATCGAATCCCTTCATGATTTTTCTTCCCAACAAGAATCAAAAGTTTCCTCTTTGGATGAAGAGATCCTTGAGCCTTTGCATGAGAATCCTTTTCATCACCAAAAATAATCAATAGCTCCCTCCTTAGATGAGACAGACTGGGACCAAGAAAGATAAGTGCCAATTCTCGATCCTGAAAATGAAAATCACCAAATAAATTTAAATTGCTTTAAAACTCAGTTTTATCCTTTGTATGAAGATGAAATAGATCATCTCCTGAAAAATCATGTTGCAACCCAAGAGAATTTATATTTTCATCTCTTACAGTGTTCACACAGTCAAGAATGTGTGAGCGAAGAAACTTCCATTATTGAAAATGAAATTCTAGGTTTGAATGATGATAATCATGAGACTGATGAAGCCATGCAGGAATTTGTTGTGACTAAACCAATTTGTGATGATGATTTTCTGCAAGGAGATCAGCTAACATATATTTTTTTCTTTCATGAAGAAGATAGGGTTGTCATTTTTAACAATATTGAAGAATTTTTTCTTTTCAAAGATGGTTTAGAATATGAATTTGAGTATGAGCCTAAGAGAGATAGTATGCTAGACACAGAATCAAATTTTCTCATGCTTCGGGAATTTTTAGCCAACACTCAGATAGTAGAAAGTCACACTTCCCTATGCTCTCCTATGGATCAACAACCAAGTGTTCTTTCAGATCAGAATGAAGAGTGTGCTTGTGTTTTTGCTGGATCTTGAGACAAGGTAACACTTCAGAATTTTTAAGATCCCTTTACTAACCTGCTATAGTTAGCATGGAAGAATTATTTTCTTGTTTTCACAGACCAGAAACACATGTTCACAAGACACTTGGAGTGGACTAGTTTTTGTTTTTCTGCCTGCTCAAGGAAAATGAGAGCATAATTTCAGTAAGTAGCCATCTGTTGGATTGGTTAAACTGGAAGGATCATTTCACAACATTGTACATATGTCTTCAGCAGGAAGGTGCTTTTCATCATGATTTTAAGCCCTAAAATCTCGGTGATATGCTGCCATCAATAATTTTAGTAAGTTTCATCATGGTCATCATTTAGCTCGTTCTTCGATGTTGTGCCATCATTAGGTCATAGGGTCAAAATCCTGAAAATTGGTAATTTCACCATCAAATTAATTTTTTGAAGGAGTATTGATTTTCAAATGTCTTCAACAATTTTAGCTTCCAAACTATAATTTCCAAGTAAGTGGATTTTTGTTTACCATATTTGTCTCTCAATTGTGCTTGGAGTGACTCATTTCCCTCTCTTGGGGTTTTGAGGACATTTTTCTTGGTTTCATGACTTCCATGATTGAATCATCAAAAAGACTTGTATATTGATGCTATTAAACCTTCTCCTATACTTAATATACATTCATAAACACTTCCCATTAATCCTATCCCTCAAATGAGTATTTTTCCACCAGCCCTAGCCTATTGCTACAATTTGATACTAATCTAGACTAGGTCTGTGTTTTTCCTTTTTGGACCCCTTCCCCTCATTAAATCCTTGAAATTCCACATTCCCATACTCTCTAACATCTACCCCTATCCCCCAAAATTTCCCCAATAATTTAGACAGCCCCTAACCCATTCATTCCCCTCCCTCTACAAGGTAGTCCTAAATCCCCTATTTTGCCTACACTAAACCCTAATTTCCTCTCCCACTCAGCTAGAGTTTGCTATGTAATCAGAGACATATAAGAAGAGGAGGCATAAGGGAGATTATATCTGCAATTATGAAGTCATTTCAGCTCATAAACATCATGTCCCTGCCATTTTTCAAGAAGTCATTCCAAGGGACAAATCATTTGCCACTCATAGGGCCAATTTTACCTCAAAGTATGTTTTTGACCAAACAGAGATGAATTTGATAAAAGTGAGAGATTTTATTGTCCATAATATATCAAAAAAGAAAAATCTTCTTCATTTTTTTACACAGTTATCATGGTTCGGGAGAAATGTAAAAAATACAGGTGCTATAAGAGGTTTTTTGCACTTCTGGAGTTACTTTGGGAGAATCAATTTTTGACAAGTCAAATCAAGTCCATTCGAAAAAATAAAGGAATATTTGGAAATTATGCAAGATACACTTTCCAAAAATCTATCCTGGGCCCTGAACATGGAGGGCGCAAATGACACTGCCAGGGCGCAAATGACCAATTTGCTGATTTTTTCCAAATTTCTATGAAATTTTGACTTTTCTTCAAGAAATCATGTTTCTACTCAGGTAATTAATTATGGTAAATATAATTATGTTTGAGATTAGTTACCTAGGGGTATATTTATTGGGTATAATTCATCATTGAGTCATGATGAATCAGTTGAATGTAATGACTAGTGAGTCATTTGGACCATCCTACATTCCAGCTTTCAGTTCAGTATCTTGTGGATCTCTTCCTCACCACATGGATTTGACCCCTGAGGATGAGTGAATGATGTTTTGATGTCTATTTAGTCTCTTTATTCATTCTTATAAATGGTTGGAATCAGTTTGTATGTTTTCTTATTTATCAAGGAACTATTATACTCAGTTTGGCCAGCTAATAAAGAGGAGTTGCAGCTACTTTTTTGGGATACTTGTGGTATAATGATTATCATTGTTTTTCTTCATTATCATATGTTAGATGTATTTTATTCATGTTCACTTCATTTCTATGGTATGATCTCTTTCAATTTTGATAATCATAAAACATGCTTGCTCATGTTATGTTTTGGGGAATTGATCATAGTTTGTCCATTTTCCTATGTCTAGGAAGAATACATCTCCCATGCTATTCCTAGCTTCTCTTTAGTCTCAAAAAAATTCCATCAAAATCATATTTAAGTGATAATCCTTATGAATACCTTGCCCCATTGATCCCTCCAACCCTATCTCATTTTCCTTGACCTAGCTCCCTTGACCTAATTTCTTCATTTAGTGATAACCGAACTAAAACAAATCAAAAAACCCTTGCACTCTATATCTACCCTAGAAACCACAATTCCTTTAGCCCTCTTGGCTGTGACCTTTTGGAGAGAGCCCTCTCTGACTTGATAGAGCTAGCTATTAAGTCAAAATCTTGGTCTATGGTTACCTCTGCTGGGATTCCTTCTTCAGCCTTGGGAATCTGGCGGACTGATAACATCTTGGCGCTATTGTCGAGGAGCGAAAGATAAATATTCCCTGGGAAATAACGAAAAATATCAGATCTGATTGTTGATGGTGAACAACGATTAGGCATAAGAAGGTTGTGCATCATTCACCTGGAAACTCTAGTGTCGAAGAATCCAAAGGTTCAGAATTCTCATATTGACTCCACTTTTCAAGAACTGGTAGTTTGAAGATATTATTGGTGAAATCACTATTGTCAAAATGGATTTCGATGCTCGAAGGTATGCTCCTATGAATCGAGCTCATATTCTTGGTTTTCTGAACCATATTCCTCATATAGATTGGCAATCAAGACTGTCAAAATTTAAGGGTCAAGACGGTGAAGATGCTAGTTTGCATTTGCTCAAATTTCATTTGCATATTCACAGACTAAAGATTGAGTTTCTTGAAGATTCTCTGATGAAGATGTTTATGGCTACCTTGGAGGAAAAAGCGAGATCATGGTATGAGAGTCTACCATCTACTAGTTTATATTCTCTAAAGGAATTTCATTTAGTTTTCTTTCAACATTATCAAAGCTCCAATTCTTCCTTGTCCATGATTGATAGTTGTTGTGAGATCTCTGATAATTTCATTGAATTTTTTGAAAAGCTATATGGGGATGAAGAGTGTAGAATCCCTTCATTATTTTCCTTCCCGGCAAGAATCAGTAGTTTCCTCCTTGGATGAAGAGATCCTTGAGCCTTTGCATGATAACCCTTTTCATCACCAAAAATAATCAGTATCTCCCTCCTTAGATGAGATAGACTGGGACCAAGAAAGAGAAGTGCCAATTCCCAATCCTGAAAATGAAAATCACCAAATAAATGTAAATTTCTTTAAAACTCAAATTTCTCCTTTATCTGAAGATTAAATAGATCACCTCTTGAAAATTCATGTTACAACCCAAGTGAATGTATATTTGCAACTCTTACAGTGTTCACATAGTCAAGAATGTGTGAGTGAAGCATCTTCCATTTTTGAAAATGAAAGTCTGAGTTTGAATGATGATAGTCATGAGAGTGGTGAAGCCATACAGGAAGTTTTTGTGATTAAACTGATTTGTGATGATTATTTTCTTCAAGGACATCAGCTAACAGATATTTTTTCTTTCATGAAGAAGATAGGGTTGTCATGTTTAACAATCTTGAAGAATGTTTTATGTTCAAAGATGATTTAGAATATGAATTTGAGGAGTATGAGCCTAAGAGAGATAGTATTCCAGAGAAAGTATGCCAGAGACAGAATTAGAGTTGCTCATGCTTCATGAATTTTCAGCTAACACTCAGATAGCATAAATTCATACTTCCCTATGCTCTCTTATGGATCAACAACTAAGTGTTCTTTCAGATCAAAATGAAGAGTGTGCTTGTGTTTTTGCTGGAACTAGAAAAAAGGTAACATTTCAGATTTTTGAAGACCCATTTACTAATATTCTATATTTTGCAGGGAAGATGTATTTTCTTGTTTTCACAGAGCAGAAGCACATGTTCAGTAGACAGTTGATGTGGCATAGTTTTTGTTTTTTCTGCATGCTCAAGGAAAATGAGAGCATAATTTTAGTAAGTAGCCATATGTTGGATTGGTTACACTGGAAGGATCATTTCACATGATTGTACATATGTCTTCAAAGGGAAGGTGCTTGTCATCAGGATTTGAAGCCCTCAAGTCTTAAAGATATGCTGCCATCAATAATTTTAGTAAGTTTTTTTTATTTTTCAGTCAGTTCCAAAGTGAGTTAGCATCATTTGAGTTGTCATCATTTAGTCATGTTTTTTAGTTGGAGTTTTGACTGTATTGGCCCACATAGTTAGTCACTTGGTCTACGGTGTTCTTGCCACCTTCAAGGAGCTTCCATCCCCAATAAGGCCAATTTTCGTGCTAGTCAAGTTTTCCTATCACCAGTGACCAAATAGGTATCCTCTTTCTAAATCTGTATGAGTCTTTTTCAAATTTTTGGTGTTTCATCAAGTCTCAAAATAAAAATTTGTTCACTAGCTTGGATTGTTATGTGTTTTCTTCTTTCACCATGACTATGGAATTGAGATCATTACTATTCCTTTCACCTCCATGGTCAATGGACATCCATTCATTGTTGAAAGAGTCCCATAGCCATCATGGTCATCATTCAGCTCGTTCTTCCATGTTGTGTCATCATTAGGTCATAGGGTCAAAATCATGAAAATTGGTAATTTCACCATCAAATTCATCTTTTGAAGGAGTAGTAATAGTCAAAGGTCTTCAACAATTTCAGGTTCCAAACTATCATTTCCAAGTAAGTGGCTTTTTGTTTACCATATTTGTCTCTCAGTTGTGCTTGGAAAGCTCATTTCCCTCTCCTACGGTTTTGAGGACATTTTCTTGGTTTCATCACTTCCATGGTTAAATCATCAACAAGACTTGTATCCTGATGCTCTTACACCTTCCAATATCCTTAATATACCTTCCTAAACACTTCCCATTACTCCTATCCCTCAAAATCATCATTTTGCCACAAACCCTAGCCTATTGCTACAATTTGACACTTTTCTAGACTAGGCCTATGTTTTTTCCTTTTGGACCCTTTCCCCTCACCCAATCCTTAAAATTACACTTTCCCATACTCTCTAACATCTATCCCTGTCCCTCAAAATTTCCCCAAGAATTTATACAGCCCCTAACCCCTTCATTCCCCTCCCTCTACAAGGTAGTCCTAAATCCATGTTTAGGGCCAAGCAAATGATCGAACAAGCATCATGCAAAGTGAAAGTGTATGATCGGCCAAGAAGATGGTGGAAATGGAATGAGAAAAACAAGGCTCATTTGGAAAAAACAATATGACAAAAATGGTAATCACGAGAGGTAGGATTGCAATAATTTCATTTTTTACATAAGCTTGTCAGAGCTCAATATTGAATCTATTGTATCTCTGTAATTTCGGACCTCCAAGATCTAAAATTCAATCTTGTGAAATCCCTATAAGTCTTATTTCCTACCCCACAAGTTATACTCGGATTGGAGTCTTCAAGAATGAGTTACACCCGATCTCCCAAGATGACCTAATTATAGACTAGTTCAGTAGAGTGAACTTGTACGGAGTGCCACGTGTCACTGTTTCGACCTTCGGCCCTGAAATTTCTACATGAAAACCCAAAATTCGTGCACTTTCATAAAATTTTTATATATTTCAAATCCAATTTTGAAAATGAAAGTTATGACTATTTTCCCTAGGTAACCTAATTGAGACTGAATTTTGGAGCCTACAAAAACCGTAACTTCCCTGAATCATATCTCCAAAACTATAGCAAACCAAAATATGAAATTTTTACACAATGTTAAACAATATTTTGGCTCAATGTGGAATAAATTTCTTCCTCTAAAGCATCGTAGAAAAAAATTTATAGTGAAAATTCCAAGATTTCCTTTTTGAAGAAGCGAAACCCTAGAATCCAAAGCTCTAATACCAAATGTTATGCAACCAACTCACAAAATAGTAGAAATGATAGATCAATGACTTAAAAAATATCCCCTTCAAGGGGGAAACCTACTTTACATTACACAAATGAACAATTCTTGAATGATTCAAAAGACAAAACCTCATTTCTATACATAGGATTCTAACAGGTCATACTATAATCATAGCCTAGATAACAATAATAATGTGAGGGCACACCAATAGAAATAGTGGGCTTAATTATGGGGCACAATATTAACAATATGGGGACTAAATGAGAAAAAAATTAACAATAAGGAGGCTACTTTAACAATAAGGGGCTACACTAGTATTATGGGGACCTAATAGTAGTCGTGTTTACAGTCATTAGTCTCGTATTTTCGAGATGTATGTGATGATGATGAGTATGCCTTGGATATGATTAAAAAATTTAAAAATTTAATTTTATTCCACTTATGTGTGAGTCCATTTATGCCACTTTGTGATATATCATTCCTTTGTCATGCTCAAGGGGAATTTCTTATGAGTGAGAGTTCTTTGTAAGAGAACATCTCTTGGGAGAGACATGCCACTCTAGATAAGGGTTTCACCCTTGTATTGACAGAGAGATTTCATTATGTACTTATATTCTTGTATAGACTAATGAAGCTACCTCCCCACTCTTGACCCAAGGCCTGGATAGGTGGTCCACATTGGATGTACTCGGTTATCATATTATGTGTTATGATTTCTTCTTATTTTCTTCATGACTATTATTGATGGATAGTTGAAGTTTTGTTTAGAATATGCATTGCTCATGATTTCACATGTGAATGTAAGTTTTAATGAAAGGTGATTTATAATGGATATTTTTGTTTAAAATAATTCACAAAAAATTCTGAATCAAGTGGTATCAGATCAATCTGACCATTTTTACAAGGATTGTGAATGTCATCCTGGGCAAAGGATTGAACTGAGCAAGACTTCAAGAATTGGAAGAGATCAACCATTTCATTCAAACATAGAATCCAAAGCTTCGAAGGATTCTACAATATGGAGAGGAAGAGAAGAGGAAATTGAGGCTCATGTTGGATCAAGTTGTGAAGGAACAAATGGGAGAATTTTCCACTAACATAGGAGAGCTAGCTGAAAATGATGATCAGGAATCACCAACGGGATCAAAGGTAAATGAAGCTTCCTCTTCTCACGATCCTATTTTTCTTGGAAGCATTGAGATACCCATTTTAAGAATCGATATGGGACTCCTTACAAATATGGGGTATAAAGGAGGAGGAATTGGCAATAATAGCCAAGGAATTATGCAACCATTAGAGGTTGTACAAAGGCCTTGATTTGCAGGATTGGGGTACACTGAAGGAGATTGTTCTAAATCAGCAGAAGAAATGGGTTCTACAAATAAAGAATCCAAGCCATTTCTAAAACCTTCGAGGAAATAGGATGTTGAGAGAACATCAAAATATTCTTGTGATAGTGAGCATTGCATAGGAAGAGTTAAGGCAAGTACTTCTCATCAAAATCGCACTAGAGACAACCAAGAAAGGTATAAAAGGTCTTGATATTCTAATGTTCCTTTTGATTACAAGTAATTTGATAATGATGAGAACAATTTTTGGCATAGAAAACCATGTACTTTTTGTGGCTTGTATAACCATGTTGCTTTCAAGTGTTGGAAAAGAATGGTAGCAAGGAAGAGGACAAGACATGAAGACCATTCTTCACATTAGGGTAGGAAGAAGGTCATGAAAGTCTGGAGGAAGAAGAACTTTTGAAATCATTACAATAAGAGTGGACATCAAAGAGCCACACATGGGAAGCTCCATCAAGATCAGCGACCGAAGGAGGACCAAAAAGAACCTGAGAATGAACCATTCAATGAATTTATTCAACAAGATAAGAAGCTACAAGAAGAAGGCCCATTAACCTAGTTTTGTAAGAAATGGGGATTCATAAGTAGTTAAGCATGGCCACATTTTGTAAATGACATGTTATAAATATTTGTAAAATTGGTGAATTGTTTTCCATCACCTATGAAAGCAACATTGTGATATTTTTTGGCCTTTAAATTGATAGCTTGGGAAATGGTTTTTGATTTAAACTTGACCATGAGTATACTATAAACTCTTGGTAAGTATGGGGTTTTCTTGGGTCATGTTTTTTATTGTAAAAGAAAATATATTTTTTAATATCAATTATAGGTTTACATAGAATGCAAGTGTCATTTCATCACTTATGGCCTCAAATTATAAAGGTGAAGGAGAAGGAAGTGTGTCCTGTCAGGGAACTTATTGGGAAGATAAGGGTATACAAACAATTGTAGATTTTGTTTACACTTTTGGAGGACCAAAATCTCCTCATTTTGGAGAAATGATCCAGGTGGCTTTGGAGAGGCACAAAAATAGAATTCTTCAGATTTTGTCAAAACTAGAACCAAAATGAAGAGCTCGCCATAATGATTTCAATGATGCATATGACACTCAAATATGACTTCATATGTTCCAGTTATTTTCATTCGAAGTTCAAGTCAAAAGGATCAATACTTGTGTCACTATCTAAATTTGAAGAACAACTAAATATGGAAATCTCGCTAAATCTGATGGAGCCACTAAATTTGGCAGCATATAACAGAGCAAAAATTTGGTCATGGATTGTGGCCAAAATTGTTCAATTTGTTGCCTAATTAATTTTTCCAGTGACCATAAAAATATCGTCGATGGTTTTGAATTCATTGTTTAATATATATATATATATATATATATATATATATATATATATATATATATATATATATATATAGGGTGGGGAGCCACTAGACCCGTTGACCTGCTAACCCTGTTGTATGATATAAATGGACAATGGGCTAGCTATACAACATCCAACCCAAATCGGGGACAGCGAGAATGGAACCCGCCCAACAAAAAAACAATTTAAAAAATTCCAGTATAGGGGAGGCTTGTAGGCTTGACGCTAAGATATTCACCCACTAAATTTATACACCCATCAACATCCCAACAAGCCTACCTTTGAAGTGTCTGCCTGCAATTTTTTATATAAACCCATTTGTTTCATTGCCCAACCATTGGAGGCTGAGAGGAATCACATGGCTAGAACTTGGACACAGTCTGGGAATATTTTTTGAGACAAGAATATTCCACAAAATATTCCTTATGTAGAATCTTTGAGGAATATTATAGATTCCCCTAGGGCCAAATTTTGAGTGTTAGAAACATGTGAATTTTATACTCATATGAACTGAAATTTTTCCAGGATTCTAATGGTACCGACATGTTTTTGATCTGAGAAATAAATTTTCCAAAGGCAGAACATTGAGTAGTGGAACCATGAAGGTGGAACCTTGATGTAGGAATCTGCAAGGCAAGGAATATTTTAGATTCCCTGGAGGCACAAATTTGACAGTTCAAAACAAGATCAAATTTATTCTCAAATTTCACTAATTTTCACAAAGAATATGATAGTGTAGGTTGTTTCTTCATTTGGGCAGCTGATTTTCAGGCCATTATCAAAATGGGAGGTATATTGATGCTTTTGACCTCTTTTCTTGTTTTTTCCAGAAAGTGGGAATGTTTATAGCTGTTAGTCTCATATTTTCAAGATGTATGTGATGATGATGAGTATGCCTTAGATCTGATTAGAAAATTCACGAAATTCCTTGTAAGCCACTTATGTGTGAGTCCATTTATTCCTCTTTGTGAGAGATCATTCCTTTGTCATGTTGAAGGGGAACATATTGTGAGTGAGATTTATTTGTAGGAGAATGTCTCTTGGGAGAGATGTGCCACTCTAGCTCATAAGGTTTTCATCCTTGTATTGACAAATATATTTCATTATGTATTCATCTTCTTGCAGATACTAATGAAGTGCCCCCCCCCCACCACCCTTAACCTAGGGATCGAAGACATAGTCAGCATTGGATAAACTCTGTTATCATATCATATGTTATGATTTCTTCTTATTTGCTTCATGATTATGGTGGATGGATTGCTAAATTTGTGCTTAGAATATGTGTTGTTCATGATTTCACATCCAAATATAAGTGTTAGAAAAAGGTCTTGTATAATAGATATTTTTGTTTAAGAATATTCACAAAAAAAAATTTGATCAGTGTTCCTAAGAGATGCGTGACTATATCTGATTAGAAATGATCACACCTCCATTGTTATATGGAAATTTGGTGTAGGGAATATAGTGGTTGACTTGCAGAGGTATGTGTACTAGCCCAAGGTACAATAACATGTAGCTAGATCCATAAGAGTATGCATGCTTTGTTGTTCTAGCAAGAAAAGTAATAGGAAATAAGGTCTATATCATCACTTTCTTATACCCACTTATTCTTGGGAAAGAATTTCCATGGAATTTGTGGGAGGTTTACCAAGGAAGGGACATGAATACCTATTTGTGGTAGTTGATAGGTTAAGAAATATGTGTCTTCTAATGCCATGTAAAATGACCATCAGTGGAAAAGAAGAAATGAACTTGTTCTTTGGATAGATTTTGGTGCACTTTCAGATACTAAGAAGAAAAATTTCATATAGGAACACAATATTTCTTGGTGCATTTTAGAAAACATTGTGGGAGAAGATGAACACATAGTTAAAGTGGCCTATAGCATTCCATCCACAAATAGATGGGAAAAAAGTAATTAATAGGAATTTGGTGCAAATTTTAAGGCGATACAATCAAAAGCATCAAAATACTTGTGGTCAAAATATGTCATATATACAACACTCTTATAATAGAGCAATCCACAACTCTATTGGTAAGTCCCCATTTGAAACTTGTTTTGGATGTTTTCTGCCTTCACCTTTGGATATTGGGTATGGAAAATAAGGAGGATTGATAGAGGATATTACAAGGGATGTCTTAAGGGATGAAAACATTGTTGAGAATATCAAGCAAATCCGTATATAGGTACATGAGACATTAAATAAGTCGTAGGAAAAATATAAGGCCAAGACAAAAAAGAGAAGTCATTCAAAATGGGAGATAGATTATGGTTACAATTGAACAAGGAATGGCTCTAGATTCCTAGTAAGAAATCAAGGATTTGTCATATGGTCCCTTTGAGATACCATAAAAGGTGGGATATAATACCTATAGACTTAGTCTACCCCCATACATGAATATTTACTAAGTGGTGAATATAGAGAATTTGAAACTCTATGAGCCTTCCACGTTAGATCATGAAGAGGAACATGACCTACCTTATGTAGAGGATTTGGCTCGAGATGCTCAGGCATAGTTGACAAAGGATACAATTTTCCCAGGAGTTCCAAACTAAAATATAGGGGGGAAATGACCTTTTGTGGATTGGGTTAAAAAGACGGTTTCCATGCAAAGCTAAATGGTACAACCGAGAGAACATGGAGGAAAATTTTCCTGACCTCATTCAATAGAATATTTTTGGGACCAAAAGCCTCCAAAAATGAGGATATATAATCTATATTGGATCATTATATTAATTTTCATCCATCTTGAAGCTTTTAAAGTGGACAAAGTGTAGGAATCAACTCATAAGACCATTTTTATTCGTGGGTCCCAGTTTGGTGAATTGGGGTCTAAAAACTTTCAAAAAAAAATTGAGACCTAAAATGATGTTCTTTTAGAATAAAATTTTTCCATTTAAAATTAACACATTTTAGCACTATTCTACACATAGATATATTTTTAGTTTCATAAAAATTGGCTCATTCAGAGTCTATACACAAACGTTATGCCACTCAAAAGTTAATCTTCCTGTTTTGACCACCATGATTCGAGGGGATGCCACATCAACCCCTATTATTCATGGAAAAGGGGCTAGACATGTGATCATGATTAATAATAGTATAGAATATTCCATATTGTAACTCTATTTAAGAGTTGAAGGAGTCAAACTTAACCACTAGTAATCTACCAAGTTGTCTTATAACCATCCACTAGGAGGAAAATGGTTTTCCTTCATTTTGAGTGCATTTTGTTCCATGGATGATTAGAGCAGTTGAGAGTGGACAGGGAAGGAGTAAATAGAGAGGGTTTGTGCATTGTATTGGCCCATGGGCCACAAGCCTCACTTCTTTGTACCTACCACAAGCCTCACTTCTTTGTACCTGCATCCATTCTTTTTTAAATAAGGAGAACAAAGTAGCCTCACCTTCTAGCTATGTTTTATCATGAAAACGTTTCCCAGATTATATCTTGTGTTGATTTTGGATTTTGATTGCTATTTTTTTGTTCTCTATTTTATGCATAATTATAATTTTCATGCATACACAATATATAGTAATTAACAGATCTAAAAATATAAAGAAAAATAAATCCTCATGATGTATATTTCAGATTTTCTAATATCTTTTAGGAGATCCATTGTGATGAATTGTCTGGTGGAATATCCATAGGAGTTTACGAATCAAGATAAATGTACAATACCAAGTTGGGGTAGGGTTAAAATCTTCTCTTTGATGAAAATGGCTCCAATTTTCATTGGAAACCACATTGGAAGCTTCAATCCCCATTGAAGTCCTAAATCATTTTTTAATGTAGCTTTTCCAAATAAAATTTTAACATGGAATGGAAAAAAAAGGTCTTAGAATGGTCTTAGATTTTTTTATTTTTAAAATAAAGAAGAATAAACATCTTAGCACATTTTTTAGCTTTATCTTTCACAAAAGAAGTTTGGAAAGAGCTCCTCTCTTGACTATAATTAATGGAAGGTGTTATAGTCAAATACTTATAAAGGCTTTCAAATCTAATTTGGATGATGCTTTTATATATAACCACGAAGCTCTTCATGTATTGACGTAGGTTTTAATCATGTATAATTAATTTCAGGAAATAGATTCTTAATAAAACTAAAATTATGTAATGGAAAACACTCACATTAAAACATAGACATTCTATCCTAGAATCACAAAGATGGAAAATAGGAAAAATAAATTATATATATATATATATATATATATATACTTTTTTTTGTACAATATTAGAATACTATAAAAATACATACATACATATAATTGGTGAAATCTATAAACCACCAAACAATTTACCATGTAGTAGAATACAATTAACATAGAGATTATATCCTATAATCACAAATAGCAAAAAAAAGGAAAAAAAAAATTACATATATATTCTTTTGTACAATATTACAATATTATAAACATACATACATACATATAATTGGTGGAATTTATAAACCACCAATCAATTTACCCTTTATTAAAATAAAATTTTAGTTCCTTAACTAAAACTACAAAACCATGGGAAAAAGTAGTGTGTGCCACAAAAATGGTAAAGGAAAAAACTATGTGTTTAAAATGCCCCAAACAAATGAAAAAAAACAAAAACAAAAAATATATTCAGGTTCATTTCCCCTGAACCCTTACACAGGGGATATTTCATGCCTCTACGATTCCCCTGAGTAGGGGGACCTTCGCTCCCCTTATGATTCCCGGAAACCCAATCCAATATACAACATGTGGGAATAATAATGCAAAGAATATAAAACATACCCAACCTTCTCCCATGTATTGTACTTTTCTTTGCGCACAAGGGGTTTTAGGAGTGCATGTACCAAAAAACTACGTACCTCTTTTGGAGTCTTAGGAATTTTCGAGATTACCTCAATTTTAGCAGGATCTACCTTTATTCCATCTGCCAAAATGAAATGTCCCAGCACAATTCCCTTGGTCATCATCATGTGGAATTTCTACATGCTCAGAGCGACATTAGTTTGTTCACAACGTTCGAGAAAATTTTCCAAATTGACTAATGTCATCTCAAAGGCATCCCTGTAGGGTGTAAAATCATCCATAAAAATTTCAAGACAGTCATTCAAGAGATCAGAAAAAATACCTAATATTTCCCTCTGAAAAGTTGTGTAATATTCCCAAATTTTCACATGATATTTGGAATATTAGAGTTCTTAATAAACCTACTTAATTAAGTAAATAAAAGGGTGGAGGGAACCATAATCCTAAAATATGAATAAAATCCACTTTTGATGTGTGTATGTGGATATTTCAGATCTAGATCTACATAATGGAGTAGTAGAGCAAATACTTAATGTGAAAGGAGTGGAGATCATATCTCATTAATGAGATAGATCATGGAATTTGATACAGTCAACTAAGATCTTGGAAGGAATCAAATATAAGATCATAGAACATTTATGATGAGATGATGGAGGAAGTGGTGCATTAATGCACACATGATGGAGATCATGGAGAGACAGCACAGTCAACATGGAGACCTATGTCCACATATACAACGTAGTTATGAGGTGGGCCAAGGCATGAGAAGGCTCATAATCTATATAAATAATATGAAGGCACAATAGAAGGCATTTTTTGATATTATTATTGATGTATAATCTATTTAGATCTGGAATTGTCATGTGACATTCCATGTTTTCTTTAGTTGTTTAGCTAATATTGCAAGTGTTGTTTATCACTGGGCGTTCCCGGTAGAGAATCCCAGCTCTTTCATTGAGTAGCTCTTGAAATAGTATTGTAATTCATTCATCATCAGGCATTGGTGCCATATTGTTCTTACTTTCTGCAGAACATCCATATTCAGAAATTGTACATTTCTGAAGATCAATTTGAGAGGAGGAGGTTGACCTTCAATATTTCAATTGAGGAACCGGTGAAGGATTCATCCTATCACCTTGAGCTTCAAGATCAGCCTTCCAATGCCTCAAATCTATATCAGGCATCCGGCCATCTATTATTCACCTCCCAACAGAAAAAATCCCTTCAGGAATTGCGCATTCTAGTCTTGTAGATCCAAGGGAGAAGGGAAGTTGCTAGCATTTCAGCTAGTAATCCAGTGAAGAACCATTCCTTCATATTGTATACATTTTTCCATCATTTCTGAGCTACATTGCACATCTTAATAGTAGGCTAGAGAGCCTCCTTCCTTTACAGCATATTTTTCATGAGAAATTGTGTAGCAACAACTGCAATCTTCTTTGGAGGATTGAGGAGCTAGATCTTGAGCTTCTAGCTTGTGGACCTAGTGAAGGGATCAACCCTTCAAGCTTAGATTTGATCTTGTGACATATTTCAGCCATCTATTTTACAGATCTAGCTTTAGATCTGCATAACCCAGCAGTCAAAGGATCAAACCTTAGGAGGGTGATTTTCCAAAGTTGTAGATCTAGAAAATCCTTTCTGGGTTATCTTGGGTTACCATTATAGAGCCCAGATCTAGAATCTTGGCATCATCAGAGCTCTAGATTTCCAGAGATATGCATTTACCTTTTCAGAATATAGCCATATATTCATTATCTGCTGAAGGGACATCACAGTATTTTCTTCTAGCAGCTCTCCAGTTACGTAGTGCCTACTTTGGCATGTTTTCAGGGTCATTCTAGGCCATCTCTTTGGCTAAATTACCTCATATTTTGTACACTGTTGTAACTGAATCTTCTCCTATATAATAAAATGGCTCATCTATTCTATCTATATCTATTCTGATCATAAAATTACATGTACATTTTTTGTGTTACAAATATTGTGTTTGTGTATCAATGCATTATTCCATTTTGGGATATTACAGTGGATTCAGAGCATGATCTTCGGCTTAGCTTGTGGACATTTTGACAACATAATAAAAGCAGATAGTAGAGATCTACTATGGATGGATTAAGTTTTTCTTCATCTTCCTTTAGATGTATGAAGGATCTCTCTATGGATATCAATGAAACAAGAAGAGAAAGGCAAAGAGAAACCTCAAGAAGGTTTCAAGATGAAGAAGGTCCCAGCACTTCTTTTCAGCAACAAAGAAGATCGGAGAAGCAAAAAGCTTCACATTATTCCACTAGATCCAGTTTCTTTGAGAAAGAGGATTGATCTGAATATGATGAAGCCTTGGGGCATGAGACCCTAAGTAAATATCTGTCTAAATACAAGTCACAACCTAGATCATTGAATGAGAATATCTCTCTCCAACATTTTTTGCAACACAAAGAAGAGAGGAGGTCTAGAAGTAGCAATAGAAGAAAGAGGCATAGATTCTTCTTGCATACATTTGATGGATCTTCCACAAGAACATTGAGGGCTTGGAGGGAAGAATTATTTACCTTATTTCTAAAATATCCTATATCAGAAAGAGAGGTTGTGGAGTTTGCAGCACTTCACCTATATGGTGAAGCAAAAAATTGGTGGTTCAATCATGTATCACACATGGAAGTGTTTTCTTATGTAGATTTTATGCAAAGACTGAAGAAGAATTCTGGTAGGAAGAAAAGAGAGACATATCACATTGTGACATCTCCCATCATCAAGGAGATAGTGCATGAACATTCAAGAAAATATGTTCTCATCATCACTCAAGAGGAGGAGCCTCTACCACCACTGGCTGCATATGTTCTTACATCAAGAGGAGGATCACTTTCATCTTTGCAAGATTTTCTTGAGTTCTTTACATTTGGAGCCCTGTGCATGATTGATGAGATGCATGAGGAGGAGGAGATAGATACCAATGCTGGTACATTTATGGAAATGCAACCATCACTCTTACCAGCAGTTGGAGAGACCTTTGCACCGGAAGAGAAAACTCTTGTGTTCTTGCAATATGTTTCTAAATCTCAATTTATCCAAGGTATGGATCCATTTTCATCACATATTGTTTCAGTACCTCTTATTGAAACTTATGGGGACATGCTATCAGGGCTATTTCATGACCAAGGGTTAGAACATCATGCTGATTTGGAGCATCATTACATCATTGCACAAAGGATTTTTGGTCTAATCAAGGAAGAGATGAAGAAATACCCTATTTTACCATTTATGGACTACATTCAACCCTTTGAGTTGAAGTGTATAATTTCTGAATATGGGATGAGTATGATCCTATGTACAATGGCTGGCTATGAGTTCATCATTTTTCCTTGATTTGAGATATCACATGTATCACCTTGCAGATCTACAGCGATGTTAATGAGCAACAGTGAGAAGAAGAGGACTAATTCCTTATGGGAGCAATCCAATGGCAGATTCATTCATGGAGAAATGGAGGAAAATATGATAGATGGTAGACATCTTGAGGTGAGAAATATTTTCTCCTTTCTAGATGACACTTTCTCAATGAGCATATCATAGCTCAAAGAGAAACTTATACCTGTAGCAGATCCAGAACCTTATTGGTTTTTTAGGGTCATTGATGAGAAAAGAATCTCATGGAGATATCTCATTGGACATGCACTTCAACATATCATGGAGTGTAAATTTATTCAACAGTTTGAGGAGGTTGGTGTCCTACAAATGGAGGATACCAAGTATTTGGAGAATGAGATCCATCATCCACATTGGGATGAATGGTTGATAGTATGGAGAAAGGGGTTGCCAAACCACTTGCAGATCTATCTTACAGGCCAGAAAGAAGCATGGTTGTGTTGGTTGCTGTTGGGTGAGTATGGCTACCACTCAATGAGTCATAATTTTCTTATTCATGCCTTACATCATCAATAGAAGAATGCAGATGAAAAAGGCATGGTTACCTTGGTTGTTGATGAGAGAGTTTGGACATCACATGATATATATTGTGTCCTTGTATTTACTCTTGTTTTGGATATGTCTCATGTCTTTACATGTATTTCTGTTTGGGATGTATCTCAAGTTCATGTATGTACTTGTGTTTGGGAGAAAGTATAACTCTCACATGATGTGGCATAAGGGAGCTTGTTTGTATTATGTTGATGAGACATTTCACATTTCCATATTGTTTCTCCATGACTTGCATCATGATGATGTAAGGTGGCAACAAGAATCCTTGTTACTATAGTTACTATTGGGAGAGTATGGACTGAATTCTTCCCATACATTGCATGACATTGTTGGAGGATGGAAACGGGAGGACTTACAACATTGGCTTCTATTGGGGGATTATGGTCATTGTACATGGTACGATGATGATGTGATGGGGTAGAAAGATGCCTTGTTAAGGTTGCTTCTCTTGAGAGAATATGGCCACTACATTTCGTACAATGATGTTGTGGTATGGTAGCAAGAGGCACTGTTGCGGTGGCTTCTTTTTAGAGAGTATGGCTCTCATATTCTCATTGATGTTGATTTGGCATGGCAACAAGAAGCATTGTTGCAGTGGCTTCTTTTGAGAGAGTATGGCTCTCTTACTTATTTTCATGATGATATAGCATGGCAGTAGAAGGCTTTGCTGCATTGGTTGTTATTAGGAGAATATGGTTTGACATTGTTCATGTTTTCCCATATGTCTCTACTTCTTGTTTTTCACTATGATGATGTGATGTTTGTTTCCTACATGACCAACATGGCTAATGATGAGGGCATTGATAGATGTAATCTACTCTATGTATCATGGGTTGGAGAGATAGTTCATAAGTTGGGACTTTCCACTTTGGGAATGAACCACTTCATCTTATGTATCTCATGTATAGAGAAGATTTTTGGTCATCATATGGTTGCCACTTAGAGATTCATTGATGAGGAAGGGTATCTAACTTTTCATTTGGAGGCCATTCTAGACATTCTGGAGAGGTAGCTTTGGAGCTGGACATGCATAACACATTGTGACATATGGGAAAGCCTTCCACATGAGGATGCCATTTTGTTACACCATTTTTTTGGTCATCTAACCTATTATTATTAGATGAACCCAAGTACACCATGTAAGACCAATTTTACCTAAAGTAAAATTGCTTTCACCACATCTATTTATGTTTCATGGTCATGTTTAACCCAAAATAAGGATATCAATTAAGTAAATCATTATTTATTTAATTTTTTCCTAAGAATAAGTTATTTAAATCACTATTTAAATCATATTCTTAGTTAAATTTGACTAAATCAAATATAAATAATTAAATAAGCCATTATTTATTTTAATTATATTCCCCTCATTTCCCTTAAATAACAAATAAATCATTTCTTTATTTGTTATTTATAAATAAAGGAATTGACCCAAGTCAAAAAGCCTTTTCCCTCCAACAAATATAATAAACTATTCCTAAAGGGTGATTCTAGAAGATGTTTAATAATATTTTATTCATGTACCAAGTTCTAGAACACCCCAATATTTTGTTATAAATAGGAGGGTTTTTCCCATTCAGTAGTCACCTTCATTTCATTGGATCACACTAGATCTGCTTTTGGTCACCATTTTTCATTTCTGTTTTATGAACTCCCATTGAGTTCCATGTTTTTGTTTTCGACAATAGTTAGAGAGAGAGACCATTAATCTGAAACACCAAGGACTTCCAAGAACCCAGCCCACCGAGGAGAACCGGAAAACACCTTTCTTGTTTTGCTCTCAGGTGCCCCATTCTTTGATGTAATAAAAAAAAAAATTTATTTATTTTAAACATATGTGTTCTTGTCTTGTCCATTGGTGCTTGTACTTTACTTTAATTGCCATATCTTCCATATATCTAGATGTGTGTACTTTGTCATGTATTTTAAGATATTTCACAGAAAACATAACTTATGTTAGGGCTACTTGATATGCGTAGCTAAAGTGAGTTTTTTACGACAAAAAATTCATGCTAACAATTGGCGACTCCACACGGGTTTTCTTTTTCGAACACTGTCGTTTTCTATTTTCCTACATATCCAGCTGTTTCAGACCCTAGGGTTTCTCTTCATTTTTCTTTTTTTCCTATTTTATGATATTTTTTTCCTCTAAAACCCTCAAACTTTCAAATTTCTCACTTTCGTGTGTTTCTGGCCTTATTGCGCAAGTGACCGACATCAGCCGCAGCTGAGACGACACAATTTTATGAAATCTGCCACAACCATCCCTGGATCTGCAGGTCGCACTTATCCGCCCAAAAAGTGCGACCTGGCCTTGAGGTCGCACTTTTCTGCCCTAAATCTGTGACCTGGCCTGAAAACAGGCCCAAACCTGTGACCTGCAATTTTTTCTGCAATCTGCCAGCACTTTTTCTGGGTTTCACTGAAGCTTCTGTCAGGGTGTTCCAGCCTCTGTCTCCACCTGTTCAGACCTGTTTTTGATCTATTTCACTCACCTAAGTGGGAATATTGCCCCTTAGGGCTTCAGTTCCCTCCACTTTTTGTGGGAGAGTTTGTCACTGTTTTCAGACGTCTGCTTTTCCAGAAGTTTCATCCTTATTTCAGATCTGATACCTCTTGTTCAGATCCTCACAGGTCAGCCTTTCTTCCCTTTCTATACACTGCCTTTCGCTTTTTTTGGGTTCTTCTCTAGGGTCATCCCTTTGACCCCCTCTTTTTAGCTGATCTCCTATTTTCTAGCAGCAACCTTGGCCCTGCCTCTTTACTGCTTTCTGCACAACTTTCCAGCAGATTTCTCCATTAGATCCCAGTCCCTCTGGACCTTCGATCTATTGGTCTCTTGTTAGCATGCTCTGCCCCTTCTAGACTAGTTTTGAGAGACCCACCTGCTTGGGTTCGATTGCTGCCTTTTTAGTTGTTAATTTTCTGTTCTTTCAGTTTTATTTACTGCAGATTCGTTTTCCATTACGCAGCACACTTTTTCTTTCACTCTCAAAACTTTTGGGTTTAATCAATTAAAATTAACGCACGCCACACACTGACCCTAAGTGAAGAAGAGCCTGGTTAACACTGCCTAGCAAAGACTCTAAAATTAATCGACACTGCACCTCCTCGCCCTTGTCGCATCTTGCCTTTGCACCTTGCTGCCCTTATCAGTCTTTCTTCTTCCCGTCATCATTGTGCCTCCAAGGCATTTCTCCCGGTGACTTCTTGGCCTTCACCCTCAGTTTTCAGTTGGTCAACTTCCTCCTTCCCGTCATCATCGAGTAAGTCCTCCCCCGAGTCCACCCTCCAACTCTTCCTCTGATTGCTCGGGTTCTCCCCATCCTTCTGGTTCTCCCCCCTTTACCTTCACCATGTCTAGTTCTGGACCTAGCCCTAACCCCAGTTCTACTTCCAGGTCCACTTCCAGTGTAACCACTACGGGACCTACCTCGACTGCCCCATTACTTTCGTATATGGCTGGCCTTAGTCTCCCTGACTTCAATCAGCTTATCAACGATCCTATACGCCACGATGTCAGTTGGCCTGCTATGCCAACCAAGCTCCCCTCCGACATTCCCAAGTTCGAGGGCCTTGCTAGTGAATATCCCTCCAATCATATCCAATCTTTCCACATGTGGTGCTCCCCTAATTCCATCACCGACGACTCCATTCGTCTTCATTTATTCCAACGCACCCTTACCGGCAAAGCATCCAAATGGTATGTCGATCAAGCCACCTCTTCCCATACCACTTTTGCCACCATTGCCCAAGCCTTTTTGTCTTATTTCCAGCTCCCTCTCCGATATGACACTGGCACTGAACTATTGACCTCCTTTCAGCAATCCTCTTCAACACATCTCTCCGCTCATGTTCAAGAGTGGCGAAGATGACGAAGCTTATGTCGTGATCCCCCCTTTGAAGATCGCGTTTACATGGATTGGTTCCTTCGCACCCTCCTACCACCCATTGGTAAAGATGTCGCATCCCATTTTCCCCAAATCGAAGAAGCCACCCTTCAAATAGCTTTGAAGTATGATCTTATTTATGCTCAATTCGGTTATGTGTATACCGTCCTTCCTGACCTCCCCAAACCCGGTGGTCCTAACGCCTCGGGAACCTCTCATTCCGCTGATGGTATCGTCGGAGCTCTGTCCCATACCACTGCCCAGCCTCTTACTCCCTATGGTTTTCGCCCCGGAGGGGCCAGCACCTCTAACACCTTTCCCCCTCCCTGCCACGTGTACTCTAGGTATGGCATGCCTCCCCCCTTTGCCCACCTGCCTCCATACCTCAATGTGGCCCCTTCTCACCCTTATCCCTATCCTCAGCCTGGTGTCTCTGCTCCTCCTGCTTTCGGATGTCCCACTCCCTTGCCTCCTCCTCCCCCGCATTTACTACCCCCCATAGGCCACGTATTTGCGCAAAAAGGGGCGCCTACTTCTCGACGGAGGTGCGGCAATCCATCCACCCTTGGCAATCGTGGACCCACTTCTCCCAGTCTGGACCCTAACACTGCCAACCAGCCACAAGGCTCTCAAACCAAGCCCGACCGCCTGCTTCGCACCAATAAGCCCTGTTCATGCTGCGGTGTTTATGGTCATTACACTCACAATTTTCCCCTATTACCTCAGATGCGACAAATGTGGGAATCCCAACCCACTGTGCGGGGTCAACACTCCTCCCCGGCCACCTCTCCCCATCCAACCCCTATCCAACCTGCCGTGTTTACTGATCCTTTCCCTCAGCAAGGATTCGTAGCTACTCAATCCCCTCGTGCCCCTAGCACAACTCAGCATTCCCCTTCTGGCACCTCAGATTATCATATTCTCATGATGGCCTCTGACCCCCCTCTCACTGTCGACCTTAACCTCCAAACCCGGTCTCGTCAATATTCCCCACCTCCCATTTCGCCTATCTCTGAGTACCCATCATCAAGTTCTACAGAGCCTCTATCGACACCCAAGGGTCCCTTACAAATCCATCCCCCCAAAGTTGAGGTTCACACCAAAATTCCTATGGGTCCCTTACGCCGAAATGCTGCCTCTGGTCGGGCTACCCATTCCTACAGCATTGTGGTGATCTGGCACAATCTCTGGCTGCCATTTCAACGCTGGAACTCCTCCAGTCATGCCCTTCTCAAAAGAAAGCTCTACTATCTGCCGTGGGTGCTGTAGATCCTACTGATGACCTGTTAATTTTTTTTTATGCCCGTCAGTCAGATCACCCCCCTCTTCCTCCTTCAGTTGCTTTCCAAATCCACGTCAAAATCTGAAACGCTAATGTCGCTCGATGTATTATTGATGAGGGGGCATCTACCTATGTAATGTCTACTTCGGTTTGGAAACAACTCGGATCCCCTAAGCTGGCCCCTTCCACCATCACCCTCCGTGCGTGGGATGGCCATGCCTCCCAACCCATTGGTATTTTTCTTAACTTCCCTATCACCCTTGCCGGTAAGACTGTCTGTGTCGACGTTGAAGTTATCGATGCCCCTCTTGACTACAACATCCTTTTGGGGCGTAGTTACACCTATGCCATGTCTGCTGTCACATCCGCAGTCCACCGAAAAATGTTTTTCCCCCATAATGGCAAGATCGTCACCATTAACCAGTTGTCATATCATGAACCTAAATCACAGACCTCACCTGAGTCCACCATCTCTACTGTCACCAACAAGCAAACTGTTGATTCTTTTACCAGCGTCTCCCCTGGCATCTACAAAGACTCCTCTTTGCTTAGCACCTTCCCCAGTCCTCCCCCTCTGCCTATCCCTGATCCTAGCTCGGAAAATGTTTGCATGATGCAATCCTCCCAGGCTGCCCTCCCACACCCTACCTCGACTAGTCAGCAACCTCCATCTCATCCACCGCACCCTGCTCCTAGCCCTTTGCCTCAGTTGACTCAACCCCTTCCCCTGGGCCCTCCCCCTCTCCCTCAAACTCCGGAACCTCCTTACCCGAATCAATTCCCTCCAGCCTCCCCCATCTCGGAGTCGTTCCCCCTGGCCATTTCTCCGCCGGTCAAATCCCCTTCCTTGGTCCCCCTCCTGGCGTCTATTCGGTTCCCGTCATGGCCACCCTGTCCCTCCCTAATTTAACTTTGGGCATACCGGTATGGTATCTTACTCCTCCCACCGAGACCCCTCCCAGTCACCCTAAACCGTACATTGCTGTGACACATGTCCAACCGATTCCTGTTGTTCCTTCCACCACTCCAGTACCCCTAGCCCCTTCACATGCTCCTCCTCATGATGAATCCGCTACGGGTAAGAAACGAAAAATTCGCAAGGGGGCATCCAAAGACAAGGCCATCGCTGCTGACCCTATTCCCCCTCCACCCACCAAGCCGTGTGCCCTATGTGATGGTATCGGTCACGCCACCCATACTTGTCCTGAGTTGCCCTATATCTGCCACATGGTTAAAGTCGCCTTTCATGAATCGACGACCTCTGAAACCCCTGTTTCCTCCTCCCCCGTCGCCAAGAACCCCAAGGCTCTTCGCACCAACAAACCTTGCGCCTTATGTGGGATTCACAGTCATTATTCCCACCATTGTCCTCACCTCACACATTACCGAGCCTCTTTAGAGGTCATTCGTGAGTATGAAATTGAACAAAATTAATCAGCCTCACCCATCCTCGCTCAGTATGTGTCTGGTTCTCTTGAAGATCCCTCGGCCACCATTGACATCCCACCCCCTGATGTTGAAATGTCAGAATCTGTTGCTCCTCTCTTGTACCTATCCTCATCCGCCCACCCCTCAGAGTAAATCCCCTCTCTCTCCACTCCATCTGTTTCATCTGATGACCCCTATCTGCACCTTTTTTCTATGACTGATGATCTCGATAGCTTCGCAGCCTCTTGTGGTCCTCACTTTCGTGCCATCTCTTCCCCTCATCCTGATGTTCCCATCCGTATCTATGATGTACGTCACCACATCTGTCCCCTATCTTCTTCATTTTCCCTCTACTGCGATGCTATTCCCTCGACCCCCTCGTCCACTCATTACATTGGTTATGACGATGGCGCCAGTCGCTATTCCCGAAACCTCGCCTTAGCCATCTAGGCCATCTTTACCCCTGTGCACACCCTTTTTCTTTCCAATGGGGTCTGCATTGGTACCGCCACCAATAATCAAGCCGAATATGAGGCAGTTCATGGTCTCTTAGGTGACGCTCTCTCCCATCGCATCCTCCACCTGCACGTTTATTTAGATTCCCTGCTTATTGTCTTACAACTTAATGGTGTCTACCGTGTGCATCATCCGACCCTGTTTAGACAATATTTACGGGTGAGACTTTTAATTCGTGAATTTAGATTCATTTCATTCAACCACATCCCTAGAAGTCATAATCACTATGCAGATCAGATCGCAAATCATATTCTCGACTGGAATTTATCACAAGCACAACATAACATTTAGATACACATCAACCATACATATATCATATCACATGTGTTTTCAGAGTCCAATACTTTGAAACATAAGACATGCCCATAGCATGTTACACAACCCAAAACTACAAAACTGGGGGGCACCACTTGCCCCTACATACAATACTAGGGGGGCACCACTCGCCCCTACATACATACTGGGGGCACCACCTGCCCGTAATCACGCTCTGGAGGATCCCGAGCCAACGGCTCTGCTCCTGAAGCTCGTAGATCACGCACCGTCTGCCCGGCCATCGCCATGCGTCGCATGATCCCTCGCCATTCCGAGGGGAGTCCAATACACAACTCTATGTATCGGTCATCTCAATCCTGCCAACCACACTCCGACACGCCGGTCAACAGTCCCTCAAATCTACGATGGAGGTCCTCCACCAATGCGGCCATCTCTTCATTCTGTCCTGTACTCGATCCACTGGCACCAGTAGCTCCTGCTGCTGCAGGTCGCCCCATATATCAGGCTGGTTTTACCGAAGCTATATCTGCATCCCAAACAACATAAAGATTAGCACCATGCATGCTAGTCACCAACTAGAAACGGAACATAACATATTAGTTGCTTTTCACTTACCATCGGGACCCCATACTCGCCCAGGTGGTAGCGGCAAGTCCGGATCTCCCTAATAACTCATCCCACTATAGGGATATTCATCTATGTATAATGGCATCTGATCCCAGTGAGTGAAAAACTCTGGTCGAAACACCCTTCCGACCGCCCCTCCTCCTCCTCTACTCAGTAGTCGTCCCCACCATCGCATCCGGGGCTCTCTCGGGCCCCCATCAGGCAACTGTATCCGAGGTCGTAAGGTCGGGATCTTCTCAAAGAATAAAGAGCACAACACCATTCCATACGCAAAATCATGATTCACCTGCCGCTTACATAGTGACAAATGGCATTTCAGCGATGCCAAAATCATCTGGGCCCACCCATAGTAGGTCCCACCCAGCACACTCTCCACAATCATCATATGTCTCCCAGTGATATGATGGAGCGCCTGACTACCCAAAATCCGCAACACCGCTGCGGCCACTGCCCGGGTCTCCAATCTCTGTAGATCCCCAATAGATATCCAATTCCCCTTGACTCGGACACTCAGTTGACAATGTCGTTCGACAACTCTATAATGTTATGCCATCGTGGTAACACTGGCTGCGTATTCCCCACCATCCCCAATGGAGGGAGACCAGTCAAGAAATACATATCCTGGACCGTCAGCTCGATCCTGTGCCCCTGCACCATAAAAAACTCATGATCTGGATCCCAAAAACTGATAATCCGGGCTAATAGGGGCTCACCAGCTCTCATCAAAGGATTCTCCAAAAATTTTAGAACCCCAAATCTAGCCAGTGCACGACGGACACCCTGATCTGCTTCGATCTCTGTCCGCAGTGTACCTAGATCTCTTTCTCTCCAGTTGATCTGTATATCTGCCATCTCTACATAAAAACACCATCTTTTTTAGTCTACAGATAATCAAAACTGGATTAACTCACACCAACAATCAATCTTAGTCCAAAACAGTACTTAAAATCCCTCCCTTTCACAGGTCGCACTTTTCAGGAAAAACCTGGGCCAAGTCGCACTTTTCAGGCTCAAACCTGCATCCCAGGTCGCAGTTTTTGCCCCAAAAAGTGCGACCCGGGCGTGAAGGAGAAGTAGGGGCACTTCCTGATATTTCAAGACCTAATCTACAGCTTGAATCCATAAAAAACAAAGCTTAATATTTGGCCTCTTACCTCCAACTGACGGATCACAATTCCAATGATTGGTTTGTCCGCTACGATCGCCGCAAGATTTAGGGCCTTCTCTCCTCTCCACATCCACCACAGCTACACAAGAAAATGAATGATTTTGGAGGGAAAACACCCTATTAGAAGAAAACCCTTGTTTTTTCTTTCGCCCACTGTGACCAAACCATAGCCCCGTTTGACATACCATCCGCACCGTTGGAAAGCTCTCACCGAGCATTCAAATGGGTATTTGTCAGTTTTTTATGTTCTGATACTTCACCAGGACACATTTTGTCCACAAAGCGTCTGTTCACCTCTTCTCAAAATCGAATTTCTTCACTTACACCACTTGTATTGGGGGCACGACTTTGCCTCCTTACTTTTCCTTGTTCGTGTCGATTTTCACCATGAGATACCCTCTTGTACTCATGTTATTATGGTCCCCCATTGGCCCTTTACTGTGTGGAAGCACCATTGAGTCACCCTTGTTTAGAGCACATGCATATAGTCCACCTCCCTTCTTGCAGTATGTCTCCGTCCCTTTCACATCCCTACATTATGCTTCTTACCATTATATCAGCTGCCACCCATAACATTCATAACCTCTATGCTCTAATAGGGGAAGTCACCCACTCCCTCATTCATATCCCCCTTCCCATCATCATCATCTCTACCTATATGATTGTTGCTCTAGATCCCCTTCTGTCAACATCAACTTATCTTCTCGGAGAGCTGGGTCCAGGGGGTAGTTGATCTTGGTTCGCGCTCTTTGGTCCTCCTGATCGTGATTTCTACACTTGATGATTCAGTGATGCCGCCACAGTCCTTCATGATTCCTGGGTGTGTGTGAGATTTCCCAACCCTCATGAGGGGTTGGCCCTCCAGGTAGCCCCCCACATGCCCGGATGACTTCGTCACTTCAGTCCTTGATGCAGCTCCTCTCATTTGACGATATTGGCCTCCATTTCTTGCAGCACCTTTTCGACTTACTTGTATCTGTCAGATTTTGTGAGCCCTTCCCCATGTGTAGGGGACATCTGCGTATATTTGTATCTCCTATACTACATTATTATTGTATAAGTCGTGATGATTATTCCAGGCATAGCATGTATATGGGAGTCGTCATTCTATTTTTCTGGCTCATATTTTGGCCAGTACCTCTTTCATTATTGTGTTCCGTGGTTTTCCGGGTGCCTTATCTTTTGTACTATTGTCTCGGCGGGCATAGGTATGCCTCCCCCGCCGCCTTTCGCATTGGTACCGCTTCATACATTTGAGACTTGTTGCACCTGTAAGTCTCGTCTCCTCAGGGTCTATTCCTTCACACACTTTAGATTACCATACAGTCGTCTCTCTCACTTCCATTTTCTCACCTAGTGATTGAGTTCTTACAACGTACTTCATTCATACGATTTGCTCCTAACACTCGTACATTGGGGGGCAATCTGTTACACCATTTTTTTGGTCATCTAACCTATTATTATTAGATGAACCCAAGTACACCATGTAAGACCAATTTTACCTAAAGTAAAATTTCTTTCACCACATCTATTTATGTTTCATGGTCATGTTTAACCCAAAATAAGGATATCAATTAAGTAAATCATTATTTATTTAATTGTTTCCTAAGAATAAGTTATTTAAATCACTATTTAAATCATATTCTTAGTTAAATTTGACTAAATCAAATATAAATAATTAAATAAACCATTATTATTTAATTACATTCCCCTCATTTCCCTTAAATAACAAATAAATCATTTATTTATTTGTTATTTATAAATAAAGGAATTGACCCAAGTCAAAAACCCTTTTCCCTCCAACAAATATAATAAAAAATTCCTAAAGGGTGATTCTAGAAGATGTTTAATAATATTTTATTCATGCACCAGGTTCTAGAACACCCCAATATTTTGTTATAAATAGGAGGGTTTTTCCCATTCATTAGTCACCTTCATTGCATTGGATCACACTAGATCTGCTTTTGGTCACCATTTTGCATTTTTGTTTTATGAACTCCCATTGAGTTCCATGTTTTTTGTTTTCCACAGTAGTTAAAGAGAGAGACCATTAATCTGAAACACTGAGGACTTTCAAGATCCCAGCCCACTAAGAAGAACTGGAAAACACCTTTCTTGTTTTCCTCTTAGGTGCCCCATTCTTTGATGTAATAAAAAATATTCTTTTAAACATATGTGTTCTTGTCTTGTCCATTGGTGCTTGTACTTTACTTTACCTGCTTAATATCTTCCATATATAGATCTAGATGTGTGCAGCTTATTACAGATTTGAAGATATTTTGCAGCCATAAATTATGTTAGGGCTACTTGATATGCGTAGCTAAAGTGATTTTTTTACGACAAAAAATTCATGCTAACACATTTGGAGGGGGATGTTTGCTGTAGCATCCACTTTTGCAGTTTCTTGAGGACAAGCAACATTTTTCCAGGGAGGACTGTAATATTCCCAAATTTTCACATGATATTTGGAATATTAGAGTTCTTAATAAACCTACTTAATTAAGTAAATAAAAGGGTGGAGGGACCCATAATCCTCAAAGATGAATAAAATCCACTTTTGATGTGTGTATGTGGATATTTCAGATCCAGATCTACTTAATGGAGTAGTAGAGAAACTACTTAATCTGAAAGGAGTGGAGATCATGTCTCATTAATGAGATAGATCATGGAAGTTGATACAATTAACTAAGATCTTGGAAGGAATCAAATAAAATATCATAGAACATTTATGATGATATGATGGAGGAAGTGGTGAATTAATGCACACATGATGGAGAGGATGATCATTGCATTCACACATGATGGAGATCATGGAGAGACAACGCAGTCAACATGGAGACCTATGTCCACATGTATAGTGCAATTATGAGGTGGACTAAGGCATGAGAAGGCTCATAATCTATATAAAGAAGATGAAGGCACAATAGAAGGCATGTTTTGAGAGTATTATTGATGTATGATATGTTTAGATTTGGAATTTTCATGTGGCATTCCATGCTTTCTTTGGTTGTTTAGCTAAAATTGCAAGTGTTGTTTAGCACTAGGTGTTCCTGGTCAATAATCCCACCTCTTTCATTGAGTAGCTCTTGAAAGAGTATTGTACTTCATTCATCATCAGGCATTGGTGCCATATTGTTCCTACTTTCTACAGAACATCCATATTCAGAAATTGTACATTTTTGAAGATCAGTTTGAGAGGAGGAGGTTGTCCTTCAATATTTTTGTTGAGGAACCAGTGAAGGATTTATCCAATCATATTGAGCTTCAAGATCAGCCTTTCAGTGCTTCATATCTATATCAGGCATCAGGCCATCTATTATTCACCTCCCAGAAGTAGCAATCCCTTCAGGAATTGTGCAGTCCAGTCTTGTAGATCCATGGTAGAAGGGAAGTTGCTAGCATTTCAACTAGTAATCGAGTGGAGGACCATTTATTCACATTTTATACATTATTTCCATCATTTATGAGCGACATTTCACATCTTAGCCGCAGGCTAGAGAGCCTCCTTCCTTTATAGTGTAGTTTCATGACTAGTTGTGTAGCAACAGCTGCAATCTTCTTTGGAGGATTGAGGAGCTAGATCTTGAGCTTCTAGCTTGTGGATCTAGTGAATGGATCAGCCCTTCAAGCTAGATCTGATCTTATGACATATTTCAGCCATATATTTTTTAGATCTAGCTTCATGTCTGCATAACCCAGTATTCAAAGGATCAAACCTTAGGAGGGTGATTTTCCAAAGTTGTAGATGTAGAAAATCCTTTCTGATTTATATTGGGTTACCATCATAGAGCCCAAATCTAGAATCTTGGCATCATCAGAGCTTCATATTTCCATAGATCTACATTTCCATTTTCAGCCTACAACCATATATGTATTATCCGCTGAAGGCGCAACATAGTATTTTCTTCAAGTAGTTCTCCAATTACGCAGTGCCTACTTTAGCATGTTTTCTGGATCATTATAGGCCATTTCTTTGGCTAGATTACCTCATAGTTTGTACACTATTGTAACTGAATATTCACCTATATAATTAAATGGCTCATCTATTATTTCTATACCGGTGTTGATCATAAACCTACATGTACATTTTCTGTGTTACAAATATTGTGTTTGTGTATAATGCACTATTTCATTTTGGGATATTACAAGTTGTTGGTGCATTATAGAGGCCAGAAGGAAGGACTCTATATGCAAAAGTACCCCACGAGCAAGTGAAGTTTTTCTTATCTTGGTGTTTTGGGGAAATTTGTATTTTATTATAGCCACTGAACCCATCCAGGAAAGAAAATAAATAAATCCAGAGAGATTATCTAGGACCTGATCAATGAATGGTAAAGGGAAATGGTCTTTTTAAGTGGCCTTGTTAGGCTCTCTATAGTTTACACAGACTCTCCACTTGTCGTTATTTTTCAAAACTATGACAAGCGGAGACATCCATTGAATATCATAAATGGGGTAGATGAAATTAGCATTAAGGATTTTCTGCAATTCTTCTTTCACTATCTCCTTAAGTGCGGGGTTCATTTCGCACTGCAATTGTCTAAATGGTTTGCAGTCCCCTTCAAGATAAATGCGGTGAGTGCATAGGCTAGGATGGATTCCTTTCATATCATTATAGTCACATGCAAATGCCTTTTTATATTTCTATAGTATTTGTATCAGCAATCTGTGTTGTTTAGTAGTAAGGTTAGGATTAATGTTCAAACATTTCCCAAGTTCAATTTCAACGAGACTGCTTACATAAAATGTTCAATGATTACATCATGTACCTCATATTCTTCCCCCAGATCTCTAATGGAGGCAACAAAGATTGAATTTTTAATAAAACCATTAATTATATCATCCTTTGTTTCATCCTTAAAGTATCGTGCCTTTCCAAGCATGAGGAGAGGTAGGGAAAGATCAGATTCAAGTTCAAATTTGTCCCACCAAGTACTACTCAAATATATGTGAGGTTTTTCTGGGGGTAAAGGTTCAGGTTCTGAGTGGCCTACCCATATGATATCACCATAGATCCAGACCTACATCTGATATATGCCTCTACAATGGCTAGCCACGGTCTTCCCAAGATTAAAGGATGACCCCCCAAGTTGGATTTGGTTTGTAAAATGATAAAATCAGCCGGATAATTCCAAGAAGCCACAGTGATAATCACATCTTCTATCATTCCCTTGGGCTTGACACGGGACCTATCTGCTAATTCAAGCACTGTGGGTGTAGGTCTAGGTCCATGAAGTCCGAGGGAGATAAAGAGGTCTTTGTTCATGACATTGATGACTGCCCTAAATCAATAAAAGTGTTGGTTATGGGTTGGTCAATAATATGGACAGTCACTGTAGGATTCCTTGGTTCATTATATTTAGTCAACAAAGGTTGATCAATCATGAGATCAAACAGTTTCCCCATAACATAGATAGTAGCAGGGTCTTTTGGTTTTCTTCCAGGCTTTTTGACACACGGATCCCTCACTGTTTTAGCATAGATAGGTACTTCCTTAAGAGCCTATATCAACAAAATCCACACATACAAATTTTGCAGTTCCTTGAGGAATTTGGATTCAGGTTGTGAGGCTAGCCCAATTTCAGTTAATCGTTGAGGGTATTGAGGATCCTGAATGTAAACAATTGAGTCAGTTGCCACATATGCACCAGCCTTGCTCAGGTTTTTTGTTGTAGAAACATCAGACCCTCCCGAGCTGACTACTACAAGTGTACTAGCAGGTGTTGTATCAGATGTTACATGTGTAAAAAATTCCTCAGAATCGCCCATATTATTTCTAAGTGACTCGTATTCTTCTTAGGTAATAATGTGAGTATGCTCAGGTCTAATTAATTTTCTCGATCGAATTTGAACTTCATTGAGCCTAATAGGAGTAATAATATAAGTCTAGAAGGTAACCAGAATGTCTATGCTCTGGGCTTCCTTATTATACAAATTGGGGTTATGTTGCACATGCAATTGGGTTCGAACAAAAGGTGTAGGATTTTGAAGAGAATGTAGTTGTAACTATTGTTGCATTGGTAGTTCAGGGGGTACTAGACCTTGGCCATTACCTCTCCAATTTTGGCTCTAGGTATTGGGTTGCGATGGAGGATATTCCATTGGTGGAGGGGAAGGCCAATGGTTCCATGGTGAAATAAATTGTGTTGAGGAAGGAGTAGGATACTACCATGGATATTGCTGACTATTATAAATATTATTCAAAGGATAAAAAGAGGAAAAATTTGGAGTCATACATGTACGTCATGGCTGCCATGGTCTCTTTGATCCAATGAAATAAGAAGACTGGACATCCTTGCTTGATTCTTGAAGTACAGCCTTCAGTCTGGGAAATTCAGGGTATTGATTCGTAGAATGTACCAATTCACAGATATTGCACAGGATGACGCTATTCAGCCCACATTCTCTTTCCAAATTTTTCTTTTTGCATAAGGGCTAGAATATTGATAAGGTTTCTTGAGCTTCTTCTTGTGCTTTATTAACTTGCACCGTAGTGATCTGGGCAGAGAGAGTGTTAAGGAGGTCGGTTTTAAAATCCTCAAATAGATTTATGATCTCTATTATGGTTAATCCTCCACTTGTTGACTTTTGTATCCTAACTAAATAGTCCTGAACTAAACTTCTCCCTTTGACCGATCCTCTTGAGCTCCAAAGGCAAAGCTTCATTATTTCTTCAAAAAGTCCTTGTGATATGTCCTTTTCCCAACAGATTCAAATTCTCCAGACAGTCATCTCTTGTACCTCTTAAGGATATTGGCTTCAGAATTTCCGCGCCTAAGTTATTGAACTCGGAACTTTGTAAATTGTAATGGAATCGCTTCATATAGTCTTCCAATCTCTCCTTATCCTTGTGTGAAATCTTGAAGATATCTTCCTTCAATTCCCTTGTTCGACAATAATCCTGATACTTAAAGAGAAAGGCCTTCCTCATGTCATTCCAAGTTCAAATCATGCCAGCACCCAGTCTCATGAACCATATTAATGTTGCTCCTTTCAGAGTAGCAGGAAATAATTTCAACTTATAGGCATCTGAAGTGTAGTCATAATCTCTACATAGCACATTGAATTCAAACAAAAAGGTATCAGAATATTCAGCAGCCATCACTTGAAAGGATGGTAGGGATGACAAAGGAATATTTTTCATAGGGGCCTCATCCCGTGTCACTACTATCAGGAATTCAAAAGTAACAAATCTATTTGTCTTATCATTCTTGCCCCCCATGGCTGATTCTTCCTGATGGGATGAACTAACCTCGAAGTGTGCAGGAGATTGATAAATAAAAGGATTAGGGTGTTCGAGGACCAGCTGTTTATCTCCTCTACCAGCGTCCAAATTATAATCAACTAAATGATGTTCCTCACGTCCCTGATGCTCCCCACTATTCTCCCCTTTTCCTTGGATTCTCAGATCTTGATCAATGATTTTCCACTGTTGTTTTAGGTCTAGAGTCTTGATATCAGCAGTGGATATGTTGTTCGAAGGGTGGTGAGGTCCAGACACGGAAGGCATCGATGCCTCAAGATTTGATATAATAGCCACTCTCTGTGCTTCTTTTTATTCATCCATAATTTTCACTATCTAAATATGACTAAGTATCGATTGTGGATTTCTGGAAACAAAGTTAATGAACATTGTGAGTTCTAGAAATATCGCTACCTTCATTATCCTTAAGATATTTTTATTTTACTATTTCATCATTCCATCATGTCAATGCTCCGCTCACCCATCCCAGAAGACCCATCATGGGCTCACATCATTCATTTTGTCTTTTTTGTGTCACGTTTGGCCTCAACCCTCTATTTTGTTTTTCCTAACTCCTCCATTGTCCATTTAGGGTTTTTAAGGGCATTTTTCTTGGTTTCATGACCTCCATGGTTAAAAATCAATGAGGCTTGTATCTTGTTGTTATTACACCTCCTCCTATCCTTAATATACCTTCACAAACATTTCCCATCACTCCTATCCCTCAAATTCATCATTTTTCTAAAGAAACCTAGTCTATGGCCACATTTTGACACTTTTTAAGACTAGGCCTGTAATTTTCCCTTTTGGACCCCTTCCCCACACTCAATTATTGAAATTCCACTTTACCCTACTCCCTAACATCTATCCCTATCCCCCAAAATTTCCCCAAGAATTTATACAACACTTAACCCCTTCATTCCACTCCCTCTGCAAGGCAGTCCTAAATCCCCACACGAACCCCTATTTTCCTCTTCTAACTAAGCTAGGGTTTGATATGAAAAGGAGGCACAAAAAAAAAGGATTATTTTGGTAGATCATTTCATCAAGAATAATTCCATACCAGCTTGTAAACATCATGCCTCAATCATTTTACAAGAATTCATTCCAAAAGACAAGCCCTGTGTCACTCCCAGGGCCATTTTTGCTTCAAACTGTGTTTCTGACCAAACAGAGATGAAATTGACAAACGTGAGAAATTTATTTGTCCATCATAGGCCCCAGAAGAAAAATGTCCTTCCGATTTTACACAGGTATCATGGTTTGGGAGAAATGTCAAAAATACAGGTGTCACGGGAGAATTTATGCACTATTGGAGTGACCCTGGGAAAATTAGTTTTTATCACAACTGGAGTATCCAAATGACTTTCTTGATTATTAAAATGAAAACTATACTTGAATATATTTCCAATTACATATCATGAGCTCAAATTGGAATTTCGGAAGGCATCCAAAAGTGGCTTGCACCAGCACTCTTCATTTCTGCACCAGCATTCAGCACGTTTTGACCAGTGTTGGGAGAATCCGTTTTTGGACAGGTAAATGGACACAAAATGGAAACCCAAAAGAATTTTTGGAAATTATACTCAACTATATTTACAATGAGCTATCATGAGCTCAATTTTTAATTGAGGAAGGCATCCAAAAGTGGCTTGCACCAGTACTCTGCATTTCTACACCAGCATTCAGCATGTTTTGACCAGTGTTGGGAGAATCTATTTTTGGACAGGTAAATGGACACCAAATGGAAAACCAAAAGCAGTTTTAGAAATAAAACACAACCAGATTTCCAATGAGCTATAATAAGCTCAATTTGTAATTGATTAAGGCATCCAAACGTGGCATGTACCAGCACTTTGCATTTCTGCACCAGCATTCAACACGTTTTGACTAGTGTTGGGAGAATAAATTTTTGGACAGGTAAATGGGAACCAAATGAAAAACAAAAAGAATTTTTGGAAATTACACTCAACCAGATTTCTAACGAGCTATCACGGGCCAACTTCTGACACCGGGAAGGCCTCCAAAGGCCTGCTGCAAAACGACATTTTTTCTGCGTTGCGCTCCTCGAAAGTTCAAAATATCCTAACAGAGGTTCGAGCAAAAAAATACCTTGTGTTGCACTCCTGTAGAAGTGTGTTGCACTCCTGTAACCTCCTCCAGTACATTTTAACACTAATTGTTGCACTCCTATAGGATCACGCTGCGCTCCGATAGTTTGGTCTAGCGTGTAGAGAGAGGGCCCGAAACAAACAGCGTGCAACCAGATGTAGTGTTGCGCTCCTACCATTATTTTTTGAAACAAACGGCCTGCCGCTCGACAGATACCAGTGCTGCACTCCTGAAATTATTTTTTGAAAGAAATGGCCCATGCCTAAGCCACACAGTGCTATGTTTTTTTCATAAGCGTGCATCCCTGCATGAGGCCACCTTCACAGTGCCCGAGCCACCTAGTGCTGCGTTTTTTCACAGACATGCAGCCCTGCATGAGGCCACAGTCACAGTGCCCAGGCCGACCTACGCTGCGCTCCTGCCGCTATATTCCGAACGACAAAGGACACTGTTTTCAGAGCTGCCTAGTGTTTTGCTCCTCCCACTTTTCTCCAAACTTCCACCCGACTCCACGTTTAGGTGACCCAATCTGCCTGGAGTGCTGCACTCCTGCCACAGGTGGGAAGCACTACACGAAAAGGAGTTCAGAGGCACCTAACTCACCCACAAAGCTTGGCAAAGATTTTTCTCGCTGTGAAAGACACTTTAAAGAGAAAATATCATTTCTCCTTGAAGATTTTGAGGCAGGGTAGTGAAAAATAAATTAGTCAAAGGAACTCATTTAATGAAGAAAGAAATGAATCTCACAATCATGGGAAGACCAATGAAGGTGCCCAAATAATTGACCCTACAAACAGTGCTAAAAATGATATAAAAGATGATATTGACAGTGAATACAATGGGTCAAAATATGAAAATGAGGACAGTCATGGAAGTGAAGAAATGCCAAACATTGGCGCCTCTAACATTGCAAAAATAGAGCATGGTAGTCTTAAAGGTCTTGACAAAATAAAGGCATAAAAGAGTGGAGGATGCTTATCAAAAGGACAGCCAACAGCAAGGTAAGGAGGCTGCACACGCCATCGTGTAGGAGCTGCCGACTGTGCAAAAGGCTGCACACACCCTTGTGCAGAAGTTGCCCACCATGCAGAAGGCTACACACACCATTGTGCAGGAGCTGCCCTCCATGCAGAAGGTTGCACACACCCTCGTGTAGAAGGTGCCAACCGTGCAGAAGGCTGCACACACCATCGTGCAGGAGTTGCCCACCGTGCATAAGGTTGCACACACCCTCATGCAGGAGCTTCCCACCATGTAGAAGGTGCCTAATGTCTTGTGTAGAAGTTGACTTGACATTCAGACCTGCACAAATTTGCATTCAAGAGACGCCCAACCTGCCCAGACAGTGTTTTGAGCCAGTTTTTTCTGCTATGGAGATATTTTGAGAGGGTCTTATGAAGAAGAAAATGACCATCACAGTAAGGGAAAGACTAATGAGAGTGCCCAAGATAGTGACCCCACAAAGAGTGCAAGCAGTGGTACAAAGGCTAAATTTGACAGTAAACACAATGTGTCAAATGATGAAGAGAAGGATATTCATGAAGTTGGAAATGTACCAGGAAATGATCAAGGCACCTGTTACATTGCGAAGGAGAATGATTGAGCACTATAAACAAAGAAAACCACTTTGTAAGGGAAAAAATCAAAACTGCCCAAAATGAGGGCACGGTACCAAATGATGAAAAATACCAAGCTAGGCTTGGTATTTTGGCCCAAGTTTCTCTACAGGTCTCTAAGGGCCCTTGTTAGTGTTTTCTTTTACTCATTTATGTTTCATTATTCTTGTTTGACTGCTCCTTAGGTCCACTATTTTTTTGTTTTGTTTCATGAATGGTTAATATGATAGCTTACAAGTATGATTCACCATATGCCCTTCTTATTTTAAGTTCTCAAAACCCTATTTTGAAGCCTTTCTATGGGTTATTGATTGAATAGGTTAAGTCAAAAAGGTCTTGTTCAATCTTTCCCTTTGTCCATGCTTACCAACTTATCTCATAGTTCCCAATAGCTTGATATATGTTGTTTAGAAGTTTCCTCTCCATAAATTGAGCTATTTTTTTATCTTATGTGTTTTCACCAAAAGCTAAAGGTGAATTTCTAAAGTTAGAAGTTCTTATGCTTCTATGTTTCACTGGAATGTTCATCTTATATGTTTATCATTTTGATTATTGTTCATAGATATTAATGGTTTGCCCTACCTCATGAGTTGTTGCTTCATACTATATATGTTTAAGACCTCTTAGTTTTTTCCCAAACTTAATGTTCATTACACCTTGTATATCACCCAAAGGATCCATAAACCTTGCTAAATCGGCCCTGTAGTACACCCTTTTCATTATTTAGAAACTCTTGACTTCATCTGACCCCATAGCCCTATTGATTAGATCATCTCTCTTTCCACCTATCCTACTTGATCATCTTACCCCAACCCAAAACAAACAAACCAAATGTGCTTAAACAACTAGCCTAAAATCAATTATTCAAAGTGAACAAGTTCACATCCTTCGCATAATAGAGAGAGCCCTCTCTGAGTCCAGGAAGGCTAGGTCCTAAGACTCCAAATATTGGTCTGATGTTACCTTGTAATTTGGTTTACCAATCTTTCAAATTACGGGACACTAACATAATGGCGATCTCGGTGGGACTCTGAGTAACAAACTTAGACTTCCCTAAACATTTCAAAAGCCCTTAAGAAAAATATCTTGTGGATTTATCCCATCGCTCACTAACATAATGGCGATCATGGTGGGACTGATTAAGTAACAAGCTTAGATATACTTAAGACCTCAAAAAAGCCACAAACATCCTTAGATTGGTATTCAGTTGCTGATGGTGGACAGCAACATGCCTTAAAACATTTGAGATCATCCACCTGGCGACTCCACAACTCTCAATAGAATTAAAGACTCCACTGGAGGAAGAACCTAAAACATGACCAGTCATCCTAGAAAGAAAGAGCACTCAGGCCTAAGTTGGATTCAAGAAATTATTGTTTTTATCTATAACTATGTTCTATCCTACTTTAAGCTTGATAAATAATACACTGATGAGATCTACATTGATCATTGGAAAGATCTCAAGCCTCAAATTTTAGACCATGAGAAAACTTATGCACCTATGCTTACCCCAGATTCACCTGTTGAAAACCTAGTGAAACATGAGCCTCATGCTACCTTTCCTCCTCTTGCTGAAACCTCAAACAGTCACAAATATCTTTTTACACTACCTATACCCACAAAGGTGCCAGAAAGATACAAGCCTCTGATTTTACCTCCTATCTTCCAAGCCCTCCCTGCAAATCTTACAAATAAACTACCCAGATTTGATGGAGAAAACTCAAAAGTCACCGCTGAAGAACACATTCAAAATCTTGAGAATTTACTTGACCTTTTCGAAATAGAAGAAGATGATGCGCGTATTAGAATGATTGCCTTATAATTACAAGGAAAAATTAAGAGTTGGTTTAAGGTCCTTCCAGCTACAAGCATTATCAATTTTCATCAATTCACTCAAGTCTTCCTAGATAGGTGGGTAATCATGGGAAATGAAGTTCTCATCATAGAGGAATACAAGCATTTAAAAAGACAACCAGGGGAGACAGTACAAGACTTTTCAGCCAGGTTCAATAAGGTATACAATGCAATACCTGCTAAGATAAAGCCACCTTCAGGGTGGGCTCTCTTGCAGTACCCAAGTAATTTTGACCCAGAGATGGAATTCAAGATAAGAGAAAAAGACCCTTAAAACCTGGAAGAAATGCAGAATATGGAAATTATTGTGGAATTCAACATACTGGAAAGTGAGGAAAAGTTATAAGAAGTAAGGAAGGACAAAGCAGCTCAAGAGAAACTGACTTCTTCAGAGGTAAAGCTAGAGATGTTGACAGATACAATCAGCAAAATGATCCATATACTTGGCGGGAAAGAGGAAGAATACAAGGTTGAGGTTGGTGCTGATTATTCAGAGTAGTTGGTAGCATTTCCTTGGGAGGAACCAAATCAGTAATTTCAATGCAAAGATAGCTATCAAAACATACTAGTTGACCAAGGTTGCAAAGAAGAAGATGTGGAAAGTTGTCAAGTAAGTACTATGTGCCTTCCTACATCTTGTGCTTCACTATTAAGAGAGTATTACAAGAAAATTGAAAATTGAAACAAGGTAGAATGCTCTAATGAATCAGTAAGGGAGGAAATGGATAATCCAAACCCTTTTTCAAATCTAGAAGTTCTCCCCTCATATCATCTTGGTATGACTATTGGGATTACAAAACCAGAAATGGGAGATGAGCCAACACCTCTTGATTCCCTACCCTTTTGCTTCGAATCATTTCAGATTGATAAAAGAAAGGCTATTGGCCACGAATACTCTCCTTTTCATATGATGGAACAAACTGTTGATCAAGTGTGTATAATAAATGAAATTACTCCTATGAATAAGATGTCCAAATATGATCAATATGATGATGATTATGTTCTCCAAACTCAAGATAACACTACAGAACAATCAGTGATTAGTTTGTGGGACAAAGATAGTCATTTTCAATAGCTCAAATATAGTGATCAACAAATACTTCTCAGCTATGATAGTGAAGAAGAAAGTGTAGAAATTTTGGGAGAAAGGGAAGGGTCTTTACCTCTTTGTTGTACTTCTTTTCAGTTCATCAAAGACAACCTTAATGCAATTAGAAGTTAGCAATATCAGGGTATTGATTTCAACAACAAAGAACACATTCAGCCCTATGTTCAGCCTTCCCAAGAGAAAGTGGATTGTTGTAGTTATATCCAAAGAAAGATAAAAATGCCTCCATTTTTAATTGAAGAGGAGATAGATCAACTTATAAACATGCAGTCAGCCTCTATTTATTTTCCTCCTAATCTTAACTATCACATAGCAGAAAATGGATTTATAGATTAATTCAAAGAGAAACAATATGATAGTCCAATATGTACGGTTGGTGAAATTAATTATATTGATGATTCTCCAAGGTTTGATCAATATGTTGATAATGATGATGATTTCCAAACAGAAGCTAACTTTTCAGAGTATTCAGCACTTGCTTTTTGGGAGGAAGCTCAGTTTCATAAACTTGAGAAAGGTAACCAACCAATGCATAGCAGCTATGATAGTGATGAGTAAAGCTTAGAAAATTTGGAATCGAATGAAGGCTTGAAAATTGATGAACACCAGAAAGTTGTTGCTCTTATTTCTCAAGAAGATTTGTTGCCAAGGAGTGCTCCTACTCATCAACATCGTGGTTTTCACACAGAACTCAACCCACTCAATCAAAAGCCATCATGTTTGCTAAAGGATAATATTTCAATCTATGATGAGTATCCCAGTTCAGATGATCATGAGGAAGAGGAAGAGTTCCTTTCCCAAAAGAGTCCTAAGCTCAGCCAAGTGGAGGAAGAAGTAGGCCTAGATCAAGCTTATTTTCCAAATCTTCACATTCATGTATTGTTTCAAGATCCCTTTGCTGATTTGTTAAAGACATTTGAAGAGGGAGTAAAATATGTTAAGAGTAGTTTGATGCAAGGTTTAAAGAGAATTTTAGGCACCACTATTCAAAAGAAAGTAAGATGGTAGTGGCCCTTTTGTTTTTCCCACATACTCAAAGAGCTAAACCAAGATCCCTCATGGAATCATCTTCTTCACTGTTTGTATTGGAAAAGAGAGTTCACCAGTTGAATGTATATCATGTATAATTTAGATTAGGATATATAGGAATGCAAATAAGCTCAGACTTTGAGGCTATTTTAAATTTAGATTGTTTGAAAAAAGAAAGAAAAAACTCAAAAACATAGAAAGAATAAAAAATACTATAGATTTGAAAAGAAGGTACAGCCCCATACCAAAAAAATAGTAATACTCAAAGTATGCAAGCCTAAATGCCACTACTGATGCAAAAAAGAATGTCTTGTTCAGTAATCTAGCCTAATCATGGCTGAACATTTTTTCAATTTATTGTTGATAACCTAGTGAGAGAATGTTGGTCAAATCATTTAAGCTTGACTTGTCAAAAGAAAATAGATTAGAAATGAGAGATGTTGATTCCACATGCTTAAATCCGAACCAAAGAGAAGGATAGGGATGATTAGCAAATGATGAAACATGGCCCTCATACCTTCTATTTTTCTTTTTCTTATGAAAATAAATTTTGTGTGCAGTTTGTCTTGATGCCATGACTCATGATGAATCAGATTATCTAATCCTAGCTCAATTCATGCTTTAAATTTCTTGTCAGTAGATTACAGAATGAAGTCTGTCATACTGCTTAATCTTGACATTCAAATAGTCTAGGTAGAGAATAAAAAGAGTTCACTAGCCTAATATGAACTCTTGGAAGTGATAAGAGTAGAAGCAGATAGTTTTTTTTGCTTTCAAAAGAAGAAAATTTCAAGGGATTTCTAGTCCAAGTGCACACAAGGAAGAAGAAAATGTTAGGCAAGTAGGCTAGGTAGGTAGAAATGAAGTTGAACTAATCATGTCTTTCAGATTATTTAGATCACAGTTGTTGGGCCGTTAATATGCCATTATTATTATCACTTTTGAACACTTATTCCAGCCATTTCTACTATTCTTCATCATGTCATTTATTATAATTTATTATATAAATCCATTTTATGATGATTTATGCTTCTATGAATGAATATTATTTATTCTCCTTTATTTCTAATAAATTGATGATTATGCATGATTTTATCAATGCTAGTTTTAATAAATAAGTTGTAACATTATTCACCATTTTTAGCCTCCAAGATAATTTCCAGATTGAAGATTTGATCATTAAAAGTGCCAACTCAGAAATTCGCTGGAATAAGAAGTGACAGTTTTGCGGTTGATATTTCGAGCAAATGAAGCAGAATCTGGAAAATCCGGAACATGGGTTTTGTCCAGAATGGACCCAATTAACTTATTGAAGAACGGTTTGCCCAAATTCGGCTTGTACTGAGAGAAACGCAGGGTTCTTTGAGCACGATTTTCTGAGATTCGTTGTTGCGGCCGTCCTCCAAATCTCAGCTGCAAAGCCAAATTCGCCTTGTTCTTGTTGATCAAATGGTTAGAAGCAAACCAATTTTGTAATAGAAATCATGTTATACTTATCTTTATTGTAACTTCTCTCTGATCTCTCTCTATTTAAATGAAAACAGAGATCAGAGATGGGGATGATATGAAAACAGAGATTAGAGATGGGGATGATTTGGGGGATGAAAAATGATGAAGAATGATGGTGGATTATTCATGATAGGATAGGGATTGTTGCATGCTGTAATTCTCAAGCCTTTGCTGTTGTAATGATTCCACAATTTGCTGATTAATACATGATTTGGGAGTTGCTGTTCATTCTTTTCATTCTGAAGTAACCCAGCAGCGTCCGCTGGCGGCTAAGGGCCCAACCTCTGGTGGAGTATGCTGCTGCTGTGTATCATATCTTTACAATTGCTGCCGTGTGATTGTTTGATTTCCTTTTCATTTCTTTAAATTGTTTTGTTCAGTAATCTTTTGTTTATGAACATTTCGCAGAATTGCTTTTTTATATTGAAATCATAATTGGATTGCGTGAGTGATAGAATTATTAATTATAACTTGAAATGTCCTGCTGATAATTCTGATCTAATGTTGCGCTATCTAATTAAGACTATGGTTCATTTAATTACTGCTCCGTTATAATTGCAATGGTTGTTCAATTAAGTTACTATTCAATTATAACTACGATTGTTGTTGCTTCAATAACTGTGATTAATGTTCATGCTGATAGGTTGCTGATTCAATTACATTTATAGTTGCTGTGTCTTTCTAATGACTTAGTTTTGTTGTTCGGTTCCATTTAAGATTGTTGTTTAATTCTAGTATTTTAGCATTGCTATTCCTTTCCATTAATAAATCATTTTTGTTAGATGAAGCTTTGCTGTTCATTTCTGTTGATTCATTGCAAGAGTGATTTTAAAGAGTTTTCCTAGTTTACTTTCAATAGCAGCTTTAGTTCAATTTCGATTTCCTTTTAATTGCTTTAAAGCAGGACTCTCAACTGTAGAGAACATTGGTTATTGCTTCCTCATTCCTAGATTGATTGTCTTGTTCCGGTTTGATTTCAATTGCATCAATATCCAGAGGAATGAGTTATTGCTACTGTATCATCGATTGATGGTTGTTTGAGTGAATGATTTAGTTTAGAACATTTCAATTTCTTGTTGTTCCAATTAGATTTTGTTTCCAGCTTTCATTTACTTTTGCATTTTAAGCACTATATTGCAAAACATTACTCTTGAGTAAATAGCCGCCTCAGACTGAGTACACTCTTGAAATAAAAAGTCGTCCCTGGGTTGATAATTAATGTGAAGGTAATTAGGAGTTAAAAAGACCCTTTTTATCGCTCCACATTTTGGCGCCGTTGCCGGGGAGAGTGTAGCCATTTCTAAAGAGTAGTGTGAATCTGATGAGTGCCTGCTAGGAGAGAATTGGGTATTAAAAACGGAAGGTAAGAACCTGCGTACGGAGCATGTAACAGCCCTGCTCCCCCACCCGCTTTCCGGTAGATTTGTTAATTTTTTGTGTAGAAATAGATGTTTGAATTTTTGTGTGAATGACTAGAAAAAATATAGAAATTTTTAAAAAACGAATCACATGATTTCACTCAAGTGGTGATGTAAGCACCACCCATTTCACTAACTAATCGACAGGAACATTTGAAGAAGGAGCCTCGAAGAAACACATGAAAAACATCTTATATTATGGTAAGAAATGGCTCACGTTTCTACTTTTGAATTTCCTATCAAAGATCTAGGAGGAGTGACACAAATGCACATAATTCCCCCATCTTTACCAAATTTTCATGGTTTAGCAAATGAAGATCCAGATATATTCTTATTTGAGTTCGAAATACTTTGTAGAGGATATGATTATTGTACTAATGATCAAAGATTGAAAATGTTTCCTCTTACTCTAAAAGGAGCAGCTCTCCGATGGTTCATGAGCCTAGGTGGGAATTGCATCCAATCATGGGAGGATATGAAGAACATATTCTTGAAGAAGTACCAAGACTATTGCAAATCCAATGAAGATATTTTCGGTATGATACAAGGGGAAGATGATAGTTTGGAGGACTATGTAGATCGATTTCATTATAACCTTCAAAAATCAAAGCATAAGCATTTGGAAAAAGAGATCTTAAAAACACTCCTTCTTAAAGGAATCAAAGATGAATTTTTAGAACTCTTAAATCTGATAGGAAAATGTGATGTTTTTCAGTTATCATATGATGATGTTTGTGAGTTGTGCATAAGGTATTCAAGAGGAATCTCCAAGGCTGGTAAGAATTCTAGAGATGTTTGTTCTTTCTTTTCCAAATCTGCTGCAAGAATAGGAGACATAAGAGCTGAAATCAATGATTTATTTGAAAATTTTAAAGTTGATTTTATTAGCTCTCTAAGCTCAAAATTGGACGTTTTGCAGGTTCATAAAAATGAAGAATTTGATGAAGTGTTTTTCCCTCATGACCGAAAGGAGCAGCCCATAGATGGTTACTTTTCCTTATCTAGGATGGAAGTATCATATCAAAGAGGTGAGGAAGCCGCAACAAGGTCAAAACCATGGAAATCATGGCCTACAGATATGGTTCAAAACACTTCTTCTCCATTCTCTTACTTGCATAATCCATTATGGAATACTCATGTTCTAGGGCAGCCATGTCAATTTCAATATAACCACCAATCTTATCTACAAGTTTGGCATGGTTCACCTTATGATTGCATGACTACTCTCCCTCATATTGTAGCACAAGCACATTCTCCATATTCTCCACCAACTCTTTCACAACATTCTGCTTGCATATCAAATTTATCCACTCAACCCAACCAACCACATCATCACAATGCTCCATTCCATACACAATTTCCTGCTCAACTAATTCCACACCCTCACCACAATAAGCCAGTACAACATGCTTACAATGCTGAACTGCAAAATTTACCCATCCTTCCCACCCATTCTATCTCACATGCACCAATGGAGAAAACTTACAATGAGATTCAGAATGTTTCAAATTCAAAAATTGTAAAAGCTATGGAAGAAAATGAGGTTTCTTTTAGTATGCATCAACAAGTCATTTTAAAAGCTCAAGAACTTCATGATATGATGGCTATGGGAAATCAAGAAAGTAAATGATATATTGAAGATTGGTTTCATTCCATCACTTGTTTGCAGCATCACTCTATACTTCAACAATTTTTTACAACATCTTTTCAAGGGAAGTTGACTTCTCATACCCTAATTTTTATCAACATGCATTTTTCAAATTTGGGTATGTACATATTTGAAGCCTTATTTCGAAAATGGTTCCATTGGAAGTACTCCTATACATAGTCATATTCATATTTCAATCAAAGTAGGTTAGTGAAAAAATAAAATAAAATAAAATAAGAACATAAATAAATGCATTTTGTTTTTTTTTTTGTAAAAATAGTTGTTTGTTTGTTGCAACACGCTATCAAATCAACATTGGTGATAATTTTTTAATTCATTTGTGTATGTAGATGACTTATAATGGAAATAATAGTTCTACAAACACTCATATTCATTTTTATCACCAATTTGAAAAAAATGCTTGAATATCATTTTTTTGGTGTGCGGGCTTGATGAAATTTCTGGAAAAACAGTCGGGACAGTCATGTTTTGAGGGGCCAAAAGTGAATATTTTTAAAACCTGTTTCTATCCTAAGTAGCCCTTGATTTCTACTTTCCAACCCAATTTGAATCACTCAATTTGGATTTGAAACAAAAAAGTTAGAACCAAAACATTCACAGGGTGTCTAGCGGGCAGCTTAGGAACAGAGTTGGGACAATCAGTTTTTGGAGGCTTAAATGTTTGAATTTTTAAAACCTGTTACTATGGTAGATTCCCCTATGAATCTAGTTTACAAGGCAATTGGAATCACTCATTTTCGATATCGTATGGGGAAGTTATGATCAAAATACTGACTGTCTATCGTAAATCAGCGCCATTAAAACTATGTCTTTTTGGCTGTTCCTTACAGTATTTAACCTATCAATTCTTCTTGTCTTCAAAACCTGTTTCTATTGGAAATAAATAAATGAATCTAATTTCATTTCCAATTTGAATCATTTGAATCCGACATCAAACGAAGAATCTATGCTTGAAATATCAATCGTTGGTCTAGATTGGGTAATCGAAAATGACTCTATTATGCAGGTTGTTATAAACAAATTTGACATATCATAGCATTGAATTTTTAAAACCTGTTGCTACTGGAGATAACCCTTTGAATTAGCTCTCATTTTGCTTTGGAATCACTCAATTTCGACGAAAAACAAAGAAGTTGTGATTAAAACACTGCAGGTTAGCATGATTGGCCACTGCTCTCCCGCAAGTGACAGATAAATTTTACTTTGTTATTTTCTCAATGGATTTGTTATACAGAGTAACTACTTGTTGTTTTTTGCATAATTCTTAGATTAGGGGAGCCCGATCACCTCTCTTTCTCCATGATTTAATGTTTTATTGCAGGTAGACACTCGTTTTTTGCAGGTCCTAGGAGAAAAAGAAGGTCAATTTATGGACGAGTGATTCTTGAAACAAATTTTAATAAAACAAAGGAATTTCATCCAACTCATTACCCAACGGATTCATAATAGAACAAATGAAGAATTGATTTCAATTTGAAGATTCATGTCTTATCACTACTGCCAAAACATTTTTCAAAGAGATCATTTTTTTGACATAACATCATAGTTGTTGTAACTTAATTTAGTTATTTACATATTGTTTTTAAATAAAACGTTGTTTCTTTTCTGATATTTTTTATATTTTGTGTTTCAGGTGTTGCTTCATTCAAACTGTGACACATCCTCAGCATCAATACAGTGAACAGCTAATTCATTCTTTGCGTGCTTGCATTTCATGCTTGTGCATTTTTGCTGTTCTTTTTCTGAAGGGACAGCGTTTGTGTGCACTTTTGTCGTTTCTGCTGTTCCTTTTTCAAAGGGACAGCAATTTCGTTTTACTATTCCTTTTCCAAAGGAACAACACCTTTTTGGTCAGCAATTCATTTTGCTGTTCCTTTTTCACGGATCATTTTGCCATTCATTTTCCACGACTCTTTTTGTTGTTCCTTTTTCACTTGTTGCTGTTCCTTTCCGAATGGAACAACACTTCTACACTTTCACGTTTTGTTGTTCCTTTCCGAATGGAACAGCACTTCTGCACTTCCACTTTTTGCTGTTCCTTTCCGAATGGAACAGCACTTCTGCACTTTCACGTTTTGCTGTTCCTTTCCAAATGGAACAGCACTTCTGCATTTTTACTTTTTGCTGTTCCTTTTCGAATGGAACACCATTTTTGCATTTTTCATTTTTGCTGTTCTTTTTCCAAAGGAACGGCACTTGCGTTTTTGCTGTTCCTTTTCCAAAGGAATGACACTTTTAGTTTTTGCTGTTCATTCAAAAGAGCAACACTTTAGGATTATTTTCGAGAGCAACCCTTCCTTCCTCTTGTGGGACTATTCCTAGTTCATCTCAACCACATTTTATTGATTCCCCTTCATGGCATGAAGTACACTATTTTTACGAGGACAAGAATTATGGATTCTATTGAAGCGAGTTAATATCATTCACGTTATGATCTTTAACAGGACAGCTCCTTGATGATAGATTATTTTCAAAAGGGACACAATTATTTATATACTACTTTACCGCATTGTTTTCTGTTGAACATGATATTGATTGATCATCTTAATACCATGTTGGTTCCACCCTTCTGGATTATAATCTTCTCTGTCTGTAATAAATGAGATTATGGGTATATTTTTCTATTGACATGTTCAACTTCTTCCACCATCCCTGCTCTTAAGGAGTACCGAGCCTCCCTCTTTTTATCATAAAATTGTGTAATAACAACAAAATTTTGTTCACAGATGGAGGATAGGGGGTCTCATTACGAGCCAGCCTACCATGTTCATAAGGTTGTAAGGAAGTGACATTCCCATTATGGCCACCACACCAGGGTTATGATCCATTGGATAGTCAAATTATCCTTGGAACAGGAGGTCTCATCACGAGCCGGCCTGATCACTTTTGCTACATCCCAGTGAATGGCAGTGTGGTTATCTAGTTACCACGCCAGCACATTGATCTCTTCTGTAGAACAACACTGTAACTCTCCATTTATAAATTGAGGATCCTGGCTCATATGGGTTAAAAAGCAACCCTGCCGAGGCTATGGACGCCTGCTGGCAGCAGCGGCTCTACTTATGGTATTGAAGTTATATCTTATCGTCAATTATTATTATAATACCCTTTTCTTATTTTTTCTTTTTATCAGAGAAGTTATTTCCTTAACTTTTTCCCTGTTTTGAACCTTTATGCATGAGAAATTGTTTTATGATCAATCGCATCATTTTTAGCTAGCATACTATCAGTAAAGCATCTTTTTGGCATATTGTTGTTCTTTTTCTCTTTTTCATCACCTATCATCAATTCAAAGCGTCCTATCTCTTATTCATAACTATCTTTACACACTCTGCTCTCATTATAACCATAACTCCCGTTATCCTATCATTGATATGTGTACTCTGCTTCATTCACTGCTATATTGTTCATTCCCTTGCCTTGCCATCAGCACAACACCTCTCATATGCTTTATGGTCATGGAATTCATTTTCCAATTGGAGGGGGAATGTATGCATTATGGGATTGCATGCGATATGATTACTGCACTCTGCCATCACTTGTTGATTTGCCAAAATATTAGTATTGCATGTATACATAAGTTTTTCTGATTGAAATTTTTGCATGCATCTTATCTATTGTTTACACTATGGATTCAAGAACATTGTATGCCAAATAGTGCTTTGTTTGCAGGAAAACAACAAGTATGGGCAGAATTCTATTCATAGCATGACCACACTATTGCACTTAACAGAAGAGGCTCGCACATGTGAACAATTCTTCAGACATGATGTGTTTATCTGGATTCCACCTTTTGTATCACTTTCAGCACCAACTCTGCCTACATCAGCTTCAACAAATGCCAGTCCATATATGTCATTCTACATTTTTCTTTTTGGAGGTAAAACTTGAGGTAAAATAGCATAATTTTCTGATTTATTACGAATTTAGGAGAATTTACTGAAATCCATTTTGAGCATTATTTATCATCCTTCATTCCACATCTTTACCACTTCCCCTTTTTTCAGCGGCATATCATCTTTCAGTTTGGGGGAGTGTCGCTTTCATTCATTTCTTTCTTATAACCATGTCATTCATATTCTTTATCATCCATTGCTATTCTTATTCCTTCTCAACACCTCCCTTATTCCATGTTGTTTTACACCAAGCATAGAATTCAACAGCTGGTAGCAACCACCTCTATTTGTTTTTCTAGCATCGCATGAGGGCATGCTAATTTTTCAGAGAGGGGGAGGAATTGCTACGCATGATGGATGTTTTCTATTTTCTTTCTCATTTAAGGCATACAATTTCAGTGTAGAAATTGATTTCCATAATATTTTTAAAACTATGAACTCAATTCTTGTGATTTTTGGAAAATGCAGACGTATCATTAATACAAACCCACACAATTTCAAGAAATATTGGTTCATAAAATTTTGGAAATCATGCACTCTCAGCTACAGTCATTTTGTTTATATCTCATGATCCATGCATCAAAACAGTCTGATTTTTGGATCATAAAGGCATTCATATATTATAAATTTACTTGCCAAATTTCAACAAAAGCTGGTTTGTAGTTTTTGAGACAATGGTTAATGAAGTTTGTTGTTACTTATATCATATTTTGTTGCAACTTCATATATACATATAGTTGAATGTCAATATAAAAATTGTTATGCCTTCATCAAGATTACTAAAAGTGAATATTCATTAATTAAGGAAGAATTCATTTGTTCTATCCATTTCATGAGCCGAGATGAACATATTTTTTTTTATTGCTTGGTTAACACATGGGTTTTTGTCTTTGGGTTGCATGAGGACATGCAATATATTCAGTTTTCGTTGCATGAGGACATGCAACATATTGAGTGTGGGGGTATGTTGGGCCGTTAATATTCCATTATTATTATCACTTTTGAACACTTATTCCACCCATTTCTACTATTCTTCATCATGTCATTTATTATAATTTATTATATAAATCCATTTAATGATGATTTATGCTTCTATGAATGAATATTATTTATTCTCCTTTATTTCTAATAAATTGATGATTATGCATGATTTTATCAATGATAGTTTTAATAAATCAGTTGTAACATTATTCACCATTTTTAGCCTCCAAGATAATTTCCAGATTGAAGATTGGATCATTAAAAGTGCCAACTCAGAAATTCGCTGGAATAAGAAGTGACGGTTTTGCGGTTGAGATTTCGAGCAAATGAAGCAGAATCTGGAAAATCCGGAACATGGGTTTTGTCCAGAACGGACCCAATTAACTTTATTAAAGAACGGTTTGCCCAAATTCGGCTTGTACTAAGAGAAACGCAGGGTTCTTTGAGCACGATTTTCTCAGATTTGTTGTTGCGACCGTCCTCCAAATCTCAGCTGCAAAGCCAAATTCGCCTTGTTCTTGTTGATCAAATGGTTAGAAGCAAACCAATTTTGTAATAGAAATCATGTTATACTTAACTTTATTGTAACTTCTCTCTGATCTCTCTCTATTTAAATGAAAACGGAGATCAGAGATGGGGATGATTTGGGGGATGAAAAATGATGGAAAAATGATGAAGAATGATGGTGGATTATTCATGATAGGATAGGGATTGTTGCATGCTGTAATTCTCAAGCCTTTGTTGTTGTAATGATTCCACAATTTGCTGATTAATACATGATTTGGGAGTTGATGTTCATTCTTTTCATTCTGAAGTAACCCAGCAGCGTCCGCTGGCGGCTAAGGGCCCAGCCTCTGGTGGAGTACGCTGCTGCTGTGTATCATATCTTTACAATTTCTGTCGTGTGATGGTTTGATTTCCTTTTCATTTCTTTAAATTGTTTTGTTCAGTAATCTTTTGTTTATGAACATTTCGCAGAATTGCTTTGTTATATTGAAATCATAATTGAATTGCGTGAGTGATAGAATTATTAATTATAACTTGAAATGTCCTGCTGATAATTCTAATCTAATGCTGCACTATCTAATTAAGACTATGGTTCATTTAATTACTGCCCCGTTATTGCAATGGTTGTTCAATTAAGTTACTATTCAATTATAACTACGATTGCTGTTGCTTCAATAACTGTGATTAATGTTCATGCTGATAGGTTGCTGATTCAATTGCATTTATAGTTGTTGCGTCTTTCTAATGACTTAGTTTTGCTGTTCGGTTCCATTTAAGATTGTTGTTTAATTCTAGTATTTTAGCATTGCTATTCCTTTCCATTAATAAATCATTTTTGTTAGATGAATCTTTGCTGTTCATTTCTGTCGATTCATTGCAAGAGTGCTTTTAAAGAGTTTTCTTAGTTTACTTTCAATAGCAGCTTTAGTTCAATTTCGATTTCCTTTTAATTGCTTTAAAGTAGGACTCTCAACTGTAGAGAACATTGGTTATTGCTTCCTCGTTCCCAGATTGATTATCTTGTTCCGGTTTGATTTCAATTGCATCAATATCCAGAGGAATGAGTTATGGCTACTGTATCCTCGATTGATGGTTGTTTGAGTGAATGATTTAGTTTAGAACATTTCAATTTCTTGTTGTTCCAATTAGATTTTGTTTCCAGCTTTCATTTACTTTTGCATTTTAAGCACTATATTGCAAAACATTACTCTTGAGTAAATAGCCGCCTCAGACTGAGTACACTCTTGAAATAAAAAGTCGTCCCTGGGTTGATAATTAATGTGAAGGTAATTAGGAGTTAAAAAGACCTTTTTTATTGCTCCACAACAGCTTCAAGCAAGCATCAGCAAGTGAAAGAGGTAAAAATATGCCTAATGGATGAGGCACTAGTCTTCATAAACCAAGAGATCTGAAAAATTCTGGACACCTCCTAAAAAGGAGTTGCCCTACCCAAGTGGAGCCACTGTTAGTCATCCATAATTTTCACTATCTGAAGATGACTAAGTATCAGTTTTGGATTTCTAGAAATAAAGTTCATGAACATTGTGAGTTCTAGAAATCTAGCTACCTTCATTATCCTTAAGATAATTTTTTTGTCTTTGTTGTGTCACCTTTTGCCTCAACCCTCTATTTTGTTTTGCCTAACTCCTCCATTGTCCATTTACGGTTTTTAAGGGAATTTTTCTTGGTTTCATGACCTCCATGGTTAAACATCAACAAGACTTGTATCTTGTTGTTCTTACACCTCCTACTATCCTTAATATACCTTCACAAAAATTTCCCATCACTCCTATCCCTCAAATTCATCATTTTTCTAAAAAAACCTAGTCTATGGCCACATTTTGAAACTTTTTAAGAATAGGCCTGTGTTTTTCCCTTTTATAACCCTTCCCCTCACTCAATTATTGAGATTCCACTGTCTCCTACTCCCTAACATCTATCCCTATCCCCCAAAATTTCCCCAAGAAATTAGACAACCCTTAACCCCTTCATTCCACTCCCTCTGCAAGGCAGTCCTAAATCCCCACACCAAACCATATTTTCCTCTTCCAACTAACCTAGGGTTTGATATGAAAAGGAGGCACAAAAGAAAAGGATTAATTTGATAGATCATGTCAGCAATCATAATTCCATACCATCTCATAAACATCATGCCTCCATCATTTTACAAGAATTCATTCCAAAAGACAAGCCAAGTGTCACGCCCAGGGCCATTTTTTATTCAAACTCTGTTTCTGACCAAACAGAGATGAAATTGAAAAACGTGAGAGTGGGTATTTTCCATCATAGGCCCAGGAAGAAAAACCTCATTCAGGTTTTACACAGGTATCATGGTTTGCGAGAAATGTCAAAACTACAGGTGTCACGGGAGAATTATTGCACTCCTGGAGTGACCTTGGGAAAATCCGGTTTTCTCACCACTGGAGTATCCAAATTACTTGCTTGATAAGTCAAATTAAAAATATACTTGAATATATTTCCAATGAGCTATCATGAGCTCAAATTGGAATTACGGAAGGCAACCAAAAGTGGCCTGCACCAGCACTGTGCATTTCTGCACCAACATTCAACACTTTTTGACCAGTGTTGGGAGAATTAGTGTTTGGATAGGTAAACGGACACAAAATGGAAAACCAAAATAAGTTTTCAAAATTATACTCAACCATATTTCCAATTAGCTATCATGAGCTCAATTTGGAATTGAGGAAGGCATCCAAAAGTGGCATGCACTGGCACTCTACATTTTTGCACCAACATTTAGCACGTTTTGACCAGTGTTTGGGAGAATCCATTTTTGGATAGGTAAATAGACACCAAATGGAAAAAAAAAAGATTTTTTGGAAATTAGACTCAACCAGATTTCCAATGCGCTATCATGAGCTCAATTTTGAATTGAGGAAGGCATCCAAAAGTAGCCTGCACCAACACCATGCATTTCTGCACCAGAATTCAGCACGTTTTGACCAGTGTTGGGAGAATCAATTTTTGCACAGGAAAATGGGCATCAAATGGAAACCAAAAAGAATTTTTGGAAGGTAGACTCAACCATATTTCCAACGAGATATCACGGGCCAAATTCTAACACCGGGAAGGCCTCCAAATTCCCATTGTAAAAAGGCATTTTTTCTGCGTTGCGCTCCTGGAAAGTTCAAAATATCCTAACAGAGGTGTTTCGGGAAATAACTCCCTAGAGGTTTGTTGGGTCAAAACCTCCACAGATCAGAGCATGATATTCAAGAAGGACTCACACAACCACACTTGTACACTAAAAACTAGATAACATCGATAGTAGAACTCACTCGTAATCCTACGTTTGATGTAGATCCCGCGGGGTCCAAACCCCCAGCAACCCTTCTTCTTCTTCAACCTGGAAATCAAGAAAGAATGTGCACGGAAATCTAGTTGTACAGCATATATTTCTCCTAAATTTCAGTTTAATCCATGTGAAACATCATATAAAAAATAAGAAATTCTTAATTAATAATCCTTTCACATATGCAAGCAGATATTAACACGTGAATTCGGGAACAAGATGGTTCTTCTTTATTACGAACAACATGTACAATAACAGAAAAGTGGAGAGATCACGTGAATCCTTCCACAATCTTCGAATAGGCCGTCGTCCGGATCCATCTCGCCCTTTCCTCGCTAGGATACTTTCAAGACTTGTGCACACAAGATGACATATAAGCTGATGAACATCTCCAGGAAACAAGGGTTTCCTGTAAAAACTGGGAAAGTGCAGGAGGCACGGGAAATCAGACTTGAATTGGGGCTCCAACAAAGCATAATGTTTATAAATTTCTCTCTCCCTTAGGCCATACACATGAGGGGCTTTTATACTCTCTCAAAGTAGTTTCAATCAGTTGGAAACAGTTGGCCACGTGCTGGGGTGGTTGAACTACTGGAGTAACCATCAACCCAGCCTCGAAAATAGGGATTTTTATATATTTTTTAATGATTTTAATGGCATACGCGGAAAAGTACATATGGACTCACGTATACACGTGGAAAATTCTAGGCATACCCACGTATGGGATTTGAAACACTGTTTTCTATGAACTTTTATTCAAGTCTGTAGGAATGGGTGCCCAAGGCCATAGAGACAATCATGAATCACATGAGGGTGAAAAATGATGCTATAACAAGAGGTTCGGACAAAAAAAAAAAAAACCTTATGTTGTGCTCCTGTAGAAGTGTGTTGTGCTCCTATAGCCTCCTTCAGTGAATTTTAACATTGAGTGCTACGCTCATGTAGGATCATGATTTGCTCCGACAGTTTGGCCCGACGTGTAGAGGGAGGGCCTGAAACGAACAACGTGCCACCAGAGGCAGTGTTGCGCTCCTGCCATTATTTTTCGAAACAAATATCCTGCCACCCAACAGATACCAGTGCTGTGCTCCTACCATTGTTTTTTGAAACAAACGGCCCTTGCCTGAGCCGCCCAGTGCTGTGTTTTTTTTTTCACAAGCATGTAGCTTGTCTGGCTTGCATCCTTACAAGAGGCCACCTTCACAGTGCCCGAGCCACCCAGTGCTGCGTTTTTTCACAGGTATGTAGCCCTGCACGAGGCCACAGTCACAATGCTCGAGCTGACCTACGCTGCGCTTCTGCCACTATTTTTTGAAAGACACACGACGCTGCGTTCAAAGCTGCCCAGTGTTGCACTCCTACCACTTGTCTCCAAACTTCTGCCCGACTCCGTGTTCAGCGTGACCCAAGCTGCCCGAAGTGTTGCGCTCTTGCCACAGGCGGGTAGCACTGCATGAAAAGGCATTCAAAGGCACCTGGCTCGCCCACAGAGCTTGGCAAATATTTTTCTTACTGTGAAAGACACTTTAAAGAGCAAATATCATTTCTCCTTGAAGATTTTGAGGCAAGGTAGTGAAGAATAAATCAGTCAAAGGAACTCATTTAATGAAGAAAGAAATGACTCTCACAGTGATGGAAAGACCAATGAAGGTACCCAAAGCAGTGACCCTACAAATATTTTTAACAATGATACCAAAGATGATATTGACAGTGAATACAGTGGGTCAAAATATGAAAAGGAGGACAGTCATGGAAGTGAAGAAATGCCAAACATCGGCACCTCTAACATTGCAAAAACAGAGCATGGCAGTCTTAAAGGTCTTGACAGCAATAAAGGCATAAAATATGTTGAGGATTCTTATCAAAAATACAGCCAAGAGCAAGGTAAGGAGGTTGCACACACCATCGTGCAAGAGCTTCCCACCGTGCAGAAAGCTCCACACAACATCGTGCAGAAGCTTCCCACCGTGTAGAAGGTTGCACACACACCATCGTGTAGGAGCTGCCCACCATGCAGAAGGCTCCACACACCCTCGCACAGAAGCTACTCACTATGCAGAAGGATCCACACACCATCATGTAGGAGCTGCCCACCGTGCAGAAGGCTGCACACACCCTCGTGCAGGAGCTTCCCACCATACAGAAGGTGCCCAAAGTCGCAGGCGTTCAGACCTGCACGAATTTGCTTTCAGGAGGCGCTCGACCTGCCCACAAGGTTTTTTGTACCAGTTTTTTCTGTTGTGGAGATATTTTGAGAGGGTCTTATGAAGAAGAAAATGACCATCACAGTAAGGGAAATACTAATGAGAGTGCCCAAGACAGTGACCCCACAAAGAGTGCAACTAGTGGTACAAAGGCTAAATTTGACAGTAAACACAATGTTTCAAATGATGAAGAGAAGGATAGTAATGAAGTTTTAAATGTACCAAGCAATGACCAAGGCACCTCTTACATTGTGAAGGAGAATGACTGAGCACTATAATCAAAGAAAACTACTTTGCAAGGGAAAAACTCAAAATTGCCCAAAATGAGGGCTCAGCACCAAATGATGAAAAATACCAAGCTAGGCTTGGTATTTTGGCCCAATTTTCTCTACAGGTCTCTAAGGACCCTTGAGGCAGCTACCTACCAAATTTGAGCAAAATTGGACAAGTTTTTGTTTTTCGCAAATTTTGAGCCTAGGAACGTAGCACCCCCGGTGCTGCGCTTTTTTTTAGGGCATCTTCAGAGGGATAAGATTAAATTTTTGGATTCCCTTTCATGATAGGAGTATTCCCACCAAATTTCAGCTCAATTGGAGTTGTTTTGGTCCCCCAAAAGGGTCAAAAACACTCAATTTTTCACCTTTCTTCCCTCTTTTTTGAGCAGGTGCTGCACTCCTGGAAGCTTTCATTTTTTCCACTTTTGGGGAAACTTGCAGAGATAATATTGAGAAAAAAAGGTATATTTGAAATTTATATATCCACAGCTTTCCAACGGGCCATCACGAAGCCTTTTCCGACATCGGGAAGGCCTCCAAAACTCTGTTGCAAAAAGACCTTTTTGGGTGTTGCGCTCCTAGAAAATTTTCAAGCTTTGAGACAGTATGCTACGTTCCTGTCTGTAACTAGGAAAATGTGCATTAGACAAGTTTCATCATGTATTTTAGAGCCTAAAAGTCAATTTTTATGTTATTTTAGTCCAGAAAAGATATTTTGGAAGATATTTTGTGCCTTGGACCTTATGGGGCCTCAAGGACAAGTTAGGATATTTTTTTTTGGCCAATAGGCTTCTAGATGCTCTAGTGAGCTCTCTTCCTCCTTGCTTGTTATATAAGCCATGAGGATTCATTGTAAACAGTTGGAACTTGATGTGTTTAAGAGCAATACATGGTTTTATGAGCTTGGAGAAGATATTGGTCTTGTGAAGTGGATGAATGGCTTGCTTGGCTTGATGATGGAGAAGCATGTTTGTAGGATTCCATAGCTTGGTGAATGGTGATGTTTTCTTGATTTTTTAGTGTTTTCTTTTACTCAATTATGTTTCATTCTTCTTGGTTGTTATATATTAGAAAAGTATAGGTTGAAACCTGCTCATGGAAGCACCTCAAACCTCCTGTTTGCTATAGCTTTGATGTTTTCTCTTTTAGCCATCTTAAGGAATTCTTGACTGCTCCTTAAGTCCACTAAAATTTTTTTTTGTTTTATGAATGGTTAATATGATATCTTACAAGTATGATTCACGATATGCTCTGCTTATTTTAAGTTCTCAAAACCCTATTTTGAAGCCTTTCTATGGGTTATTTATTGAATATGTTAAGTCAAAGAGGTCTCGTTCGATCTTGCCCTTTGTCCATGCTTACCAACTTATCTCATAGTTCCCAATATCTTGATATATGTTGTTTAGGAGTTCCCTCTCCATAAATTGAGTTATTTGTTTATCTTATGTGTTTTCCCCAACATCTGAAGGTGAATTTCTAAAATTAGGAGTTCTTATGCTTCTATGTTTCACTGGAATGTTCATCTTATATGTTTATCAGTTTGAGTATTTTTCATAGAGATTAATGGTTTGCCCTACCTCATGATTTGTTGCTTCAGACTATATATGTTTAAGACTTCTTAGTTTTTTCCCAAACTTAATGTTCATTACACCTCATACATCACCCAAAGGATCCATAAACCTTGCTAAATCGGCCCTGCAATACACCCATTTCATCATTTAGACACGCTTGACTTCATCTGACCCCATAGCCCTATTGATTTGATCATCTCTCTTTCCACTTATCCTACTTGATCATCTTACCCCAACCCAAAACAAACAAACTAACTGTGCTTAAACAACTAGCCTAAATCAATTATTGAAAAAAACAAGTTCACATCCTTCACATAATAGAGAGAGCCCTCTCTGAGTCCAGGAAGGCTAGGTCCTAGGACTCCAAATATTGGTCTAATGTTACCCTGTCATTTGGTTTACCAATCTGCCAAATTATGGGACACTAAAAATTATGTCTTCCTATTATCTTTGTATGAAGTAGGATATTCCTTTTCTACCCTTAAGATTAGATCTCTAAAGAATGTCTTTCTTCCAAAGTTTGCACTCTTTTTTTCCTTCTTACGGCCCATATTTCCTGTAGTTAGTAGAGTGGGGGGTGTTTGTGGATTTTTCTATTGTCCTACTAGCACACATGGACCCTATGTCTATCAATTCATTCTACAAGTGCTTCATTTTATACATCAGTGAGCCCTCTCAGGTCTATTAGAGTGATGCGCAGGTTCTTACCTCTCATCTTACTACCCAGCAACTATATAGGTGAAGAAACCCTAAAGAAAACACCCAAAAATTCACAATTATAAGTGTCTGACCGAGACATTGGTGAGCCTGCTCAAGTATGTTAGAACGATGCACAATTTCTTACCGCTCGTATTACCACCTGGCAATTGTGTCGCTAGAGACACACTAAAAACACAATAAATTGCACCTCTAAGTTCCCCAGTGTAGAATTGGTGAGCCTGATCAGGTATGTTAGAGCGATGTGCAGGTTCTTACCTCTCGTCTTACTACCTGGAAATTGCAGACTAGGTACACTCTATATTCTAACAAACAACTATGGTTGATTGGATCGTCATTTCCATCCCCGACAACGATGCCAAAATGTTGGGTTTTATTAATCACGGCTAAATGACTAAAACAATACACACAAATTATCAATCCAGGGATGTCTTTTCTTTCAATGACAACTGCATTGTCTATGCTGATACATCAAACCAGAAGCAAATCCAAATAAAGGAAATCATTGCTGAAGTAAATGCTAGAAGGAAATCACTCATTCATAAATAAAATGATCTACAAGATTGTGATCACACCTCAATTAATCTATCCTAACGTGCCACAGAAAAATTACCTAGCTGGTATTTCTAATCTCACATGTGTAATAGCATACAAAGTACTAGAATTTAAGCAGATCTATTCACAACTAAAAAAAAAAACAACAACAATTCCACTGATACGTAAAGTAAATATAAATATATATACATAGCTACCTTAAGCGCCACAATCCCTGCTAAAGAGGAGGGCCCTTCCTCCCTAGCAAGGCACAGGTAGATAAATAACTTAAAGAAAGTTAAATCAGATGATGCATGTAACAACAACAACAACATGATAACTTGTATCAATATGATCGAAATTACAGAGCCAAAGTAATGTTGTTCTCTGCTAGCCTTTCGACCTCAAGGGTCGAGAACTATATAGTGGTTACATCTCAGAAAAACGAGGGATGGATCAGTCATGAGAATCTTATGATTCTCATGCTGATCAAAATAGAATACATATGGTTACAACCACTTCTTAATAAAAGTATGACTGGAAAATTATATATTACAATCAAAACCACCTAGAGGTTGTTATCCAAAAATACAATCGTAATAACTTCTACAACTATCGCAATAAATCACATTTGTAGTGTAACAGCTAGAGGACACGTCAGCAATAGAAGTTGATGAGATCCATTCAGTGGTACAATTGTAACAGCAGTTCGTCAGCAGGTCTATATCAGCATGGTGTAACAACGTCGTGGTGTAATAGCTCACTGTAACAGCACACCTTTAATTTCTCCTGTATGCCTTATGCTCTAGATATTTTGCGCTACAAATAACATTTGGAAAGACAACAAAAGATCATATATCTTCTCCAAACATTCATCCTCAGTTAGTCATAAAAAAGACACGACACATCATAATAATTGATGAAATCGAAAGGTAATGAAAATAAGGTGAAACAACACAAGTTAAGATATAATGGTAGGAAAAAGAGGCAAAGATAGTCCCAATGCTTACATTCATGAGGTAAAATAGGGGAAACAAATGTAGAAAATAAGTGCAAAACTGACACCAAACATCTCCCCCCAACTGAAGCACTTGCATGTCCTCATGCAAAATCTCACCTCTCATGGGAATATATCCGATGCAGGCTAGTGAGATCATAAGCACTGGCTATATCTTCATCTGTAGACCTGTACCCTTGGTTAGCCATCACCTGTCATATCTAGGACTTTGATTCATACTTGTTCAATTCAAAATTACTCTGATAATCCTCAATTCGCAACCAGATCAAAGGGAACTTGAACCTTAACCTGAGCCAGGAAGAACCAAGGGTTTGTACTATCTATGCATATGTTGGTACATGTGTAACAACCACCACAAAATTCTGGAATGCAAATGGATCCCCCTTTAGCAGCTCAACACTATTGGCTTTCGTGTGTTTCAAGCACCCAATCAAGGCTCGACTCTTTATCACTAAGAACTTACTGAGGCAAAAGTTCAAAATCCTCCTTCTATATGCGGCAATAGGTTCCCTTATACCAGGAGTGCTCAAAATTCTTCTAAATTCCTGCTTTAACTTGGCAACTCATCCTGGTTGTGCCTGGATCCATAATGTCATCTTCTCTTCATTAGTATCCATAGATCTGGTGGACAAATTCCACTCAATATGATTCTTCATGAAGGACACAAAATCTCGCAACTGTAGATCCCCCATATAGGAGAATATCTTCATTGCCATTTTCATACTCATGTGCTCACAAATTATATTTTGTAAGAATAACTCACACAACAGGCTTTTCTCATCAAAATCAGAGGGATGAAAGACATATAGTAATTTTCCAGTGGAATAACATAGATAGGGTTTGTCCTCCATAATATCTTTCATCTGGAACAGCAAGTAGAATTCCCATAGAAAAATGGGGTAGGATGGGGAGGGCCGCCTACACCCTAGCAGATTGAGGGAAAGGTCATGAAGTTTTTGCTTATCCATGGTAAGATCTTGAACCTGCTGCTGTAACAGTAATATATTTTCCTCCTGCTTCTTCATGGCTTCCTTCCTCTTATAATTCTCCCGTCCTTTCTTCAACTCTTCTTTCATCCAATTTTCATGTAGGGCATCTATCTCCCTCCGATGTTCTTTCATTGAAATCGTCCCCTCCCGAAGGGATATTGCTTCCTATTTCCACTTCTGCAATTTGGAAACTAACAAGATTTTCTTAGAACTTCATCCCGAGATGGGACCCAACGTTCTTCTTCATTCAATATCAACATCAATATTGGTTTTAACAGCCTCTATTGAATGGGTCTGCTCCACCTTTTTTGTTGTTTCTTGTGTAACAACAGCTTCATCAGTGGTTTCTTGTGTATCAAGCCCTTCATTTCCACCTAGAGTAGCCTCTGTGTCCATTGTTGTTTCTTCTATAATATCAATGGCCTCCAAGGGTTATTGTGTATCAGCCTCTAGGTCAATTACTACAAGAGGCTCTGCTTTAACTGTTGGTTCTTATGTAACAGCAGTATCCTTAGCAGGTTCTTGAGTAATAGCCTCCTGAAATTTTGTTTATGTTTCAGTTGGGCTGGTGTTTTCCCCACAGACCTTATACCATGTTTTTGTTAGTTCTTAAAAACATGACGTGCATAGAGGTACCAATATTTCCTTCCCCTTAGATAACATGTTTTTCAATTCTTCATTTTCCTTTCTTAGATTTTCAAGTTCTATAAGCAGGACATGAGTTTCATCCTTACCTGATGAGGAGGGTTTGCTTTCTTCTTCTCTCTTCTTTCCAGCTGTGGGTGAAGGCTCTATGGGCAAGTTAACTTTTACCCTTTGTTTTGGTCATCTATCCCCAATTGGTTCATCAGTGGGTTCTTTCCCAATTCTGACCTTGGCGGACCAAGTTTGGGTTTCATCTTCTGCCTGACATCCTCCCGAAGTCGAGGCATGTTTTCCCCGGCTTGTCTTCGACCTCTTTCACTTGAATTCTTCCCAGCTCCTTCCTTGCTGGATTAGGGCATCAAACATGATCAATTTTATGAGTCTGTGATTGGTCACAAATGCGTCCAGATGTCCTGTTGTCTTTATTGTCACTACCATATGCTTAATGTTCCCCAATAAGTAGAATGGAAGGTTAATCTTTTACTGGTACCGAAGGTGATTGAGTAGAGAGAATTGATAATTAAACATAATCGTGGATCTTCCCTCACAAGTGATGTATTTTATTAAACCCAAGGTGACATTTTCCATGGCTGAGGGAGTGATAGCTTGTTAATTCCTCTCCCTTTATTCTCCAACTTTTCTTCTCCTTCTGGTAAGTCTTCTTTCAAATAGGGGTCATTGATTTTTCTGTTAAACCACCTTCGTCCCTCTACTGGAAATGTAGTTACTCAAGTGATTACTTCTTCAATCACCTCAATTTGCAGGCCCCTGACTCGGGTCTGATTATTATTTAAATTCTGAGCGAATTCGATTGCAACTGCCTCATCTGAGCCTTCCAACTTCTAGAATTACTCAATCCATCCGGCATCTCTGAATACCTGGTAGGCTTCTGGACAGTCCTGCAAGGCATCTATGGAATCTAGCTCATGTCGAACTGCTGCTCCACCCATCTTGTTTTTGTTTTTGAATTTTCTCCTTACTGCTCAACCCACTGTAATGTCACTGCACTTCTTACTTCCTCTTGGCACCTTACTCTTCTTATCCCAGATGACGAGTTTGAAATGAGGATACAAGGCTTCAGTCGAGGAGGGATATGGGAGGTGACAAGATCTACAGATTACCAAATCATACCTCACACAACTCTTCATAAATGATCCATTATGGAAAGTAATGGGTTCTAAGTACACACGCTCTTTCTGGCCCGATTTAGTCATCATTAGCGATTGTGCTATTAATTGGCTGCATGCGGAGTTGATAACATTTTAGGACTACGAATTTTTTCAATGATTACAAGATATATCACCCCCTTCTTTAATGGTGACGATGCCCACCACCATCACAGCATATCATTACTTTTTCCATTAATCACCAAATCATAAATGATGACATTACCTTTTGAATGGCGTACCTGAAGCGACGTGGAGGAAGATTTCGAATTAGCGGCGTACTATTTGCAGTGATCATGGTGGGCATGATTGGCTGGCACAATTATTTCCATCATGCGATGAAACATGAGAAACAGTGTTCATGGATGTCGACTGTTACATGTGTAACATCCAAGACAGCCTTCAGATTATTCTTCACAATACATAATGATTAGGAGAAATCAATACATAAATAAAAACAAATGAATAACATCATCTTGTAAATTGTATCAAGAAGGAGGGATGATGTTTTGGGAAGGGAAAAAAATGATGTAACAACTGCCACATGAGTGTTTTTTAGCTATTACAAATTTTCTGACTGAACCTCGGAAAGAGGTTTTCACAGTCAGATTTTTTATTTTTGTTTTATTATTTTCTTTATTTTATTTATTTTTTTTTTTTTTAATATTTTTATGTTGTTTATTTTTTTAAAACACGTGTAATAGCTACCACAAGGGTGGTTTCATCTGCTACACTTATATGAATTTCAAATTTCAGGCTACACAGGGGAATGTTCCCCTGTTGTTGTAACATGAAGATTAGAGTCTGTGTCAATTTTAACAAATGATTCCTTCGGATAAGGTTGATGATATAACCTTAGACAGTGCCCATTAACCAGTAATGGTGTCTTAGCCCTGTTGATGGTGACCAATTATATTGTCCCATTATCAAATATTGTGTCTACTTCGTAAAGGCCTAGCCATTTGGTGTAGAAATTGCCTTTGAAATACTTGAACCTTGAATCATACAAGAGAGCCCAATCTCCTTTCTGAAACTTCTTCTTCTTAATAAAACCATCATGCCATCTAGCTCTCTGCTACTAAATTATCTTTTTCGGTTGAATAGCAATGAGATGATTCTCTTCCAACTCATTGAGGTGGTTCAATCTTTGTTTATGTGTTGTGATCAAGTCCAGATTGACCTACAATGTTTTTCATAATGTCTTTATCTCAAACTCTATGGGGAATAAAGGATTCTTACCATACACCAATTCATATGGTGAGAAGCCTGTAGTGTTCCTCCATGTTGTTCTATAATCCCACAGCACCTCTGGAAGTTTCTTGGCACAATTTATTCTGTGGCTAGCTACTGTCTTTGTTAATATTCCCTCAATGACTTTATTGGTGCTTTCTACTTGACCATTTTCTTGTGGATGATAAGGTGAAGTGATTCTGTGATGAATTCCATACTTCTCAACTATTTTCTTGATCAAATGAGATGCAAACTGAGGCCCTCCATCTGTCACTATCTCCCTGGGTATCCTGAAGCGAACAAAGACATCTTCAAACAGGAAGTCTGAAACAGCCTGCTCTGTAGCTCTAATTAGTGCCTTTTCTTCGACCCACTTTGTGACATAGTCGGTGCAGACCAATATGTATGATTTTTGTTGTGATGAAGGATTAATTGGCCCTACAAAGTCCATGGCCCATTTCTCAAATGGTTCTATCACTATTTGAGGTTGTACCGGCATCTCATCTGATTTCATGGGTTGGCCCATCCTTTGGCAGCTATCACATCCCTTCACAAACTTCTTGGCATTATGGAATATAGTTGGCTAGTAGTACCCTGTTGAGAGTACTTTGTATCTCGTCCTTTTGTCAGCAAAGTGCCCTCCATAGGGTTCCTCATGACAAGCTTTCAAGATCTCAAATACTTCAACTTCTCTAACACATCGCCTAATACGAATGTCTGGCCCAGTGTGATAGAGATTTCCCTCTATCCAGGAGTAGGTAGCACTCTATTGTATAATATTCCTCTTTTCTTTGGAAGATAAATGGTGTGGAAATTTTCCTACAGTGAGATAATTGGTTATATCTGCATACCATGGTGAGTGAGTAGAGATGGAAAAAAGATATTCATATGGAAAAGAATCCTCAGTGGCAGTGTATTCATCACTTATAGTTAATCTAGAAGCAAAATAAGCAACTACATTATCCTTTCTGGGTTTATCTAAAATAGTGATATCAAATTCCTGTAACAGTAATAACCATCGTGTAACTCTACCATTAGTAGCAGGTTTGTTCATTAAAAATTGAATTGCAGCATGGTTAGTGTGTACAAATACTTGATACCCAGTGATGTAGTGCTGAAATTTGTTGATAGCATGCACTACTGCTAGGAATTCCTTTTCAGTCACTATGTATTTGAGTTCTGCTAGAGTAATATTCTTGCTAATTTAATAAATGGCATAAGGTTTCTTCTCCTCCAACTGCCCCAAAACAACACCCACAGCTATGTCAGATGCATCTATAGCGATATGGAATGTCAATCTCCAATTTGGTCCTCATAAAACAGGTGTTTCTGTTACACAGTTTGTTAAATTCAGAAAGGCCTGATCACACTTTCCAGTCCACAAAAATTTTGCATCTTTCATGAGCAAGGAAATCAGAGGAGATGCAAAATTTGAAAAATTTTCTATAAATCTCCTATAGTACCCCGCATGTCCCAAAAAACTATGTAACTCTTTTGGAGTCTTAGGAGTTTGGATTTTCTAGATTACCTCAATTTTTGCAGGATCTCCCTTGATTCCATCTACTAAAATGAAATGTCCCAGCACAATTCCCTCGGTCATCATCATGTGGCATTTCTTCATGCTGAGAGCGACATTAGTTTCCTCACAACGTTTTAGCACCTTTTCCAAATTGACTAATGTTGTCTCAAAGGCATCCCCATAGGGTGTAAAATCATCCATAAATATTTCAAGGAAGTCATTCAAGAGATCAGAAAAAATTACCCAATATTGCCATCTGAAAAGTTGTTGGTGCATTACACAAGCCAAAGGGAAGGACTTTGTATGCAAAAGTACCCCACGAGCAATTGAAGGTGTCCTGTCTTAGTCTTCTGGGGAAATATGTATTTGATTATAGCCACTGAAACCATCTAGGAATGAAAAAAAAAAACCCAGAGAGAGTATCCAGGACGTTATCAATGAATGGTAAAGGGAAATGGTCCTTTTGAGTGGCCTTGTTAAGCTCTATATAGTCTACACAGACTCTCCACTTATCGTTATTTTTCGAATTATGACAAGTGGAGACACCCACTAGCTATCAGAAATGGGGTAGTTGAAATTATCATTAAGAGGTTTCTACAATTATTCTTTCAATATCTCCTTCATTGTGGGGTTCATTCGACGTTGCGGTTGTCTAACTAGTTTGCAGTCCCCTTCAAGATAAATGCGGTGATTGCATAGGCCAAGATGAATTCCTTTCATATCAGTATTTTTCCATGCAAATGCATTTTTATATTTCTGTAACAGTCGTATCAGCAATCTGTTTTTTTCAACAGTCAGGTTTAAGGATTAATGTTTAAACATTTCCCAGGTTTAATTTCAACGAGATTGTTGATAATATGTGGAGTGGTTTTCAAATTTTCAATGATTACATCATCTACCTCATCTTATTCCCCCAGATATCTAATGGAGGCAACAAATATTGAATTTCTAATAAAACCATTAATGATTTCACCCTATGTTTCATCCTTAAAGTATTGTGCCTTTCCAAGCATGAGGAGAGGTAGGGAAAGATTAGATTCAGGTTCAAATTTGCCCCACCAGGGACTACTCAAATCCATGTGAGGTTGTGCTAGAGGGTAAAGGTTCAGGTTCTGAGTGGCCTACCCATCTGAGATCACCATAGATATGGATCTATATCTGATATATGTGTCTGCAGTGGCTAGCCACGGTCTTCCCAAGATTAAAGGATGGCCCCCCAGGTTGGATTTCGTTTGTAAAATGAGAAAATCAGTCAGATAATTCCAAGAAGCCACAGTGATAACCACATCTTCTATCATTCCCTCGGGCTTGACACGTGACCTATATGATAATTCAAGCACTGTGGGTGTAGGTCTAAGTCAATAAAGTTCTAGGGAGATAAAGAGGTCTTTGGTCATGACATTGATGGCTTCCCCTAAATTAATCAAAGTGTTGGTTATGGGTTGGTCATCAATATGGAAATTTATTGTAGGATTCCCTGGGTCATTATATTTAGTCAAAAAAGGTTGATCAATCATGAGATCGGATATTTTCCCCATAACATGTATAGTAGCAGGGTCTTTTTCTTTTCTTCCAGGCTTTTTGACATACAGATCCCTCACTGTTTTAGCATAGATAAGTAATTCCTTAAGATCCCATAAGAGCGGAATACGCACATAAAAATTTTGTAGTTCCTTGAGGAATTTGGATTAAGGTTGTGAGGCTGGCCCAGTTTCAGTTAATCATTAAGGGTATGGAGGATTCTGAATGTTAACAGCTAAGTCAGCTACTGCAGATGCACCAGCCTTGATCGGGTTGGTTGTTGTAGAAACAGCAGACCCTCCCAAGCTGGCTGATATAGGTGTAACAACAGGTGTTGTATTAGTTGTTACATGTGCAACGGCTGCCTCAGAATCGCCCATATCCTTTCTAGGTGACTCACATTCTTCTTTAGTAATAATGGGAGTATTTTTAGGTCTAATTTCTTTTCTCGATCGAAGTTGAACCTCATTGAGTCTAATAGGAGTAATAAGATAAGTCTGGAAGGTAACTTGAGTGTCTATTCTCTAGTCTACCTTATTATTCGAATTGGGGTTAGGTTGCACAGGTAATTGGGGTCGGACAGAAGGTGTATGATTTTGAAGAGAAGGTAGTTGTAACTATTCTTTCATTGGTAGTGCAGGGGGTACTGGACCTTGGTTGTTACCTCTCCAATTATGGCTCCAAGGATTGGGTTGTGATGGAGGATATTGCATTGGTGGATGGGAAGGCCACTGTCTCCATGGTGAAGGAAATTGTGTTGAGGAAGGAGTAGGATACTGCCATTGATATTTTTGACTATTATAAACATTATTCCAAGGATTTAATATTCCCAATTATCCATGATCTAGTTGGAATATTATTTTTTTCTTTTGCTTCTTAATTTGCTAAATAAGAGGGTATGGAGACCCATAAATCTCCTTTTTAGGAAAAAAATCAGTAATAGTGTGAAAGGATATCACTTTAGTGGTTTGATAAAGCACCCTTATGTGTTAAAAGGGGTTAGAGCACATATACTGGGTCAACTTTGACCAAATCAACAACGATGTCATGGAGGAGTGGCATTCATTATGAGACAGCGCAGTTTTGGAGGGAGACTCCATGCATGGAAGTAGTGCATTTAATGAGTGGGGCAAAGGGTGAGGAAGCTCACGAAGAATATAAGGAAGAGGATGGAATCCACTGTGATCATGTTGTTGATTATTATTTTTATATGGTATGTTAAGACTAGTTTGCTCTCTTTAGTTGTTTAGCTAATATTGTAGTGTTGTTTAGCACAAGGTGTTCCCGATCGATAATCCAAGCTTCATCCTTGGGGGACTTAGAGTGCCTACTTAGGAGAAGTATATGCACTATATTTCCACATTATAGCATCAGGGCAAAGCTTCAGCCTTATGGTACAACATAGTTCCTGTTGGGGTTGAGTTGTGTTGCAGGGAAAAATTTGTGGAGAGTTGATTTGGGCGATTTCTGAGTTGTTTGTCAGTGGAGGGAGGTTTCCTTCCATTGGGAGGCTAGTGAGGAAGGCCCTTGAGCCTTGTTTCAATATTTGGCATCAGGCCACACTATCATTTTCCCCTACAGTGCAGTTCCTGTCTTGGACTGCGTTATTTTATGGAGGAGTTGCAGGGGTGGTTTTAGTACACCATTTGGGGAGGAGGTTTTCTAGTGAAGGGATCAGCCTTTCATCTAGAGCTTATATAGGAGGAGGCTATATTTAATGCTACATCAGATCATCCACATCTTTCAAGTTGTATTTTTTCAGTGGATCTTCAGCTCTATGGCTTTGATTCATTTCTTGTATATTGGTGTCGTTCTGAAAACCCTCTTGGGTTTCTTGTTGGAGGTTGTATAGAGCCTTGATCTTCATTCTGCATTATCTTTGAGGAATATATCAGCCATTTTATTTTTTGTATGTTAACTTGCTATAGCAGTGCTCCTATGACTATGCTGCAGCAGTCTTCCAGCATTTTGATATAGTAGCAACACCTCATTCTTGAGGGGTTTCTTTATTGGAGGCTTGTTGATTCATGTTGTATGGTTTGTGGTTGATTATTTTGTACATATTTGCTATTGTTATGATTAATGAAGAAGCCCCATATTTTTCTCATAATTTTATGTAATGTTTACACTCCTATTTCAATCATTTTGTTCTATATTCCTCCTTTTCCCATTTGGGAATATTACAAAGGATAAAAAGAGGAAAAATCTGGAGGCATACCTGTAGGTTGTGGACATCCTCGCTTGATTCCTGAAGTACAACCTTCAGTCTAGTCAATTCAGGGCATTGATTCATAGAATGTGCCAATTCACAGATATTGCACAGGCTTACACTATTCAGCGCATGATCTCTTTCGAAATTTTTCTTTTTGCATTGAGGACAGAATATTGCTAAGGCTACTTCAGCTTCTACTTGTGCTTTCTTAACTTGCACCGCAGTGATCTAGGCAGAGAGAGTGCTAAGGAGGTCAGTTTTAAAATCTTCAAATAGATTTCCGATCTCTACTCTGGTTACTGCTCCACTTGTGGAACTAAAGGGTCCCGAACTGAACTTCTCCCTTTGACCAATCCTCTTGAGCTCCGCATGAAAAGCTTCATTATTTCTTCAAACGGTTCTTGTGATATGTATCCTTTTCCCAACAGATTCAAATGCTTGAGACACTCATTTCTTATACCTATTAATAATATTGGCTTCAGAATTTTCGGGGCTAAGTTATTGAACTTCGACCTTTGTAAATTATAAGGGAATTGCTCCATATAGTCTTCCAAGATCTCCTTCTCCTTCTATGCAATCATGAAGATCTCTTCCTTCAATTCCCTTGTTTGAAATTAATCTTGATACTTAAAGAGAAAGGCCTTCCTCATGTAATTCCAGGTTTGAATCATGCCAGCACCCAATCTCATGAACCTTCTTAATGTTGCTCCTTTCAAAGTAGCAGGAAATAATTTCAGCTTCTGGGCATCTGAAGTGTAGTCATAACCTCTACACTACACATCAAATTGGAACAAAAAGGTATCGGGATCTTCAACAACCATTCCTTTAAAGGATGGTAGGGATTACAAAGGAATGTTTTTCATAAGGGCCACATCCCGTGTCACTACTATCGTGAATTCAAAAGTAATAGAGCTATCTGTCTTGGCATTACCGTCCCCCATGGTTGATTCTTCCTAATGGGATGAACTAACCTTGAAGTGTTCAATAGATTGATAAATAAAAGGATCGGGGTGTTATAGAACCAGCTGTTTGACTACACTACCAATGTCCAAATGATAATCAACTAAATGATGTTCCTCAGGTCCCTGATGCTCCCCACTGGTCTCCCCTTGTCCTTTGATTCTCAGATCTTGATCGATGATTTTCCACTATTTTTTTAGATCTGGAGTCTTGATATCAGGAATATATATGATGTTCGAAGGGTGGCGAGGCCCATACACGGAAGGCATCGATGCCTCGGCCTTTGATATTGTAGCTGCTTTATGTGGTCATTTCTTCCTATTATATCTGTATGAAGTAAATTTTTCCTTTTCTTCCCCTGAGATCAGATCTCCAAAGAATGTATTTCTTCCCAAGTATGCACTCTTTTTTTCCTTCTTACGACCCGTCTTTCCTGTAGTTACTAGAGTGGGGGGTGTTTGTGGATTTTTCTATCATCCTACTAGCACACATGGACCCTATGTGTATCAATTCATCCTACAAGTTCTTCAGTTTGTACACTGGTGAGCCTACTTAGGTCCATTAGAGAGATGTGCATATTCTTACCTCTCGTCTTACCACCCAGCAACTGTATAGGTGAAGACACCCTAAAGAAAACACCCAAAAATTCACACTCCTAAGTGTCCCAGCGAGACATTGGTGAGCCCGCTCAGGTATCTTAGAGCGATGTGCAGGTTCTTACCTCTCGTCTTATCGCCCAGCAATTGTGTCAGTGGATACACACTAAAAACACACAGAAATTGCACCTCTACGTGCCCTAGTGTAGCATTGGTAAGCCTGATCAGGTATGTTAGAGCGATGCACAAGTTCTTACCTCTCATCTTACCGCACGGAAATTGCATACTGGGTACACTCTATCTTCTAACAAACAACTCTGGTTGATTGGATCATCACTGCCATCCCCAGCAACAGCACCAAAATGTTGGGTTATATTAATCATGGTTAAATGAATAAAAAAATACACATAAATTATCAATCGAGGAATGTATTTTATTTCTATGACAGTTGCATTGTCTGTGCCGATACATCAAACCAGAAGAAAATCCAAATATAGGAAATCATTGTTGAAGTAAATGCTGGAAAGAAATCACTCATGCATAAATAAAATGATCTACAAGACTATGATCACACCTCAATTAATATGTCCTAGCACACCACACAAAAAATACCCAACTGGCATCTCTAATCTCACATGTCTAACAACATATAAGAAATTGGAATTGAAGCAGATCTATTCACAGCTAAAACAGTGGCAACAACACTTCCACTGATACATAAAGTAAATAGAAATATATATACAGAGCTACCTTAACCGCTACAATCCCTGCTAAAGAGGAGGGCCCTTCCTCCCTAGCAGGGCGCGGGTAGAGAAAGAACTTAATGGAAACTAAATCAGATGATTCATGTAACAACAACAAGATGATAACTTGTATCAATATAATCGAAATTACAGAGCCAAAGTAATGTTGTTCTTCACTAACCTTTCGACCTCTAGGGTCGAGAACTATATAGTGGTTACATCTCAGAAAAATGAGGGATGGATAAGTCATGAAAATCTTATGATTCTCATGCTGATAAAAATAGAATACATATGGTTACAACCACTTCTTAAAAAAATTCTGACTGGAAAATTATAGCTTACAATCAAAACCACCTAGAGGTCATTATCCAAAAATACAATACTTAATAACTTCTACAGCTATCACGATAAATCAAAATTGTATCGTAGCAGCTAGAGGACAAGTCATCATTAGAAGCTGACAAGATCTAGTCAGCGGTACAACTGTAACAGCAGTTCATCAGCGGGTCTGTAATAGCATGGTGTAATAACGCCATGGTGTAACAGCTCACTGTAACAGCACACCTTTAACTGCTCCTACACGCCTTCTGCTCTAGATATTTTGTGCTACAAATAGCATCTGGAAAAACAACAAAAGACCATATATCTTCTCCAAACATTCATCCTCAATTAGTCATAAGAAATACATGATAGATCATAATAATTGATGAAATGGCAAGGTAATGAGAATAAGGTGAAACAACACAAGTTAAGATAGAATGGTATGAAAAAGAGGCAAAGATAGTCCCAATGGTTATAGTCATGAGGTAAAATATGGGAAACAAATGTAGGAAATAAGTGAAAAACTGGCACCCAACAGTTGTGCAAACTAACAAAACCCGCTATTACTGACCCTTTGGGCAACGATATGCTTACGCAGGCCGAAGTCTCACCCGAGGCAATATATGGGAATGCTAGAACTAGGTTTCTGCATCCAGAGGGATAGTGGATTGTGGCTTTAGGGATTTTCTTCCTCGACCGAGCTTCACATAATAGATATATTAATTATACGAGCATTTTTCAACACATATGTTGAAATTACTATCAGACTATATGATCTTACTTAATCTAGCACAAAACAACATAAATAGCCATAAACCAGACTTCAATATGAAATTAAAAATCAAAACCCTTACTTAGCATGAATATTCATAAACAACAATTAAATTAAATGCATCAATAGAAACTCAAATTTATCTTCAAAATTGTTTCATTAATTCTCAGATCGTTCTCATACAATCAATTCCACCCTACGCATTCAACAGCAGGGCCCTATGCACTTAGTTGTAGACGTCCTAAGGTCTCTTCACACTTAGCTACAGGAGCCTTTCCTCTAACCCAAAACACAGACTCTGACTCAAAACAGTCTTAAATCCAAATGCATTCTATCATTTCATTCAAAATTTTCCTTATGACTTCTATCCTAGACTCCTTATATAGATTTTGCATTTACAATACCATGGTCCGAAAACCATGGGTAGAGTTCAACGTTCAAGAAATAATCCCATCCCATTACATAATAAGGGGCTTTGACCCACCCCAAAGCCCCTAAGACTCAAAATGGAGTCCATGCTATGTGCTCTGCTCCTCAATCTACGGATTCTTTCTCAACTACTTTCTTCGAGGCGATCCTATGTCCAACAGGCCCCCAACACAAAATTGTGACTCGTCCTGAGTCAAATACTGGTGTGCCATCAATGTTTTCTCTGATACCGCTCAAGGCATCCTTCAATGGTGGAACTGCTTGGCGTACTACTATTTAAAAATTTTGACCTCGCTCGCTTCAGCCATGCTCTCCTGAAGCTCGCTCTCTTGACTCACGCTTGCCTATATTTGCAACCCAATTATAGTCTCATGCCACTTATAGACTATGCAGAGCATTAAGACTCTTCGTCGACCATATAGTCAGTGAAAAATTCTAGGGACGGAATTGCATCTGTACAAATTCAATCTACTACCTTTAATATGACTAGGGAAAAATTCTCCATTCAACTTTGTAAGTCTAACTGTGCCTCCTTTCATCAATTTGTGACAATAAAATACCCAACTAGTGCATTTTCAACTTTCCTGGGAAAATTTCAAACTTATTTTCATACAAAATAACTAGGTCTTCGTCCTTGAACATCTTTTCCTTGATATGTCGGTCACACCAGGAATTCTCCCTCTCCTTCTGAACCTATTGATGAAGTCCAGTGATGAACCGGTCCTCTTTCAACTTGAGCAATTACACCAATATATACTCCATAATTGATCCAAGTGGATATTAGTGGCCACCCACCTATTCCACTTTGCCCCCCACCATTGTCTCTTTCAGTTTTTCAGTTTCGGCATAACTTACTATTTTTAGCATTTTTTCGGGTCCTAAACTTTCGAAGCCATTTTGAGGCCCTAAATGACGTTTTTTGGGCATCGTTTTACCAGTGAATTTGATGGAATCAAATTCTTCCCGAAAGTTGTATTCCTTGGATAGATCTTTCTAATGAGTTATCGAGCGTGTCAAACGGAGATCGAATGCCAAAGTTACGCCCCCGGGAAGTTGAACCACCAATTTACCCAAATGGGCGCCCACGGTTTTGGTGCCTCATCTCCTACGGTTAGGTTTTTGGATGTTTCGGATTCCACATTGTTTCTAAACAATAAATAGGCCCTCGAGCCTCATTGTAACACAATTCAGAGGTCTGTAGCCATCACATCTCTTCTCAGAGATTTGCTACCAGCACCCTAGCTATTTTATTTCCATTATGTATGTAAGCATATTTCTGTTATTAATGAAATGACGCATTATTTCCGCTGCATCTTTGTATTTATGGTTATGTGTTTATTCTATTGCATTCCTGCATAAATCTGGATCAGTGGTGTCATAGCAGGTCTGCTCTTTCTTTGTTTTTCTTTGCATGTCCCCAACACGGTCAGGGTATAAGGAGTTAGGGCTCGATCTGGTTGAACCCTTGCAAGATCAGCCTCGCAAACCCCGACGACCTCCCATGGCGGAAGAAAAGAAAGACGAGGGAGCAGGAGATCCTATCAAAATACTGCTCGAGGAGGCACTCGAGAAACAAAGGAACGTGATGATGGATAACTTTGCTCAAATCCTTCAACGACTGCCCACATATGGCTCATCTGCATCCAACAGCCACTCTGGAGGCGCCACTCCCTTCAAGGTACAGGTAAACTTTGACATTCCTGTATTTGAAGGAAAAATAGATGCAGACGCTGTAGACAGATGGTTAAATTTGTTGGAAGGGTATTTCTCGGTCCATGACTTCTCTGACCGAGAAAAGATTATTTTTGCACTCCTCAAAGCTGCCCCCCATGTCAAAGACTGGTGGGAAACCTACCGTGAGCAAGAGGGCGAAGGGGAACCCTCTCTGTTCTCTGCCACACCCACTTGGAATTCGTTCCGAGACGGCATCAAGGAACAATATTACCCCGTGGGGAGCTATGAGGACAAATACATCCAATGGACCACGCTGCAGCAACAAAAGGATCAAGATGTGCACGAACTGACGAATCTGTTCCATACCCTGCGCACAAAGTTGGGTATTAAAGATTCGGAGAGACATTTGGTGCTCAAGTACCGCGGCTGTCTGCACAAACACATTCAGGAGGAAATGGAGTTCCTCGACATTACATCGCTTGGCACGACATATCGCTATGCTGCCAAGATCGAGCAGAAATTTAAGCAGAAGAAACGAGACTTTGGATCTGCGAATCCGAAAGGTGCCCCCGAATCGAAGAACAAGGGGCAAGGCCAAAGCAATGCGACTCAGAACAACACCAAAAATCCAAAGAAGGACACAGGGAAGTGGTGTGACTTTCATAACAGCCCCACTCACAGCACAAACGAGTGTCGGGCCAAACAGTCTTTGGTGGCCGAACTAAAGGCACCCGAATCAGATGCATTTTCTGATCCTGAGTTAGAACCAGACAAAGGCAATGACAAAGGGAAGCAGATCATTGATGCGGATCCCAATGCCATTTTTGCTACCACCAAGATCCAGAAGGAGGGTCCAGAGGATCCAGAGGAGGGGGAGCACCTCTTCTAGTCGTAGATGTGGGTAAAGGGTTCTCCGCTGCAATTTCTCGTCAATAGCGGAAGCCAAAAGAACCTCATTTCAGCAGAGGTCGTGAAGCGGCTCGGCCTACCGACCATAGCACACCCATAGCCGTATACCATCGGGTGGCTCCACCCAGGGAGAGATCTCCGCATCCGCCAGCAGTGCCGCCTTCCATACAGTATCAAGCCATTCACGGATGAGGTATTGTGTGATGTTGCTCCTCTTGATGTAGCTGATGTATTATTGGGCCAACCATACTTGTGGAGGCGACATGATGTGTATGAGTCTAGGCCTCGTGTTTTTATTATTACTTTGGGAAATAACTTGTACAGGATACCAGAGGTAGTACCGCCTCCTGTCATCTCTTTGACTACTGCAAAACAACGCAGTAAGATTGTTTCCCAAACCAGGAAATTCATTTTCCTTACGACTCACTCACAGGAAAAGAAGAATATTGTGGCCACAACCTCGAAACAGAGCTCCCTTGCACAGCTGCAGCAGATGGACAAAGTTATGGAGGAATACGATGACAATTTCTCCTCACTCATAAAGGTTCCTCTACACTGTCAGGACAAGCACTCCATTGATTTGACTCCCAACGCACCACCGCCTGATGTTGCCATACATCCTACAACTACACATACAGAATCCAAACATGTACTGTCTAAGGCTGATAAAGAAACCAAATTTACTAAACGCATCCAGCATGTCCACCTGCAGGTCCATGACATCTTCAATACATCTAATACTCAGTTCAACAGAATTTGCCTCATCTCATGGAGGATCTTAACGCAATGGGGACCATTGCTTCCTAAGGGGGGAGGAATGATCCAGGTGGATATTGGTGGCCACCCACCTATTCCACTTGGCCCCCCACCATTGTCTCTTTTAGGTTTTCAGTTTCGGCATAACTTACTATTTTTAGCAGTTTTTTGGGTCCTGAACTTCCGGAGCCATTTTGAGGCCCTAAACGACGTTTTTTGGGCATCGTTTTACCAGTGAATTTGATGGAATCAAATTCGTCCTGAAAGTTGTATTCCTCGGATAGATCTTTCTAACAAGCTATCGAGCGTGTCAAACGGAGATCGGATGCCAAAGTTACGCCCCCGGGAAGTTGAACCACCAATTTACCCAAATGGGCGCCCACAGTTTTGGTGCCTCATCTCCTACGGTTAGGTTTTTGGACGTTTCGGATTCCATATTGTTTCTAAACAATAAATAGGCCCTCGAGCCTCATTGTAACACAGTTCAGAGGTCTGTAGCCATCACATCTCTTCTCAGAGATTTGCTACCAGCACCCTAGCTATTTTATTTCCATTATGTCTGTAAGCATATTTCTGTTATTAATGAAATGACGCATTATTTCCGCTACATCTCTGTATTTATGGTTATGTATTTATTCTATTGCATTCTTGCATAAATCTGGATCAATAATGTCGTTGTCTGCCATTTGATCACTATTGCAATGTGAAGACTAGGAATAATATACTCCATCAACATCATTGCTTCTTGGCTACACACTAATTAGAACAGGGTCTAACATGTCAGCTCCTTACAAGTAGTTTATTGGGCCCACAAAACTGCAGGAATGCACATATTCCAGTCATTTATGTTAATGTTGCACACCTTTGTCAGTGCGTTCTCCATAATTTTGTTGAAGTCTTTGACCGCGCCATTTGCATGGGGGTGAAATGACGTACTCTTTTGTTGACCCACTTGGAACTCATTGGTCAAGGCTTCAATAGTTCTATTCAGAAATTAAGTACCCCTGTCGCTCATCAGGATTTTCAGATAGCCAAACTGTGACACAATGTGCTCGAAAAGGAACTTTGTCGTCATGTCTACAGTACAATTCTTCACTGGTTTTGCCTTAGCCCATCGAGTGAGGTAATCGATCGTACTAATAATGTATATTGCAACCATTTTATTTTCTGGTGAATCGATTGGTCCCAAAAATTCAATCACCCATTTATCAAAAGCTTGCAACGTAACTTGAAGGTGCAGTTCCATTTGATCTCTTTACGACAGTCTTCTAGTCCTCTGACAAACATCGCATTTGCTACAATACTCCTTTTAGTCTTTATGGATCATAGGCTGCCACAATCCAGCTCGCAGACTCTTCTACACAGTAGCTTTCCCTACGTAGTGACCTCCAACCATTCTACCATGTGCTTCAACCAGTATGTTGTGTCGTTCATGCTCAGGAACATATATTCGCAGGATCTCATTAGCCCCCATTTTATACATATGTCCTGCAATCAAAGTGAAATATTTTTCCCTTACGACCAGTTCTTTCTTCTGTTGCGTAGTGTATTCCTCATGTGCAATTCCTGTAGAGAGAAACTAAATAATATCTAGGAAATTCTCATTTGCAAACTTGATAGTGAACAACTATACATCAGGTAATCCTTTCTCAAGATTCATCGATTCCTCTGCTATCTCGATCCTAGACAGATGATCCAGTCCAACATTCAAACATCTTGGATTGAAAATTACATCGAAATCATAATCTTGGAACAACAATAAGCATCAGAAAATTGTCTCCCCAACACAGGCTTGTTGACCAGGTACTTCAAAGCAGAATGATCCATGAAAATTTTGAAATGCGCACCTAAAATATAGTGTCTGAATTTTTGCAGTGCATATACCATTGCCAACCCTTCGCGCTCTGTGGTGGAGTAGTTCCTTTCCACTTTAGACAAATTCCTGCTTACAAAATCTACACGATGATCAATATCTCCTTCCCCGGGTTGCACTAACACAATTCCCAAAGATATTCAAGACGCATCGGCATGTACATGAAATTACATCTTTCAATATTGCAATATTAGAATGGGTGCAGTCACCATCTTTTCTTTCAATACATCGAGGCTCTTCTGGAAATTGTCATCCCAGTAGAACATGATATATTTCTTTAATAATTTCTCCATTGGCACAGTGATCTGTGCATATGCCTTAATGAACTTCCTATAATAGCTTGTATGTTGAAGTATCCTGTGTAGCTTCTTTACACTTTTTGGGGGTTCAAAATTTATAATCATGTCAATCTTCGCAAGGTCTACCATCAATCCCTATTTTCACACAATATGTCCCAACAAAATACCATATGGTATGCAAAATATGCACTTATTAGTGTTTAGGAAGATCTGATACTTCCTACAGGTATCCAACATCAAGTGCAGACTAGAGACTCATGCTTTTTTAACAGGCCAAAGACTGTACCATTTTTTGGCTTGATGGGGCCTAGACCCAGGCTCAATTTTGGTTGCGCGAACCAAAAAAACCCACTACTACCATCCCTTTCAGCAATGATTTTCTTATGCATACCGAAATCTCACCTGAGGCAATATCTTCCTCGAAAAAGCTTTGCATAATATATCTATTAATTATACAAGTGTTGTTCAACACATTTTTTGAACTTACTATCAGACTATGTGATCTTACTTAATCAAGCATAAAACAACATAAATAACCATAAATCATACTTCGTTATGAAATTAGATATCAAAAACCTTAATTAGAACAAATATTTATAAACAACAAGTAAAGTAAACACATCAACAGGGACTCATATATATCTTCAAAAGTGCTTCGTTAATGCTCATATCTTTCTCATACATTCAAGTCCACCCTGTGCACTCAACTGCAAGGCCTGCGCACTCAGTTGCAAGGGTCTACGCACTCATCTGGAACCTTCCAAAGGTCTTTGCACACTCAACTACACGATCCTTTCCTCTAACCCGAAACAAAGACTCCGACTCAAAACATTCCAACATCTAAATGCATTCTATCATTTCATTCAAAAAATTTCTTATGACTTTTATCCTAGACTCCTTATATAGATTTTTCATTTACTATACCATGGTCTGAAAACCATGGGCTAAGTTCAACGTTCACAAAATAATCCCATCCCATAACATAATAAGGGGATTTGACCCACCCCAAATCTCCTAAGACTCAAAATGGACTTTTTGTTGCGCGCTCAACTCCTCAATCTGCAGAGTCTTTCTCAACTGCTTTCTTCGAGGGGATCCCATGTCCAACACCTAGGAATAATTAAATAAATCATAATTTATTTATTTTTACTTAACTCTATCCTTGGAATAATTGTTAAACCATTATTTAATCATTATTTCATTTCACACTTTTCTTATTATTCGTGAAATAATTTATAGATCATTTTATTTGAAAATTATTTCTAAAAAAAGATATTTAACCATATTAAGTATATTTTCCCTCTCCAAAAATATAATAAAGTATTCTAAGTGGTTAGATATAGATTTTGGTCAATAATATTTTATTGTTCTCCATTTTTGATATCAACCCAATACTTTTCTATGAATAAGAGTGTTTTTCATTCATTCTATACCATGATCATTATCATCATCACCATTATCGTCTCATGCTTTTTGAGCTCCCATTTTGAGTTATACATATTGTTTGGGTTTTCACACATTTGAGAGAGGAAGATCTGAATACTAAAGTGAAAAGGACATCAAAGGACCCATCCCACTGAGCGGGACTTACGATCCTTTGTAAATCTCCTTCTCCATGTGTTATTAATAAAATATTTATTCTTTCAAAGCTTTTCCATGATTGGGTCGTTACATCAGATTCTTTTTTGTTGTTTGTTATTTTAGATCAAATATATCTATCATTCTGCGGGTTTTTATCACATATTTGTTGCACATATGAAGTATAAGAAGGTGATGAGCCTCATCAATAGGTACATTTTAAGGGGTCACAATGTCATCTTTCAACTTATTAACTATATCTCCCTCACATTTTTAAATTTTTTTTTTTATATTATGCTTAGTGAGAAGGGTGGAAGATGTTTTTCATGTCATGTAACCTAATATGATTTAATTGCAGGGAATTAAGCCATTTTTTAGACAATTTCCACGTAAGGGCTCGGAGTAGAGAACAAGGAGATATTATATGAGGGTTTTCCACCTTCTTAACACCCTTAATCAACCGAATATCACACCAATATATCTCTCATCAACTCGAGGTCAAAGGCAGCCAAGCAAGTGGAAGTTATGAGGATCCAAGCTTCACTCTTCTCGAGATTTAGGAGACCATATTCCTATTTTATAGGGAGTTTTTGGTAGCTACCATTTTGTATAAATAAACATCTAGAAGATATCATTAGGATTCAAACTTTGTTTTCAGCTAGGTAGCTCTTGAGCTCGAGATTATTATTTTGACTTTCATACGATGTATTAGACTTTCATGCAATGATAATGAGAAGTTGATGTTTTATCCATTACTGAGTTAGTTTCAGAGAGTTGATGATTTTGGGTTAGGGACTAATCCATTGGCTAAGTCCCTCTTGTGTACTTGTATTCTATATTTAAGTTTCAGTACTTTGTTTAGTTTCTTGCATTTTAGTAGCAGAAAAATCTATTAAACTATGATTGTATCCTCTACCTAGTATCTCTCATGGGAACATGAGTAGAAGGACTTCCAACCACAGCCCAAAAACATATTTTTATGATTTCTTGGAAAGAGAAGTAGTGTGATTATCTTGTTTATCATATGCTTACTTTAGGTTAGAAATTGATTTGTGGCTTAGATCAGAGTTTGGCATAGGTTAAATAACATTTCTATTGAAATCATATTTTCCACTTCTAGTTATTTTATTTTTCCAATAATCAATGAATGGATGCATTTAATGGTTGTGTCCACAATGTCCCAAGGTTGAAAGGATATCGACAGAGGTAAGCTCAAACTAAGCTTTTAGTTTAGTAGCTAGCACTACCAAACCAGAGAGGGATATCTCTACGAAAAAAATATCCAAGGGTATTGACTTGTGCAAGAATATATTTTAGGTTAGATAGCTCAACTCTAGGGTTTTTAAAGTTTTATGGTTTCTCTATTGGATCGGGGATGAAAATCAAGGAACTAGGTCAATGTATCAAAGTTTACAACTGCAAGAGATATAGAGGAGCAAGATATATGCTTTTGTGATGTCTTAGGAGTATTTTGGTGTAGTGTAGGGTTAAAAAATAGAAAGAGATCATAATTATCATGTGCTCCATGAATTCATTAATCAAGAAGGAAAATTACACAAAATGACATTCCTAACAAAACAGAGCTTTCATGAAAATAATTTTGCTTATGACCTTTGAGGAAAATAATTGAAGATCAAATATATTGTAAGGAGACAAGTCTATAATTCATATAAAACTATAACAGAGAGAAAAAATTATCACAAACTCACAACACAATAATTCCTGAATAATAGCGTCAACTGTCAATTTCCGATAAAAAGTGATGAAGTACAAGCTACAATATTTCCACCCTCTATTGTCCAACCATCAAAATTACTGAAAAATATGTACATATAGACTCAAAAACAACTTCCCCTCTCTCAGGGGTCGAATCCCTTAGTGTAGGAACAACTTACAAATATCTCTCAACAAAACCCTGATGTCTAGGGAGGTTAAAACAAATCCTCCAAATAGAGTTGAATAATCTTGTCCTCATTAATGAGGTCCAAAATTACATAAAATTGAATATAAAAAGCCCATTTACCCTTAATTACATCACATAAACATCAAAATATAGTAATTACATCATCAAACCAAGAGTTACAAATAAAAACCTCAAAAAATAAACACAGGGAAAAGTGCAGCGTGTGTCTGATAAAGCGTAGTGCTTGGATTGTGAGAGGATTTTGGAGGCCTTCCCATGCTCCAAATCCAATTCTTAAAGAGTAATTGGAAATATGAGGATGTATATTTGTCAATAAATACCTAAAGCAAGCCAAATGGACACTCCATGAGGGAGAAATTTTCATTTTCCCACAGCTACTCCAAGCGTAGTACCTAGTCCACAATAGTGGCAGAAAATGTGTTTTTGACATATTTTTTCGAATTTTATCTTCACTATATTGTTGAAAAGGCACCCAAGGTGGATAGATGAGATGCATGAGTCATTATCTATCCATGAATATCAATTTTTTGGCATTTGGATGGCTGAGGAAAGCGCTGCGCTTTTGGTTGTACTACAATTTCCAAATTGGCCAAAAGTCACAAAAATTTCCAAAAATTCTTCAAACTTCACCAAAATTGTCCCATGAAGGTCTATGATGATATTGCATGCTATGAGAGAGGCTTTAGAAATAAAATCCAACTTATCCTTCTCTTTTTGCCTCATTAGGGTTTCCTTGAGATTTCTTCAACTGCTTGATTGTTACTTGGGAGACCTTATTTCTTGTATAGTAATGCATGGCCATGTGTAGAAATTATACAAAAAATATGCATTTCAATGAATTCATTCTGATCATGCAATTTACTAAAGCAAGATACTAAATCCTTTTACAATTAATTCTGTGTAAATAAACACGATCACCAAACACAACAAGTGTAGAAAGAAACAAATAAAACCACAACACAGATATTTTCTCATGGAAATATTACTGCTCAAAACCCCTCTATCTTATATTTTATATTCACCAAGGAATTATGTAACAATTACAATTCACTCTTCTCACAAGAGTCTCCTACACTCTCACAATTGTCTCACACTGATTCAGACAAAATTGGGCTAACACTTAGCCAATTCTCAGCCTGTCTTCAGCTTGCCTTACTCACGCAATTCATGAGGAATGTCATCCCTATTCCTTAGGAATTTAAACCTTTCTCAACTACACAAGTATCATGTGAATCATGTGGTGGTTTAACTGCATCTGGAAAATTTTCTAACAATACAACTAATAGTCAACTTCCCTTTAACCTTTGTCTCAACTAGGTCTCCACTAGAACTGACATGCATGCAAATATTAATAGTAAATCATCAGTTGCATGGAATATCACTTCGTGTAAATTAAATTTGATTTAATTCACTTGATCTCTCACTAGTGCAACAACCAGTTACTACTAGTTCAACTGACTTTAACTCACTTAATTGAGTTAATTTATTTCTCATGCATTAAACTCATGCACTTAACTGCAACTTGAACTCTAAAAAACATAGAATCACTCTACATGCCTCACCAACTACCCTCAACTCGATATTCATGAGCTAACTGAGTCTATCACACTCAATTAATTATTACAAGTGTTTATGAGTAAATATTACAATTTATTTTCCAATTTAATTAAGGGATAATTAAATTAGACACATTTCCAATTTATTAAATAAATTAAATTGCACACTAATGTATCGCTAGGACCCATCATTACATGGCCTGTGGTCCCACACTAGTGTAGTTTCTATCATGTTGCTTCTAGATGCCAATTTCACTGTTTCTTGTTGCAAACTTCAACACCATGTCTCTTTGCAGGTTGTTGTTCCTATTTTCCTTCTTGAGAAGCATTTCCATGTGGAAATTCACTCTATCAAACCATCCTACCTTGTGTTTTTCAATTTCTAGCAAGATAAGTTCATCCACTTTCATTTGAGTTTTGGTAAAGATGCTTATTTTGGCTGTTCAAGTGCCCTCTTGAGACCTCTATTCCTTGGTCTTCTTGTTTTAACCTGTTATTCCTGATCATCTGAATCATCAATCTCAACCACTACCTTACACTTTACATCACATTTTCTCAAATCATCTTTGGGCTTGTTTAAGAGTAGTTTATTTACCTTTAATTGCATTTTCTCCTGCTCCAAGAATGATACCAAGAAGTTTTCCTTTGAAAATCTGTCTTTGAGCTCTCTAATCTCAACCTCCTTCTCCAAGATGATTTTTTCTAGTGTTTTGTTCTCTTCACTCACCTCCAAATCTGCCATGTCAGTGACAAGATGGAATTTTTCCTCATCTTGCAATGGTGCCTCATGATGTGATGATGATCCATGTTCACCTGATGTAGGCTTGGCCCTTTGAACAATATATAGATCAAACACAAATCTATTATCTCTGACATATGTTTGTGTCACCTCTACTCTAGGAACTCTTTTGGTAGGTTCTATTGAGGAAGAAACCTCTTGATATGTTGGTGAAGCCAAGGGTGTAGAGTGACTCCTAGATTGAGCTGGAGAAGAAAAAAGAGAATTTGAATAAACAAAACCATTCCATGACAAATTGATCAGTGATAATTGATGGAAAACCAAGACCTTCACCAAGCCATAGTGAAACAAACTAGCATGATGATTCCCTCCCATTCTCCTTACCTTCTCTGCCATATTTACCATGCTCTTGTAAAGGTAATGAGCTAAGTTTAGTGTTTTTACACCAGTCAAATGCATCAAGAGTCTCATATGATATTGGTATAACCTTGAGTATCTTCCCTCACATGTTAAGTACCTCATGATAAATTTAATGAGAGGGGCATATTTTTCCAACAAGTGTCTAAATGGAAATATGTGGGTAGGAGTTGCTTTATATGATGGCTTCAAGTACATTTTATATCTGTCACGATCAAGGTATCTACTCTTGAACCTATTTTATCCACTGTTTGGAATCCCTATGACTGAGGCAATGATATCTGTTGAAAGAGTGAACACCATCACTGAAATAGTCACCTTATCTCTCCTCAATCTAGTGTCAAAAGTACTGGTAAGTTTTTCATGAAAACCAAATTCCTCAACCTTTTGGAAAAAGGGAAGGCAAACAACATCCTGAAATGATTTCTTGAGGAAAGGCAAGGATATGATCTCATTTGCTGAAGTGGGCTCATACATGTTGATCTGACCTCCCTTGTGCCTCTTATCTTCAGTGGTTTCATAATCCATTGCTAACCCTAGCTCAATGGGAAAGGGAATTAAGGTTTATTGAAGGGAAAAAACAAGGGATTTGGGTAATTTTTCGGAATGAAGGGAGATGAAGGGGTTTAGGGATTCCTAAATTCTTGATAAAATTTAGGGGGGTAGGGAGTAGGGGAAAGTGAAATTTGAGGGAATGGATGAGGGGAAAGGGTCCAAAAACAGAAAAAATAGTCCTAACCTAGAAATTTCTAGTCTAGGCTAGGATTTGTAATAAAATAGGGAAAATGAGGAGTAGGGGGTAGGAAGTGTGATTAGGTAGATGTATAATAGGTGGGGGAATGTGAGTGAGCTTCATTCTTGGGGTTTATTTCAGAAATTTGTTAATGTGAACATGAAACGAAGAAAATACATTAAAACCCTAAAAGAGGGAACTTCTTTTTCCAATCAAAAAATGAAGACACAAGAGGTGATTTGGAGAATCCACTTACCCATCTCTAATAAAGTGGAACCTGTTTGTTGATGAAAAATCCACTTGGAGTGATGATTTGTGTCAAAATGAAGAAAATATAGCGCTCAGGTAAAAACATTGTGCGTGTGCAGTGAATGTGCATCAGAAGCGCAGCGCAAAGGAGAGATGGCACTCTTGAGAAAATAAATTTCTTTCTTCAGTGTGAGAGTGAGTTTTCTTTCCGGAGAGATTATTATTGAAGATGAAATGAGAAAATGAGAGGCTCATTTATTATTTTTTAGTTTTGGAAACCAATTTTCACCTTTGGTGGTTAAGTAGCCCCACCAAGTCTTTTCACTTTTGATTTCAAACTTTGTAGCTTTAAAACCTTTGAGAAACATATTACATCCATGATTGAAATTAAATTACACTTTAAAACCTTTATTGAAGATTTTTCAATATTACTACTCCTTCAATGTTGAATTCAATGGTGAAATGATTGATTTTCTATGATTTTGACCCTAAAACCTAATGGTGACACTTCATGAAATGATGACCATGGTGATGTGACTGAGATGGTAATGGAGATATTTCACTGGTGACCCATCAAAATGAATGATGGAAATGACCAAAACATGAATTTTTAAAGGAGTAGTAACACACCTAGACACACCAGCCAGTGACCAAATTTTTATTTGAAGACCTACTAAAACCCTAAAATTTGACTTTGGACCCTAACCAAACCTTGTAAGAGCATATTTGATCACTGGTGACTAGAAATACTTACAAACACTAATAGGTTGCATGAATAATTTAAGCTGGAGGCAAGGACCCCCTTCATCACCTTCATCTTGGACTCCATAACTCTTCCCTCCAACCTTCAATTCTGCCACTAAAACCCTGTTTTTATGAGATCCTCTCCATGACCAGCATGACCAGCCCTCCTAGTGAAAAATAGGCCCTCAAGGAGATATGGGCTTGGCTGGAGGTGTTGGTTACCCCTGACTCACCTACTTCCACTTCCTTCCACCTTCCCACACCTTTCTCCCATCCTCTTTACCCTTTGAACCTTCTCGACCTCCTTCCTATAGCATTTCAGAGCTTCTTGTAGCAATACAAATATCCTGTAGTAGCCTCTTGTAACATATTTGTAGGTCCCCATTTCCACTCCAGTTTTGATCCTTGTTGTTTTAACCTAGGATAGGATGTATCTGAACCCCAACTATGTATTTATGACCAAAATATACCCCTAGGCCACTCCAACCCTCTTTCTTCCATTGCTACAAAAACAGAGTATGCATTAGTGTTTATTTCATCACATAACTAGCATAAATAGGACAACAATTTACATGCAAGTGTGAGTTATTTGGAATAGTAGATAGAGGTTTGATTTATGATTTGGAAGTGTGTGAGATAAAGTAGTTCCTTTAGTATCAAGTGATTCGGTAGCTATAAATGATTGCAACATAGTGTATTTTTCTTTTTTGCAACTAGGTTAGTTGTTATCTATTCATGATTTTATTTCAATTCCAATTGCAAGTAGAAGTTGATAAGCACTCTCTCCTCCTCAGTTAGAAGTATTTCTTTGCATTACATTAGTTTTTTTCACTTTAATCCAGTAGGAGGAATGGCCTAGAAGCACTAATGAAAAAAATACCTAGTTGAGGATGGCATGAGTAGAATCCATCTACTGTGCATACAACACTGTGACCTCTAATTTTGTACGAACCCTGAGTTGATAAAGAAATTTGAGTAGCCCTTGGGAGTTGCAGCACTCTTGGTGCAATACCAGGGCTCACCAGCAACCACATTTTTTTTAGGGTCACTAATCACCTATGACTTAAGTGAGATATTTTTGGTACACCTTCCAAGAAATTTCATACTAACAAATGGCGACTCTGTTGGTGTAACAATTCAATTTCCTGGGTGACTTTTCCTTCAGGAATTTCATAGTTTTCTGCTGCTATTTTTAGCTTCTTTTTTCTATTTATTGCTTTCTCTTCATTATTTAGTCAAATTTTATGATACTGGTGGTTTTCTGGCTTTTTTGCAAATCACAAGTACTAGTCGAGCAGGAGATGACAACATATGTGTGAGAATTGACGACGTAAGGTCCCAGGAAGAAAAATGGACTTTTCAACCCCAAAAATGTTCTATGAGCTCCACAATGGACTATTTGGCCCAAAAACTGTGTTTTTATCCCTTTCAGGTCAATACATGCATTTTGAATTTTTTCTGGAAATTTTTCAGATGTTTTCCCGCATTTCCGAGAATGTTGTCTGTGTATTAGGTCGGGGTTGTTTCACTTATATTTCAATCTTCTTTAGGCCTAGATACTCTTATTTTTTCTCTTTGAGGAAGAAAATGCCCCCCAGGGTTTGTAGTAATCCTCCACCTTTTTAGGAAGATATTGGCTCAGTGAGGAGTCTAGGGTTTTCAACAGTTTTAGCTACTAGTTTGCAGGGTTTGATCCACTTTATTTCAACCCTTTTGGATAGGTTATTTTTCCATTATAACTCCATTTTTAGTTTTCTCTTTCCTTCCCCCTTAGGATCCCCTTGAGTTTCCTCGATTTTTTGAGCTTATTTCCTATCCTTTGCAACAAATTTCACCTCTGATTTACGTTGTTTGTCTACACCATTTTTAGCAGCTTGGATCCTTTAGATCCCAGTTCCATTGATATCAGATCTTGTAGGCCCTTTTGTGTTTTTAGTAGCTTTTTTTCCTCTCCTTGTCTATTTTTTCGAGATCCTTATTTGGGTGGGGTTTTTGCTTGAATGGATTTTTATTTTACTATCATTTTTACAGCATTATTTACGGTATTTAAGCTTTTTATTTCAGTAGCATATGGAATCATAAAACATGCTCAATTAACTCATCCACTAAAACACACATTTACACACCCTAAGTGATCGTAAGCTTGGTTAACGCCACCAAGCCAAGACTTGAAACATGCAACATTTAATAATCTAACACACGTAGATTAAGCCCACTTGAGCATCAAGGCCAAATGATCTATGTAGTTAGGTGTAGGATTGGTGGGATAGGATTCTAATAACACCCATCAATCATTTACATTGAGACATAGAAGTTGAGTTTGTAGGGAGCTTAAAATCCTTCACCATACCATGATAAAATCCGGATTGCCTCAGAAACCCAATTCAGAGGGGGTTAGGTTACGTCATCGTATGAGAGGTTCTCCTCGGGGCTACCCAACCTCTGGTAGGGAATTTTATGCATTTAATGATCACCAAGAAGCTCAAGGATCGATTGCCCCCGTGGGATGAAGGTAACCATAGTGACCAATCTTAGGAAAGCACCTTATAGGACTGGCTATGGGAATCATTTGGTTCTTTACCCCACCTTTATCTAGGCAGTTGTGCTTGGAGGTATGAGATTTTGTCAAGTAAGAAGTTCTTTATAAGGTCATTTAAAACTGTATATTTAGGATGTCTGAGAAATTAGATCACCTTTAGGCTAGAGGTCATTTTATTTAGTAGCACAATTTTTCTTGTATTGGAGTAACATCATTATATTGGAGTTAGTTTACACTTGGCACCACTGCACCAAGTATTGTTTGCTTGTTTTTTTTTAGTATGTTTTTTCCTATCACCCTTTATTCCCTTAGCTTCATCGTTTTCTTGAAATCATTGCACCAACTAGACATCTTTCACTGCGAATTATAGGCCTTCAACTTCAGTTCTTGTTAGTACGTATCACTCCTCCCCGTCATATTAGAGTTAATCCTCCAAGTCCTCCGTCAAGTCCTTCTGACTTTGATTATATTGATTCATTTGATTCTGCATCTTCTCAACCTTGTATCACCACCATTTCAAGCACCAACGCAGGTGTTATTACCCTATTTTCCACTCCAATATAGTGAGAAAAACCCAATACCAACTTACCTCAGTTGTTTGGCTAAAATGCATCCATTTTCACCTTTTATTTTACTTATGTGAGATTTTTCCCATGATAAAAGTGTGAAATTACATAATTGAGCAATTTCTCATAATTATTTTGCCAAAATATTATAATTATGAGATAATAATTATTTCATAATTGAGATAATTGAGAAAAAACTCACAATTATGAAAAAGGTTTCTAGAGTTTCCAATTCCCAAGGAGCTCAACTTGACCCACTTTTGTATGAGTTAGTTAGGGTTCCATTATTGTATAATTTTCCTAAATTCCCATGCTTCTAGGTGTCTAGATACATTCTCCCAAAGGATGGAATGAGCCTATATAATCTCACCAAGAGGAAAGGGTGTTAAGAGAGAGTCCAAAATATAAGGCGAGAACTCTGTTTTATTGGGAGAGGAGACCATACTAAAAGTTGGAGTAGAGGAAGCTTTGAGGCGAAGTTATAAGCATTGTATTATTTTATATGATTAATGAAAAATTATTTTCCTTCTTGTATATGATTATGTATTCAATAGATCTTATAATCAGTTTTTATTTATTTTTATTTAACGATATTTCAAGGAATATCATCTATCGTCTCCATTTGGTTTTGATTTTGTGTAGGGGTAAGAGAGCGGGTGAAGACATGATAGATTGCTCGAATGGAGCGCAAGATCTACATCGAGCTCAAAACCCTTCCACAACCTGAGAGGAGGCCAGGTGCAATCTCTCTTCTTTATAGCATAAAATTGGCTACATGTTGCATGGATGATCATTTTGGATTGGGATCCCTTTATTTTTTCATTGGTCTTGTTTCATTTTGTTTGGTGTTCTAATCAGACACTAAATCATGAAGCAACAACTCCTTGCAAATTATGATGCAACAGAATTGGTGCTTTCAATTGGACCACACTTGCTTTGTGTCTGATTTTCCTCTGATTTTGATTTATTTCTCTCTTGCTTAGTCTCCCATAGAGTTCTCTATAGTTTTTTGGATTCATTTTGATTTCCATTGGTTTTATTTTCTTCAGAGCTGAGTCGATCTTAGATCTTGAGTTTTATTTTTATGTTTATATTAGAGAATAATAGATCAAGTGTTTAAAATCAAATTCTCAATTTTTTTATACATAATTTGATTAAATTGATCATATATATTTATTCCTCTCAGAATTTCCTCCAAAAACAAAAACAAAAATCACTGAAAACAAACTTCGTATGACGTTATTGCTAATTGAAAATTGGCCAGTTTGTTTTTCTTCCACCCTCACGCATGATTGATTTTTCAGTTCTTTTCTATTATTTTATGTGTATATCTAAGTAACTCTATTTACAAATTTGTATTCCTCTTTAAATTTACCTAAAAAAAACACTGAAAATGGACTCCGTATGAGGACGTTATGGCCAATTGAAAATTGACCAGTTTGTTTTTCTTTCGCCCTTATGCGTGGTTGATTTTTAGGTTTTATTTTGCTATTTTTTATATAGATCTGAGTTAAACTAATTAATAATTTTTATTCCTCTTAAAAATTTATCTCCAAAAAAAAAATACTTGAAACAGAGTTCGTATGAGGAAGATATGGTTGATTGAAAATTTAGCTAATTTTCTATTTGCTTTTTCCCAATTTTCAGTTTTCTTGACCTTATTTTCTTAATTTTTTAGGTTTTTTTCTTCAGAAGTTGCTAATATATTGAATATCTATTGGATCTATTGTTTTTGTTGTTGTTAGTTGTTGATATTTGTCAAATTTGAGTCATTTCTTATTCATTGGTTGAGATCTTCCATTGCTTATGTTCTTCAAGGTTCCCTTGAAAAATTATTTGTGTGCTTTGGTTGAGGACTAGTGTTCTTATCTATAGATGTCAATTTCATATATGTTTGGCTGCTTTTGGTGACTACTTGGATATGTTTCATATCTCACTTTTGGATATTTTTGTATTTTGTGCACTTTTTTTTTAGCGATATATTTCTTCTCTTGATTATTTTTGTCAAAGTTGGTGGTGTTGTGATTGGTTGTGCAGTTTTCATCTAGAAAATTTATTTTGAGTGTGTTTTCATTGCTCTGCATCACCCTCATTTTATCTTGTTTAGGCCTTCCTGCCTCTAGGGTCTAGTCTTGACCCCTGCAAAACATTGGCCCTAATTGAGCTATTGTGTTACAGCCCTAGCTTATTGACATTTCCTCCCCTTTTTCACTTTTGGCTTTTAGTCTGATTGCTTTGAGTGTGTTTGATTGGCATTTTTTTCCTATTTGTTTCAATTTTGGAGTGCTTTTCATTCTTGCTTGCAAAACTTTCTTTGGTCTCTTTTCGATTTTCTTTTTTGTTTTTGTTTTTGGGTTATTAATTCACAAATTCTTGGGATATTTTGAATTTGGGAAGATATAGTGAAAAGTGCATCATAATAGGCATCTGTGTGTTTTGAAAACTCTTACCCTCTCGTAGCCAGCATTCATCGAAATGAAAATGAAAATTGCATATAGCTACACTAGGGTGACTAATTAGAGTCTTACACACCATCTCAGTTTCACATCGCATCCTTCTTGTGTAAACAATATCCATTAAAATCAACGTGATAATAAAATTAATTATATTTGTCTTTTACTTTCACTGGTACTACACCAACACTAACTTAGTCTAGGGTCTTGGAGATAGGAGTGTGAGTTAATTTCTCCAAGACCACAAAATCAACTTAGCAGCTTGTAGTAGGGAGTAAAATCCATTTACATTAGTGTGGTCTAGGAAGCCCTTCTCACAAGAGGGTCAAGCACGAGGTCACACTTGGGCTAGGCAGGGTGACATGACCCATTTCAATTAGTTTTGGGTGGCGAGATATAGCGGAATTTTCACACATACAAAGAGTGTTTTTATTACTTTGGGACCACTTGGAAGGTAACTCTCAAAGGGGTTTCATTCTGGGATCCTTTTGGAGTTAAGTGTCCTCTCCTTGCATGTATATTTGTCCTACAACTGTCTCCCCAGGTCGTGTTATTGTAGGTGGTGACCATAGTTGCCTTTATTTCTAGGGATCATACACATGTGCATGGTTAGGGTCCTCTTCTCTATACCTGGGACATATATTAGTCATACTTTATCAGTCCTCTCGGGGGGTGTTCAACATATTATGAGGGCACTTGTGCGTAGTTTGCAGCCAAAAGTTTTGGAAAGAAGGTCGCTAGCATAACTGTTCCCCCGCCAGCTACTTTGTATTTTGGTTTGCATGTGCTATCTTGAGGATGTTTCTAGTATGTGTTGTTTGGTCTGAGTTTGTATTTTTGGCACTAGGGTGTTTTCACTAACATAATTGTAATTTAATTATTACCACCCTCGATGAATTTGTTCATCGACGGTCACATCGGCTTCAAGGTTTACTTCCTAAACGAAGTGTACTAATTTCTCTTGCACGAAGAGTGCACGTCGGTACTTAAGACTTATACCATCACATAGTATTGGAATTTGTGTATGGTCCCACTGATAGTGATATAGTCTCTATTGAGACTTTGGCATACGAATTTGATGCTCCTACCAATCCACCTTTGACTGATCCATTAGTGTTGAAATTTACAACAAGAAACAGTGAAATTGGCATCCAGAAACAACATGACAACACCTACACTAGTGTGGGACCACTAGTAATGTAGTGGTGGGTCATAGTGATACATTAGTGTGTAATTCAATTTATTTAATAAATTGGAAATGTGTCAAATTTAATTTTCCCTTAATTACATTGGACAATAAAATGTAATATTATCTCATAATAACTTGTAATATTAACTGAGTTTGATAGACTCAGTTAGCTCATGAAATTTGAGTTGAGGGTGGTTGGTGAGGCATGTAGAGTGATTCTATTTTTTTTAGATTCCAAGTTGCAGTTAGTGTATTATTTTAATACATGAGAAATCAGTTAACTCAATTAATTGAGTTAAAATTAGTTTAACTAGTTGTAACTGATTATTGCACTAGTGAGAGGTCAAGTGAATTAAATCAGATTTAATTCAAAATAAGTGATCTTTAAAGTGATTGATGATTTACTACTAATAGCTGCATGCATGTAAGTTCCATTGGAGACCCAGCTGAGATAAAGGTTAAAGGGAAGTTGACTATCAGTTGTGTTATTAGCAAACTGCCCAGATGTAGTTAAAACACCACAAGATTTCCCATCATACTAGCACAGTTGAGAAAGGCTAAAATTCCTAAGGAATAGGGATTTCATTCCTCATGAATTGTGTGAGCAAGACAGGCTGAGCAGAGGCTGAGAATTGGCTAAGTACTAGCCCGATTTTGCCCGGATCAATGTGAGATAGTTAGCAGAGTGTAGTAGACTCTTGTGAGAAGAGTGCATTGTAATTGTTTCATGATTCCTTGGTGAATATAAAATAGAATATAGATGGATTTTGAGCATCAATATATGTGTTGTGGTTTGATTTTCTTCTTTCTTTACTTGTTGTGATTGGTGATCGTGTTTATTTTCCACAATTGATTTGTAGAAGGACTCAGTATCTTGCTTTTTTACATTGCTTGATTGGATTGAATCCATTGATATACACATGTTTGTATAATTTCTACATGGTATCAGAGCACATGAAATCACTATAGTGGAGGAGAATCTGAGTTTGTGACTGAATAGAATTCGAATTTGCAAAAGTATTCTTGTTGTGATAGGTTAATCAGGAGCAATGGCTTGAGATTGGAGTATGCACTCAAGGGAAACTCTAAGTATACTGTGTGGAAAGACAGGATGGAGGAAGTACTGGAGGACAATGGGTTGATATAATTCATTGATAATGACGTTCCCAAACCCGTTGCAATGGATGCCGCAAATATTGATGCTTGGAAAAAGAAGCTTACAAGGGCGAGAAGGATATTACTGGAGGGAGTATGAGACCACATTGTCTCAATTATCCATGGCAGAGCGACTCCAAATGCAATGTGGAAGGGTTTGACAGATCTGTTTCAGAGCAGCAGTGATCATAGAAAATTGGCATTGAAGGACAAGCTCAGGAAAATCAAAATGGAGAAAGGAAAAACTATTCTAGAATATTTAACCAAGTTTGTCCAATGTTGAGATGAGCTTGGGAGCATCAGAATTACTGTCACGAATGATGACTTGGTGAGCCTAGCTCTTCTAGGCCTTCCCAAGAGTTAGCATAGTTATCAAGATTCTGTCAATGGGAGGGAGAAGCTGCCATATTGGGAACGAATTTGGTGGGATTTGGTGCAAGAAGAATTCAAGCAGAATACCAGGGATGGATCTTCATCTAAGACATATGATGAAGAAAATTTCACTTTGGATGGTAAGGCAAATAAGTGGAAGGGAAAGCGATCCTACTCCAAATCTGAGACTGGCGAAGAAGGCAAGGAGCGCAACATGTCCAGAGTGAAGTGTTTCATTGTCACGAGCATGGACATTATGCCACTAATTTTCCACAAAAGAAGAATAACAAGAAGGCTTCAGGATCTGCAGATGATGAGGCTTTGGCCTCGCAATTTGAGTTGGAATTCTTGCTCATCACATGCATGGTGTCAAGTGTGATGGGATCAGTGTGGTACTTGGATAGTGGTGCACCTTTTCTCATGACAAGAGACAAATAACTTTTCAGTAGCTTGGAGAAGGACCTCCAGATGCATATCAAAATAGGTGATGACGAGCGGTACAATGATACTGGATTGGTACAGTTACCCTCTAGAGATAGTCAAGTAAACCCTTATTATTAAAATATGTAATGCATGTACTAGGCTTTAAAAAGAATTTAGTTTCAGTCGCAATGTTGGACGATAGAGGTTATGATGTGGTTTTCTATGAAGGGAAATCCTTCCTTCGACACAAATCCATAGGACATGCCAAGATTATTGGGATTCATGTGAATAATATCTACAAACTTGATGTAGATGGTTGCACGGCATTGATGGGTAAAGCAGACAAAGTGGTGAGCCAAGATGAGGGTGAGTTATGGCACAGGATATTGGGCCATCTACACCAAGGAGCTTTGAAGGTCATGCAAAAGATTTTTACGAGGCTTCCAAAGGGTACCCTTGCATAGATAAACACATGCAAGGGATGTACCATGGGGAAGTGTGAGAAAGCCATGCGATTATGATGGCATGCCTTCTTACTAACCCACATTCACACTCTTGTGTATATAAATGCATTCAATTTTCTTCCCCAAATAAATCCACAATCTGGGCAAACGCACAACACTTATCAACCTGGAAAATTCAAAAATATATCTGGAAACTTTAATATCTAAAATTTGAGATTAAATTAAATTCTCTTGCACATAAAACACCTACACTCAAGTTAGCGCTCAATCCAATTTCCAATCTAGGCACCCTTGATAACGCGGAAGTTCATTTCTTCTCTATGGTTATAAACCCCATAGTCAAGTTCCTTCATGAGTACTGAACATTCGACTTTGTTATCATTCAATGAAAATCTCGACCTCGCATATATTTATTTATATGTGATAATGCTTTACCAGCCCATCATATACATCCAAATTAACTATTTCGAATTACAACTCGACCCAAAATTACAAACTCTTATGTGGGAGTCCTTACTTTTTAATATTCGAATAGGTTACTCTCACCTTTAATAAACCTCATAATTACCAACTTCATGGAGTTACTACTCCAACCTTTGGCTCACACCCATTGATTTTATTTCAGAAACTCAATTTTATTATTAAGCCCCAAGGCTTATCATAGTGTTGAATTATGCGAACATCTCAACTCCAAAGTTCGAATGATTTATTTAATACCAATGCATATTAATCAACAATTATCATATGGAACCTCCGCCCCTTAATTAGTTTCCACTGTATATAAATATCCACACACATATAACTCTGACTTTGATTAAAAATCAACCGCCAACAATAAACAACGTTTGGGTCCCATAGCAGCTTACAACACGTACCTCATTATCCTTCACGCATCTTCACGATGCGAACACCGTCGATCATTCGGTGGGCACCATCAAAAAAATATCACAAAATTTTTCAACCCATGACTTAGCTCCTCAAAATTTTTTGAAACTCATGGTTTCCAAATACCACTTCAGCTACGTGTCGAGCGCTGGAACATATCGCATTTTTTTTTGGATACTGCTTACCACTTTTAAATTGTGCGAAAACCACCAGTATAGGATCTCGAAGCCACTTCACTGTTCAATTGCTCAAGGTTCTGTTACGCCTTCACTCCAGGTTTCTTTTCAAGGTTCCATCACTCAGTTGCCTTCAATTTCTCTTTGTTCCTTGACTTCACACTCAACAATGCCATTTCTTCTTCCCGCAGGTTCGTTTATCCACCACGCCATTTCCACGATTTCTGCAGTGACATCGACCCTTAGTAGGTTGACTCCTCATTGATGGTCAACGATCCAGTGTTCTACTTTTGATTATTCAACAAATATGAATCCGTTCTACCGTTTATACTTGCAGCGAACCCCATGAGGTTCCGACCTTCTGCGCCTTCAATTCAACAATTCATTGGTCCTTTAAACCTCTCCTTACACACTCAAATAAAGCAGATTTTCATTCCACCTTTAGATGCACTTTCCATCAAAACACAAAAGTGTAGATTCCATATCAATTGATAGAACTGCCCTATTCTTATCAATTCAATTAATAGCCAAAATCGATATAATCAAAGGTTGTATTACATTTCAACCTTCTTCAATAGGATCGATCCTTTCAGTGATCGATATTTCTCCAATGATATGAATACAGATTTATATTAGTTCACTATTTTGCACAACGTCACTATTTCAACCCATAACATAGAGGTTCGCACTTGCCCACCGAAACTCAATTATTCCTCATATAAAATTCGATCAAGAATACATGTAAGCCTCACACAGAAATTAAAACAACTTCCTCATCAATATATCCAAATATAATCAATTACAACAACATCCACTTACAAGCTTCTTGTTTGGCCAGATCTTCAATTCGATGGCCCTCTACCCTTACTGCAATGCCTCCTGAGCCCCTCTCCTATCTGCCCGTAGGCTTTCATTTATACTAATTAATACTGAATTAGTTCAGCTTCCTTAACAGTTCAACAAAGACTCTTGGAATTCTCCAAAGTCCTAAAGTTAGACTCACTTCCTAAAATAACTAAAACTGATCCTAATTTGACTATCTCTTCACTTTCCTAACTAATCACCTTCCTCTCATGTCCTCTAATGGTTAGAGAACATTTACAATTCCTCACTTTTTTGTTCAAAATACTAATAATTACATGAGAATTTAAAAACACAAGACCCCCTATGTCTACTTAGATACAAATTATTTCATTGTGCCTAATGCCCCTACATTAGACTCCCAAGTTTAAAATTGATCATGATCTCCTGACCATGTGTCTTCAGTCTTTGTTTTCCTGGGTCCCATACTCTATTTTGCTACTGGCCAACAGATGCATTATTCTTCTTCTGCATTTCTCTAGGTATTCATATCTTGTTCTGCAATTTACCTCCAGCTATACTTTCACAATCTCTTTTTGTCCTTCCTTTGCTAAATTCCTTCTGCTTTCTTGCTGTTGTCTATTGCTTCTTAGAAAAATTCATCATCAGTCTTCTAATGCTTTCAATTTCTCTATCCAGTTTATCTTCTAGCTGGAAATTACTTTTCCCACTGTTGCTGCTTTCAATTCCTAGTAATTCAGCTGCCAATGCTGTTGTTGTTACTGCCTCCAAAAATTTTGCTGCTTGTACTCTGGCTCTTTCTCTTAATTTCTGAGCCCTTGCGACCACCCTATCATCCATACCCTCTTGTCTTCTACTACAGAAAAACTCTTCCTGAATATCTCTTAAGATATCTCCCTCTGCAACATTATCTTGCTCATCATCTGCAAATTTACCTTTAAAAGGTAAATTATCTTTTAATTCTCTGACTACAGTTACGTAATCCTTCATTTCTCCTTGTATACTAGTAAGCATAATTAATTTTTGTGAACTAGTATCTGCTCCTAGTTCTTTCACAGCTTCAGGAAATTCCACTCTAGTTTCTACAATTTCTTTCTCATGTTTAAATGTTTCCAGCAAACATTTCAGCCACTCATCAGTATGCTGCAATCTAAATTCAACACCTTCTTCTTCCTGGACAATCTCCAGTAATTGTCTTTCATCTTCTTGTTTGATTCTGGCAATCAAATCAATATATTCAAACATTGTACCTTCATCCTCTATTAGAATTATGATTCTTCATCACTGTGTCAGTCTTAAAAATCTTCCCCATAGTCTTCTCTTGGCCTATTGGACAAGCCAATTCTTCTCTGTCACCAATAGTAACAAGTTTTTGCATGACTATTTCATCTTTCTTCAAGACAATCCCAAGAGATGGACTGTCTCTTGCAATACCTATAAGCACAATCAAATTTTCAGTTTCAAAATCACAAGACCCAATGGTCTCACTTGCTGATCCAGTCACCAATTCTTCCCTCTGCAATTCCAAATATTCTTCAGGACTCAGAGAATCTTCACTATCTTTCTCCTCAGCTTCTAGATTTATCTCCACTATTCCAATCACCATGTCAAAATGATGATCCTTCACTATGCTTTCAGCTAACATAGTTCCCTTCTTATTAACTTTACTGACAATTTCCAATTTTTGTTCTTCTTTGCCTGCATGGTTAACACGTGAGCCTTCAGCACTAAAATTACAAGATCTCAATATCTCTTCCTCCTCTGACAACACATCAGTATGTTGTTCTGAGTTTCCTTCCAATTCCTCTATCAGCACATCAGTATGCTGATTTGCATCCGCCATGAGACTGTCAGCTAGTCTCTCCTTCTTTCCATCATCTGCTTCATGAATTTTCCTTTGTTGTGATTCACCAAAATGAGCTCCTTAATTTTGTTGAATCATTTTATTATCCTATGTTCTCTAATTTTCATTCATGAAAATTCCTCTGTCTTGCTTCTTCAGCAATTTATCCTGTGCATAGGTCCTCTGCTTCTCCAATTCTCTTCTTTGAAAATCCAACCTTCTATACAATTCAAAAACTTCAATTGGAGTAGATTTTGGAAACCTCACACAACCTTTTATACCTTCACTTGTTCTTGACCGATCATCAGATAGTCCTTCATCTCTTGCTTCACTATTCTACTGAATATTCTCATTGGACTCCCTTGTCTTCAATTTCTCCTAAGATCTTGCTATCTCAGCATTGATCTGAACAGGTTTCAGATTCAATTTCTCCTCCTCAACGAACTTTAAAGCTTGTTCATCTCCCTGTGATGTACCTGCAAACATACACAACTCTTTAGTTTTAAAACCACAAGACTTTTCAGTGTTGGTTGCTTTCTCAAGCACTTCCCTTTGAACAGATCTGCATGTGGAATCTTTAAATTCCATCCTTGACTAACGAAATTTGAGTTCCTCTTTCTCTGTGGAACCTGTAATCACCTCACAAGTGTCAGATTCAAAAATACAAGACTTTACATCATCCAGCTGATCTGGACTTTTCCAATACCTCAGGAGATCATCAATAATTTTCTCTTCAGCAAGACAAAATTCTTGCCACCTTAAGTCTTCATCATGGTTCATAAGATCCTTCAGAGACCTATATTCTTCACCTATACTTTTTTCTGCTTCACAACCAGAAACTTCTTTTCTCAACTCAGCTGCTATGAGTTCCTCTTTCAATAAGGCAGTCTCCTTTTGCCTCAACCTTAACCGTAATGGTTGCCATTTTACTCTCTTCTTCATGAGCCAACCAACTCTCTAGCTTTCTTCTATCATCAACTTCAGTATATTAAACTGTTCTCTAATCTCAGCTACCTTTTTCCAATATTCTACATCAGTTAATTTCTGCCTCATGCCATTTGTCTTGACATCTTATTTCTCTTTTCTGTTGTGGCCTCTCTTAGAACCTCTGCAATCTATGCTAGGACTATCAGTAGTCATGTCTTTCTCCACTATTTCTTCACTCACAAGCTGCACTAAGCCTCTGCAACAACAAGCTCTCTTGCTGCCAGTCACCTCACCAATCCTTTCCTCCGGATCTGGGCTTTTGGAAAGTACTGGTTCTCCTTCTACTGGAACCTTTTGAGCACTCTCTTCTGCTCTCTCTAGGCTTCACTCTGCAACTTTTCAAGAACACATATGTTATTCTTTCATCCAACCTCTATTTGGAATCCTCCAGGTTCTGCCACACTTCCTTCTTCACCTAGAATCCTCTGCTGAACTCTTTTATCACTACTCTCAAAGCTGTGATCTGCTTTTGCTGAGATTTCTTCAATTTCCTGCAATCTAAATTCTGCAAACAATTCTTCAAACCAGAGTTAAACACTTCTCATCAACTCACCTTCTCTTGAGAACACTGCAATTTCTCTCCCTATCCAACCTTTAGTTTAATATCAAGTTCACTGCCTTCACCATCAAAACTCTGTCTGTACTTTCTGCAACCATAATTCTTTCATCATAATTTCAAAGTTAGATTTAAAATTATTTTACCTGCAAGATTCCTGCATGATCTTGTTCTTCATTCATTTCTAAACTACAAATCCTGTTCACTGCAAATATGTCTCTGCTGCACATCAGATTTAAAAATCTGATCTTCCCTCTTCTCTCATCACACCTTCAAATTTAATAAAAAAAATCCTTTTACTTAAAACAGAGCCTTTCCAGCTCTAATACCACATGATGGCATGCCTTCTTACTAACCCACATTTGCACTCTTGTGTATATAAATGCATTCAATTTTCTTCCCCAAATAAATCCACAATATGGGCAAACGCACAACACTTATCAACCTAGAAAATTCAAAAATATATCTGCAAGCTTTAATATCTCAAATCTAAGATTAAATTAAATTCTCTTGCATATAAAAACACCTACACTTAAGTTAGCACTCAATCCAATTTCCAATCTGGGAACCCTTGATAAAGCGGAATTTCATTTCTTCTCTATGGTTATAAACCCCATAGTCAAGTTCATTCATGAGTATTAAACATTCGACTTTGTTATCATTCAATGAAAATCTCGGCCTCACACATATTTATATCTATGTGATAATGCTTTACCAACCCATCATATATATTTGAATTAATTATTTTGAGTTACAACTCGACCCAAAATTACAAACTCTTATGTGGGAGTCCTTAATTTTTAATCTTCAAATAGGTTACTCTCACCTTTAATAAACCTCATAATTACCAACTTCATGGAGTTACTACTCCAGCCTTTGGCTCACACCCATTGGTTTTATTTCAGAAACTCAACTTTATAATTAAGCCCGAAGGCTTATTATAGTGTTGAATTATGCGAACATCTCAACTCCAAATTTTGAAGGGTTGATTTAATACCAATGCATATTAATCAACAATTATCATATGGAACCTCCGCCCCTTAATTAGCTGCCACCGTATATAAATATCCACACACATATAACTCTGACTTTGATTAAAAATCAACCGCCAACAATAAACAACATTTGGGTCCCACAACAGCTTACAACATGTACCTCATTATCCTTCACGCATCTTCACGATGCGAACGTCGTCGATCATTCGGAGGGCACCATCGAATGGATATTGCAAAAGTTTTCAACCCGTGACTTAGCTCCCCAAAATTTTTCGAAACTCGTGGTTTCCAAATAGCACTTCAGCTACGTGTTGAGCACTGGAACATATCGCATTTTTTTTCAAATACTGCTTAATGCTTTTAAATTGTGCAAAAACCACCAGTATAGGATCTCAAAACTGCTTCACTATTCAATTGCTCAAGGTTCCGTTATGCCTTCACTCCAGGTTTCTTTGCAAGGTTCCATCACTCTGTTGCCTTCAATTTCACTTTGTTCCTTGACTTCGCACTCAACAATGCCATTTCTTCTTCCCGCGGGTTCGTTGATCCACCATGTCATTTACACGATTTCTACAATGACATTGACCCTCAGCAGGTCGACTCCTCATCACTGGTCAATGATTCAGTGTTCTACTTCTGATTATTCAACAAATATGAATCCGTTCTACCGTTTGTACTTGCAGTGAACCCCACGAGGTTCTCACCTTCTGCGTCTTCAATTCAATAGTTCATTGGTCCTTTAAACCTCTCCTTACACACTCAAATAAAGTGGATTTTCATTCCACCTTCAAAAGCGCTTTCCATCAAAACACAAAAGTGTATATTCCATATCAATTGATAGAACTCCACTGTTCTTATCAATTCAATTAATAGCCAAAATTAGGGAAAATTTTAAGAACCCCCCTAAATTTATATATATAATAAATGGGCGATTCCCCATGATACATAGGAAAAATGGAAGGCGATTTTATTAATAATATAATATGTATATATAATTTTTTGGCGAATCTCTCATGAGATTATATTATCTTGTAAAATCATGGTGAATCACCAATACAAATGGCGAATCACTACAACAAAATGGTGAATCGTTGTCTAGTGCAGTTCGGGGTCTTGGTTCCAATGAAGATATGGTAGTTGAACCAGGATTAGAAGGAAGGAAGAGAACCACCGAGACCAAGCATGGAAAATGGTGACACTACCCATGCGTTCACGACTCCTTCACGCCTTTACTTCTTTGGTTTTTGTTCGAGTGCACATGTGATGATGAATCCTCGTTGATCTTGTGGTTATCCTTTCGAGCATATTACAAGTCTTCTTGAAATTTTAACAACTATTCCTCAATAACCTTGAAGTGCTCAAAACCTCTCTTGACTTTTAGCTGAGTCAAATTAGACTACAATAGTGTCCATGATAAGTAAGGAAATTTACTCAACTATACTAATGAAAATCCATACCTCTGGGATCGGGAGGCCAACCTTCAAACAGGTGATCATAACAGATGGGCAAAGGACCACATGGCTAGCTCAGGTGGCAGAGATAATGGCACATCGAGCTATCTGGTGGCTGCTAGGGTCTGCTGGCTGTCGGCTGAGGACCATCTAGGAGAAAAAATTTCTCCTATTCATACTACCCACAGGTGGTGGATAACAATTCCTTAGGAGGCCCATTTTAGACCTCAAAATTTCTATAATGTTTGTATGTGGTGCCGCAATATCTCGTAGTTCACATGTTGGATGATGATTATTGTTCTTAAGTGAATGAATGTCATCTCTCCCCTTAATATTTTTATATGGGGCATTAATTGACCTTTTTGGTGACGATGTCATAAGTCACTGTGCCCTTAGCAACATTGTGCTTCCTTGAATGGGGTTTTTGTTCATTTTGGAAGGATATAACAAGGACAAATCATTTGAGTGTGTCTTTTCCCCTAATTCAACTTCTCTTGTACTTTGATTTTTTGTCTTGGGATTACCATCCATATCACCTAATATGGATTTCTTGCAACTAGCCCAAAAATCATTCCAATTCCTTATGCCTGCATTCTGCCGCACACTATTACCGTCAAGTTCAAGAGATTGATCTCTTTTATTTTTCTCAGGAGGGTATATCCATGACAAGTCAATTGGATGTGCCTTCACCCATGCTTCAAATTGTTTTGTTTTTTTCTAGGTTTTTGTGACATTCTTCATTTTTCTTCCAAAAGTCTATGTACTCCTTCCCAAAAACCGATTCCGTCGGATCCATTTTTCCAATAACACCGCCAGGTTGGCACATTGGATCAGCTATTTACTTCTTCATGTGCCATGGCTCAATAGAATAACGCTATCTTTCTGGAGTTACTTATTTTAAGAATATCATTTTTAAGCCTTTTTATGAGAAGGATTCATGATGAAGTGTAACAGCTTGCACAATTTTTATGAAAGTAGCTTAACACATTAACCAAAAACTAGCTTGTATCAGAAGAAATTACATTCTACATGTTAAGTGTTTGATAAAATTTCACGTGGATAATAATTTAGAAAAAATATTTGAAGCCTACAAATGTTGTAGTAATGGATTAAAATTTTATGTAGAGTAATGAGAAAATGGTTGTAAAATAACGGATGAGTGAATTGGTTTGATGTAGAGAGAGTTCTATGGAAATTGGAAAAATCCAATCAACAAGCCATATATTATTTGTAAACAAGGGATTACAGCCCATTCATTCAACCAACATGGATCCTTCGCAAAAATTAAAGTATGGCCTCCCTTCCTAGTCTTGTACAAATATCACTATTTTTGGAATGGATACAAGGACTTTGTTCTTCTTGTAGCTCGCACAAAGAAACTTACTATGAATAGGATTCTAAGTCCAAACTAAGTTTTTCTAGAGCTATGGGGTTTAGTTAATTTTAATGAAAATATGAGAAGAAAATTGTTATAAATGATATCCTTGGTTGCAAGCTTTCATGCCAATGCCACCACTCACACAAGAGAAAGACAATCAAATCATGTTTTCGTATTATTTCTTGATTGTTGAAGCTCAGAAATCAAATATGTGGTAAAGGATTTATAGCCTACTATTAATGGTTTCCTATATGTAGTGAGGACACTCAATTAATATTTATTTCCTCTAACTAGATTCCTATTATTTTGGGTTGAGGACTACTTAATGGAGAATATAGCATATCTAATACATCCTCAACACTTCCATTATAGAGAATCCACTAAGGGTAAAATTATGTATCTTTGCAATTAACCAAAAACATTAAGAAGACATATATCCTTCAACTCATCCCTTACCCTGTGATTTTTTGGTTATATATCTTCCCATCAACAGTGGCCCACATAAAAATTTTCATCACTTAGACATCATTAATGGCTACCAAGTTGGTGGTGCATATATCTTAATAGGATGTGGCATCAAGGGGAATGGTGTGAGTTTAATTTTCTCAAAATGTAGTCCACCATTGTCACACCCATTCACTTAAGTCTCAACAATTTTTTTAATGCTCTACTATTCACAAACCATTTTCATTCCTCCCTCTTTCACACAGAAGACAAGAAATTAAATAAAACAATGTTTAATGGTAAATTGGAACAAATGTTTGATACATGATCAACTACATCAAGCATGAACATAGAAGCAATTATAGCCTAGATAATTTTCATCCTTTACTTAATAACCAACAATTTCCAAATGCTCATTTAGCTTGAGCTAGTATGCAATTTGTTCTCTTGGTTTCTTTTATTTTACCATTAAAAACAATTTTATCTTGAACACTTCAATATCTATGAATTTTTAATATATCATTCCAATAATAATAAGGAACATAACACTCAACTCAAAGGTAAAATACAATGTATTGTGCCACACATTAACAATTCAACAACTTGTAGAAGATTGTTATGGTTGTAGGTTCCCAAAAGAATTTTCCCACCAAGTCTACAGTAAGAAATGTAAAAACATAAATCGAATAAATGTCATTGTACATGTACTTTGTGAGTAGAATGTGTAGCACTCAATATTGTTGTGATGATTTGTTAGTTATGCCAATGAATAAGTAAAGGAATGGTGGTTGTGGGTTCATCATCCAAGAATCTAACTAGAAAGAAGAAAATAAGAAATGATTGTAGCGGGTTCATCATGCAATCCTCTTGTATTTATAGATTTTCTTGTGGGGGTTTTCCCTCCTTAATTAATTGAGAAGGGCTCATGGCAACCCCAACTTTGGGCTTTTTGCCCCAGCTGCCCCAAAACTTACCCCATGCTGCCAAAACATTGTGTAATTGGGGTTTTCCCCTTTATCAAAGACTATGGACTACGGGGATTGATAGGCTACTTTTTTCCCTGAGCAATTAATCCATAGGGGACATTACAAACACTCCAAGGTCATCATGTCTCGTCTTGGACACTCATATTTCCATGTCCCGAGTCATTGTGTCAGTTGACTTAGGCAACCAGTAATGAGCATTCTCTCGGTTACACCACCCTTATTATAGCACTAAGAGCCCCATTCTATAGATTTCCTTTATGACTTGCTTGAAAGTTGAAACTAATGTCCTAGTAAGTGCTAATTGTGGTTTTGATTTTCCAGTACAAAATCATAGACTATCACAAAAGTTTAAGATGTGGAAGAGGGCTAGGCTTCAAGATCTTTCTGCAACCTACAAACTCTTACAAGTTGTGTGATACTTTGTGCTGCAATATTATAGTCAAGATTTTCAGGTTGAAAATGAAAGTAGAAAACAAATTTCTAAGAAATCCGGATTACATAGATCAGAAAATTAGATAAATTTCAGGATTCCGTCATTTAATGATAGTATTATCTTTCTTGTAATTGAAAGAGAAGAAAAGATAGACTACTCTGATAGCGAGAGCATCATCCTTTGCCAGAGGAATTAGTAGATTAATATGTCTATACTAATTGTCAATATAATCTCATATAAGGATAAACATACAAAAATGTATCTATCAGCATTCTAAAATTTAAATAAGGTTATCACCTGTAGAGTCATTGTTCAGCTGCCTAGATGTCTGCACTTGTCCTCCCTTAATAGAAAATAATTGAGGCTCCACTTTTTTAGAAATCCTATATTCGTGAATGAATGGGTTCACGAGTGAAGTTCCAGCATTTCCCCGTTCTTGGTATGTCTCCTAATTTATTGCTTCATTGAAACTACACGAGTATTGGATAGCTGGAAACTTCATATGTGTGTATAAGGATGAAGTACATGTATATACCACAAATTTATTATCACAAACTGATCACAATCTTTCAAGGCCCAAAGAAGGGTTAGATGTTCAAAAATAGATTCAAGAGAAGTGTCAAATGTAGGCATATGATGCCAAATCAGAGGTAGAAAAGCAGAAAAAACTATAGCAAATTTTGTTACCAAGATAGATATCAATTTTCCTATCTTGATTCCACTTTCCTTTGGACCTTCTGGCTGCTGAAATTTCTTCCTGGTGTATCTTGATTTCCCCAGCTCAAAATTCTAGATTTTGGATGGGGTTGGATGGGGTAGGGCAAGTCTTTTGCTGCATATTTCTCCTCTACATTTCCAGTTGATGGGCAAAGCCAGATTTTGGAATAGGGTTTTTCCTTTGAACCCGTCTTTTCCATTGAAGTTGATTCAACTCCTGTGCCTTTATCTTTAGCTCTTAGACTTTTATTTTTGACTGCTTTGGTGTGTGAGTATCAGTTCATCTGATACTTGTTTGCCTAATCTTTGATCCTTTGAAGAATTTTGAAAGTGTCTCCTTGTTTCAAAAGAATTCTCCAGTTTCACTGCTGCATGCAGGGGAGGGGATCTACTTTCTTCCCTTGACTAAAGACTTAATTTAAACTATTGTCTCTCACTTTTTTGAGATCCTATGTAGGGGAAGGACCCGTTTTCAGGAAAATTTTGGTTTAGAGATGATTTTATTTAGAAAAATTCCAAGAATAGGTAATTTTTGCATGTATTAGCTACCGCTACAGACTATTTTAACACACTTTTTCTTGATGCTCTTCGTTTGTCAATAAGGATTACTGAGGATCACTATTTCATTGATAGCTTTCAGCACAACATTAATGATTAAATAAGCTCTTTTAATGATACCACAGTTGTGCATATTTGTTGTTACGACCCTTTGTTCCCAAAATTTTTTAGATCTCACCAAAATCCTCCTACACCTTATTCAACTTTCCACTTTATTTTCCATGGCAAACAATGCCCTATCTAATGCATAAGGCTTATGATGGGCCACACCATATTTAATGACGTGAATTTCTATCATACTTTATGACAATCCTGTTTCTTGTGTCACTTTAGTACAGGTGACATATCTGTCAGAGGTTGACCCAAACCAGGAAAAGCCATTTTGGGATCTTGTGCTTTGATGTGAGCTATTATAGGAAAGGTCCTGTTGTTAAAATTTTAGGTCATTAAAGTAATGGTCAAATTTTAAAATTTGTGTAGATGAAACAATTGTGTGTGGTGTAATTTGAGGGTCTATAAAATGGCAAGTCAATAAGATGACAAACTTGGCTACATATATGGTGAGAGAGAGATTATAGCAGTGAAAGGTCACTGGACAAATAGAGAGTCATAGGAATTGGAATCTTTAGTGTTAACAACTCTATTATATGTTCACGTGCTTCCAAATCCATTTTCTTTTGCTTTGTCTTTGTATTAAAATTGTCAGTGTCTCAATTCATAGTATTTTTGTCATATTGAATGATCTAGAATGGCATTCAACAACAAATGATTCATGGAAGAGATGAATCCCTTTCCATCCAGGAGAAACAGTTTTTCACCCAGCCTAGTGAGCGACATCAACAAGAAGAAATACTTTGCTAGTAGATATCACAAGTACAATGGCTCAAGAAGGAGAACACAACTCGAAATTCTTCCATAACTCGATGATTCGACATTGGAATTGTAATAGAATTACTCATCTCAAGAACAATCATGGTAATAAGCTAACTTCTTGTCAACATATTGAGCACAAACCAACAAAATGTTTCTGGTCTCTCCTCTCAAAACTCAAATAGGACGGTTTCACTACCATTCACATGATCACTAAACACATCCCCTAATTAGTCTTGAAAGAACACACTGCTAGTCCCATGAGGCCCATCACTTTAATATATTTCAAATTGACTGTCATGGATATGCCTGCCAAAAAATATCCAAATCCTGATGTTTTCACCACAAATTTCTTCCACCACATTTGGTTCACCATTAAAAATGAGGTCTAGGCATTGAAAGAAAAGTTACACTAAATCTGAGGTGCCTTTCCAACCATAAATTATACCTTCATCACTCTAATTCCAAAAGAGGACAAAGCACTCAATCCCTCCAAATTCCAAGCTATAGGTCATTGCTATGTTATTTACAAAATGAGATGAGAGGGGTGCACTAGCTGTAATACAATGATTGCATCTTGTAGATCTAGTCACCTCTTAAGGTTTCCATCTCACATGGCTACGAGATCTAACACTGGTGGGTTTTTTACAATCAAGGGCTCTATACCTTGGCTCACTGAGGTTTTTTACTTTTCAACTTCCACTAGATCTACTCCCTTCAACCACCAAAAAATTGTGACATGCATATTTTTTCACTGGTGTGGCTGATTACAATCAAACTGCAAGATGCAGAATTTTGGCTCCATTTCCACATTGGGTTCATAATACTGATTTTGTGCAATATTGTAGGTGTTATTCCCTCAAAAGGTTTTCCTTCCATACATATCAAAGCCCTATCTTGCAAGGTAATTTTTTCCTTGCCTAGGTACTAGATTGAAGCTTACCATCAAAGACCAAATTTTTATGCCATTTCTGAATTGGTATCATAATAGTATTTTGAAAAGTATTGAGGAAGTTATGACTATTTTATGTTATGATTTTGTTCAAACTCACTTGGATTTGCAATCCTCGTGGAAAAGGGATATCCATTGGATGTAAAATAAGCTTTTTTTTTTACAAAATCTAGATCTACTTGTGTTGCTTCATGGCATAGTGAAAGTCATAAAATTAGATTTTTTGTGAAAGATCTAGCATGAAAACAAGATGCATTTGCACAACCACCACATTTGGGAAACCATGATGGTCATGTTCAAGACCATGTAGCATGTTCTCCAACCATCATTGGTCTCTAATCAAGAGATCTTAATCCTATGACTTTTTTTGTAATGTCAATGATCTTTATTTTGCTCCAATATCTTCTATCTCACCTAATATTCTTCTTACTGACCCCTACATTCTCAGTAGCATCATAACACTTTGAGTGTTATTATTCATTAATTTTTGTACCTCTTGAATTGGAATTGTGTTAGGTAGCTATATAACAACTTTGAGTTTTCTTCCAAGTCTGGGTAATTGTCTATGATTTATTGCACATATGCAAGTCTTGAAAGCATGAGAATGTGCAAGAATAAACTCTTGGGATAAATACCCATTTTATTATAAGGGCTTATCTTATGTTGATGTCATAATGTCAGCAAGTACATTTGTAGATAGCTTTACACAAAGACAGTGTCAGCAAGGACTTTTGTAGATAGCTTGACACAAAGACAATGTCAACAAGGACATTTGTTAGTGTGCATCTTGGTGTGCATTTGTGGCTTCTTCAGCACAAGCGTACACCACAGTGATGATTTGGTTCTATGCTTGTGCTGAGGTGAGACATGGTATTTTAATAACAATGTTGTTGAATTTTTGTAGAACATAGTTTAGATTTTTATCATCCTTGTTGGCATGCGAAGGTTTGTTAGACCTTGTATATTCTCATGTTGTATATGTATTGGTTAATTTAGTGAAACTGGCACCTCCCCATTGGCATATTTTGATCACCAAATTTCCAAATGCTATAAAACGGTTGAGCAAGGTTGCAGTGAGTGAAATCTAGTGTTTTTGCTGAGGCAAACACCATGCTTCTTTCAAGTAAAATGTCTAATGTTGCAATCCTTAGGGTACTTAAGGACTTGAGCTCTCTTGCTTCCTAACTTAACAAGGAAAAGGATTATTAGGTACTACCTTATAAAGATCATGATGAAAGTGTCATTATAATCAAGAGTCAAAATTTAGCTATTTAACTTCTATGGAAACAACTGGGTCTCTGCATTAGTAAGATAGAAAAAATGGTCATCTTCATTGTCTACTGTACCTGTGTCTTCTATTTCTAATGGATTTTTACTCCCTCTGCCACCATATATTGACATATTCTTTTGTAATATGTGAAAAGTTGCAACCTCATCAATTGACACTTACCCAGCTAGAATACACCAGTGATGAGATAAAATCAGTGCAAGTTCATCTCATTCCTTAGTGCTCAAGATCAAGGCCCATTGATTACACATAATCCAAGGGACTATCCTTCACTTGACAAGTCAAACAGCCAATAAACCCAAGGCAAAAATATCAAGGTGAGGCCACTTGTGCTACATTATTAGATTGACTTGGTAAACTGATATCCTATTGCCTGTTCAGATTGTTGGGTGTTTTTTTTTTTATTGTACAGACTTTAAACACGTGCCCAACCCATTTCCTTGTAAGCACTACTAAGCATAGGATGATAGTATGGGAATTTTCCTACATTGGATTCCAGCTAGTTATTTCCTTTGCTTTTAGGCATATGGAAAGTTAAGTGCATTCTAGGGGAATTTGATTTCTTATTTCTTTGTGTCAAGCTATCTACAAATGTCCTTGCTGACATGGTGACATCAACGTAAGAGAAGTCCTTGTAATGAAATAAGTATTTATCCCAGGAGTTTATTCTTGCGCATTCTCATGCTTTCAAGGCTTGCATATGTACCAGAAATCATAGACAAGTACCCAGACTTGGAAGAAAACTCAAAGTTGTTATGTAGCTACATAACCCAATTCCAATTCAAGAGGTACAAAACTCAATGAATAATAACACTGAAACTGTTATGCTGCTACTGAGCTCCATTCTGTAGAAACAAAGATCTCAACGAGTTAAAACTCAATTCATGGACCATTGAAGGGATAGATTCAGCATTCAATATTACAATGAGAATATATGAATTACACCAACCTTATCTATGCATTCCCAGAGTACCTGTATTTCCCAGCGACCTTTTGTCCAATGTCTGAATAATCTGTGTTAAAAGTATGGTTTTAATTTTAAGTACATTTATATATTGATACTTTTGCAATCTACAATGACATCACATGTCTAGATCAGAACCATAATATCATAGATGAAGGCCCAACCAAGATAAGGAACACAATAACCAAAATGGATATATCATATTTTTAATCGGCTTTGGATGGTGAGGAACTACATTTTTTATTTCCCAACAGATGATTGTAATGTTAAACAAGTATCTAATCTTTTTCATCCAAGAGTTCTATATTATTAGTATAAAATGAGCCAAAGTTAATTCTGAAAATATTATGAGAAGATAAAATCCCAAAGCGTGACAATTCATTTCCATCAGTAGCGTACTTAAAAGGATTCTCGAGATTCTCAGGATCATGCTTGCTGACATCCCAATGCCAAGAATTGTCGACTATTACTGTTGCTGTAGGATGAACTGCTAAAGATGTGTCACTGAAAAATTCTTTAAACTGATGCCTTTTATCCACTACTGATTGTTCTAGAATTTTCCCATTGCTTTTGTGTTTTAATTCTTCTAGCAGAGACCGTGATTCTACATTGTCAATACCTTGAAAGTTCAAGTCAGAATCTCTTACATATGGTAGTAGAAATTCTGAGGCTAAAGGCTTGTGCTCAACCACGTTCTGAAGGGATGTTTTAGGAAACTGTTCCAGTGACATTACAGTAGCTTTCATATTTCTATCAATATCCTCATCTGTCATTATAATATTCATTTGTGCAGATTTGTTTTTTCTAATATCTGTATCCAAAAACCTTATTTCATGTTCACTTATACGTGGGTTTGTAATGCCATTATTTTGTACCCGCTACAGTTCCCCTGCTTTTGTAAATCCTGTTGTCGGGCTATCTGCAAAACTCTGCTCTTGATCATAAATAAATAGTTCCCTTGAAGATTGCAAATCTAAATTATGATATGAGGTTTTTTCAAGGCCTTTAGAACTTGGGCCTTTTCTTTCCTTTTCAAGTTCCCCATCTTTATGAATTTTGGAAACTTCACTGATAGGAGGAGGAATTTCAGAATCTTCAATTCTCACATGTTCTACACTACTCTTTTCTTGACAATTGATCATGCATTTTGTCACTTCAGGATGAAAATTATCTACAACAATTGACTCGATTAAGGGTGCAGAAGATGGGTGTTCAAGCATCTTCCCTGTTTCTAGTCCATATTCCAAAGATTGAGGGTCTTCTTTCTAACTGAGAATAGATCCTGTAGAATTTTTTGCATGGGACCACCCTTCACCACAAATAGAAGGGTGTGCCACATCATATATCATATCTTGTTCGAAAATAGAAACCTTTTGTTTTGTATTGCCAGAAACTTGATGACCTATTTGAAATAGTTTGTCTGCACATCAAGGCAATAAATTATATAGATTTCTCAAAAATAAGTCAAAACCTTTCCAATTTACTCTGATATTCTTCACCTCAACCAACTATTTTAAAGATTAGAGGACAAGCTACTAATAATACTTTAACTTAAATCATTATTACTATTGAAAACTCAAAATTGTAATTGAGAATATACTCATATCTAGGTCAGTGGCATGCCAATTAGGAAGCAGCAATTTCATTTATCAGACTGGTATCCTAGTAAAATCATTTCATTTGTCTAGCTACTGTTATTCGATGGCATTGATTTACTCAACTTCCTTTTAGGTGTAAGCATAAATAAGGGTTTCTTGTACATGATAGGCAAGGCTCAATCTAATGAGAAGTAGAAATATGGAGTTTATCTCAGAATAGTTTTAACTTTTCAATTATGCAAGTGAAAGAGTTTTGATTGATTTGAAAGTACATACTACCATTATATGGAAAAAGTTGTTATCATAATATACTTTTTGCAATAATGTAACATAAGATGGATTTTCCAAAAAATGTAATAATAATAGAAAATGAAGAAATCCAAAGCCTGAAATAGAGGCTTGGCTTTTATGATTTCAGCTCTATTCCTAGCACAATACGGATATTTCCAGCACGACTATGTATTTAAAATTATTATTTACTTATGGCAAAAGTTATTTCTTACAGTTTTATGACATGTCATTAAGGGAGAACCTCTTGGGTCAGCTACTAACAATTTCAGGAAACTAATGGCCCTAAAGATTACTCTCCAAATTGCTAGAGAAAAGGAATTACAAATATGCATATTTATGGTGATTCCTATCAATCAACTGGATGAGAGGTGTGTTCTCAATGAAAAACTATACTTTTTTTCCACCTTTTCAAGACATCAAAAAATCTTCTAGCATACTCGCTCATCCCTCTTTCCCGCATGTTTACAGGGAGTAGAACCATGAAGCAGACAGACTCATGAAAGTTGAAGTGGAAATGGATAGAGGATATTGAATTTTTTTTTAAAAGACTCTAGAAGGCTCCATAGAATATTTTCACACACACGGCCTCAAATCTAATTAGAGACTAACTATGGATGTTTTCTCTTTTTTGCACAGGAAACCCTACAGTTATGAATTCCTATCAACACTATTCTAACAGTATTTTTTTATAAAAATAGTATATGATCTGATATTGAAAGATCTTGGGCTGATATGATTTCTACAGGATGACCTCATCTCAAATATAGATGTTTTCTATCTTCTTAACATTTTTGATAATTTTTGATGTTCTCTTTTGCAAAACAGTTTGATACCCCTATTCTTTTATGAGAGAAATTTTGGGCCACAAGCCACAGGAATGCCACAAGCATATGCAGTTGTAATTTTGTATATACAATAAAATCACTTGCTTCTTTCTTTGGAAAAAGAAAAAAAAATCATGAAGAGCCAACTAAGATCAAGGAATTGTTTTGCAAGTACCTACAGACCATGCCATGGAGATACTTAGAAAGTAGAAACCTTTTGTATTTCTCTGGTGGAGAATACTGGCATCATAAACAGATCTTTTCTCTTCATCACAAAATAGGATAACACATCCTGTTAACAGGGGAAAAAACTTCAGTGTTTGGCTACGCAAATGCCCAAGGAAAAATCTGTGAAATCTTGGAAGTCAAATTACAGTTATTGTGCAAGTACTAGAAGACAAGATATCATTACATTACTTTGCTGGCTAGAATATAGTTCATGAACGAACTAGGAAATCTAGAGTGACCATTTGAAGGATTTTACCATAATATCCTCATAGAGTTCTATGATGAGTTAGTTGGGCAAGTTACGTCTTTATCCCTTTTATCAAAGCAAATCTCAATCAATGGATGATCAGATTTCTTATGCATTAACTGGGACTTATTTCATGTTCATAATTGTAATTTGTATATACTAGAGAATTGATGGGTTTAAATAGCAATGGAATTCTCCAGTGACAGTAGGCAGGCTCTGCATGAAGGTTTGGATATATTAGCTACAATCTGGAAGTAGAAGATTGGAAAGTATTATATATGCAAGCAAAAAGAGACCAATGAAAACAAAGTAAAAATATAAACAAAAAAATTCTACTGGTGCAAATCCCAAATCTACTTATGGGTTTTCTGCTATGATATATGCAAGCAGAGAGAGGCCTATGAAGACAAAGTAAACAATTAAATTATAAGGTCTGAATACTGATAATCCCAAATGTAATCATAGGTTTTCTTGTCAGCAGACACTATAGTTTTCTCAGCTAAAGGAACTTTGATCTTTGACTCATCTGAATTTTCTCCCTTCGAAGATGTTTGTTCCAAAATTGATGCAATACCTACTTCCTTCGAACTAATTCCCAAGTCATTCTCCTGTGTGACATGCATTGGAATTGTAGCTAGCATTTTGAAATTTCTTGGTTGTTCAGTATAACTTGTATCCTATGCTTTCACAACTGATTTTTTTACTTCGCCCAAAATACTTTGTCATTCATCATCAATTCCAATGTGTTGTTTAACTCTGTAATTCATGATTTGAAAGCCAAGTCCATCAACATTATTACTAGATTCTGGATGTACTTGAACAATATATGGACTAGAGTCCTCTGGAACATGCAGAAATATATCTATCTGGTTATTCTCACTTTTTAGTTCAGGATAATCTAACATTGTATGAGAGTCTTTAACTGGAAATTCTTGAGGCCCAATGTCTCCAATGATAATGTGACTGCTGTCTATATCCAGCACCTCCTTGAGAAACATATTTTAATTCTGTTCAAAACTAAACCAATCGTGTCCTTCAAAATTATCTGAATGGTTTACAGTAATAGATAAATTCAATCCATGTACCTCATCACCCTCTTCAAAGTTGAACCAATCGTTTCCTTTAAAATCATCTGAAGTTTTTGTAGTGATAGATAAATTCAATCCATGTCCCTCATCACCTAAAACTGATTTAGTAGCCTCCTTAGGATTTTGATAAATTTTACCTAAATCACTTTCTTTTGCTTCAGGAATATTTAAAATCGCATTAGGAGCCCCCTGTTTTGGACCAGCTTTCCCAGGATCAACTTCACTTGATTTTATATTAAGATTGCTTATCTGAAAGTCGGATGTCGATGCTGAATTTTGTGTTTGAAGTGAAATAAGATTTTTTTCAGCAGGCGTACGCTTCTGGTGATCTATAGATAAAATTGGGTGAGATCAGAATGATTCTGATCAGACTTTAAAAGTTGTAGACACCATATAGATGCATGTATATAGTGATTATAGTTGCATTAAAGACTACAAGAGCATCACTTGCAACCCACTTGGGCTTAATTCATTCAAACAAACTTAAGAACTAAACATCAAATTGATCTCTACTAGTAATTTAATATATCCCGATACGTATACCTAAAAAAATTGTTGAATAAAACATTCTAATACAGGATTTCGAGCTGGAAAAACTCCTAACCTGTTGCCTTATGTTCATCATCTATTGACTCTTCGTCTGATGAACCTCCTTGAGTTTCTATGTCCCTTGAAGCGATCAGCGGAAAAACCCTCTATTTTTCCACAATGCTTCCTATGGTTCCTCCGGTGCTTAGCATTTGGATTTGGATTAGCATAAGTCCACCCACACCGATGGCAAACCCATTCACCATGAGACTCGTTTGCATGATGGTTCTCGGTCCCTGAAAAGTGCTAGTCAATACACCCTCCAAAAATGTATCATTTGCAACCAAAGGGCCAACACCCCTGCTCAAACTCCTCCTCGCGACGCGGGTTTAGCTCCATGGCACCAGGGAAATGGCTCTAAATCTAGCTACCGTGGTCTGTCTCCTGGAACCATTTTACCTCGTCAATGTGTGCAGCAGCCAGCTGTAGCCTGCCATCGTTCCATGCATCTAAATCTTGTAAGTTTCCAGTTCCACCTCTATCGATCTCCACCTCCATCGATCTGGTAGGTTTGCACATCCAACATTCAACTTCCACGCCCCTTCCAAGTCCCAACCACCTCTCTGAACCAGTAAATTCCGGTCAACTAGTGAAAAAATGGGGCGAATCACTCCAACCTTTCCCTTCGATCCTGTAAATCCAGAGTGAATGCCATTGAAATCTGCTCCAAACAAAGAAAATCGGGAGCGAATTCCATTTTTCCAGTTTTATGGGCATTGATTTTAGTGGGATAATATTTAATAATTAATTATTTTTAAAATAATTACTGGGCTAAATTTATAAAACTATAGAAAATGGGTTTTATATAAAAAATTCGCTCTATTAAAATTTAAAATCCCTTAAAATTCGCCTTTTGGGCTAAAATTCAACCTTCTTCAATAGGATCGATCCTTTTAGTGATCAATCTTTCTCCAATGATATGAATGCAGATTTATATTAGTTCACTATTTTGCACAAGGTCACAATTTCAACCCATAACACAGAGGTTCACACTTTCCCACCGAAACTCAATTATTCCTCATACAAAATTCGATCAAGAATACATGTAAGCCTCACATAGAAATTAAAACAACTTCCTCTTCAATATATACAAATATAATAAATTACAAAAGCATCCACTTACAAGCTTATCGTTTGGCCAGATCTTCAATTCGATGGCCTTCTACCCTTACTGTAATGCCTCTTGAACCCCTCTCCTATCTTCCTGTAGGCTTTCATTTATACTAATTAATACTGAATCAGTTCAGCTTCCTTAACAGTTCAAAAAATACTCTTAGAATTCTCCAAAGTCCTAAAGTTAGACTCACTTCCTAAAATAACTGAAACTGATCCTAATTCGACTATCTCTTCACATTCCTAACTAATCACCTTCCTCTCATGTCCTCTAATGGTTAGAGAAAATTTAAAATTCCTCACTTTTTTATTCAAAATACTAATAATTACATGAGAATTTAAAAACACAAGACCCCTATGTCTACTTAGATACAAAGTGTTTTATTGTGTCTAATGCCCCTGCATCAGATTGTCCCTTGAGAGGGAGCTGGATTTTCATGCAGATGAGGAACTCTTGGTTCCTAAGGATAAACCACAAGATGTGGAGTAGCCACAAGTGGAGGATCATGGAGTGGCATAAACCACTCAAGTAAAGACCTCCAAGAGGGGGAAATTTTGAGCCAGATGGGTAAAGGGAGTACATGCAGCTATACCTCCAAGTGTGAGGTCGGGCGATGTGAAAAATTAATCCCAGGGAGAAATTGGGCAGGGTTCATTGAGATGGTGCATCTCATGGATCAAACCTGGGTACGAGGAGCCCATAGTAAAACAATAGCATGAAGGATCGGTTAGATTGATGTAGTCAGATGTGAGGAAGACAGAAATTAGAGTGACAAGTTTTGGTATTGGAGAGCAGATCAGAGTTTGGAACAGTGTAGAGTGCATGGATGCAGATGTCAATAGCACAGAGAGTCTAGTAGACATGTGCAGTAGCTAGCAGCAGTCAGAAGACTCTAATGACAGATGCATTATACTGATTCATTTTTTTGGAGGTTATTCAGTTTCAGAAGTGTTTCATGTGTGAGAAACACTAGAGAAGTGTTGCATGCAAGAGTTGCATGTGCGAGAAACACTAGAGAAGTGTTGCATGCAACAGTTGCATGTGCGAACAACATTAGAAAAGTGTTGCATGCAAGAGTTTCATGTCACATGTAAGAGTTTCATGTCGCATGCAAGAGTTGCATGTGTGCATGCAAGGACATTCCAAGGTACTGTATTAGGACAGATTGATTCCTTTCTTATTGAGAGGGAGTGTTGAAATTTCCAATAAGAAACAGTGAAATTGGCATCCAGAAACAAGATGACAAAACCTACACTGGTGTGGGACCACAGGTCATGTAGTGGTGGGTCCTAGTGATACATTAGTGCACAATTCAATTTATTTAATAAATTGTAAATGTGTCAAATTTAATTTTCCCTTAATTAAATTGGACAATATAATGTAATGTTATCTCATAATCACTTGTAATTGTTAACTGAGTTTGATAGACTCAGTTAGCTCATGAAATTCGAGTTGAGAGTGGTTGGTGAGGCATGTAGAGTGATTCTATTTTTTTTAGAGTCCAAGTTGCAGTTAGTGTATTATTTTAATGCATGATAAATCAGTTAACTCAATTAATTAAGTTAAAATCAGTTTAACTGGTCGTAACTGATTGTTGCACTAGTGAGAGGTCAAGTTAATTAAATCATATTTAATTCACATGGAGTGATGTGTCAAGTGACTGATGATTTACTATTTATATTTTCATGCATGTCAGTTCCCATGGAGGCCCAATTGAGACAAAGGTTAAAGGGAAGTTGACTATCAGTTGTGTTATTAGAAAACTGCCTAGATGTAATTAAAACACCACAGGATTGCCCATGATACTAGCACAGTTGAGAAACGTTGAAGTTATTAAGGAATAGGGATTGCATTCCTCATGAATTATGTGAGTAAGGTAGGCTGAGAAGAGGCTAATAATTGGCTAAGTACTAGCCCAATATTTTTCAGGTTAGTGTGAGACAGTTAGCAGAGTGTAGCAAACTCTTGTGAGAAGAGTGCATTTTAATTGTTTCATGATTCCTTGGTGAATATCAAATAGAATATAGAGGGGTTTTGAGCAGCAATATTTCCCCAGGAAAATATCTATGTTGTGGTTTTAGTTTCTTATTTCTTTACTTTTTTTATTGGTGATCGTGTTTATTTTCTGCAATTGATTTGTAGAAGGATTCAGTATCTTGCTTTAGTACATTGCTTGATCAGATTGAATCCATTGATATACATATGTTTGTATAATTTATACAATTAGGACATACATTATTGTGGCTAAACCCAGATGGTTTCACACTATCCTACACTTATGTGCCTTTTTTCACTCTTTACCTTATGGAAAAGTCTGAAACCTCATTACCTTATGCATCAACAGTCTTAGCTGCCATGCCAGTGTGGCCATTCCTACTCTCTGTCCATGCCTCTCACTTCTTCCTCAGGCATTCCAACAGTTTCTTCCATGGCTCCTTCTAATTTCCCGAATATTTGTGTGCCTGCACCATCTTCTATGTCGACTATGGTACCTCAACCTAGTCAACTGGTAGGTCCAGGAATTTTTTCACCGAGTTTTTCCCAACCCACCATTCTTATTCCTCAGTTAGGGACAGTTTCTTATGGAAATATGTGGGGGGATCATTAGTTGTTTGTAGTCGGCTTGGGGGAAATGTAGCTTCTAGTATGTTTTAAGCTTCGGATAATTCTCTTTTTGGAGGGACACCACCTCCCAGTACTTTTACTGGAGGGGATAGTTTACCTGGGGGTAACCTCACTGCGATTACTATCTCCCACATAGGTTATCCTCCTTATGTAAATCATATTGTGCAAAGTGGTACTTATTTTAACCTAGGGTAGAAACCCATAAGCAGTCATGCATTTGGGGTTCCATATCTCTCTGGAGGTTTCTACCCTTGGGGGCAACATCCATCTACTAGTTATGTTGGCTCGCAACAACCTTTTTTTGGGGCGAACCCTTTTCAACACCAGAAAGTGCATCCATCTAATCCTTATATGGGAGAATGCATGGTTGATTAGGGGCTTATCCTACCTATGACCCATTTAGTCAAATCCACAATCCATTTTTATCTTCTCTCAATTTACCAGATTTGGCCAAATTGAATAATGGCCCCATCTGTCATGATCCCTCATGGCCACCCATGCTGACCAAGTTAACGTATATATTCCCAAGTTTGAAGGGAATCCTGGGGAGAATCAATCAACTCACACTACCACATATCATGTATGGTAATCATATAATTATTTGGTGGATTATTTTCTTAAAATTTTCTTGTTCCAGCGAACGTTAACCGTGAATGTCGCAAAATGGTATATCCAGTTAGACACTACATCCTCCAATGAATTTTCTTATTTAGCTCAAAATTTCTTGACACATTTCTAGTTGTCTACTCATTATGATCTGGACTTTGACCTCTTGTCCAAATTTAAACAAGACGATTCTACGTTAATTTATGATCACATTCATGAGTGGAATCTTCGGAAGAGGTTAGTGACAACTAAGTTACCTAATGAAATTTTACGTAAATGGTTCATTCAATCTCTTTGACCTCATATTGCCAAATATGTGTCCATGTATTGAGTTGTTACTGAGGAACAAGTCATATTAGCTGCCCAAAAGTTGGGCCTTATCTATTCCCAGTCAGGTGTGTTATTCGAAGTGTTTCCAAATGCCCCTAAGCCTTCTATTGACCCACCTAAACTTGTTCCTGGCCCACATGTCGATGATGTGATTGGGCTTGTTTTACTATTCCATGAGCCAACTTGATGCCCAAATTAGGCAATTTCTTGTTACATCTCAAACCCCAGCAAGTGTGTCTGGCTCTGCTAAAGCACCCCCTCCTAAGAAGTCCACTAATGTTCTCACAATGAAGTCCACTCAACCAAAGTACAACCCCCAAACTGGTGGTAAGAAAAAAAAAAAATAATAAGATAAATAAATAATCAAACAAAAATGCTCAGGGGTCTTAAACCAATCCTTAGAGTGAGGCTATGGGCACCAATGAGCGTCGTCGAAAATTTAATTTTCCCTACAAAATTTTCCAAGGCGATCACCTTACCCATGAGTGTCCTAAAATGGATGAGGTCCATAGGATTATTTCACCACCGTCTACTCAACAGCCTACTGTTTTGACTCATCTATTCCATACACAACCTTAGCAACAGATGGTTACTCAACCCGCTCGACCACCGCAAGGGGGAAATGAGGGGTCCTCTTCTCATCCCCCTCACAGTTCATCTGTCTTCATGTGCAAGGAAGATGAAATGTGACTGCACAAACCAAATCATATGATGTCATTGAGTCATTCATCTTTCTAAGGACTCACCAGCTCCACCTAGTTCCACTTGGACCTCTCACTTTGGATAAGCCTTTGAAACATTTCTATCAGCCCCCTAAGGGTTTTCTCTGTAAGATGACACACAATCCTTCTTCCAAGGGTACTCATCATTACAGTATTGTTGAAGATCTTCCCCGGGCTCCTTGTGCCATGTCTTCCTTGGAGGTCTTGCAAAGTTGTCCTCAGCAGTGTAAATCCTTGTTGTCTACTATTGGTGGAGTTGATTTGTCTGACTCTAGTCTCATCGCTTTCAATTCCGACAAAGATGACCCTTGCCTCTCCCACTAGATTTCTTTTCAAATCATTGTGCAGACATTTTAGAAGAATATCCATCACACTCTGGTGGATGAGGGCTCTTACACATGTTTCATGTAAATATCCTGTTGGAAGGCTCTTGGCTCTTCGGAACTCGCCTCGTCCAACACCACTCTCCAAGCCTTTGACAGTCATAATTTTGCACCCAACAGGGTCCTTCCCCATTTTTCCATCAATTTAGGTGGGGAAACTGTGTATGTTGAGGTTGAAGTTGTTGATGCTCCTTTGGACTATAACCTGCTCCTTGGTCATATTTGGTTATATGTGATGACCATAATTTTCTTGTCTGTATTTCATGTCCTTTTATTTCCCCATGAAGAAAATATTGTCACTATCAATCAACTTGACTATTTTGTATCGTCAGCCCATATTTCCACCACGGGGAATTATGTACCATTGGTGGGATACCACCCTATTCAATTTTAGAGTGTTGGCGTTGTACTTTTTAAAAGTTATACTCTTATGGGGGTTTTTCCTCAACTCCCTCCACCCAACACTCCGTCTACTCCTACCACTGCTCCAATGCATATGATCTCTTCGAGAACCTGTGGATGCCATAGATCCCCTGATCTGTGGGTGGTGTCACATGTTATTATTGAAGATGATCAACCTAGTGAGCACCCTCTTCCACTTGTTGTGGAAGATATTGTCCCTTCAGTAGTCCCGTCAATACCTCTTGACGTTGGTCAGGAACTCCATCATAATGTGGATTATGATCAAAATCCTCTACCCACAACGGCCACCACTTCATTTGTTCCACCTGACTCTCTCATAGAAAAACACCTTTGACTAGTAAAATTGATAGCCATGGATCCCTCAATTAATCATCATGGGGAATTTATGCCACTTTATGCCCCTAATCTCTCCATTGTGGAACAAGTCGAGCCTAAAATTTTAAATCTTGAATTGACTCAGGGGGCACCTCCACGTTGTTCCTTGGAATTTCCACACATGGACTGAGTCAATTCTTGGGCTTCTACTACTAAACTTGCCAATGAATTGTTCGTACTACATGTTGAAAAGCATCTTGTACCCCCTTTATGTCTTGATCCTCACTTATGTCCTCAGTTTAATTTCGAGAGTGTGATTGTGTTAGATGTCCTTGGCATGGTCAACCTTTTGTGGATTGGGCAGTGTTACTTCCTTTGGCATGGCCCCACATTGGTGAGCCATATGGTTACCTTGCACTCCATGATTTTTCGTATAGAAACCCTTGGCATGTTCCCAGTTATGGGTACACTTAAGTATGACTTACCATACTGTGTTGTGTTTTTACATATTGTACATAGGAGTCTGATGTTTTTACCTTTTTTGGTTTGGTGTGTGGTGCAAGTATTTTTCAAGCCTTATATATATATATATATATATATATATATATATATATATATATATATATAATTCAAAAAAATAGAAATATATGGTCTTATTTTTCCCTCATCCATGGTTATTTCTTTCATTATGTGATTTAACCATGGTTCTAGTCTTTCTAGATGGTTTTTACAGGACAGGGTGGAATTTCTATTGCGACATCCATTGGACCTTAGATATGTTTACTTTACTGGCATATAGGGGTAGGCCATTTTCGTTGATATTGCGTTTTGACCGTCAGCACTATTTTTATGCCTTAGGTCTGACCCCGTCAAGTTGCAACTTTTTCCACTTCATGTATGCATGTTGTAGCCTGGTAGTAGAGATTACCTGCACATGGATACCCTAGTTAACACCTTCTTGTTGAATTGGTGTCCATGTAGTCATTTTTATTCTCCTTCGGAATTCCTCCTTCTGACCCACCATGACCTAGAATTTGAGCCTCATGTCCTCTTCTTCGTCATATTTCTAGCCATACCCCAAGAGGATTCCACACTTTATTTCTTATTATTTCCACTTTTATCAACCTATTTTTTTCATTTTGAGCCTTGGATACTTTATTCCATCATCATCATCTGCTTGGCCTACCACTCGCTTTCACTTGGTGTTTTACTCTTTCTTCGAGGAACTGCTGCAATGAGTGGTCCTATTATCCAGCCTCTTATCCTATATATGTCATGAGAATATCCACCATTAATAGAACCCACATCTACCCTTTATACAACTTGTTCCTCCAAGAGGAGTTTCCTTTAATATCTTTTTGGAATCCTAAATTTAGAAAAGATTTATGAGTGAACTTTTCTCCTTCACACTCATAAAAGTACATGAAGGGTCATATGCCCAGTATAATTTTAACCCTTTTCCGGATTGGGATCGACTAGTTACGAAAAAGGAACACCCTAGTCTATTGTGGCTAGGAGTTTCCCCCCTATATACTTTTATCTCTTTTTTGGGCTTGGGGGGAAAATTTATGAAAAAGGAACTTAAAAAAATATAAGGGAGGGAACATTTATTTCCATTAGTCATTAAAATGGAAATGTTAGTTGTGTTGCCCTTGAACATGGCACTTTTATTATTCATTATCTCAAAATTGGGTTTTAGCTTGCCTAGGAGTCACACCATCAATATGAGTCACTTTACTCCTCCGACTAGTTACTCTTCCAGCCATATGGAGCATGCCTCAGTGCCTCTTGCATCATTGCATGATATCACATGTTGCTCATTTTACATGTTTCCAAGTCACTCTTGTGTCATTCTGTTATGTGTTCAAGCGAAGTCTTAACCTGTCTCGGCCATCTGTATTAGCTTTTTGACTGATCCGAATTTATGTAGGAATGAAACATAATATAAACATAAAAAAGGAAACAGAGATGCAGCAGAAATATAGCTTCATTGCATTAATATCAAAGATTGAAATATGCTTACATACATAATGGAAATAAACTAGCTTGGGCGATGGTGGCTTATCTTTGAGAAAAGAGGTGGCAGCTACATGCCTCTGAACTATGTTACAATGAGGCTCGAAGGCCTAATTATTATTGAAAAATAATGGAAAACCATAAACATCTAAAAACCTAACCCTAGGAAATGAAGCGCCAAAACTATGGGCCCCATTTGGGTAAATTGGTAAATCAACTTCCTAGGGACGTAACTTTGGCATAAGATCTTTGTCTAATGCGCACAATGCCTCGTTAGAAATATCTATCTTAGGACTACAACTTTCTAGTGGGAAACATCAATTAAGATGCCATGTTTCCCCAGTTTTCCCAAAAAACGCTATTTTAGGGCCTCAAAACGGCTCCGAAAGTTTAGGACCGGAAAAACTGCAAAAAATAGTAAAATGTGCTATAATTAAGGAAACAAAAAAAATAAAAGAAACAATGGAGGGTCTCTAAGTGGAATAAGCGGGTGCCCACCAATATCCACCTAGATCAATCCTCCCCCCTTAGGAAGCATTGGTCCCCATTGCGTTGAGTTCCTCCATGAGATGAGGAAGCTTCTGTTGAACTTGGTGCCTGGTGAGCCACTTGCCTTGGTGAAAGAGTTGGCCAGCTTTGACAACCTGATATAGATGGATCTTCTGATGGTGAGTGTTCTTGATATGCTTGTCCATGATCCGATTAGTTTTGGCATATTCCATGCAGTCATTTTTTATCCTTGTTGGTGTGAGTTGTTCAGCAATGTCTGATGTGTCTGGTAATGGTGGAAAGTATGTTCGAAGGTAGTCCACATTGAACACTGGGTGCAAGCCAAGGAATGGGATAATGCTGAGATAAAAATCATTGTCTCCCACAACTTTGATACTGGTGTAAGGCCCATATCGTAGTGGTCTTAGCTTCCAATGAGCTCCGGTTAGGCATTCTTTCTGTAAATGCAACCAAACTTTGTCGCCCACCTGAAACTTGTGTGGCACCCGATGTTGATCATGTTGTTGCTTGTACTTGGAGATGGAATTCTCCAAGATGTTGTGAAAGTTTTGGTAGGTGTGCTGGATATGTTCAATAAATATTTTTACTTTATTAGCCTTAGACAATACATTTGTGGATTTTATCTGTGTAGTCACATGAGGTATGGAAACATCAATCAGAAACAATGGTTAAAATCCTAGACCCACTTGAAAGGGATTACAATAAATCAAGATATGGAGAGATCTATTATCACTGTGTTGCACATAGGAGAGGCTCTCATCCCAAGTTCATGGATTCTTGGAGTTGTACATGTAGAATATGTGCACTATCATCCCGTTGACGACCTCTATCTGGCCATCAGTCTGGGGTTGGAATGCAGTCGACTTGGTGAGCTTGGTGTCCAATAGTGTCTAGAGGCTTGACCAAAATGTGATCATGAAACTACTATCATGATCTAATATAATGGTCTGCAGGATCCAAAAATGTACCATACTCATTCAAAGAAGATATTGGCAGTGTCCTCTGCTGTGATGCTCTTCTTGCAGGCTACCAATATATCCATCTTAGAAAATTTATCCGTGACCACAAATACATAGTCATTACCATTCTTGGTAGAATTGAGGCTAGACATATAGTCCATGGAGATTGATTCCCAAGGCTGGTTGGGAGTAGGAAGAGGAGTGTACAGGCCTTGCTTCTTAATCGTTGGCTTGGCGATGGCATAGGTAGTCCAGTATGTGATATATTTCCCAACATCCAGTTGGAGTTTTGGACAATAAAAATAACTTTGTAGTACAACCACATTTTTCTACACAAAAAAAGTGTCATGTGACCCAACTGTAGTGTGCCTCCCAAACTAGCTTGAAGGAACACAAGATGGCCTAGGTATTATAGTAATGCATCCTGGAGGTGGAAATCAAGAACTCGCTTTCCATAAACTATCATTTGGTATGTGGAGGAGAATTCTGGATCATTTTTTTATAGTTCTAGCCATCCAGAGGTCTCATGGCCACAAGAATTGAGAACAGTAGTCTATGCTGAAACCGGGGGTCGACTGAGGCAGTCTTCAACATGATTGGTGATTCTTTTTTTATTTAATGTTCAAGTGGAATTGTTGTAGATATGTATAACACTTCTGATGGAGATCATTCTGCAACTTATCTTTTGTCTTTATAAACTCAAGAGGTTAGTGATCTGTTTGGATGACCATATCCTTCCCCATAATGTAATTCTTCCATTGTCAGAAAGCCTACACGATGGAATGCATTTCTTTATCATAGGTGGGGTACTTATGAATTGTAACAAAAAGTATCTCACTATGATAGGCCAGTAGATTCCTATGATGGGTGAGGACTGCACCAATAGTATAGTCGAAGGTGTCTGTCTCAATTTCAAATGGTTGTTGCAAGTATGGAAATGTGAGTACCAATTCAGAGCAGAGGCGGTGCTTCAACTCAACGAAGGCCTTATGTTTGGAATCAGACCAGGAAAACCTCGCTTTCACCTTGCCCTTAGTAATCTAACTCAAAGACCAAGTGATATGGGAGAATTCCAACATGAAGCTTCAATAAAAAATTTCAAGGCCCAAAAAGTTAGAGTGGTCGAGGTTGGCCAATCCCAAATGACTCAGATCTTAGTCAGATCCACATGCACGTCATGCTCATCTATGATGTAATCTGTATATTAGATCTGGCTCATGCCAAAGGTGGATTTCAACAAGTTGGCACCCAGTTTTTGTTTTCGAAGCGTTTGGAGGACCTGTCGAATATGTTGTAAGTGTTATTCCCAACTCTGGTTGAAGATGAGGATATCATCTAGATAAACAACTCCATGAATGAGTTGGTGAAGGGCCGCAAGATTTCATCCATTAGCCTCATAAAATTAGCATGGGAGTTTTTCAACCCAAAGGGCATAACCAACCATTCAAAAATGACTTCCTAGGATTTGAAGAAGGTCTTCCATACATCTGTGGGCTCTATTGGAATCTGGTGATAGCTAGACTTCTAATTTATCTTGCTGGAATACTTGGCCCCCTTGATTTGGTCCAAAATTTCATCAATCTGTGGGATTGGATACTTATTCCTGACATTGATTTTGTTTAGTGCCCGATAATCAATGCATAACTTCCAGGTCCCATCCTTCTTTTTTACAAGTACAATTAAGCTCCCACAAGGCGAGGAACTTGGTCGGATGTGCCCCTTTTGCAGCAAATCCTAGATTTTCTACTTGACATCTTCATTTTCCATAATGGAGCAATGATATATCAGCCCGTTGGGTAGGGGTGCTATGGGAGTCAGATCGATCAAATTCTTCACCTAACAGTGCAAGGGTACCCCTATGGGTGAAGAGAAGATGTCCCTGTATTCTTCAACGGCCATATCCACCTGCTTCTGCTGTGTGGAGGAACCCTTTCTAGAGGCCATGGATGTGGCTAAAATCTTCCCCTTGTTTTGAGAGTGAATCAAAAAGAAAACAAATCTCCTGGTTTGGGAGATGATATTACTGCATTTCTTAGTAGAGACCAAAGAGATGTCGGTAGGAAGGGCTACCTCATGTATCCTATATAACTTAGTCCAAAGATATATTAACATTATGAGGCCTAGTCGCATACACGGCATGATGCTTCCACAAGTATGGTTGGCCTACTAATACATCAGAAACTTCAAGAGGAGCTATATCACACAATACCTCATCCATGAAGGGCTTGATGCTATAGAAAGGGCGACACTATTGGTTGACGCGAAAATCTCATCCTTGGTGAAGCCACCCGATGGTGTACAGTTGCGGGTGTGGTGTGTTCAGTAGGCCCAACCGCTTCACGACCTATTCTGAAATGAGGTTATTTTGGTTCCCATTGTCGAAAATGAATTTTAGCGGTGAGCCCTTCCCCCACATATGTGATTGAAAGAGGCGCTCCCCCTCCTCTGGATCTTTCGATTCTACCTTTTGGAGCTTAGTGGTTCTACCATCACAGTGAGTTCTACATCAATCACCCGCTTATCCTTGTCATTCCCATTGTCAGGTCCCAGCTTAGAATCAAAATAGAAATTTGTCTCTGAGTCTCTCAGTCATCCACTAGCACCTACTCTTCATGACATTCATTCATGTTGTGAGTGGGACTTTTATGGAACTTACACCACTTTTCGGTGTCCTTCTTTGCCTTCCCATCACCGTTTTCTTGCTAATTAGAGGAGTTTCCCTGGGGGTTCTTAGTCAGGCTCTATCCTTTTATTTGTCACTTAGTGGGGGAATTTGTTCTTCTTTGGGTTCGTAGATCCAAAGTCTTGCTTATTTTGATTGAATTTATACTCAACTTTGGCAGAAAATCGATATCCCGCACCAAGCAAGGAGATTTCCAAAAAATCCATTTCCTATTGAATGCATTTTTTAAAACAGTTATGGTACTCGAAAACCAGATTTTTCTCTTAATATTTGATACCCAGCTTTGTGCGCAGGGTATGGAAAATATTTGTCAGCTCATGCACATCTTGATCCCTTTGTTGCCGCAACGTAGTCCATTGTATGTACTTATCTTCATAGCTCCCTAGAGGGTAGTATTTCTCCTTGATGGAATATTAGAAATAATTCCAAGTGGGTGTGGTCGAGAATAGTGAGGGTCCCCCTCTTCCTTCTGCTCACAGTAGATTTCCTACCAGTCCTTGATGTGGGGAGGACTTTGAAGTGTTCAAAAGTAATCTTTTCCCTACTGGAAAAATCATGAATAGAAAATATCCTTCCAACATATTTAACCATTTATCTATGGCATATGCATCTATCTGGCCTTTAAATGTGGGAATGTTAAAGCTAGCTTGTACCTTAAAGTGAGTGGTGTCTCTGGAGTGGCTGCCAGATGAAGATGCATCACCTGTGGGAATCCGTTGAAGGATCTGGACAAAGTTATCCATCATCACATTTCTTTGTTTCTCAAGGGCCTCCTTGAGCAATATTTTGATTGGATCTCCTGCTTCCTTGTCTGTTATCTCAAAATAAGACCTTGATAGCCTGTTGATCAAGAAGACTCTGAGTAACTATTTCAAACCAGACTTTTAGTTGAGGCTTAGCCTCCTCAACCTAACAAGGCTCTCTCAATAGGTTTATGATTTTCGAATAAGGATTAGATGGCTAAATCTATGAGTAAAGTAGATAAAATGGATAATTGGTTGTACTAATAATCAACAAACATCTATTGGGCTTATGGAGTCAAGTATATTTTCACAAAAACATAAGTATCAACTTCAATTGGAAGTCAGGGCATTTCAGGGTTTAGATGCATCAAAAGAACATTAGGACAAAAATAACATAGTTCATGAACATATGAAGGAAGTTAGAGCACCTTCAGTGAATTCTAAGTAACATACATTCATGCCACTGCAAGTAATTGAAAGATGAAAAGCATAAGGACATCAAACATCCATAACCCTTTCTGAATCTTGAGTGATGAAACCAATATCTTTGTATTAATATGAAAACACAGTCTCTTGCTACAACAAAACAGTATGCTTGCTCTTGAAAAATTTCCAACCCTATGCAATTTGACTTCCTATATTTTATAGAGTTATCATTACATTTCTTGGATTCTCTCCAAACACTTGAGAGAATTCGAGTTTGCTAGTTTGACACCTATTAACTAATGAAACAAACTTTAATTACATCTGACAATTTAAACTATCTGTTCCAGAGTCCTAATACACCTAGGATTAAAAATATTTATTATACCTTAACAACCTTATCCAGATATTAAGTCTTCTATCTGACAGCTTCTCCTCCTAAAATTCAACCTTGATGATGTCCATCCTTTTTGTTGTTGAAGTGTAATGATTTGTTTCTTACCTGTCCTAAATAGTAGGAACATGCTCCCTGCAAAATAGGTGTACTGCTTCATTTATGTTTCTTCACAACCTCTGCTGGCCAACTTGTGCTCAAAAAATGTGGCAAAGTCTTATTAAGCTCTTGTGACCTTGTCCTTCTAGCTGTGTCCAACCCAAACCTTTGAAGAAATGCCCAAAACTATTAACATTACTGTGCTACAAAATTGTCTGCTATTTTCGTAGCGCAGAACTTCACCTTTGAAAACTCCATTTGAACCCTTCAAATCTCTATCTTTAGCCATTGGATCTTCACTTGTAGTCTTTATACATCCTCCAGCAACATCATGATTTGATAAACATAACTTTTACCCCCTTGAAAGTTTTCAAAATTTGTAAAACTGCATCCTACAGCAATTTCGTAGCGCGCTACGAAACTGTTGTGCATGACATCTACAGCAGTTTCGTAGCGTGCTACAAAACTGTTGTGTCTTTTCTTTTCACTGTTTTTTTCCAAAAAATTTAGTTTCTCGCCTTTACTACCATCCTTGAATTTATATATAAGCCTTCAATAATCAACTTTGAACTATTTTAAAAAATGAAACCTTCCACAAAACTTCAAAAATGTTTAAGAGATGTCACTTACTATTTACATAGATTTTTGTTGTGGTTGATCTTCAGGCTTTGCTAGCTGTATTTGGAGGTCTTCAACTTGCCTTTTAAGCCTTATATTACTAACCCTTGGTTTGATGTTAACCATTCTTATGAATTTATCTTCCTTAATGGCAGGGACAGTCCATATGAAAAATTGATCTTGACTACTGATTGACTCACTGTTCGAAACCTTTTCCAGCTCCCTGCACAGACCTTTCAACCTCTCAAAATTTGACCTTTCCACAGCATGCATTCTCAATTTAATTCTCAATTTCTCAATCTCAATATTTGCAAGTATGATTTTGTCTTTAACCTCCTAATAACTACTCATTTCTCTCTGAGTATTAAATACTCTGTTTCTGTTTTCTTCGAGTATTTGAGATGATGCATTAATGGGTTATTCAAAAACACTTGCATCCTCACCTCCTATTTCGTCTACCTCCATGTCTAGCTGCTACATTTTCTTATATTTTCCTAGTCTATGTTTTTCTTGGCTTAAAAACAAACTCTAACACCTCCTCCTCAAAGTCTAATTTTTTGGATGTTTTCAATTTCTTTGATTTGCCACCTGTATCTAGCTTTATGAACTCTGCTTGAACTAGGGGAGACTCCTCAATGTCAATGGCTTGCAATATATCATTCAAGTTACCTCTTAATTGTAAATTTTCATTTGTGGCCAAAACCTTACCCTTCTCCTTCGACCTTTGACTCCTAGTCAACTTCTTATGAGTTGTCTTGCTAATGGACTATTCCTGAAATGCCTTTTTAAACTCAGTTCTCTTCTTATGTGTAGATTGAGGAGTATTTTGGATATTCAATGGTGTCTTTATCATAGGTTCTTTGACCTATTTCCTGGGCTTAAGTTTTACAAACCTCCTTGATTTTGTTTCTGCAGGTTCAGTAGTCTTTGATGAAGATGTTTCTTTGACTTGAGGGTTAGCACCTGTTCCTTCATCCCCTATTCCACTCAAAAAGAGAAATGCAGACCATTCTCTTTTCACCTTCTGAAGCTCATGCAAAACTATTAGATTGACTAGACCATGATGAAATAAAGAGGTTTCACATGCCTGAGTTTCATCTGAAATTTTTCTTCCATCTTGGCCAGACTTTGAAATAAAAAGAAAGGTAAGTCTAGAGAGATTACTCCTGTGAAATGCAGTAAGATTTTAAAGTAATAAGTGTACACCTTGTGATATCTCCCTTCACAGGTGAAGTATATTTGGATATTGTAGAGCAAGTTGGCAAATTCATCCTTGACAAAACTCCTTGGCACAGCTTTATTCAAATCAGTATCCATAAACTCTGGTTTCAAAAAGATTTTGCAGGGTTGCATTTCAAACCTAAAATTTTTAAACCATCTTTCCTCCCCTCTTGGGATTTCTATGACTGCTGATATAACTTCAGGAAAAATGGGTAAATTGAGGAAACCAACCTTTTTGTTTGACCCTGTGAAGTTGGTAGAAAATTCTTTAGTGACCTGATTATGCCCTCCTTGAAGCTTTTCACAAAACCTCCAGAAACCTACTTTCTTAAAAGCTTCTTCAATAGATTTATCCCTGGTGAGACTTTCTGAACCTTTAGGTTCTGTCCTCAAGTAGTGACTCGATCAATGATTTCTTTTTTTCTCTACCATCTTCTTCTTGGAAACCCTGTGTCTTCAGCAAAACTGTAATAGACTTCTTGTTGGAGAAACTGGCTCGCTTGATGGAAAACTCTGCCTCGTTTGATGGAAAACCTTGTTTCAGTCAACAACTATTTTCACACTTACTGAATTTGCAATCGAAACTGCTGACATATTTACCAATTGAATTCTGCCTCGATTGATTAAAAAGTCTGCCGTGCTTGATAACTTAAATGAGAGCTCTGATATCTTATCATGAGCTTTCTCTTTCAGCAATAGATATGCATGCAGTGCATTTTTTGCATGAGATAAAAAAATGATAACCAATTCCCTTTTTCAAATTTGTGAAGGACCATTGACAACTAACCGCTAATGAATCTAATAATGATTTCATAACTACTTTGGACGGTTGCATGCGTGAAGGATAATTCGTGGACTGACACCATGATCATGGATTGATACTATAATCATGAAAATTTAACCCCAAGTCGATTGATGTGATAGCTAAACCGAAAATTCCGAAACCCCAATTTTGTAATGCTGGTAGTGTTATTTCGGCTTTTGCGCTACGAAAATACCAGCGTTTTCATAGTGCAAAATCATTTTTTTACACTGAGCGCGCTACAAAAATGAGGTTTCGTGGCTTATTCGAAACTTTTTGAAAAAAAAACTTAAAATATGGGTTTCAAAACATAGCATGAGACTACCAAAGTGTAAAACAAAGTTTATGAACTTGGTTTGATGATGAAATGAGACTCTAAACCTATGAATTAGACCCTATAAAACACAAAAATGACTCAAAACCTATCTAATGCCATGACCTAAGAACATCTATGAATTGACTGAATTTAGAGAATTTTAATAGTGATAACATCATCTTTCTTTTCATTCGCCATGGAAGTTCTTTGGGGTTTGCAAGGTTGAACTTGCAAGGGTTCAACCATATCGAGCCTTACCTCCTTATACCTTGCCCTTGTTGGGGACATTAAAATAAAAACAGAGAAAGAGTAGAACGCTACGATACCAGTAATCTAAATTTATGAAAGAACAAAATAGAATAAAAATATATACATGGAGACAGACACGCAGAAAAAATATAGCTTCATTTCATTAATATCAAAGACTAAAATATGCTTACGTATAAAATGGAAATAAACTAGGTCAGGCGATGGTAGCTTATCTCTAAGAATATATGTGGCAGCTACATGCCTCTGAATTGTGTTACAATGAGGCTCGAAAATCTATTTATTATTTAGAAAAAATGGAAAACCATAAACATCCAAAAACCTAACCTTAGGAGATGAAGCACCAAAACTATGGGCCCTCTTTGGGTAAATTGGTACATCAACTTCGCAGGGATGTAACTTTGGCATACGATCTTCGTTTGAAGCGTGCAATACCTCGTTAGAAATATCTATCCTAGAACTACAAATTTTGAGTGGAAAAAATTAGATGAGGACCTATTTTATCCCATTTTTCCCAAAAAATATCATTTACGGCCTCAAAACGAATTTGGAAGTTCAGGACCCAAAAAACTGTCAAAAATAGTAAATTATTCTATAATTAAGGAAACTGAAAAACTAAAAGAAAAAATGGTGAGGGTCCAAGTGGAATAGGAGGGTAGCCACCAATATCCACCTAGATCAATCCTCCCCCTTAAGGAAGCAATGGTCCCCATTGCGTTGAGTTCCTCCATAATATGAGGAAACTTCTGTTGAACTTGGTCCCTGGTGAGCCACTTGCCTTGGTGCAATATTTGGCCAGCTTTGACAAACCAATATAGCTAGATCTTCTGTCGCAAATTATTCTTGATCTATGTGTCCATGATCCGATCATTTTTGGCATGTTCCATGTAGTCATGTTTTAGCTCTGTTGGTGTGAGTTGTTTTACGATGTCTAATGTGTCTAGTAATGGGGGGAAGTATTGTCGAAGGTGGTCCACATTGAACATTGGGTTCAGGCTAAGGAATGGAGGAATGTTGAGCTCAAAATAATTGTCTCCCATAGCCTTGATAATAGTGTAAGGACCATATAAGATTAGTCTGAGCTTCTAATGAGCTCTAGTTAAGCATTATGTCTGCAAATGTAACCAAAATTTGTTGCCCACCTGAAACTTGTGTAGCACTCAATGTTGATCATGTCGTTGCTTTTACTTATCATTCAACATCTCCAAGATCTCATGAACCTGCTGGCAGATATGATGGATACATTCAATAAATTTGGTTGCTTTATCAGCCTCAAACAATACATGTGTGGATTATGTCTGTGTAGTCGCATGAGGTATGGCAAGATCAATCAGACACAATGGTTGAAATACTAGACCCACTTTAAAGGGACTGTGGCCAGTCGAGCTATTGAGAACTTTGTTATAACTATGGTGTACTTAGGGGAGGCTCTCAACCCAAGTTCTTTGATGCTTGGAGTTGTACATGCATAGTATGTGCATTATCATCCTATTGTAGACCTTTGTTTGTCCATCAGTCTGGGGATGGCATGTCGTCGACTTGGTGAGCTTGGTGTCCAATAGTGTCCAGAGGCTTGACTAGAATGTGCTCAGGAACCTGCTATCTCGATCTAATATAATGGTCTATGAGATCCAAAAATGTACCCATACTCATTCAAAGAAGAGATTGGTTTTGTCCTCTGCCATGATGCTCTTCTTGCAGGCCGCCAGTATAAAAATTTTCCATGACCGCATATACGTAGTCATTACCATGCTTGGTAGAAGGGAAGACAGACATATATTCCATGGATATGGATTCCTAAGGCTAGGTGGGAGTAGGAAGAGGAGTGTACAGGCCTTTCTTTTTTATCGTTGGCTTGGCAATGGCATAGGAAATGCAGGACCTGATATATTTCCCAACATCTAGTCATATTTTTCGATAATAACAATAATTTTGTAGTAAAACCATAGTTTTCTCCACACGAAAGTGTCTCACAACCCGACTGTAGTGCGCCTCCAAAATCAGCTTGGAATGCTTGCTTGAAGGAACACTAAGGTGGACAAGTAGCATAATAATTGCCTTGGAGGTGGAAATAAGGAACTTGCTTTCAATCTACTAGCATCTGGTATGTGGAGGAGAAATTTGGATCATTTTTGTATAGTTGTGGCCATGCATAGGTCTCGTCGCCACAAGAGTTGTGAAGAGTAGTCATTGTTGCAACTAGGGGTCAGTTGAGGCAGTCAGCAACATTATTAGTGCTGCCTTTTTTATATTTAATGTTCAAGTGTAAATGTTGCAGATATGTATACCATTTCTGATGGCAATCGTTTTTCAACTTCCCTTGTGTCTGTGTAAACTGAAGAAGTCGGCGATTGGTGTGGAAGACCGTCTACTTCCCCAAAATGTAATGCTTCCATTTCCGACAAGCCTGCATGATGTAATACATCTCTTTATTATAAGTTGGGTACTTCTGAATTGTATCGAAATGAGTCTGAATATGATAGGACATTAGATGCCTGTGATGGGTGAGGACTGCACTAATAGCATAATCAGAGGCATTTGTCTCAATTTTAAATGGTTGTTACAGGTTTGGCAGTGTGAGTACCACTGGAGAGAAGAGGTAGTGCTTCAACTCAACAAATTCCTTTTGTTGGGGTTCATACCATGAAAACTTTTCTTTCACCCCGCCCTTAGTAATCTGCCTCAAAGGCCAAGTGATATGGGAGAATCCCAACACAAACCTCTGATAAAATTTGCAAGGCCCAAAAATTTGCGAAGCTCTATTAGAGTGTTCGAGGCTGGCCAATCCCAAATGACTTGGATCTTAGTCAGATCCACATGCATGCCACACTCATTTATGATGTAGCCCAGATATTTGACCTGGCTCATGCCAGAGGTGCATTTCTTCGAGTTGGTAGACAGTTTGTGTTGCTGAAGGGTTTGGAGGAACTACCGAATATGTTGCAAGTGTTCTTCCCAACTCTTGTTGAAGATGAGGATGTTGTCTAGATAAACAACCACAAATGAATTGGTGAAGGGCCGCAAGATGTCATCCATTAGCCTCATAAAAGTACTAGGGGAATTTGTCAACCCCAAGGGAATAACCAACCATTCGAAAAGGCCTTCCTTGGATTTGAAAGTGGTCTTCCATACATCTGTAGGCTCTACTGGAACCTAGAGGTAGCCAAACTTCATATCGATCATTCTGAAATACTTGGCCCCCTTGATTTGGTCTAGAAGGTCATCAACCCATGTGATTGGATACTCGTTTCTGACAATAATTTTTTTTTAGTACCCAATAATCAATGCAGAGCCTCCAAGTCCCATCCTTATTCTATACAAGTACAATCGGGCTCCCATTAGGTGAGGAACTTGGTTATATGCTCCCCTTTTGCAGCAAATCTTGGATTTGTCATTTGATCTCTTCATTTTCCAAAATGGAGTATTGATATATCGGCTCGTTGGGTATAGGAGCTTTGGTATTTATATCGATCAAATGTTTGGCTTGATAGTACAAGGGAACACCTACAGGTGAGGAGAAGATGTCTTTGTATTCTTCCATGACCATATCCACCTTCTTCTATTGTGTGGAGAAACCCTTCCTAGGGGCCATGGATGTGGCTACAATCTTTCCATTACTTTGAGATTGAATCAGAAAGAAAGAAAATTTCCTGGTCTGGGAGATGATATTACTACATTGCTTAGTAGAGTTCAAAGAGATGTTGGTAGGCGGGGCTACCTCCAGTATCTTGTATAACTTATTACCCAAGAAATAATAGTAGTTTGAGGCCTAGGCTCATACATGGCATGACGCTTCCATAGTTATGGTTGGCCTAATAGTACATCATAAAATTCAAGACGATATATATCACACAATACCTCATCCATGAAGGGATTGATTCTATAGGAAAGGTGACACTGTTGGCTGACACAAAGATCTCATCCTTGGTGAAGCCACCCGATGGTGTATGGTTACGAATCCAATTATTATGTATGTAATATTTCTACCCATAGCTATAGATAGAATAATTTATTGAGCTCGTTCAAGCACTTATCCTGAAACATCCATCCCTTTATATAATAATTAGGGGAGGATAGGCCCAAAACCTTGAATGTTCGGTAGGTCCAACCGCTTTACGACCTCTTCATAAATGAGGTTCTTTTGGCTCCCGTTGTTAACAGTGAATTGTAGCGGAAATCCCTTCACCCACATTTATGAGTGAAAGAGGAGCTCCACCTCCTCTGGATCTTCGGGTTCCGCCTTTTGGATCTTGTTGGTGGCTACCATCGCAGTGGGTTCTGTATCAATGACCTGCTTACCATTTTTTGTTGCCTTGTCAAGTTCCAGCTTAGAATCAGAGCATGCATCCATATTTGAGTCTCTCAACTTGGCCATTAGCACCTTCTTTACGCAACTTTCATTCGTATTGTGAGTGGGGCTTTTATGGAACTCACACCACTTGTCGTTTTCCTTGTTTTCCCTCCCATAACCCTTGGCTTGTGACTTTGAGGAGTTTCCTTGGGGGTTCCCAGATAGGATTTGTCCTTTTCTTTATGGCTTGGGGGGGCCTTTATTCTGCTTTGGGTTCGCAGATCCAAAGTCTCGCTTCTTATGCTTGAATTTCTACTCAATTTTGGCAGCATATTGGTATGCTGCACCAAGTGAGGAGATGTCTAAAAACTCCATTTCATCTTGAATATATTTGTTCAAAAAATTATAGTACTTTATAAACAGATGTTTCTCAGAATATTTGATACCCATCTTTGTGCGTAGAGTATGGAAATTTTTTTCAGCTCATGCACATCTTGATCCTTATGTTGTCGCAACGTAGTCCATTGAATGTACTTGTATTCATAGCTCTTGATAGGGTAGTATTGTTCCTTGATGGAATCTTTGAAATAATTCCAAGTGAGTGTGGCTGAGAATAATTAGGGTTCCCCCTCATCCTTCTTCTCATAGTAGGTTTCCCACTGGTCCTTGATGTGGGGGGGGCTTTCAAGAGTCAAAAATTAATCTTTTCGCTATTGGAAAAATCATGAACAGAAAAACATCCTTCCAACAGATTTAACCATTTATCTATGACATTTTCATATATTTGGACTTAAAATCAAATTTTATTTGTACCTTAAATGGATTGGCACCTACAGAGTGGCTCTCGGATGAAGATGCATCGCCTATGGGAATCTACTAAATGATCTCGTCAAAGTTATTCATCATTGCCTTCCTTTTTTTCTTGAGTGCCTCCTCGAGAAATATTTTGATAGGATCTCCTACTTCCTCATATTTATTTTCAACCGTCATGGGAGTTTGTTAGGGTTTCTGAGGCTAAACTTGCAAGGGTTCAACCAGATTGATCCCTGACTCCTTATACCCTAACCTATTTCGGGACATGCAAAGAAAAACATAGAAAGAGCAGACCACTCTAATAACACTGATATGAACTTATACAGGAATGAAACAGAATAAAAATATAAACATGTAAATAGAGATGCAACAGAAATATAACTTCATTTCATGAATATCAAAGACTGAAATATGCTTACATACGGAATGGAAATTATAAACTAGCTCGGGCGATGGTAGCTTATCTCTGAGAAGATATATGGCAACTACATGCCTCTGAACTATGTTACAATGAGGCTCGAAGGCCTATTTATCATTTAGAAACAATGGAAAACCCTAAGCATCCCAAAACCTAACCCTCGGAGGTGAAGTGCCAAAACTATGGGCCCTGTTTGGGTAAATTGTTACGTCAAATTCTCAGGGACGTAACTTTGGCATGCGATCACTATTTGACGTGCACAATACCTCGTTAGAAAGATCTATACGAGGACTAAAAATTTTGAGTGGCTAATATATGGTATCAATGTTGGCCGCAGTTTTCCCAAAAAACGTCGTTTAGGGCCTCAAAACGGCTCTGAAAGTTCAGGACTTGAAAATTTTCCAAAAATAGTAAATTGTGTTATAATTAAGGACACTAAAAAACTAAAAGAAACAATGATGAGGGTCCAAGTGGAATAAGTGGGAAGCCACCAATATCCACCTGGATCATTGACATTTTTGCGTCGGCCATCCCTGTGTCAGTTGTACTTCATCACTTCATGAATTCATCCATACATCACATTATCCTTGTTTGTTTTGTGCCGATTGATGGGGGATACATCAAGGCCCTCCATTGAGGTATCTTCTCTTGTCGACTTCAACTCATTATCTAGGAGCTTGACCTAAGAACTGATAGCACCTTGGAGCTTGAAGACCTCAGTGGCATACTTCCTCGCAATCAATAGTGGGTTTACATCATTGGCTTCTGATTGGCCGAGTTCACTGGTATTCGATGTTAACTCATCGATTCACAGTTAGTGGACTATACTAGGTATATTGGGGATCATTTTCCTCATTGGTGGATTCCCTCGTGTCTGTTACTGGTTTACCTCATTGGATGGTAATCAAACGACTTCTACCTTCTTGGACTTCAGTTCATCTATTCGCATGTGTAGATTCGTACCACCAGGGATATGTCGAAGACCCTGAGTTAGGGACATCCCATTCTTATATGACATCCTTCCCAGGTTTTTTTGGAGTTATGTATCATTTATGTAGTTTGAGGGCTATCTCGGACACTTCTATGTATATCATGTGTCCATATTCCTACTGATGTATATTGTGACATAGATCCACATTCATTAGGGGAATTTTGAGGTCTAAAATGGGCCTCCTAAGGAAATTATAAAATAATAGTGGAAAAAATCTAATAAGATTTGATGACATCATCAAATTTTAGAGGGAAAAATGAAAAAACTACTTTTTCAATTCATATTTTCAACTTATCTCCAAATTTTTTTACTCAAATTTCGAGCGGGAGTACTCGTTGGATGCGAAATTTAATTCCTCATCCAAGGAGTACCCATGTTGCATACTTTCGATGGGTCCTACTACACGAAAAATGAGAAATACATGAAAAACGTGATTGTAATCACGTTTTATGTATTTCTCATTTTCTTTGCAAAGAGTTCATCGAAAGTATGCAACATGGGTACTCCTTGGATGAGAATTAAATTCTGCATCCAACGAGTATTCCCACTCGAAATTTGAGTAAAAATTTTGGGAGATAAGTTGAAAATACGAGTTGAAAAATTAGTTTTATTATTTTATTATTTTTTAATATTTTTACCCTTTTATTTAAAAAATGGTAAATCATCCCCCATGGTTGACATCATCATCTTGAATCCTATTGGTTGTTATAAAGTTTATTTTTGTTGTACATTTTTCTTAGGAGGCCCATTTTAGACCTCAAAATTCCCCTAATGGTATTTGTTGTTGGATATGCTCTATCTATTGAGTCACATGGATCCATTGTGTAAGTATTCATGTCCATGTTCTAGCATTTCATGACACGGATCCACAGTGTATTTTATGGATTCCATGTTCAGTATCTCTTTATGAGCGAGCATGGGTATTCCCACCATGGGGATGTTATCAGTAGATTGAGACTTCAACACTTGAGTTCCTTCGATCCATATTCGCAGTCTTGGTTCCTTCCTCCCATTTTGAGCTTTGAGTATTATTGTAATGCATTTAGGCCATCAGTTTCTCTTCAGACCTCATGCATTAGGGGTCATATGTTATAACCCTATTTGCTATTCCATTATAATGAGAGAAATCCAATATCAAATTACCTTAGTTGTTTTGATAAAATGCATCCATTTTCACCTTTTCTTTTAATTATGTGAGATCCATCCCATTAGAAAAGGGTGAAATTACATAATTAAGCAATTTATCATAATTATTTTTCCAAAATATTATAATTATAAGATAATAACTATTTCTTAATTGAGATAATTGAGGAAAATCTCATAATTGTGAAAAAGGTTTCTAGATTTTCCCATTCCTAAGGAGATCAACTTGACCCACTTGTGTATGAGTTGGATAGGGGTCCATTATTGTAGAATTTTTCTAACTTCTCAAGCCCCTAGTTGTCTGTTTCGGGAAATAACTCCCTAGAGGTCGTTGGGTCAAAAACCTCCATAGATCAAGGCATGCTATTCAAGAAGGACTCACACAACCAAACTTGTATTCTAAAAGCTAGATATTACAGATTGTAGAACTCACCCGTAGATCCTATGTTTGATGTAAATCCCGTGGGGTCCAAACCCCCAGCAACCCTTCTTCCTCTTCAACCTGGAAATCAAGAAGAGACATGCATGGAAATATAGTTGTACAACATATATCTTTCCTAAATTTCAGTGTAATCCATGTGAAACATCATATAAACAATAATAAATGCTTAATTAACAACCTTTTCACATATGCAAATAGATATTAACACGTGAATTCGAGAGCAAGATGGTTCTTCTTCATTACGAACAGCATGTAAAATAATAGAAAGGTGGAGAGATCACATGAATCCTTCCACGATCTTTGAACAGACCGTCGTCTGGATCCGTCCCGCCCTTGCCTCACTAAGATTCTTTCAAGACTTGTGCACATGAGATGACATATAAGCTGATGAACATCTCCAAGAAACAAGCGTTTCCTGTAAAAATATGGGAAGTGCAGGAGGCACAGGAAATCAGACTTGAATTTGGCTCCAACAGAGTATAATGTCTATAATTTTCTCCCCCCCTTAGGCCATGCATATGAGGGGCTTTTATACTCCCTCAAAGTAGTTTCAATCTGTTGGAAATAGTTGGCCACGGGCTGGGGTGGTTGAATTATAGGAATAACCATCAACCAGGCCTTGAAAATAGGGATTTATATATATATTTTTAATGATTTTAGTGGCATACGCGGAAAAGTATCTCTAGACTCATGTATACACGCGAAAAATTTTGGGCATATCCGCATATGGGATTTTAAACATTGTTTTTTATGAACTTTTACTCAAGTCTGTGGGAATGGGTGCCCAAGGCCAAAGAGACAATCATGAATCACATGAGGGTGAAAAATGATGCTATAACAGATGCCCCCTAACATATGAGGTCAGAAGGGGTACATGATGGCCGAAATGTATTATGTGCATAGAAAGAACTTTGCGAGGACAAGAGAGGACTTCACTAGATTTCAGCCTGCCAAAAACCAATGAAAGAAAATAGAGAGTCAGCTCATGTCTGGGGCGGGCATACCCATGCTCAATCAAAAATATATCCATATAGAGAGTACAGAATAGATCTAGAATGTATACAAGTATAGCTGAACTGAAAGTACACAATGAATCAACTGAGCACGGCCTGGAAGTACAAGTTGGAATCAATGTCCAAGTATCACATATATCAAACTGATCAATAATACTGAAAATGGATGTCTGATCACAAAAGTAACTGAATCTCCAGGTACCAAATCATAAGGGGTGGAACACATGGTACAATCACGCAACTCAGGAGCCAACATATAGGATGATGTTGTACTGACACTGCAACATATAAGGGTGGACGGCATCACTGGCAGAAACTTAATGGACTATCAAAAGTGAATCGAAAGATGCTGATGCAACCCGAGGTCTTCACCGATCTCGATGGCACAATTCTACACAATGGGAATAAATGAGCTGAATCCGACCATGTGAGAAATCGTTTGATTACGGGTCAATAATGTATACCGTTAACAAACGTGAGACAACCCACCGATAATGAAAATGAGTGTCAAGGTGCCCCAGTACAATCTAACAAGTGCGGATAAATGAGTTGAAGTCGAACACTTGGAAGAATCTACCAATCAGGAGGCAATGATGAATCCCCACTGTCAATAGCAAAGAGTCTGCCACTGATGACTGCAAACCCTAAGGTACTGACAAAAGACTCCAAACCTTATTCCCAGAGCAATGAGTCGGAGTCGATGGGAAAATATCTTCTGGAAGGAAGGCATTAAGGCATCCCACATCAGTCCAGCGCGAGTGTAACCTGCAGGCCAAGATTTGGAAGGAATCGGACGAAGCAGAGTGACGAAACCAAACCAAAGTACGTTTCTGACATGCACAAGATGAAGCTAGTGCATGGAAGAAACCCTCTGAACCAACCAATAATGAAATCTGTCACAGAGGTGAGATATCCACCGATAGGGTCAAATGGAAATCAAGGTACTGCACGAATCCCAAGTTTGATAATGTATGCTGACGTCGATCACAAGGAAAACCACTCAGTCAAAGACCCATAATGATGATCAAATGCTGAGCACAAGGTCACCTATTAATGATGGAAATAGGGCCAAGGTGCGGCTCTGGGTTTACTCTCAGAGAAATATGTCGTAGTCGATGAGAGACAAACCCACTAGCAAGAATTCAATGGAGACCTTCTCAAACCAGCACAAGAAGAAGACCAAAACATCTGATGTGATAGAACAAGATACTGACAAGACCGGGAAGGTCGAATAAATAATGAGTCAAGAGACACCGCAGAATGGCCGACTCTGGTTAAACTTCCCTTGAACAAAAGCATGACTCGTGATGACCATGGCAGTAAAAAAATGACACTCTATAAGTCTATTATGCAGGAGGAAAAAACAAACTCTCCATATGATTGGAAGAGATAACCAATCGGGGGAGGACTGACCAGTGAAATAAGGAAAAAGTTGAACCTAGGTCAAAACTAAAACCATCCCAAATGAAGGAAATATATAATTGTATGTGCTTTGTTCAAGGGCAACAAATTGATACTGTACTACCATCAAATTATGAAGTAACATCCCGTTCCCGCTCTTTTTGTTATATTTGATTTTTTTGTCTTTTTCATATAATAAGCCTGAAAAAGAATAAAAGAATGCTATGGTATAATGGATAGAATGAGTATCAAGAAACAGATGCACTAGTTCCCGGGATATGAACGATCCTATGCTCAATGCAAGTTGGCGGAAACTGGTAAGCGATACTCAAAGGAATGTTCCATCCATGGGAAAAAGGGTGTCAAGTCGTGATAGCTAAGTGCATGCACTGGTTAACTTGTACAGACAGTCAAGGTCAAAAGAGGGCTTAAACATCGAGTCCAAATGAAGCCGGCTAAAGGCCAGGATAAACAAGTAGCCAATATGCAATGCAGTAGTACAACTCAATAACACCAGGGAGCCTCTAGGGTAATAGCCAGAAAGAGTGATAGTGAAGAAGAAGAAGAATGAAGCTTCAACACGTAAGTCATGGCGGGAATAAAGAGGACTCCCGAGCCTACATAAAACGCAGCATGGGCAGCAAGTGCTAGCGAGGAACTAACTAAGAAGCCCATGTAAAGGAAGGCTCTACCACCAAGTCATGATTAAATAATCGACGAGTGAAATGGGTAAAATACTCATGACCTGATGGGATCAACCCTATGGCAAGTGATCAGAATGGAGGCTAGTATGAAAAATGCAACGGAAAGTGGATTTCCTAACCTATATGCCAGTTTTAGTTTATAAAAAAGAGATTTCAAGAAGACCAATTGAACTATCCGGTAACTAAGTCAAACAAACTCTGAATTTCAAGTATAACTTTAACAAAATGCTCAAAGCTAACCATGCCACTCTCGCAGCGGGGCTTTATATGAGCAAAAAGGAAGACAAGAAACTCAATAAATCAACTCAGTAAAATAGTATAAACTTGCAATAAAAAACTTCAAAGAATCAAAAAGAGACTCTTTGAAAATTGCAACAAAACTAGTCTACTGAACATCAAGGAAACCAAACGCACCAAATAGGTAAAAAATCAAAATGCTCAGCAACACACAAGGAAAGAGTAAATGAGCAAGAGCTCTCTGTTCTGATTAACCAAAACAGCCATGAATCTTCAAGAAAATACCTTGGTACTGAAACCAAAATTGCAAACGTAACAACCAAAAATTTCACCAACCGAGAGAGTCTTCACACAAAGGAGAGAGAAATAGACATATAAACACTTTAAACATAGTCCAGAGATTAAAAAACACTGTAAAAACAGGTCACCACAGGTAGACAAGACCAGAAAATTTAAAAGCCAAAACTTCAAAATTTTCCCCCAGACATACGTGCTTTAACAGTTTTGAAACAAGCATGCATACGCGACTGTGGCAAAGGAAACCCATGTATATGCGACCACCTTCTACATAAACAACGTGTATATGCGACTGTGCAGAGAAAAAACAGCGTATGAAAAAGCAAATAATGAAAAATAAAAATGATCAAGCCTGGCTAAAGAACCAGGTCTTTAGTCTGACTGAGAAAAACTAACTGGACTGGAAATAATGATTAAAACTATTGGAAACCTTTAAAACAGCTGAAACCGCCCAATAGGGGAATCACAAGAATGCGATCCCCAGTGGATTCGCCAGTTCTATTTCGGGAAATAACTCCCTAGAGGTCGTTGGGTCAAAAACCTCCACAAATCAGGGCATGCTATTCAAGAAGGACTCATACAACCACACTTGTATGCTAAAAACTAGATAACATCGATTGTAGAACTCACTCGTAGATTCTACATTTGATGTAGATCCCACGAGGTCCAAACCCCCAACAACCCTTCTTCCTCTTCAACCTGAATCCTTCCACTATTTTCGAACAGACCGTCGTCTGGATCCGTCCCACCCCTTCCTCACTAGGAATCTTTCAAGACTTATGCACACGAGATGACATATAAGCTGATGAACATCTCTAGGAAACAAGGGTTTCCTATAAAAATCTGGGAAGTGCAGGAGGCACGGGAAATCAGACTTGAATTTGGCTCCAACAGAGTATAATGTCTATAATTTTCTCTCTCCCTTAGGCCATGCATATGAGGGGCTTTTATACTCCCTCAAAGTAGTTTCAATCTGTTAGAAACAATTGGCCACGGGCTGGGGTGGTTGAATTACAGGAATAACCATCAACCCAGCCTCGAAAATAGGGATTTTTATATATTTTTTAATGATTTTAATGGCATACGCGGAAAAGTATCTCTGGACTCGCGCATACACGCGGAAAAGTCTGGGCATACCCGCGTATAGGATTTTAAACACTTTTTTTTATGAACTTTTACTCAAGTCTGTGGGAATGGGTGCCCAAGGCCAAAGAGACAATCGTGAATCACATGAGGGTGAAAAATGATGCTATAACAGTGTCTAGATACATTCTCCCAAAAGATGGAATGAGCCTATAAAATCTTACCAAGAGGAAAGGGTGTTAAGAGAGAGTATCCAAAATATAGGGAAAGAGCTCTGCTGCATTGGGAGAGGAGACCATCGTATAAGCTGGAGGAGAGGAAGCTTTGAGGTGAAGGTATAAGTGTTGTATCCTTTTATATTATTAATTAAAAATCATTTTCCTTCCCGTATGTGATTATGTATTCAACAGATCTTATAGTCAATTGTTATTGCTTTTAATCTAACAATATTCTGGGGAAGATCATCTATTGTCTCCATATGGTTTGATTGTGTGCAAGGGTAATAGATAAAATGCAGACACGATAGATCGATCAAGTGGAGCGCAATATTTGCATCGAGCTCAAAACCCTTCCCCAACATGTGAGGAGTTCAAGTGGGATCACTCTCCTTTATAGCATAAAATTGGCTGCATGTTGCATGGATGATCATTGGGTATTGGGATCCCTTTATTGTTTCATTGGTCTTGTTTATTTCTGTCTAGTGATAAAATCAGACACTAGATCATAGAGAAATAACACCTTGAAAATTATGATGCATTGAGAAGGTGTAGGAAACCAAGGTGGTAACTCGAGTCCTAAACCGGGTAATACCACTAGTGGAACCTCAACTGGTATGGTCACTCCTACTCCTTTGCTACCCTTCATGGCTAGTTTGAATCTCCCAAATTTTAATCAGTTGATCAACAATCCTCTTCTCCATAACCTAAATTGGCTAGCTATTCCTACTAAACTTCCTTTAGACATACCCAAATTTGAGGTAAATTCTAGAGAATATCCCATTAATCATGTTTTTTCATTTCACATGTGGTGTTCTTATAATTCCATTACGATGAATCCATTCGTCTTTGGTTATTCTAGAACACACTTACTAGAGTTGTTTTCAAGTGGTATGTCGACTAACCCCATGCCACTCATTCCACTTTTACGACTCTTGCCAAAGATTTCTTATCATATTTCTAGTTACCTCTATGTTATGACATCGATACCGAACTCTTGACTTAATTCCATCAAAAAAATTTCACCTTCCTATCTAACCATTTCCAAGAATGGTGCAAAAGGAGGAGCATGTGTAGATCACCTGAATTTGAAGATCGTGTCTAGATGGATTAGTTCATTTGATTGGTTTTTTCACCCATAGGTAAACACGTCGCATCACACTTCCTTCATACATAGGAATATGCACTCCAAGTAGCTTTAAAATGTGATTTGATCTATTCTCAATCAAGTTATGTTTATACCATTCTCCCTAATCTACCTCGGCCCGATGTTGCTAATGCACCAAGGGAATCTCATATTGCAGACAATATCATTGGATCTATTTCACACCCTTAGCTAAAACCATATGCTCTACCTCACATGATTTATGGTCAACCCTGGGGGGGCTAGTATCTCTTAAAATTATCCCCCACCAGCAAGAAACCCATATCCAAGTAAAATCACACCTTATTCATTTCCCTAGCAGCATCAACATATGCCAAGGCTAGTTGTTGCTCAAGCTGTTTATCCAAATTTTTCCCCTCCTCCATATGTTACTTATTCATTTCCTAGCACTCTATCCCCTTTAGCACTAGTGCCTCAACCTCTTGTGCCTCCTCAACCTCTACCTCAATAACCACCTCCTCCTCAAGGTCAAGTGTGTGATCAATAGAGCAAGACCAATCCCCCAAACACCAAGAATAAGAATAAGGGGAAAGGTAACATGAATTAACAATACCAAGGTAATGAGGGTAACTAGAGTCCTCCACCTAATCCACCCCAGGGAAATTAACCTAATCCCACAATCCAGCAACAGGGTGGACAACCCAAGCAAAACAAGGGAACCCTTCATACGAATCATCCTTGTGAATTTTGCGACATATATGTCCATTATACTCATGATTGTACCTTTTTTTACCTCAGATTCATCAATTATAGTAAGCCAAAGAAGTTTTCTCTAGAGGAAAAAAACCCATGGCTCAACTTCCTCTAGATCCTGCTTCATCTTATTCATCTACGCTTACCAACCCATTTCCTCACCAAGGATATATAGCTACCCAACCTACGCAAGGTCAAGCAAGGCCTCAACCTCCACAATTTGGTCCCAATGATTATCAAATTCTCATGATGAATTATGATGAGTTCAACAGAGAACAAGTCAACCTTTAGACTTGATCACGCTAGTATGAAAATCCACTCATTAATTCTATGATTGAGTCCCAACCAGAATTTTCCACTAATTATATTTTTTCATCTAATGGTACCTTACAAATATTTCAACCTAAGGCAGAGGTTATTACCAAGATCCCCAAAGGACCATTATATCCAAATTTTGCTTTAGCCAAATCCGCCCATACATACATCATAGTAGATGACTTAGCGCAATCTCCTGCTGCCATGTTAATGCTAGAAGTTCTCCAGTCGTTCCCATCCCAATGGAAATCTCTACTTAGTGCCTTGGGAATTTTGGATACTTCAGATTATCATATGATCTAATTTGAAGTTGGCTAATCGTAACATCCTCCACATCCTTCATCCATTGATTTTCAAATACCAGTCCCAATAAGAAATGCCACTATTCAGCGGTGTATCATACATGAAGGTAGTCCACTTGTGTGATGGTTGCTAGTGTTTGGAAACAACTTGGTTCACCTGACATGTCCCCATCCACCATCACTCTTTGTCCATGTGATGATCATCCATTTCAACCACTTGGATTACTTCTCAATTATCCTATCATTGTTGAGGACAATATTGTCTCCATTGACATTGAATTCATTAATGCCCCATTGGATTACAACATCCTTCTGGGTCGTAGTTACACCTATGCTATGTTAGTTGTATCATTTGCAGTTTTCCGTAAGATGTGTTTTCCCCACAAAGGAAATATCGTCACCATCGATTAATTTACATACTATGATCCTAAGGCACAAACTTCTCCTCAGTCCAACATTTCCTCCATGACTGACAGTGTGACTATCACGTCCCTCACCAATGTTTCGCCTGGAGTCTAAAAATATTTCGCTTTGCTTGGTTCCTATTATGGTCCACCACCTACCCCTTCTAAGCCCTGCTCATACAATGTTTTCATGTTGAAAGCGTCACGATTTTCTCACAAGTGATTTGGTACACCCATACAATAGTCAGTGCCTTCGCAACATGTTGTTCCCAACTCAACCCAACATACAACTATGATTCATCAAGGACCACTCCCTTCTACTATTAACTCTCCTAGTCCATTCCAAATAGGAACAATTCCTCTGGGCCTTAACCATCTAGGAGCAGTTCCGCTAAGACATTATTCTTTGGGTCAAATACCTTTCTTATTCCCCCCAACAAGATTTTTTTATGTCCCTATCATGCCTATGTTAATTTTACCCAACATTACTCTAGGGATCCCAGTCTGGTACATTGATCTCCCCGCAAACACTCCACATGGTCAAGTTAAACCTTACAAATATTTTACCCTAGTAAAACTTGTTTCTCCTTCCCCTTCCTTTTCTTCAGCTCCACAAAAGCTCAACAGGAACCTACACTTGTTTTGAAAACATCTGAAGAGAGGGGAAAAGCCTAGAAAAAGGGGACTAAAGAGAAGACATCCCAAACAATTCCATCTCCTCCTAAGCCTCCAAATTCAACACCTCTGTGCATTTTGTGTGATTTTTTTGGGAATGCCACCAATAATTGTCTTGAACTCCCTCCTCTCAAAGATGTGGTCTTTGAAATGTTCCCCAACTCTAACATCTTGGAGGTCCATGTTACGTCACCTAATTCAGCCAAGAAAAATATATCATTACACATGACTAAACCTTATGCTTTATGTGATAATTTTGGCCATTATTTTCACCACTTTCCTTGTCTCAAATATTTTTGTGATACCCATCAATCTCTTCGAAAAATAGAGGCCGCTTGTATTGAATCCACCACTTCTCTACCTACGGATTTTGGTACCATTGTTGAGCCAAAACAGGAACCACGCATTTTGATATCCCCTCCTGATTTTGAGATGAAGGATAGAATTGCTACTATTATCTACCTGCTGTCATTCATGGGATCGTCGTATGAGGAATCTTCTAGAGTTCTCTATTGTGATTAAGTATAACCCTCTTCGTCGAACACCCTGGTCTCAAAATCGATATATATTCCATCTACTAGTCATCTGTCCCCTCCTGTTGTCGATGCACTTGTGAAACTTATCTCCCATGCCAATACTTTAGCTAGTTCCTCCACATCAAGTGGTCTATCCTCCTCCCATCCGCTCATATTTCATTCCAATGAAGATATCATGGAAGCCATGACCACCCCTGATTATCCTTGGGATGATATGCACCATCATGCATATTTCCTTCCACAACAAACCCATTATCAATATTTTGTGGAGTCGAAATACTTCATCCATGGTGAAGTCGAATGGCTTATAAATCCCATTCCTACACCAGATGCTTTTGAAAAAGGAACCATGGCCAATATCTCTCCTAGCATTAAAATTGACATTTCAAGTAAATCAGGGATCGAAGAAAATATCACCTTCGAGGAACACTCTACCCAGGAAGAAATTGATGCTTACACCAAGTTATTCAAGGAATTATGTGATGTTTTCACCTGGTCATATTTCGATATGCCTGTACTTGATCCCTCCATTGTTGAACACCATATTGACACATGGCCCGATGCCATTCTGATTCGTAAAAATTTGAGACCCATTCATCCTTCCAAACGTGAGGCCATTAAAGCCGAAATAGATAAGCTCAAGCAAACTAGATTTATCTATCCCATTGAATACACCACATGGGTGTCGAATCTTGTCCATGTTCTCAAGAAATAATGCACCATTTATGTCTGCACTGACCTACATGATCTAAGCAAATATTGTCCCAAAGAAAACTTCCCCACGTCATTCATTTACCAAATAATTGATGAGTGTGCAGGGCATGAGGTTCTTTCCTTTATGGATGGATTCTATGGATACAACCAAATAACTATTCGTTATGTTGATCAGCTTACCTTGCTGTCATTAGTCTATGGGCAACGTTTTCCTATAGGGTCATGCCTTTCAATTTAAAGAATGATGGGGCTACGTTTCGGAAAGCCATGTCTTACTGTTTCCATGACTTGGCTCATATTATCCTTGCATACCTTCATGATCTTACCAATTGTTTTAGGGTTCAAGCGCAATACATTCATGATTTGTGTACCATTTTTCTACGATGTCACAAGTATAATATTATCTTAAACCCCCTTAACTGTGTATTTTTTGTTCCTTCTAACCAACTTTTGGGCTTCATTGTGTCCAAATATGGTATAAAACTCGACCCTCTCAAAGTTTAATCCATTCTAGAACTTCCACCTCCTTGTACCATTCACCAATTACTAAGCCTTCAAGGCAAGCCAACTTTCTTCGTCGATGTTTTCCTAACTATGCCACTACCATGAATGGTTTTCTTAGACTCCTCTGATTCGTTTGGGATGACCAATCTCAAAAATATTTTGATGCCCTTAAACGTGCTCCAACTTTCGATCCTTGATTATTCCACCCAACTTTGAAAGGGACTTCATCCTGTATATCTCAGCTTCTGCCTATTCAGTATTGGGGGTCCTAATTCAGGAAGATGCTACCAGAAATGAGCATGTCATATACTACATCAGTAAAAACCTCAATGGTTCCCCTATGTCCTATTTGCACGAAGAAAATTTAGCGCTGGTTGTAGTCTTCTCTATTCAAAATATTTTTCATTATATCCTTACGTGTACCAGTGGATTTGTGACCAATTCCAAACCAATGGCCTTCCTATTGAGTCGATGGATCATCAATGGGAATTATACCCGTTGGATAGTCATTCTTCAAGAATTTGATCTCGAATTTGTCACACCCAAGGGTAAGAAAGGTTTGGCCCTTGCCCAATTCATTTCTGAATTTCCTACTAGTGCACCATATCCGCTGATCAATCATGATATTCTAGATGAACACTTTTTCGCCATCACCTCAAATGATCCTTGGTATGGTGACATCCTCATTTATCTAAGGACCCTGAAATCCCCCCCCCCCTCATCTTGACCGTGATGCTCATTGACATATTCGACATCAAGCCCCTCACTACCTCCTCATCGGTGATGATCTATATCGTCATGGTGTTGACACTATCCTTCATCATTATCTCATGCATGTTGAAGCTAAGTAGGTTCTAAATGCCTGCGATGGTGGCGCTTGTGGTGGTCATATATCTGAAATGGCCACTATCTATAAAATCATGTGTGCTAGTTACTTTTGGCCTTCTCTCTTCAGGGACTGCATTAAGGTAGTCAAACACTATCCCAATTGTCAGTTATACACCCCTAAGACGCAAGCTCGACCTACTCCCCACCATCCTGTCATCGCAGTCTGTCCTTTCTATAAATGGGCTATTGACTTCATGGAGTGTCAACCCCAATTTTCCAATAACCAAAAGTATATCATCATGGTCAAAAAATATTTACCAAATGGGTTGAAGCCATGCATATGTTCAATAATATTGCAACTACTGTAACCCTTTTTTTAACCAGGTTATCACTCGATTCAAGGTTATGAAAAAATTTGTTTCTGACCATGGCCAACATTTTAAAGATGATATATGGTGTGATATATCCTCTCTTTTGGGATTTTAACACCAATATTCATCATCTTACTATCCCCAAGACAATGGGCAATTTCAAGTGGTCAATAAAATCCTTAAAACTATGCTTCAACAGATGGTGAATAAACACAAGACCAACTGGAACCTTATGATCTTCCCTACATTTTGGTCCTATAGAACCTTTGTTAAAACCACCACCATTTTTCCTCCTTTCCACCCTGTCTTTGGAGAGGAGGCAGTCTTACCAATTGAGTTTGAAATCCCCTCCCTTCACCTTGTCGTCGAACTCCTCTCGCACACCTAACCTTTAGAACAACGACTTATCATGCTTGAGCGAACGAATGAATATTTTCGTGTTTCATTATAAACCATTGAAGCGGCAAAAAAGTGTAGCAAAGATTAATATGACCAGAAATTCCACCCTCATGCCTTTCATGAAGGCGACCTTGTTCTTGTTTATGACCAAGCTCATGATGTCCTAGGGAATGGGAAGTTTGAATAATTATGGCTAGGAACATACATCATTTGTAATTTTTTGGACAAGGGGGCATACCTTTTAGAGGATTTTGAAGGCCAACTCCTTCCTAACCCTCATAATCCATTCTACCTGAATAAATTTTACCCATAGCATTTCCCATTGAAATGTGCGTATATTTTTCTATTATGCATTTAAGTAGCTTGAATTTTCCCCACCATCATCTCATACGTTGTTTTCTTTCATCTTTCATATGGATCCATCATCCACACCTCATATCGGTTATGATGATGGTGTGTTTCGCTTTTCCAGGAATCTTTCCTCAGCAACTTGGGCCATTTTCACCCCTCTGCATTTGTTAGTTCACTCCAATGGCATATGCATTGGATTTGCCACCAGTAGCTAGGTCGAATATGATGTTCCGATAGGTTTTTTAGCCGATGCACTTGATTGTCACATCCTTCATCTTCATGTTCTTCGAGATTCCCTGCGATTTTTCACGCAATTGAATGATGTTTAACATGTGCATAAACCTGTCTTATTTAGAAAATATATACGAGTGAATATTTTGGCACATGAATTTGAGTTCATTACATTCATTCATGTTCCTAGAGCCCAAAATCACTATGTTGATTCCATTGCAAATAAAATTCTATATTGGAATTTATCACATACAATAAGACAACCATAAACATTAACAAATGGTGAACCACAATCATCACAAAAGCTGGATAACCATATTATATTGTATAAATAAAACCAAAACATATAAGTGTTTGGAGTCCAATACTCTAAATACATTTGACATGCCCATAGCATGTTACATAACCAAAATTTGGGAGCCATATGTCCCTATGTCTAGTCACTATCATCTGGAGGATCCTGAGCCAATGGCTCTATTAGCCACCTATAAAATTTGTTATACCAAAAGGTGGCTAAATCATTTTTGGAGCCTTCAAGGAATGAATTTTATTGCTAAAAAATGTTATCCCTTGAAGACTCCTGAAGGCCTCATGCCTCTGTCCAAAATCTTCCCTGCTGTGCCCATTTTACACCTTGGAATTCTGCTGATTTCATGGGAAAAATTGCTGCAAAATCATCCATTTCCCCTCATTCCACTTCCAAAACTAACCTCATTTTTACCCCTTTATTCTCCATAATAATCCTTCATTTTCACATTTTTCCCCTTTCCCCTCCATCGAAACCCCTTTGATAAGGCTTAAGACTCCTTCTTTGCCTTATCGAAACCCTCAAGTCCTTTGAAAACCATTGAAAATCTATAAAAAACCCATTTGTGTATTACATGCTTAAGCCCCCTTGGGCTAAGTTCTTAACCATTTCCACTACACATGCCCTAGTACTGGAACCAGATGCTAAGCCTTTAAGCACTTATCGCGTCGGAGCAACTCACCGAGCGCAATGTCTTTGTTTAAACCAAACTCCGATGCCGATTAGCCCTGTGCATAAAACCCCCTAGTCATATTGCATCCCATGTGGACCATGGCCCCACACATGGGTGCCAAGCCAAATGGATAATATAAAACCATCCCGACACAAACCTTTGTGTATATTTAAATTTTGGGTTTTTAATGTTTTATTGTCATTATATTAAAAAGACAACCGGTCGGAATTCATTGCACTATCTTTGAGGGGGAGGCGGTTTTCTCCGTTTGGCAGCGATCAGCGCCACCGGCCGACACGTGGCCTTGGGTGGTATGGTAATACCATTTTCCCTAGGCATTAAAGATCGGATATCGGCTCAGCCTGATATTAGCGTGCATCATCCAATCTAAGGCCAGCTCATCAGACAGTGATCACACTCTGAAGAAGCTCGTAAGATAAACCTGGTATGGCGCGATTATTAAAAACATCTCCACCATTGATCGTGTGGCCCGATCTCATCTGACGACCCACATTCGTCCCAAGCTCCCCACTCATTTTTTAATCATTTTTCTCCAAAACAAAGGTTTTTACCCTTTTTTTTCCGTTTTTTGTTTATTTCTCAAATAGAGCGACTCATTCGATTTGACTTTTCACCCTCGCTCCCGACCGTTGATCTCTACTGATCGACAGTTCTGATTTAATTCTCCCTCTGTTTTCCCTCTGACCTCCTCTAATCAATCATGACCATTGGATGATGCCATCCAACGGCCATGCCCTCTCCACGTGCCTTCTGAAGCAATAAGCCTATATATGTAGGATTTTATAACATTGTTCATATTTTGCAGGGTTTAAATGGTTTGTCCGCTATGCTGAAGAAAATTTCAAAGGCTGAGGGTGATGACCCTCCCGCCTTTGATTCATCAAAGGGAATCAGTCGCAGGTTTTGACTCCACGTTTTTTCAATGATTCATGAGGCATTGATACCATACGACCCCTGCGCAGCCCTGCACACTAACAAACACAGCGGGTCAAGCACAAATCAAAGAGTATCAGTGTCGAAGACGGGAATGCACCAGAACATGAGATTGAAGACAGATCCGTGGGGATTACGGCTAAGATGGATTATCAAAAGCCTAATCCTCTCGATTAAAACAAAGTTTAAGGAAAATCATAAGTTTTTAATCAACAAAAAAGCCTCCACCACCACATCTGAGGCAAATTGATTCCTCCCAGCTACCACGGTGCCACCTGTGCCTCAAAGCATTCAAACAGAAGCCGAAGTTATTGATCAAGATCAAATATTTGCCTCAGCATAGACAAATAGTTATTTCTGCCAAGGAACTTAATGTAAAAATATCAACAGAGTGACTATTACACAACACAGAGCCTCAAAAGTCAAAAAGAGCTCCCACAGAGCTCAAATCTTAATGTAAATTATTTAATACAAAGGACACCTATGTAAGTTTCTTCATCGAGCCCCTCAAAGGCTGAGAAGCCATTAAGTTTATGTTAATTATCTTTGGAGATCTTTTATCAAATCCCACCTCCTCATCCTTCTATAAATACTCCTAAAGAAGATGAGGAACGGGTTGGTTGAGTCATTTGCTGAACTTTGAAATATACTTGAGCTGAAACTTCTGATTGTAAATAATATTCACTGGCTCTTGGAGCTTTTCTTGTAATAAATAAGTTAGTCTGGGAAGTGTAGATGATTGCTAAACTAAAGCATTGGACTTAAAGCTGTAACTAGTTTGGAGCATCAATACAAGCTGATTTATGGGATCCTGGTCTATGTTGATGGTGATGTTTTTCTCACTGTAACTTGTTATTTTATTTCTGTTTTCACTGTGTTCATCTTCTCTTATAAAGAACAGCATGCATAGAGTTAGGACCTACTGTATATCAGTACCTTTCTCTAACTGAAAATATTTATCTAAATGTTTTCTTCCAATTTATGTTATTTCGGAATGATTTAATTCAGTTCAAGCATAGGAATGTTGGCATTCCCTCATCCTACTGTCTCAGCTAATTGTTATTCTTGAATGTTATTTTCAGTATATGTTAAGTAGAGATGAACTAAGGAAGATATGGTGTGCCCTGGTCCTAGTTTTATCCCAAAAGACTGTCTGAAAGTTTCTCTTGGAATGTGTTGAAAGCTGGCTAGTTTCAAAGTACTTACCAGATCTTAGGCCATTCTATGTTATCTTTATGTTTGTCTTGAAAGTTTCCAAGTAAATCAGAGCTAGGAGAGGATTTGTGGTGAGCCCGGCCCGCTAGTTTCTACTCCAATAGTTGCCTTCAAGTTTCCCTTTGTTTTTAAATGTGTTTTCTATTGAAAGTATATCAAAGGCTAGCTAGTTTCAAAGTACTTACTAGATCCTGGATTGCTTTTATGTCTTTCTTCAGTGTTTGTCAAAGTCTTGCTAGTTTCAAAGTACTTACCAGATCCTGGGCTTCTCTTTGTTCTTCATCTATTAAATCCCCCTTCTTTTTGTACCATTTCTTTCCATAAATCAAACCTTGAAGAGATCCTTAGACATAGATGACTTGCCCCATGGACCACTCTTGCCCCTTGTTGTTTCAATTAAACCCTATTATGACTCCATAGCCCAATAGACTAAAACCTACAATTATCTACGTTCTTGGCCAAAGCTTGTTCTATTTGCTTGCAACTTCTCACCTTTGAAACTCTTTGCATTTAGAACTTTCACCTCAAGCAATAATCATGTTCAACCATCCAAAAAACAAAACAAAACCTCGGCCTTCATAACTAGCCTAATATCATTACCCAAACTTAAAATAAAAATCCATCTTTGCACTTATTGGAGATATCCCTCTCCGAATTCAGGAGGGCTAGATCCTAGAATCCCAAAGTGGCTGAAACGATGTTGTTTCTATGATCGTACTTTGCCAATCTTGCTGATTGCAGATAACTAACATTTATGGCGACTCCGCTGGGGACCAAACCCAGAATCTTAAGGTAATCATAGGATATCAGAAATTTGTTTCAAAAAACATTTTCTATATTAACCAGCTGAGCCACCAGCAACTAACATTTCTGGCGACTCCACTAGGGACCGAACCCAGAATCTAATCTTCGCTTCCCCTTAAATTTCATACAAACATTGTGAGTTTAAAGCAGTCTTTTCAAGCACTACCAAGCAGTGGTAATCATGATGAAACTTGTTTGAATCAGTGACAAAATAGGTAAAACCTAGGATTCTCATAAGAGTTTATCCAACCTTGAAAAATCATCTCGCTTAGCCATAAGAATAGACTATCTTTGTCTCATAATCATAGATAAGTTTTGAAACAGAGTTAGCACATTCTTAGAAACCACACAACTGAAAAATAACTCAGAAAACATAAAAATATTTCAGATTGGTATCCAATAAACATGGTGGTGGACCACAAAACCTTTTACCTCTGAAAAGAGCTAAAAACTTCCACTTGGCGACTCCACAATCCTTAACAGACCTTAAGACTCCAATAGGAAGAACCCCTATCATTGTAATATCAGTCAAACTCAGTTAGAGGACTGTAGGATTAAAATTTGTGTAAACAGATTAGTTGACCTTTTAAAGACTGGCATACCTGGTTGAACTTTTCTTGCTTACTTGGGTCTGAAAACACAACATAGTGGCTCCTAGAAAGATTCACACTAGAGCCTATCCTGACCCTGATCCACCTGAGATAGTTGATAACCCATAAATTATCCTTAGGAAGTCTCCTAAGATAAACTTATCAACTATTTTCATATCACCCTTGAGAGCTAATTCAGTTCCTGAAAATCTTTCAACTCTACAACAATCACAAGTTGACTTAGTAAACCCCTTTAGAACTAGGCCTCTTGGTGATTTAGATCAGCTAGATTCTGAGTCTTCACTTTCATCCCTGGAAACAAGTGAACATCCTGGTAGTAGAGAAACAACACCTCATGATTTACATTTCCTTCACAATTTAGGTGTCTCTCGTCCAAGATCAGCTCAGTAATCTACTGTTGTTCCATCCACATCTGTTCACCAAACATCCACTGTCCAAACCACTCCACTTCAGCCCAATTTTCCTATTGTTAATCCACCTCTTGTGAACCCACCTCCACCACATATCATGGCCGCATGGTATGCTCCCTTTTTCCTTCCTCTTACCTTAGTCAATCTTCCACAGGACTATCAATCCAAAATTCCATTATATGATGCTAGTAATGCTACTACTGCATCACAACATGTGGATAAGATGAATGACTACTTTGATAGAAATGAAATTGATGATGATTCTGTCAAAATAAGACTATTTGCTCAGAGCCTGGGGGGAGAAGTAAGAAAGTGTTTTAAAGGCTTAACCCCCCATAGTATAAATGATCTCCAAGCCTTCCATTACACATTCTTAAACAAATAGGAAGTGAAGAAAAATCCTCTCCAAGTCCTTTCTGATTACAAGAACCTCCATAGAAACACTGGGGAAAGTGTGCAAGCTTATTGCACTAGATTTAACAGTGTGTATAATGCCCTTTAACCATATCTAAAGCCTCCACAAGGCTCAGCATTAAACACGTTTCCTGAAGGGTTTGACCCTGATATGGCCTATCAGCTGAGAGAGAGATCCTGCAACTCTAGAAGAAATGAAAAAGGGGGCTCTTGCTGTGGAAGTTAACTTGATGGAGAAGAGAGCAAGAATGAAAAATGAAAAGAGATTATCCTTCAGAGAGGAATCCACACCTTCCACTTCCAGCTCAAGGATGGAAAGAATGATGGAGGAGATGATGAAGAAAATGAGCATCCTTGAGAGAGCACAAGCCAGTCAAAACCAAGCTGCCCCTCAAATCATAAACCAAAACCAAAATCAGAATTTTAGAAGAACCCAACCTCCAAACAGACTCAGGGAAGATGATCAATAGATCACTCCTCCCTTTCATCAAAACTATGTAAGTGAGGTTGAGGAAACAGATGAAATAACAGAGGAAGATGATATCAACATGGTGGGGGTATATAATGACGACTTTGAAGTCCATTATGATAGAAAACAAGGTCTATACACACCTTTTGATGACCAAAGAGATGATGATAAAAATTATTATCAAGACATGGAAAATGTCATCATAGAGTCTCAAAGAGAATATGACCTTAGAAGCAAAACTAGTCAACAAACTCCCAACACTAAAACCTCTGAAAAATCTTCACAAAACAACACTGTAAACAAACCAAAAACTGTTAAAAAAAGGGACAAAATAGCAGCTGTGAATTCTGATAATGGTAAAGAGAAAGGCACTAAAAAAATTGCAAAACAGAGTGCAGGCCTTAGCGGTACTAACACTTCAGCTAGTACTCTTGTTAAAACCATTTTGTCAAATGTAAATAGAACCAATCAGCAAACAGAATTTGCTGATAAGGTAGCTGTTAATAAGGCTAAAACAAGTTCTTCAAAGAACCAAATTCCTTTCAGCCTAGAGCAAGAAATTTCAAAGATTAAAATCTCTGTTCCTCTCTCTGAATTAGTTTCCCAGAATGTATATAGGAGCCAAATTTTGAAGGCTTTAAATATAGAGGATAATAATGACGCAGTCAATCTTAATGATGACCAGCCAAAGCTCATTTTTGGTCCTAATATTGAAGGTAGATATTAAGAGGGACATGTTCCTCCCTTTCATGTAAGTTTAAACGTCCATGACAAAGGTTTGCACAACGCTATGCATGAATCAGGAGCTTCTCACAATTTAATGCCAAAAGCTGTAATGGAGAGCCTGGGTCTAGAAATCACCAGACCTTATAAAGACCTTTACTCCTTTGACTCGAGCAGAGTAAAATGTATAGGATTAATTAAAGACCTCTGTGTTAACTTAGCCCAGATTCCATCCAAATTTTTGGTCATGGATATAGTTGTGGCTGATGTGCCCCCAAAATATGGAATGTTGTTATCTACATCTTGGGGGGCTAAGTTACAAGGGACTATGCAGATGGACATGACCTATGCGACCATCTATGTTTTCAATCAGACTAGAAGACTTTACAGGGAGTCTCATATGCAATACACAGTTACAAATCAAGACAGACCACAAAACTCTCCTCTATATTCTATAAACACAGACCTTGATTCATTTATCCTTTTCAATGATGAAACTTTCACTGAACAAGTGACCTTGTCTCATTTAATGATATATAGAGAGGAGGAAGAAGATAACGTAGGAGTGTCAGAACAGTTTGTTGAACATGTAAACTCTAGCAAACAAAACCTAGGTCTTGAACTACAAGTCATGTGTCCATTTCTTGTTAACCGTGATAGTCAAGAGCTTGTTCCTCAACATATTGAAAAACTTGAGGAATTAAAACAAGCCCAGCCAAGTGTTGATAGTCAATAAACATCCGAAAGCACTTTAGTTGGAGAGGACAACCACCAAACAGATGAAACCGAAAATAATCCTCTGTGGAGTATGAACTTTGATGGGTCATGCACTGGAACTAACGCTGGTGCAGCTGTCTGGATCTACAACACTGAAAAAAACCACACAAAGAGCATTTCCAGCAAATTAAACTTTCAGTGTTCCAACAACATAGCGGAATATGAATCCCTGCTTCTAGGCTTGCGATTGTTGAAAAAGTTAGGAGCCAAAAGAATAAAAGCCTATGGGGATTCTGAATTAATCATTAGGCAAGTCAATGGAGAATACAATGCAAATCATCCCAGACTTAGGGCCTACCGAAACGATTTCATGGACCTTTTAAAAACATTCGAGAGTCTAAACTGATTTTTTTCCCAAGAAAAAGAAATATTGCAGCCCACAATTTAGCCTTTGCAGCTAGAACATGTTTAACGCCATACGAAACCAAAGACTACACAAATCAAATAAAATTCAGACCAACCGCACCTGATAACGAAAAATACTGGCAAGTGTTCAATGAGGACAAACAAATAGAAGACTTCATGCAATTCAGAAATGAATTCGAACTACACAGTTCAGACTCAGTTTATGATATAGACTGTAGTGAAGAAAATTTTCTTGGTGAAGAAGATTCATCTCCTAAATTTGTTAATATTGATCTACTGTCAGGCAAACTGCAAAAAAAAAATAGAACTGACTACAGAATTAGAAACAGAAGAGTTAGAAACCCTGCGGTCCAAAGATCGGAGTTTGCCTAAGGGTCTGGCCCCTTTAGAAGAATTGTTCGATTTTAACGATGTGGCCAAAAAGCCAAAACTTGAACCTATAAAGACTGAAGTTGAGGAGTGCAATATAGGCAGTAGACTTAAACCAATGATGATCAAAATGTCTAAGACTTTACTGGCTCACATTAAACTAAAATACATAGAGCTATTTAAAGAGTTTTCTGATGTTTTTGCATGGAGTTACGAAGATCTGAAATCGTACGCCACTGAAATAATACAGCACAAAATCCCTCTCAAGGAAAACCAAAAACCATTCAAACAGAAATTGTGCAGAATAAACCCTGTACAGCTCCCTTTGGTTGAGAAGGAGATTAAAAAGATGTATGAAGCTAGTATTATTGTCCCTATTAGATACTCTGAGTGGGTGTCTAATCTGGTGTTAGTTAGGAAGAAAATTGGAGTGATCGGGCTTTGTATAGACTTTAGAGACTTAAACAAAGCTTCATTGAAAGACAACTACCATTTACCTAATATGGATCATATTTTACAAAGGCTGGTAGGGTCTACAAGAATTTCTTTGCTTGATGGCTATTCAGGGTACAATCAGTTCCTAGTCCACCCTGATGATCAACTAAAGACAACCTTTACTACACCTTGGGGCACTTTCATGTATGTGAAAATGCCCTTTGGTCTAATGAATGCTAGAGAAACTTTTCATAGAGACATGGACATAGCATTCTCGGAAGAACTAGGCTACTTCATCATTATATACCTTGATGATGTCACTATGTTTTCAAAAATAGATGAAGAGCACTTAGAACATTTAAGAACAGTTTTCGAGAAATACAGGAAGTTTTGGATATCTTTAAACCCTAAGAAAACACTATTTGGGCTCCAAGAAGGTAAACTTCTCGGGCACATTATTTCATAAGAGGGTATTAAGATACATCCCAGAAGGATTGAGGCCATATTGCAAATCTCTCATCCTCGAAACATTAAAGAGTTGCAATCTTTCATTGGAAAGATTAACTTTTTGAGAAGGTTCATCCCCAACTTGGATGAGCTCCTTAGAAATATCACAAACATGTTGAGGAAGGAGCAAGGGGTAAAATGGACCTTGGAATCAAAAAATTCCTTTGAGCTGGTGAAACAAGCCTTAACCAAAATACCGGTTCTAATAAGTCTTGATTTTTCAAAAGATTTTTATATTTTTTCGTTTGCATCAGAACATACCATAGTTTTTTTCCTTTTACAGAAAAATCCACAAGGACAAGAGCAGCCCATTGAATTCTTTAGCAAGGCTTTGAGAGATGCTCCTTTGAAGTATAACATTATGGAGAAGCAAGCTTTTGCTTTGGTTAAAGCTTTGAAAGACTTCAGAGTATACATCTTGCACTCACACATCATTGCCTTTGTCCCAAACTCAGTTGTTAAAGACATTCTAACACAGGACCCAGCTGGTAAGAGGGGTAAGTGGATTGTTGTTATTCTTGAATATGATTTAGAGATAAAGCCCACTAAACTCATCAAAGGCCAAGGTCTAGCTAGGTTGATGGCTGAATCCAATTTTGAAGTTCTTGATATTAATATGATTAATGCTTTGGATGAACAAGAGGAAATCTCAACTCCCATTGTTGAAGACCATTTCATGAATTCCTCTTGGTATGCTGATGTTATTTATGTTTTGCTTAAATTAAATACACCTCTTGGTTTGACAAAAACAAAGGCAAGGTTCCTAAAGTTAAAAGTTGTAAACTATTGCATTATAGATAGATGTCTCTATTGGAAAAATGCAAGTGGTATATTACTTAAATGTTTGCCTGAGTTTGATGCAGAGAAGGTTAAGCACGAGTTCCATGAAGGGGAGTGTGGAGGCCACCTATACTGGAAAGCAACAGCCAACAAAATCTTGAGGGCTGGTTACTATTGGCCTACTCTTTTTCATGATGTACACAAGATGATCATTGCCTGTCATAAATGTCAACTTTTTGAAGGAAAAAGAAAACTACTACCCCTACCTCTGCATCCGATCACTGTTGAAGCTCCTTTTCAATAGTGGGGACTTGACTTCATAGGAGAAATCCATCCACCATCTTCTGCCTAGCATAGATGGATTCTCACTGCCACAGACTATTTCACTAAATGGATAGAAGCCATACCTTGTAGGTAGGCCAATGATTCTGTTATTATAAAATTCATGGAGACTAACATTCTCTCCAGATTTGGTTGTCGTACCAAGATCATCACTGATAATGTAGCAGCATTTGGATCAAAGAAGATGGTTGAATTCTGTCACATATATCAAATAACATTGGGGTATTCCATGACCTATTACCTTCAAGGTAATGGACTTGTAGAATCCTCAAACAAGATTTTAGTGAACATAATCAAGAAATTTTTGGAGGAAAACAAAAATTCTTGGCACACAAAGCTATTTCATGCACTTTGGGCCGACAGATTGACTTTGAAGAAATCTATTGGTATGTATCCTTTCCAGCTTTTGTATGGTACTGATGCAATTTTTCCAACCAGCCTTGGTGTACCAGTGATGAAGTTGATTCAAGAGTTGCAAACTGAAGATAATGACATGATCAGAAGAATGAATCAGACCATTCATCTTCAGCAGACTAGAGATGAGGTTTACAACAAAGCATTGCAGAAACAGGATAGCATTAAAAATATTTTTGATAGAAGAACCAAGGCCAAAAATTTCAAAGTTTGGGACAAAGTTTTAAAGTGGGACTCAAGGAGGGAAGACAAGGGCAAGCATGGAAAATTTGACGACTTATGGCTTGGCCCTTACTCTATTCATTCAGTTGCTGGTAACAATGCCTATTTCTTACAAGAGTTTAATGGAGCAGAATTGTTTGGGGGTCCTGTCAATGGTAGGATGCTTAAGCATTACTTCTCTTGATCCATTTCATGTTCTGACAACCTTTTTTATCTTTTCCATTATAAATATCTCATCCACCATTGCATTCAAAGTTGGAAAAATCAAAAATACAAAAACAATAGAAGAAAGAAAAGAGGGCAGATTGTAAAAACAAGAAAGGTACGGCCCCATACCAAAAAAGAGAAACAAATATGAAAGTGTGCAAGCTTAAATGCCACTCCTGAAAACACACTTCTAATTATTCAAATAGTTTAATATTGACTAATTAGTTCTAAATTTCTGCTGATAGGATAGTGAATTCGATTTGCCAAACTGTTTAATCTTGGCTTATCAGTAGATAGTTTAGGATATAAATTAAAGGTTCAAACATGATCAAAACCTGAACCTAAGTTTCCCAAGAAGAGAATGTATTAGGTCTGTTTTAATTTCTGAGTCAAAAATATGTAAACCTGGTTCCAATTAGTTCAAAATCTGAACTAGTTGACAAAGGAAAGACAACTCAAAACAAAAGTCAAAACAGAGCTGTAAAAAAGAGGAAGGAAATGCTTTGAACTTTCAGATCCTAAGCCTTCCATTTTGTTTTAATTTTCTGTAAAATAATGACTATGTACAGCTTTTTTTTATGCCATAGATCACAACAAGTCAAACAACTTAATCTTGACTTGGTTGTTTTTAAATTTATGTTGTAGAATTTAGAGAATGAAAATCTGTTGTACAGTTTAATCCCAACATATAGTAGATTAGGTAGAGAATCATATGGGATCAACTGTTTAATCTGAGTCCATGGAGAAATAAGGAGTACAAATAGATTATGTTTCCTGCTTTCAAAAATAATAAAATGTTGTAAAAGATTTTTCCAATCCAAGTGCACTCTAAAGAAGAAAAAATGTTAGATCAATAGGATTGGGTAGGTAGAAAGCTTGTAGATGAAAGTTCCGTTGTTTTTTTGATTGCTAATATGTTTTCAGAGCTAAATATGATTATCCCAGCAAAGGAAGAGCATCCCAATGGATGAGGCACAGGTCATCCTCCCAGAGAATGCAAGTCTGAAGTTCTTGATGCCTTCAAGAAGGCACCATCCCCAAGTGGAGCCACTGTTAGCCACCTATAAAATTTGTTGTACCAAAAGGTGGCTAAATCATTTTTGGAGCCTTCAAGGAATGAATTTTATTGCTAAAAAGTGTTATCCCTTGAAAACTCTTGAAGTCCTCATGCCTCTGTCCAAAATCTTACCTACTGTACCCATTTTACACCTTGGAATTCTGTTGATTTCATGGGAAAAACTGCTGCAGAATCATCCATTTCCCCTCATTCCACTTCCAAAACTAACCTTATTTTTACCCCTTTATTCTCCATAATTATCCTTCATTTTCAAATTTTTCGCCTTTCCCCTCCATCGAAACCCCTTTGATAAGGCTTAAGACTCCTTCTTTGCCTTATCAAAACCCTCAAGTCCTTTGAAAACCATTGAAAATCTATAAAAAACCCGTTTGTGTATTACAGGCTTAAGCCCCGTTGGGCTAAGTTCTTAACCATTTCCACTACACATGCCCTGGTACTAGAACCAGGTGCTAAGCCTTTAAGCACTTATCACATCGGAGCAACACACCAAGCATAATGTCTTTGTTTAAACCAAACTCCGATGTCGATTAGCCCTGTGCATAAAACCCCTCGGTCATATTGCTTCCCATGTGGACCATGACCCCACAGACGGGTGCCAAGCCAAATGGCTAATATAAAACCCTCCCGACACAAACCTTTGTGTATATTTAAATTTTGGGTTTTTAATGTTTTATTGTCATTATATTAAAAAGAAAACCGGTCGGAATTCATCGCACCGCTTTTGAGGGGGAGGCGGTTTTCTCCGTTTGGCAGCGATCAGCGCCACTGGCCGACATGTGGCCTTGGGTGGTATGGTGATACCGTTTTCCCCTGGAATTAAAGGTTGGATATCGGCTCGGCCCGATATTAGCGTGCGTCGTCCGATCTAAGGCCAGCTCATCAGACAATGATCGCGCTCTGAAGAAGCTCGTAAGATAAACGTGGTACGGCGCAGTTATTAAAAACATCTCCACCGTTGATCGTGTGTCCCAATATCATCCAATGGCCCACATTCGTCCCAAGCTCCCCACTCATTTTTTAATCATTTTTCTCCAAAACAAAGGTTTTTACCCTTTTTTTCCTATTTTTCGTTTACTTTTTAAATAAAGCGACTCATTCGCTTTGACTTTTCGCCCTCTCTCCCGACCGTCGATCTCTGCGTGATCGACGGTTCTGATTTAATTCTCCCTCCATTTTCCCTCTGACCTCCTCTAATCAAGCTCGGCTGTTGGATGATGCCATTGAATGGACATGCTCTCTCCACGTGCCTTCTGAAGCAGTAAGCCTATATATGCAGGATTTTATAAAGTTGTTCATATTTTGCAAGGTTTAAATGGTTTTTCCGCTATGCTGAAGAAAATTTCAAAGGGTGAGGGTGACGAACCTCCCGCCTTCGATTCATCAAAGGGAATCATTCACAGGTTTCGACTCCACGTTTCATCAATGATTCATGAGGCATTGATGCCATATGACCCCTGCGCAGCCTTGCACACTAACAAACATGGTGGATCAAGCACAAATCAAAGAGTATCAGAGTTGAAGACGGGAACGCACCAGAACATGAGATTGAAGACAAATCCGTGGGGATTATGGCTATGATGGATTATCAAAAGCCTAATCCTCCCGATTAAAACACAGTTTAAGGAAAATCATAAGTTTTTTGTCAACAAAAAAGCCTCCGCCACCACATCTGAGGCAAATTGATTCCTCCCAGCTACCACAGTTCTACCTGTGCCTCAAAGAATTTAAACAGAAGCTGAAGTTATTGATCAAGATCAAATATTTGCCTCATCACAGCCAAATAGTTATTTCTGCCAAGGAACTTAATGTAAAAAATATCAATAGAGTGACTATTACACAACACAGAGCCTCAAAAGTCAAAAAGAGCTCCCACAGAGCTCAAATATTAATGTAAATTATTTAATGCAGAGGACACCTATGTAATTTTTTTCATTGAGCCCCTCAAAGGCTGAGAAGCCATTAAGTCTGTGTTAATTATCTTTGGAGATATTTTATCAGATCTCACCTTCTCATCCTTCTATAAATACTACTGAAGAAGATGAGGAAGGGGTTGGTTGAGTCAGTTGCTGAACTTTGAAATATACTTGAGCTGAAACTTCTGATTGTAAATAATCTTCACTGGCTCTTGGACCTCTGCTTGTAATAAATAATTTATTCTGGGAAGTGTAGATGATTGCTAAACTAAAGCATTGGACTTAAAGTTGTAACTGGTTTGGAGCATCAATACAAGCTGATTTATGGGATCCTGGTCTATGTTGACGGTGATGTTTTTCTCATTGTAACTTGTTATTTTGTTTCTGTTTTCACTGTGTTCATCTTCTCTTATAAAGAACAGCATGCATAGAGTTAGGACCTATTGTATATCAGTACCCTTCTCTGACTGAAAATATTTATCTAAATGTTTTCTTCCAATTTGTGTTATTTAGGAATGATTTAATTCAGTTCAAGCATAGGAATGTTGGTGTTCCCTCATCCTACTGTCTCAGCTAATTGTTACTCTTGAATGTTATTTTCAGTATATGTTAAGTAGAGATGAACTAAGGAAGATATGGTGTGCCCTGGTCCTAGTTTTATCCCAAAAGACTGTCTGAAAGTTTCTCTTGGAATGTGTTAAAAGATGGCTAGTTTCAAAGTACTTACCAGATCTTAGGCCATTCTGTGTTATCTTTATGTTTGTCTTGAAATTTTCCAAGTAAAGAAGAGCTAGGAGAGGATTTGTGGTGAGCCCGACCAGCTAGTTTCTACTCCAACAGTTGCCTTCAAGTTTCCTTTTATTTCTAAATGTGTTTTCTATTGAAAGTATATCAAAGGCTAGCTAGTTTCGAAGTACTTACCAGATCCTGGATTGCTTTTATGTCTTTCTTAAGTGTTTTTCAAAGGCTGGCTAGTTTCAAAGTACTTACTAGATCCTGGGCTACTCTTTGTTCTTCATCTGTTTAATTCCCCTTCTTTTTGTACCATTTCTTTCCATAAATCAAACCTTGAAGATATCCTTAGACATAGATGACTTTCCCCATGGACCACTCTTGCCCCTTGTTGTTTCAATTAAAACCTATTATGACTCCATAGCCCAATAGACTAAAACCTACAATTATCTACCTTCCTAGCCAAATCTTGTTCTATTTGCTTGCAACTTCTCACCTTTGAAACTCTTTGCATTTATAACTTTCACCTCAAGCAATAATCATGCTCAACCATCCAAAAAACAAAACAAAACCTCGGCCTTCATAACTAGCCTAATATAATTACCCAAACTTCAAAGACAAATCCATCTTTGCACTTATTGGAGAGATCCCTCTCCGGATTCAGGAGGGCTAGATCTTAGAATCCCAAAGTGGTTGAAACGATGTTGTTTCTGTGATCGGACTTTGCCAATCTTGCTGATTACAGATAACTAACAGGCTCCATACCACCAGCTCGTAGATCTCAAACTTCCTGACTGGCCATCACTAGGTGTCATGTGATACCTCACCACTCTAAGGGAAGACCAGTGCACTCATCCATATACCAATATTCCAACTCATGCCATCCATGCTCAGTCACCCTGGTAAGTAGCACGTCAAATATATGATGGAGATCCTCTAGCAGAGCATCACTATCTAGTCTTCGTCATGACATCGACCCATCCTAATCTGTAGCCCCAGGAATTGCAGCTCAACCTATATATCATGTCGGTTTCATCGGTGCTATATTTGCATCACACAATTTTGGAAATTAGTACCACATATACATACTCTCGAAACTTTAAATTCAGCCAAAAATATAGTAACTTTCACTTACCATCTAGACCCCATGCTCGTCCTGGCGGTAGGGGCAAGTTAGGATCCCAATGATAGTTCATGCCATCATACATATAGTCATCTATGTAAAATGGCATTTGGTCCCAATGTGCAAAAAACTCTGATTGTAACACTCGTTTGACTCCCCCTCCTCCGCTTCGTCGTAGTAGCTGCCCCATGGGCACATCCTAGGCTTTTGTGGGCCACCATCATGGATCTGTACATGTGGATGGATGGTAGTGATCTTCTCAAAGGAGAATGATCATAAAAATATCCCAAATGAACAGTTGTCATTGTTTTATCACCTACATAAGGTCAATTGTCATTTCAACAACTAAAGCATCATCTGGCCCCACCCATAATCTGTCTCCACCAAAAAATTCTCTACCATCATCATTTGCCATCCAATGATGTGATTAAAGGCATGAATACCCAAGATTCATACCATTGTTGCAGTTGTAGCTCGTGTCTCAAACCTCTCTATGTCATTGATATCAATGGTCGTTCCCTTTGCACGAACACCCGAAACTCAATGACAATCCACAAACTCACCTATCCTCCTCCCATGAGGCAACACTAGATGTATCTCCCCTACCATCCCTAAGGGGGGTAGCCCTGTCAGAAAATATATTTGCTAGATCAGCAACTCGATCCTATGGCCCTGTACCACAAATACCCCATAATTTGGGTCCCAGTATCTCACTATCCTCGACAGCAAGATCTCAATAGCTCTCATCAATGGGTTCTCCAAGAACTTAACAACCCCATAACAAGCCAAAACCCTTCTGACATCCAGATTCCATGAATCTCAACATGAAGAGGCTCTAAGTCTCATTCTTGCAATGACACCTTCAACTCTACCATACCTGTAGAATACCATTATTTTTTTCGGTTCAGAGTTCAAGGCATACATTCCAAGTCCTCAGCTTCAGCTTTCCACAAGCCCCCCATCCTTATTTTCCTCCTTGGCCAAAAAGAAGTTTTGCCCCTCAAACCCATGTTGGACGCACTTTAAGGCCCCATTTTTGCATTCTAGAATGCATATCAAGACCCAAAAAGTGCACTGTGACTATGAGGAATAGCAGGGGTCTCCCACAGACACTTGAGGCCCTAATCTAAAATTCTAAACTACTTAATTTGAAGAGTAAGGTTAGGCCACCTACCTCCAACTCGTAGATCTTGACTCTGGCAATCGATATATCTGCTACGTTCTCCACAAGATTTAGGCACTCGTACATATGGTCAATTTTCGGACACTTTAGTTCCGACAGTTTTGGCATATTTTCAGAAAGTTCCCCAATTTTTCTCAATTTTTTTAATCCAGCCACGCGGTGTCGCTCTTGCGACACTACAAAAAATAATTTCTATTACGACACACCCAGTTAGGGTGTCGCAATAGTGATAATAATAAAATACAAAATCGATATAGCGATGTCCATGTTATGTGCATCAGTATACCAATGAATATGAAAATATCGGTTACCTTCCCTTTGACAAAGTCAAAATTGACTTGGTCAACTAGCGTCGCAATAATGACGGTTTATTTTAAATATATAGAGTGTGTTGTAAAGATGTTTTCTGATAACCCTATATTTATTAGTCCCCTAATTCCCAACCCCTAACCCATTTAACCCCCTATACCCCTAAACCCCTAACCCATTTAACCCCCTATACCCCTAAACCTGTAACCCATTTAACCCCCTAAACCCTAAACCTCTAAACCCTTAACCCCTAACCCCTTAAACACTAATTCCTAACCCCTAACCCATTTAACCCCCTAAACCTCTAAACCCCTAACTCATTTAATCCCTAAAACCTACACCTCTAAACCCTTAACCCCTAACCCATTTAACCTCTAAACCACTAAACCCCTAACCCATTTAACCCCCTAGACCCTAAACCTCTAAACCCTTAACCCCTAACCCCTTAAACCCAAATTCCTGACCCCTAACCCATTTAACCTCATAAACCCCTAAAACCCTAACCCATCTAACCCCCTAAACCTTAACCCCATTAACCCCTAACCCCTACACTAGTACATATGGTCAATTTTACGACACTTTAGTTCCGACAGTTTTGACATATTGTTGGAAATTTCCCCATATTTTCTCAATTGTTTTAATCCTGCAACACGGTATCATTCTTGCAACCCCGATGGTGACGTTGTCACTCGTTGTCGAGCAGTTAGTATTACCATCATCCACTTGGAATCTTAATATAATGAAAACTAATTATGTGTTATTGTACCTCACTATGGTATTTTTCATGTTTTGGAATCATTCTATTGATTAATTACTAAAATATGGTTGAATTAACTGACCATGTTAGTTTTGGCATACATTTTACTAAATTATGGGTGATTGGAATAAGATTGATTTCAGTTCACTTCATCTTGACTATAAGTTATTTTCTACAGAAAAATATTTTGCAACATGGTTTCCATTCCATTCAAACATGTTGACACGTAGCTTTGAATTTTTGTAGGGATTTCCCTATAAGCACCTGTTGGGATCAAAGCATTGGTCGAGTCTAACATTGACCATAAGGTAATGCTTTTCTTTGTTTTCTTATTGGTGATTTGAATTTTTGGGATTTAAATATGTTGTACAAATTGAATTAAATAATGTTCCATTAAAATTTAGACTATTATTTTTAGGTTATTGTATGTACTTCTAATTCTTGGTTAAATGAAAAGTTCTATAACTTTAACATATGACCCCAATGTGTGTTGCAAATCCAACAAGTTATACATGCAATGTGAATTCATTATTATTATTTTTTCCAAGGAAAATCTAATGGGGAAATCCATTAAGGGATGCTTCTCCACATTTTTGAATGATATCCCTTGTAAACCTGTTGAATAGGCTTTTTTGTTTAACCTAGGGGGATTTGGTTTTGAGCTTCAAAAGAAAATGAGCAACTGTTGGAATGACCCATTTTGGGAATTTTGGGCATTTTCAAGGAAGTGGAGGCATAGTGCTTTCTCTTTCTTTGTCTTTGAATAATCATGTGATTACTTGTTGTTTGGATTTAATAGGCATGTGTGTTTGGGTCATGATCTTGATTTAGGACCATGTGATACATTTTTTGTTTTGTATGCCCCTATCGTTAGCTTTGAGCAAGAATAGTTGTGTAATTGGATGACCTCTTCTTTGTTGACTACTTAATGCATCTGTAAGGGGGACCTGACCATGTTTGAGTGCGATGGAGACAAGTGTGGAGGTGGGGTTTGGTATATGGACTTTATATATTATACATATGTAGAAGTTGTATCCCTTTGTCTATATTTTCTCTTCTTGCTTTGAAAAACAGTGTGGGTGTTTCCCAAGATGCTTTTTGCATGATAATCCTTTACAAGGTCACTAATGGGGACAATGATATGTTGGTTCAAGATATTATGTGAGATGATTTATGTGCTTCCTTTAATTCTATGCAAAATGAAAAATCCTCAATATTGGATGGTTTGCCTTATGAAATCTCTAAGTTCATGTGGGAATTTATTAGGGATCGTATTTTTTGTTTAGATGTAGATTTTTTTTCTAGGTTCCTCTTTGAGTCTCTCAAGTCTCAATTATGGCTTGATGAACCTATTCCTCATAATGCAATGAGAGACTATATAGGTGGTTGGAATATTATTACTTTGCTTACCATTTCTTACAAACTTGTGTCAAAGGCTTTGGCTTTGAGGATCTGGTCAGTTTCCAAGTATGTAGTGCGACCGAAGTGGACTAGGTTTGTACAGGGGTCTGTTCAGCCTAGGAGGCAATGGAGTGGGCCAAAGAGATAGGGAAACAATGACTTAACTTGAATATTGACTTGGAAATTCCTATGATAAATTTGGTTGTTCTTTCATCTTTAAGATACGTTGATGTTCTTAGGTTATGATTCACGGTGTGTGGGCATAATGAGTGACCTTTTCACCAATCCCTTGACCTTCCTTTTTGTCACAAAGCCTTATCCCTATGGATAATGTTACATTAGATGATTCAATAGGGGCATCATTTGGTGCTTTTTATGCATTTTTTATGCCTTGGGTTACATGTTGGATGCAACGTTCATTGTAAGGAAGATCAACATTATTATGATTTTAGATGGTTGATAGAGGTTAATAAATATTTTGAAGATGACTCTTAATTTCTTGGACACCTTTTGTGGTGTATTTGGTTCCATTTTCAGCCCTCATAAAATTGATTTTTTGATTTTTGGGTTGGATTTGTCTCTGGAGTGGACTCTTACTACCTAGTTTATATTTTTCATGGAGTGATTGTCAATTTTGATATTCTTTTTGGGACTGGGTTATCACCTATGGAATCTTGAGATGCATAAAACTTGTCTATTTTATTGCATTTATTGAAACTATGTTTTTTATTCATGTTAGTTGCTTATATGTGACATCTCAAAGACTTTATTTGTCCGTAGCTTAGGGATTGAGCGTGAATAAAATTTGTTGTTACCCATTTTTCAGGTTTTCAAATGGAAACTTGTGAATCTTCTTGTTTAGTTGCCTTAATTTTCAAATTTCATAGGTTGTTGACTTCAAAAGTTCATTTAGTCTTACAATGAGTTGTTAACCAAATAAGACAACCCAAACATACCCAAACAAGACAACAAATACCTGCCCAAACCCTAATTAAATGAGAGGGAATGAGGACTAATGCTATATGAGGTACCTTGTGAACCCTGATGCATATGAGTGATCTAGTTTCATGATAACATGAGAAGGTGAAGCTGATAAGCACCCTAAAGAATAAGGATTAATTCACGACAAGGTTGGACCTTCAAGCACCAATGCCTAGGGTTTCAAGGATGCTGGGGAAAATATATAATGCTTTCAAAACTTAATGGACATGTTGAGGCATAGGACCAATCAAGGGCCTAGGGAAACATGCTATGCAATAAATATCACCATGATGTCGTGTGTTATCGATGAGTTCGTGCCCTTAGAGGCATAGGTTAAAAACAGAAAAGGGGGTCACTTTCTTTTCGATTTAGGGTTTCTCCCAAACCCTAGTATAACCAACATAAGGGGAGAAAAAAATGAAATCTTGCTTGTCCACATGCAATGCTTCTACTGGTTATGATACATACTAGGGAAATATAAGTTTTGAATTCATGGGAGTCTCTTGTCATGTCACCAAATTGAAACACCGTTGAAACCTTAATGTAGTTATAGGGTAAAATTTTGGGGCAACAAATGATGTATGGGGGAAAAATGTAAAGCGCGAATGGGAAAAACATCAGATTTCAACAGAAAGGAGGAGAGGAGAGTAACCAATTAAGAGTCTGATCGAAACCCTAATGGGTTGAGTAAGCAAAAGGGGGGAACCCAAAATTTGAATATGCCCAAAATGTTGGGTGGTGTTATAGTAGCTACAACACTCTCATAATGTTGAATCTGGGCAATTGGCCACATTGTGATAGGTGGGAGCTTGGTAAAATATATATATATATATATATATATATATCAAACCTTAGGAGAGGCCATGTTATCATACCTTTTTATGTCTATATTAAAACAAGAAGAAACTATATAATTTTAATTTTGAGTCTTTTAATTTAAATATGACCACATAAATAATTAAAACTTCAAAAAGGTTATACTCTTAACACACATAAACATCACTGCATAAAACTACTAATTGTGTTTGTAAGTTTTATATATTAAATAATTTATATACACCTTAATATCTTATTTATTTATATTCAATTTTTAATTTAATACTATATATAATTTTTGTTTAAATATTATTATTTACATTTAATTTTTTATTTTTTATTTTAATTCCAATTCTCGCCTAAAAAAAATTCATCCTTCACCCCAACCTCCCTACTCCCGCCCGCAAAAAATACACCCTTCAGGAACCGGAGCAAGTGGAACCGTGTGCTAGCCATTCTGCGGGATTTGGAGGAGGGATTCTCTACTCCTTTGTATCATTTGAGATAGTTGGTTAACGACATAGCTGTGGAGATGCACGTCGGATTGGCCTATGAGGGGGAAGTAAGATGCTGCTCACCTTCGTCGACAACCTGCCATCAGGTATTTATAAAATGAACCAAGATAAATGACCAAGTCGAATATTTTTATATTTTATAATTTCGTTTAGCTTGTCAAATCCCCAAAATTTAATGCCTTTGAAGCAAATTTATTGAGCTTGTTTGATTTTGATGTCTTGAATGTGGATCTGAATTTACAAGCTAAGATTTAGAGAAAAGGAGGATGTGGATCTGTGTGTCCAGAAGCCCTAAGTGGAAGTCTATCTAGGAAAGAATAACGCACCAAATTATCTGTGTAAGGGCTGCATCTGTTATGTGTTAATGGGGGATGAGAGAGACACTAAAAGAGGACTAAACTACCTCCATCTAGTCTATTGAAGAGGGCCACAATGCCTCGAGAGGAGTGAGGATCTTATATATCTATATCTTCCATAGAAGAGGCAGAAATATGCCTCAGAATTAGAACAAAGACAACGTGTATGTGCTGGAAGAGAGAGATATGTGTATGTTGGTTTAGGTGGCCTGCATGCTTAAGGAGATTGAGTGCCTAGTTATATTTAACACAGGTCAAGAGAAGCTCTAAGTATGTGTGTGATCCAACATTGTGTAGTGGCAAAAGATAGAGAACCAATACCCTAGAAGAATTATACTTAGCCTTGGAAATATCTACTATTGAGGACCGAGTTCCTTAAGAATATCGCATAGGGGTTTTGTGTTCTCAGAGTGACCTAAAGGGATGTTGAATTAGCATTAAACTTGCACACTAGAAATATATTGATATAGGAAGATGGTAAAGGGAATTTATATTGTGGTTTTACAAGTATTTTCAAGGAGATTGACCGCTAAGGTCAGATCCAATGTTTTCTAGGACCATTTGAGTGATCCAAGCCCTCAATCCTAGAGAATAAGGACTATGAGGATATTTTGTGCATCAATCTCAAATTCTATTCACAAACACAATTTTGAACAATGTGTTTAATGACCTAATATATAGTGGTGTTTGATGAGACAAACCCACTTTTAGCAGCTGATATATATAAGCTTATGTATAGGGATACTCAAAGAAAGAAGATCATTATTAGAAGGAAAAATTGTTAAGTACATGTACAATGCCATTTGAAGATGGAAAACACCATGTTAAGGTATATTTTTGGAGATAAAAGATGTGGAGGTTTTGAAGTAGCAGTCTCATTGTGAGTAAATTATCAAAGGAGGCAAAGGGCCTACCAGATATCAAGGACAACAACAGCAAAAAGGGTTGATCTAGAGAACCTAATTTAGCAAGTGAGCTAATTTTTTGTTCTTGTCTAGTTCTTTGTGGGAAGATTGCAGATATGATGTTGTGGAATGCAAGCCCTACTTGTATACTATGTATACAATTTGCATCAGAGGTTGAGGGCCATGATACCTGGTTTGGGGGCCCCATGATTCTTTTATTAATGAAGTATTACAATAATCAATATTTGGGATTAGATATATGTGTGTTAGATTGATTCATTACTATTATATTTCCATTGTGAAAATTTCTAGTAGGTTGAGGGTATTTCAGTGTGTTTATGATCATGTTTTTAGACATAGACCTATAGCTAAACTGCCAAGGAAAAATCAACAATGTTTTCCTTTTATTTCCAAGTCTTATTCCAAGCTTCTCTTTGTGCATTCAAGATAGCATGAGTTTCCAATGTTTGTGGTGTAACTGAATTGTCGATGATACACCTTGACAATGGGTCAAGGCACCCAAAACTGAGTCATGTAAGGAATCAAACTTCCATCATGATTCTACATGCCAATCACTAACTGTTGAGATGATCATGTGATGGAGGTCAAATTGCTTGTTAGGGAGAGGGGATTGTAGTTTACCTTAGAGAGATTTCATGAGGTGCAAAGCTAAAGTAAAAAACAAACTATTGGATATCACATGGATGAGGTTAGGCTCTTGTCCAATGTAGAAATTTGAATAACTGATATTATTCACCGAGATTCTCCTGATCATACACTATTTTAGCTTCATGCATAATACAGAATCTCTTCTACCATTTATCATTACATGCGGAAATAAAATCAATTGCATGCACACATTAAAACCACGAACAATCACACATATGAACACAGTATTTAATGGGAAAGCTTAAAGCTGAAAACCCCCAACTATCTGTATATTATATGTCATGGAGATCATGTAACAATCATAGTACAAAGCTCCTCACAAGCTCTCATGCACACCCTCAATTGCTACACACTATCAAGTTAGATCTAGCAAAACACATGCTCCAATATTTTGCCACTTGATAGCCAGCCTCTATTGCGTTTTCAATGCTATGGGATGGCTTCATTAAATAGATAAACCACCTGGCTTGTACTGTGTAATCCTCATGGGCTTCTCCAATCACTTTGTGTTGCAAATAGCAACAGTATAGTCACAACTGATAGTTAACCTATTCTTTCACCTATTTCTGCACTGGTCTCCACTGAAACTGTCCATGCACTAAAGTTAAATGGTGCATTATTTAGTTGATTAATGAGTTTATAATTAGTGAATTAATTAATAATTAATTCATACCATTCTCACTAATTGTATCAATTAGTTAAATCAGATAATAAATAGCTTAACTATGTCTAACTGAGTTAAACCGAATACAACTCCACTAACTTCCTCAATCAACTCCACCAAACTCTGTCACATGAGTTCTAACTGAAGTCTCCATGAAATAGCTCCACTTGACCCTCAGGAATAGCGTAATTCCTTATGTTAGCTGCATGTGCCACTTCTGTGCACTTAACTGAAGTGCTCCAAGAGGATAAGATAATGTTTAGAGTCCAAATATTATTAAGAGCTAATAATATTTGACATATCTATTTTTAGACTGGCAATCTAAAAATAGATTCCACCCAATATGTCTAAAAATAGAAGTCCATCTATTTTTTCCAACTTGACCAACCATCCACAAATAGCATCCTGCAACTCATAGAACATGATCCATATGTCTAAAAATAGACTTTGCGCCAAAAATAGCCTTCGGGCCCACTTAGTGAAGGCGACCTCTTTCCACTAAGCTCATCATCTTGTTGCAATCTCAACATCCAACAGAGAGATAGGGAAATTTATGCTTACTCTATATTTGGAGTTTTATCACCTTGAATGTCATATAGTTTCTTTGACCAAATCATTTTCTTGTTACATTGTAGATGAAAATCTAGGGTTAATGGATATAATGGATTGTGAAGTGGAGATAAATATTGATAACTTGAGGCCTATAGGGAGGGATTCCTATCAATAATTTTATGAAGGGTATATGGTATTGAAAATTTTTAGCTTTGGTTGGTATTTTCATCATGCAAATCAAAGAAGAAAAATTGAATTTTTATTTTTATTTTATGGCCTTAAAAGTGTATGTGTCATTTCCTCCAAGATCAATTCGACATACCCAAGAGACGAGTCTATTCACATGGAATAAAAACTATATATTGAGCCTATTCACTCTTCTTCAAAGAAAATTAAAATCAACTCTCATATCTCTATTTTAAGTGGATATGAGGCATGACATATCTATGGAACAATGCAAACCTTTGGCTCACCATATCTCTATAACATGTGCAAGTTATGTGGCATCTCTCTCGCTATTTTTGTGACATTAATTATCCAAGTTTTGTGGCATCACTTGTGCAAATTTCTATGATATCTTTCATGCAAGTTATGAGGCATCACTTGTGAAAATTTCTGTGACATATTTCATGTGAGTTTTGAGGAATCAATTGTGTGAAGTTTTGTGACATCTTTCATGTGAGTTTTTAGGAATCAATTGTGTGAAGTTTTGTGACATCTTTCATGTGAATTCTATGGTATTTTTTGGCACCTTTATTGCTACTAAAACGAAGTTCTATAGAAAATTGTCTCTGTAATAACAACAAATATCTATGGAACTTGTAAATGTGGGAAAGCGAAAGATTGTGACACTTGTTCTTGTGGCTAATCTGAAGATCTAAGGCATTGGTTGTTCTGTGGATCATGCAAGTAATAATACTAAAGAAGAGGAATAAATTAAAACCCTCTATTGAAAACTTTTATTGTGAAGCAGAGTTGATTATTTCTCTCTCATTTGACTGGTTTTGGTTTGGAAAATATTTAGGTTGAAAAATTACACTAGGCTTGTTTTCTCTTGAAAATCAACATGGTATCAGAGTTATGGCGAAGAAAAGAGAATTGAGATAAATCTTAAATAAAGCTCCATCCTACATTTGAGAAGATTTATCATAGGTATTTAAGGCAACTCTTAAGGTTGGAATCATTTCTATTTTCTCTAAAAGCGTGTAAAGCATGTGATCAAGCCTATAAAAGATGTCATTGAAAGAGAGCAAGGTTTTTTCTATGCTTGAAGAAGCCAAAATATTATAGGCTTGTTTTGGGGAGGCTTAAAATCCTTAATACAATACCAAAGTGTCTCACGTGGCTACCAAAAATCTTGAGAAAAAAAAGGAGACCAAGAAAGGACTGATGCTAGCAACCTCAAAATGACAAATTCTTGATAAGGTATGGCTATTTGATCTTGAAGTAAAATATTTTACTTCACATTATCTATGAATTACTAAGAAAGGAAGAAGTAGGGAAATCTATTTCATTGCATCAAAACCATTAGAATGATGACCATATTCTTGAAAATCCAAGTCACCTTCCAGGTTAGAAGCCGAATTTCTTTGGATATTCTCAGACCAAAATAAGAGGGAGACCACCGAGTTGAAGGAGCACTAAAACTATGACTAGATATGTTATCAAATTGCATGATAAAATGTATGATCCACAACGTGATTTTTTTTCTATGAAAGGAAGGTTAGAGACTTTTTAAATTTCTATTTCATCCCTCTGTAGAAGGGAAAATTTCACTTAAGCTGTGTGGCACAATGATGGAGATGAAAGTATTCAAGGGACCACCTAAGTTACAAAAAGTATTTTGGATGTCTTTTGAACCAACTATGTCATACATTCTACTGTTGAAAGGAATTATGAGAATATTTGGAAGAAGGTCCCATACCTTTTTTTTTAGCCATGACAAAATTAAATCCATGTGCGAATTGTTGAAGAAGTCATATTATCAATTTATGTGTTAGTTAGTCCAGTGAAGCCAATAATCAAAGAGGTATGTACCAGTTGAAATTTATGATATCAATAATTCCTTGATAAGGACCTCTAGTGTCAATGAAGTATTATATAGAAACTTACAAAGCTACATATATAATCTCTTTCACTTGAAATATAAAGGTATGTTTTATTACTTCTTATATTTCTAGTTTTTCAATCTCATTTGGGACGAAAGGTTTTCTTGTAAATCATTCCTAGGTATGTCATATTTAGGTCCGAGTATAAGTCTGTAGTAAGAATCATATCAGAATTTCTCCTTTGGAATTTATGTAAGGTTTTTTTCCCATGTTGGTGCTTTTTTGTTTCTGTGTTGGAACCGATAAGAGAAACCATAGTTGACCTACGACAATAGAATGCCTAACAGGCTTCATATGGATTGTATGCATGAAATACATGATTGGGAAAAAAATATTTTAATTAGAGTTGTCAAACAAGCCATTTTTGTAATGGCCACAGTGAATCTTTTTGGAATGGAAATCCCATGGATAATACTGTCTCTTAAGACTATTGTGTTTTCTTTGTTTCCATGCTATGCCTATTATTTCAGGCCTTTGGCTTTCTATGCTTTAAAGGTTATGGTTGTAAACAATTCTTAACCATATTTCTATGACATTCAAACTAATACTCAGTGCATGTTTGTGTTTTCCCATTATATATTGCTACAGTTTGGATATCAATACATCTGTAGCTTTAAAATCTCAAAAAAATAGGAAATTAAAACTTACCATAGGGCCAATGCTTCACCCTTATATTGATCAAGAAATTTAATATTAAATATCAGAATAAAGTCAGAAACACTGATGTTTTTATATCTTGTTTTTCCTTCTGGGTTAGTCTTCCTTGCTGAGGATGTTTCCTTTTGAAAATAAGTCCAATATTGTTTTAATTTCTACCCATCTGTTTTAAAAAATGCAATGCTTGACTTGGTCTCTATCTCTGTTTTGATATGTGTAATACATGATTCTTGTTCTATTTAACATGTTTTTATTTTTTCTCTAGAATCGTATGAGATTGACCAGAGCTTCCTGTCCATACGTGGTTGTTGTAACTTGTTGGGACAATATGTTAGCTACATTTAGAGAAAATCCAATGGGACTTGTGAAAGTCAGTGCATAAAAATAAATCAATTAGAAGTGTTCAATACATATTCAGCTGCCATATAATTTAAATCATTTTTTGGAGACCTGTAAAAATTAAGACCATCATAATGGATCATCTTGGAGCATTCAAGGAGTGGCCAATCACATTCTTACCAAAATCATTATTTGATGAGGTAAGCACCCCCACTTTTTTAATAGTTCAAACAATAGGTCCAAAATAAGAAAGACAATTTTTTTTTGTCTTTCATAACATGGGGTTGTCTAGATTCCAAATGGCATACTATATTATTCCTCAATTACTTTCAAATTTACTGCTTTGATTCATATCCATCCATGTAACTTCTGTGTGGTGATTGCAGCTAGGATACAATGTATTGTATATTGAAATGGATAAGGTTGTATATGGCTTGGAACTGGTCTGTAATTGCTGTAGGAATCTTCAGTCTATTGTTGTGGACCCATGGTTGCCTATTAATTCATCCAAACTTTAATGACAAGCTGATGCACTATATACTAGTGAAATGCAGTCAATTTGTTAAATAATTTTGTGATATTTGAAATTGGTGTTGCTATTTTTCATAATTAGTACATAGTTGTAGATGGTTATTCTAGACAATTAAAATAGTTGTAATTTCTTTGCCATTAGATGTCCGATGCCATTTTTTTCAATTTATTTTATTAGCTGTGATGAAACTTTCCACACTAGGTTGTAGGAGCAGCTTATTTCTAACACTATTGTGGATTATGGATTCAAATATTTATCAATGTGTAATGTAGACACACCAAACACATGGTTACATTTTGGCCTTGTCACTTTCTTTTCTATGTAAGCAAAGGTGGATTAAAACATATTTACTTTTGCAACATAATTTAACATTAGTATTAAAACCACTTTGATAGGGCTTTTAGAAAGATAAAACTAAGCTAAATAACATCCTTGTTAATGTCTTGTTAATCCAGTAAACAATTTTGTAATGGATAGGATGTAATGGAATGCATTTATTAAGCAGATTCCTTGTTCATATTAGTAATAAATGCTATTTATGTAGCAACTGTTACTTTTGTACTTATTTCTACTTCAAACTGTGTTCCATATATGTCACCTTCCTCTTCTAGTAGAGTAGATGGTTGTGGCTGTTTTCCATCTCTTTCAGCACTTCTACACAATAGGTAATGAGGGCATGAGGGCATATATGGAGGAGATATAGAGGGTGCATGAATGTGTCATCCAAAGTCCTATTAAGGGTGCAGATCTATGGGAGGCATGCATTCTCAATGCATGTGTGAATTCCTTAGTACATCTACAACAGAGGCGCATTCTTCCCTCATCTATCTTATGAAAGGAAGGTGCATTGGGATTAGGGATTGATTCTTAGTGCATATGTCTAGATTCGTTTAATGCTCTCGTTATCCAATAAAGGATAATTAGGGTGAACCACTGTGGTGGTTCAAGATTTTGAGCTTTTGAGCTATAACATTTAGTTTTAATGCTTTCAGATTTAATATAGAAACAATGGTATGCGGTTTTGAGAGTCGATATGTGTTTTTTTATATTATAAATAGTATGTATTTTTAGATTAACATAAACTATAGTTATTTTGATTGGTGTATTTGGTTTTAACTATATATAATTTTATTTTAAATTCCTGATTTTAGAACCAACTTATTATTGTCTAATTTTTGAGATGGTATCAAATTTTGTTTGGTAAAATCCTTACAAGAATCCATGTATGGGTAGTAGGGCTTCTACTTTCTTTAGGGAGTTTTCAAAAGGTTTCAAGGGTGGAATGTTGAGATCCATGGTAGGTTATCTCTAGGTTGATTTATTTCTCTAGTAGTGTGACTAAATTCAATCTTAGATATGAAGATAGATTCAAAGTTCCCTGAAACTTCAGTTGTGGAAGTGTTAAGTACTACTGTTGTTGGAGCACAATGTGAAGGGTTTCGTGCCTATTGATCCCATGTAGTTGGAAAAATATAAAATTATAAACAAGACAAAGCAACTCATCCTCGACTCCATGTAGGATGATTTTATTCCTTGATTGTTGGAAAGACCACGAGTAAGGAGATTTTTGATGTTCTAGTCATTGCATTGAGATGCACTCTAAAACCCATGATAAGGGAGATTTTTTCATGTAATAAGACATTACCAAATAGTATTAACAAAAAAAATGATGTCGTCCATGATATTCCCTTGAGCTTATAAAAAAGGTACCAAATTCTTACTGGAGATACCTCCGTAGGGGCAGAAGTAAGCCTAAGATGATCATCCACTTTAGGAAGGAACTCAACTTTCACTTCTGGCATGATGCCAATAGTTGATAAATGAGAAACGAAGATCGATGACCTCCCAAGCAAGCTTGGCTAGTGTTAGTATGAATCCTTTGTCGAAGTGTACGAAAAAGGACCACTTTAGCTACGCATAACTAATAGCCCTATGACAAAGTCATGCAATATCTTGATTTGTGGTTAGTTGTTGCTAAAGAGGCTACTTAAAAGCACAAATATAAGCAGAAGAGACATTGAAAAAACAAGGGTTTGCTCCATATACCAATAGACAAGACAAGAACAATTTTTGAAAGAATTTTTATATTAATCGGGCACCTGGGAGGAAAACAAGAAGGCGTATCCAATTCTCCTCAGTGGGATGGGTTCTTGGAAGTCCTCAGCACTTCAGATCTAAAATCTCTCTCTCTTGTTGGTGTAGAAAACCCACACAAAGAATGGAACTCAAAGGGAGCTCTCACAGAAAATGGCAGAAAATGGTGACCAAGTGTATAGATCCAGAGTGATCTAATAGGCAACAAAAGGTGAAGAATGGTAGGAAAAACCCTCCTATTTATAACAAAATATTGGGTCATTCTAGATCTTGGTGCATGGGTTAACGAGATCTAGATCCACTTTTTATGGAATATTTTATTATATTTGTTGGAGGGAAAAGGTATTTGACTTGGGTCAAATCCCTTGATTTGTCAAAAATAAATAAATAAATGATTTATTTATCTTTTTAAGGAAGCGGTTAGAAAATAATCAAATAAATAATGATTTATTTAATTATTTAAGGAAGTGGTTGAAAGATAATTAAATAAATAATGATTTATTTAATTATTTGTGAGTGATTTGGTCATATTTAACAAGGAATATTATCTAAATAAGATTTAAATAATTATTCCTAGAAAATAATAAGATAAATAAAGGTTTATCTAATTAATTTCTTTGATTTTGGGTTAAACATGACTGGGAATAATAATTAAATTATGGTTTAATTAATTATTCCATGAGGAAAATCAAACAAATATAGGTTTGTTTAATATTTCCTTTTGGGGTTTCCTATTTTAACATAGTGAAAGCAGTTTTACATAGGGTAAAACTGGTCTTACATGGTGTACTTGGGTCCATCTAATAATAAAAGGTTAGATGACCAAAAAATGGTGTAACAGCTAGGATGCAAGATAGTTGAGACAGTTGTCTTGCATCCTAGCTGGCTTGGGAGGTCACACATCATCCTTTATCATTTATCAACTATTGCTATCATTCCATAAGCCAAATGTGAGTTCCTTCTTAAAGTGGATGATCATCTCATGGTTACTTCTGCCCCAGAAAAAATTCTAGGAGTTGCATCGCAATTCTGATGCTTGTTTCCATCGCACTTCTGATGGTTGTTTCTGTCGCACTTCCGACAGTTGTTTCCGTCACTTGTATGGCCCAACCATCGCAATAATTTTATGTGATTTGTTAGAATAGATACGACTATCATGGCACTTTTGATGATTGTTTCCATTGCTAGAAAGCTAATAGAGTCGGACGTGCGACGACATGTGCAACGATAGGCCATCGGTATTGCGACACCTTCTGGGAAGGCATCGGTGTCGTAATACCGATGTCTCCACATGATGTTGTAATAGAAAAAATAAAGAGCACGGTTGTAATATTTACTAAATGAATACATGTGTCGTGTCTTGTGTCTCTCTACCAATAGTTATTAGAAGTGTCAGAATTGCGATGGGACATGAAACAACAGTTTGCCCAACCTAAAAGTGTCACTCTTGGGACGCCTATGTGTCGCAATAGTGACATTTTTTCCATCGAAAATTGTTCCAAATATGTTATTGAGGGCATTCTCCTCCTCTCTAAATTCTCCCAAACTCACTATGCAAATGAATTGGATTTGGAGGCAAGAAGCCCTTTTATAGGAAAAACCCTAGTTTTTTCATCGCCCATTGTGACCAAACCGTAGCTCGGTTTTATGAATCATTAGAACCATTGGAAATATATCACTGAGTTTTATAATGGGTCTTCCTTTGTTTTTAGTAATTTGACACTTCACCCAGAAGCAATTTTTTCCATGAAGTTCCACTTTGCCACCAAATCAAACCAAATTTATTCATATGACCTGCATGTACTTTGGTACCACTTTTCCTTGGCACTTGTCATCTCATGTGTCGATTTTATTCATGGGTAACCCTTATTTACTCATGTTTTTTATGGTCCCCCTGGGTCTATCCTATGTGGCAGCATCATCGAGTCACCCTTGTTCAAATCATCCGAGATAAGTCAACCTTGTTCAAAGCATCCAAGATGAGTCACCCTTGCATTCATGGAGTCTATTATGAGTCCCATTGTGTCTTTCTACAGTATTTCATCCATATTTTCATTTCATTCTTTCTTTGTTGCTCATTTTGACCTCTAGATATATTGTTCTATCACTGAAAATTTCCCGTCTGAGTAATTGACCATCCTCTCCAAAATAGAGTCAGTCGATGCCAGGTCAACGATGTATTTTATGATTTGATAAGCTAATTTTTTAGTCTACCTCTCAGTTCTATCCCTCCATTATTATCCCTGGTCTCAGTCCATCAGTCACTTTACTATGATCCCTCGTGCCTTAGTTGAATATTCCTCAATGCATCAACTGTAGCAGGCCCTCTTCTAAGGAATTCAGCACATTCATTCCAAAAGAACGCTCTAGAGGGAGGTGTACCTCAGTTCCAAATTTCATCATTTTTCGATGCCTTGGATCAAGCAAAGTGAATTATAATTTCCTTTCAACTTCGTTGTCTCTCATGTGCTCAAATCCAACTCATTATCGCACAATTGGGACTTGTATACTTAATGGTCCGGTGATCCAACAGATTGTACTAGTGATTCCCAAGTGTGCGTGAGATGTTTAATACCTCATGAGAGGGTGGTCCTTCACGTAGCCCCCCACATGCCCGGCTGACTTCAAACTAGCATACAACATCAGATGCATTTTTGTATATTTGATAGGTTTGATTCCAACCGCTTGCAGCGCCCACAACATGCATGTCTCCTTCAGATGATCCATTCAGGTCTTCAGATCCTTTCCTGTTCAGCAGGGCTTCTTTGGTTACAGTCACCCCTCCCCAAGTCAGCTTGAGAGGCATTATGTCTCATTTACTTAGATGTTATTGTATTCAGTCCTGACCTATGTTTTTTCAACCACATTATGTATATGAGATTCATTGTATTATGTCCTCGCCCATTGATGCCAATGGATCATGTATCATATACTTTGTAGCTTAGTCCAGATTGTTGGGCTTGACATTATTCTTTGTACTCATTTATCTTAGTGGGTATGGGTATTCCTCCCCCACCTCATTTGAGATCATGTACTCCAAAATAAAAGGAGACTTATATTAGTTTAATAGGTCTCGCCCCCTCCTTTTTTTTCCTTCCTTGCATTTCTTTGGTCGTCTCTCTCTCTCTCTAACTCCCTTTGGTGTCTTGTGGAAGTGAAACTTAAAATGTATTTCGGTCATACAATTTTTTCCTAACGCTTGTACGTTGGGGGGAAATTTGTTATCACAAAAAAATGATCACTTAGCCATTTCTAACTAGGTGGATCGAAATACACCATGTGATTTTAATTTTACCATAGTAAAATCACTTTCACTATAAGAAATAATTTAATAAACCGCTTTTATTAAGTTATTTTCTATTAAAACCCATGATAATAATTAAATAAAACATCATTTATTTAATTTTCTCTAGGAATAATTATTAAATCGTTATTTGATAATTATTCCTTGTCACATTTGACTAAATCACCTAGGAATAATTTAATAAATCATAAATTTTGTATTTTTCCTTAACTCCATACTTGGAATAATTATTAAATCGTTATTTAATAATTATTTCATTTCACACTTTCTTATTATTCATGAAATAATTGATAAATAATTTTATTTGTTAATTATTTCCAAATAAAGATATTTAACCATTTTAAATATATTTTCCCTCTCCAAAAATATAATAAAGTATTCCAAGTGGTTAGGTCTAGATTTTGGTCAATAATATTTTACTATTCTCCATTTTTAGATCAACCCAATACTTTGCTATAAATAAGAGGGTTTTTTATTCATTCCAGACCATGATCATTATAATCATCACCATTATCGTCTCATGCTTTTTGAGCTCCCATTTTGAGATCTACATATTGTTTGGGTTTTCACACATTTGAGTGAGGAAGATCTGAAAACTGAAGTGGCAAGGACATCAAAGGACCCATCCCACTAAGGGGGACTTACGACCCTTTGTAAATCTCCTTCGCCAGATGTCATTAATAAAATATTTATTCTTTTAAATATTTTCCATGATTGGGCTATTAAATTGGATTCATTTTTGTTGTCTGTTCTTTTAGATCGAATAATTCTATCTTTTTGCAAGTTTTTCTCACATATTTGTTGCATATCTGAAGTATAAATAGCCACAATTGTTGTTAGGGTCGCTAGTCAACTGTGACTTAAGTGAGATCTTTTTGGTACACCTTCAAATAAATTTCATACTAACAAATATTATCTTGAAATAATTTCTATATTTAATCAGAGTTACATGTTTTCCAATCTCTTTTAAATTTCCATGCCCAAAATAAAATTTGCATCACCAAGATCCTTCATGACAAATTTAGAGGAAAATTCAGTGTTCACTTCCTAGATGATTTCCATGCCATTTCTAGTCAATACCATATCATCCAAATATAATACCAAATACATAACACAATCCCAAACTAATTTAAAATACATAGTGTGATCCTCATTTCTCCTTGTGAATCTAAGTCGCAATATACAAGTATCAATTTTTTTATGCCACCTCCTTGGTGATCGCTTTATACCCTACCTAAAAATTTTAAGCCTACATACCAACTCTTTCTTTCCTTTAACAACAAATCCTTTTGGCTACTTCATGTATATTTATTTTTCTAGATCCCCATTTAGAAATTTTTTCCTCACATCCATATGTTCTACTTCAAAATTAAAACGAACAAAAATAATTTAAAGAAACCTTGTTAGGCACCTAATTCGCTAAGGGTTATGGTATGGAATTCTAATAGTCATTAGATTCCAAGAGACCACTTGGTATATGAAAACCAAGGGAAACATACATTGTATAAATGTATATCATTCTCAATAGTAAATGCATTCAACATATTATCTTATCTATTGTATATCATTTGTATTAATTAACATGGTATCAGAGCAGGCGTACTCTTGCCCTAATTAGTTTGAGCCATGATTTTTGTGGCCTTTCATTTCCTCTAAATCCTTGTTAGTCATATTGTGTTTTTCTTATATTACCACTTTTCCCATTTCATTGTTGCATGCCTCTTACACAGAAACACTCCTTACCTCAGCACTAGTTTCGTGGTGGACCTGTTTTAGGAATTTTTCTGCAATTGTGCAAACTTGTTTATTTGTTTGTTAGATTGTAGACCTAATGCACCTGATCATTCTTCCCCTGTCTTTATTTAACTTGGGCACTCCTCTAACAAACCTAATAATTTTGGTCTATTACCTATTTATATTTGGAAATAACATATAACATTTCTATGCCTCTTCATCCATCCATAGTGTTATTTTACTGCACCTCCTAGAGACCTTGTCACCCTATCCATTATCAAACATTTTTTCCACGATTTTCTAGAGCTAAGATTCACATTTTAGCGCTACATTGTTATGTCCCTATAATTCTAATGTATTTCCCTTATTGTTATTGTTAGTGTAATCCCCTATTGTTATTTTTGTGCCCATGTATCCCCCATGTTGTTATTGTTATTCCCCATAGAAGCCCACTATTGTTATTGTTGTGCCCTTACATTATTATTGTTATGTAGGCTCTAATTATATTGTGACCCCTTAGAATCCTATAAATACCAAGGAGATATTATCATTTGTATCATCCAAGAATTGTTCACTTATGTGATGTAAAGGTCATTTCCCCCTCAAAGAGGCTATTTCTCAAGTCGTTGATCTATGTTTTCTTCTATTTTGTGAGTTGGTTGCATAATATTTGGTATCAGAGCTTTGAATTTTAGGGTTTAAATTCTTCAAATAGGACATCTTGGAATTTTTTCTATAACTCTTGTTCTACGAGGATTCAGAAGTTGAAATTATGACCAAGTGGGGAAGAAGTCTTGGTGAACTTAGTATGAATTTTAGATCTTGGTTCACTATATTTTCAGGGATATGATCTAACAAAGTTAGGGTTTTTGCAGACTCCAGAATTCAGTCTCAAATAGGTGACCTAGGGAAAATCATCATAAATTCTATAAGAGCATTAGATTGGGATTTAGTAAAAAAATTTCTGAAAGTGTATGGACTGTAGTTTTTCTTGTATCATTTTCATAGCTGAAGGACAAAATAGTGACATGTGGCACTCCGCTCAAGTTTACTCTACTAAACTGGACTATAATCAGGTCATTGTGGGAAATTGGGCATAACTCTTTATTTAGGAATCCAATATCGGTTTGAGTTGTGGAATTGGAAATAAGACTTAGAGGGCTACCATAGAATAGAATTCAAACCTTTGGAGGCCTAAATTGTAGAGATAAAAAAATTTCAATATTGTGCTCCTAGAAGCAAGAAAAATGTGTGTATTTTTTTTAAAATTGCACAACTTTTGTTTGAAAAATAAGTTTGAAGTGATTCCAAGGGAATATTGACGCATAGATATTAGCATTGAGTTCTAAAATGCCTCTAAATCAAAAGAATTATACACCCATTGTTATGCAGAATTATGGTATATGGATAAATCAAATTCCCTAAATGTGGTGTTATGCATTTAGAACAACAGATAAAAGACTTTGCTATCACTTTCTCTAAGAGTAAATAGACACATAGAAAGATAGAAGAACCTACTTGTGATCCAAGTGCTTCCTATTCTCCTTCTTTCATTTTTTTGTAGCCTCCAATCCAACTTAGACTGCCATATTTATTCCTACAAGTATAAACAAAGAACAACAAAGATATTGCAATATACAGATTCCTATCTATCTTAATCAGTTAAATCGATTGAACATGAAACATATATATCATTCAAGAATCCATTACATGAGAAATAGAAACATAAACAAATACATATATGGGAAAATGAACATCAATCTTTATTAAAGAGTAGAAGGGGGAGGTTACAACCAATGATTGATTTCATGTCACCAACTCCAGCTTCATCCAAGCCTAATCACAATCAACATCTCACCAGCAGCATATCACTTCTATCACTCTCTCAATTCAGAATCCAACAACTTTTCTTTACCAAAATTCTTGCTTCCCTAGCACTAGGATCTGTGCTTAATTTATAAGGCAACTAAAGCTATTTTCTCAATCAATGACTTTCTAATAATATGTAAGACATGTTTCCAAGTTCAGAGGTGTTAGATGGACACATGGATTCAAATTTTGACACATATGGACTCTTATAGAAGGCACTGGCCATGTGGATATTCTGGAACAATGAGAATTTCTCTCCCATTTAACCAATGCACTCTTGAATGTCGAGAAGTGCATTGCAGTGCACCCTTTAATGGAGGGAGTTGCATATGCAACGCAGTTAGTCCCTTGAGAGGTAGCGTTGGTGAGCTCATAAGTGATATAACATATACTTCAAACCTTTGAAATCTCACAATAGAAGTCATGAATTATTTGTTCTTCTCTTAGGGCATGTAGCAACTGAAATGATAGGGGATGATAGACCCTATTTCATTGGTCCTGGGTATGATGTCCAGTTTGACCAAGTCATGGGGGATGATGCCCAAATTGACATATAATAGTTGCCCCGTAAAGCATGAAGTCATAATAATAACAATATTTTTTAAATGAGATGCTTTACGACATGATGAGCTGGAACTGAAGCGGAGTGATGACTTGCATCAATCTTACAATACATTACATCATGATATTTTCATCTTGATCACGAATGGCTGAGGGAGGCATTCCCATGCTCAACATATAAACTATCTAATAACATGTACATAATGTAGAAAGTCGTCTACATTGGAATGTTTCCCAATACAAACATGCCTACAGATATAGGCCCATGTTCGAATGACGATCTATATGTAAGGTCACCATACATATGATGTGTACAAAAATCCTGAAATCACAGCCCGGATGGCTGAAACTAGATCCGGGGTCTTCTTATCTTGTTCACTCAATTGTTTGGATACAAGTCTAGCCATGCGAATATATGATTTGTAGTCGAACATGGTAAGACATCATTTTATTACCAGCCAATGATGTGAGATGTTAACAAACACGAGAGAACCACCATTGATGTTAATGGCTCTCAAGGTACTGTAGTACATCTCATAAGGCATGAATGGATGATTTGATGTCAAACACCAAACAAAATCTTTCGGTCAAAGGTCCAGAAGCGAGGATCTTGTAGATGTTGTAACAAGCCTCATGGTACTGGAAGATGATGTTTCTAAGTAAACTTCCTGGACGATGATTTGATGTCGAAAAGAAGCCACTTTATCATGAAATGGGAGTTACTAATTTTAGAGACAAAATATGACTTGATATAGCAATGTTCAAGGATGACTGTTATGAGAATTTAGAAGTTTTATGAGTATTGCAGAAGAATGAGTATTCACTGGATGACTTCTCTTGAACATATCGGTGACACTGAGATGAGTTGGAATCATTGACCCAAAACCGAAGTGAAGGTATGATGAACCATAGGTATGAATGAACTGTCAAGAAGATTACCCAACCCAAACAATCACAATGATGGAGTGAAGTACCATTTTCAAGAGCGACATGCTACCGTAAAAGTTTTGTTCACTTTCCCAACTCTTCCCTGGTCATTTATCAACCAATACCTCTTTACTTTCTAACAAGATTGAGGAGGATAACATATGCTTGATCTATAATTCAAGCCTTCGGGTGAATATTGTATCGCTATTTAATAACTTAATGATTCTAGCGATGAATGAAACTCGATTATTGTCATGATCGACAAGCTTGATACTCTTTTATGTTTTAACGAGCCTAACGAGAGTGACATCCTGGTCCTTTTTCATATTTAGAGAATTTGAAAAATAGGACAAAAGAAAACTCCATGAATCCTTTTTCGTAAATTTGTCACTCGTACCCAAAAAAGTGTAAAATAATATCTCAGATAACCTCCTAGCCATGTTCGACTAAGGTTTTTATTTTTCGTAAATAATCTATCTCAGTATATAAAAGGGTTAAACTTATACTGAGTAGATATCAATTAATTTAATTTTTTGATCTTGAAAAGACAAGTTCTCGGAAATCTTTTCAAATTATCAGAGTCTGAAAAGAGCTAAAAGAAGACTCTAGGGGTTCCTTTTTCACTGTTATCGAAGCACGAAAAAGAGATAAAAGTGTGCTTCAAGTCATTTTTTGTTTTTATCAAAGCTCGAAAAATAAGGATAAAAGTATGCTTTGTTGTCAAATCATTCTTGAAATAAATGTGCACGACTAATCTGCTTATCAGTTGCAAACCTATTCAGAACAACATCAAATGGATTAAAAATACCTATTTCATGATAAAAACTGAATAAAACCATAGTCAAAGCAATAAATATGATTTTCAAATAATCAAATGGCTAATTAAAAGAGTTTTACTATTCATTTTTACCATTTGAAAGTTACCATTTTCTTTTTGGAGCTCTGAACTTGTTTTTTCCCCCAAACTTCAATTGTTGATTGTGATTGATTTTGTGGACGGTTTTCCTCACCATTTGATACAGGTTGGTGCCATAAACCTCATCTTTCCTTTAGTGGTCTTTTTGTTTCATTCCATTGCAATTTTTTAGGGATTTGGGCCCATTAGGGTAAATCTATTATCAAAAGAGGGCAACGCACCCTTGGATGTCGAAACTTGCATTGGAATGCACCTGAAATAAAGGCCAGTTGCATATGAAATGCACTGTCTCTTGTCCAAGGTTGCATTGGCACAATTCACATTTTTTATTCTTTCATTATACCCAAATTTAGCCTATTTTTTTTTTCATGAAAAGGGTTTAATGAATCTTATGGTTGTATTTCAGGGATTCATCAGGCTAAAATGAAAATTACTTGGAGGGAAAGAGAGCATGAAGAAAAAAACACGATTTTCCTTAATGATATGGGTACTGTAAGAGCCCTCAGGGATTGTGGGTTATTGAAGTACTTTCGTTTATCAGGTATGATGCAACAAATGGAACTACTAGATTTCCTTGTTTGTGCATGGGATCTGGAAATTGAGGCATTTCATATTGGGAACAAAGTGGTCCCAACTTTAGTGGAGGATATCTATTTTTTTTATAGGCTTGTCAAGGAGAGGTCTACCCATTTCTCTCTTAGGGTCTGCTCTCGGAGGAGAGATGGTGAGAGACTATGTTTTGCAGTATTGATATACAGGGGTAGAGCCTAGCAAGGATGCGAAAATAAACATCCATGACGTTCGTGATTTTCCATTGAGATCTATCTTATTCATGATCGAAAATATTGTTGGTACCACTACACTACATGTAGCAAATAGATCTTATATGCAGTATGTGCTAGAGGGCATGGAACCAACAATTTTCAACTGGGTTGAAGCTGTACTCTATCGAATGAAAGAACAACTGAGCAAGGCAAAGGGAGGAACGAAGAAAAATTTCAACTATGGTTCGATCATTATTTCTTTTGCCTTAGAGCGGATTCCACTGATGTAGCCTCAGCAGGTGACACTGGGTGTATCTAACCCTAGAGATCCAAGGATGCAGAGATGCATAGAATTGATGGCTAGACATGCATGCCAATCATCCATCGTGTTCTTGATTGCATTCTTTTCCTAGCTCAAGCGACAGATCATCGCCATTGATAACTATGCATATGCAGGCATTGATTGCTAAGGATATCCAAACTTAGCTTTACCAAGAGGCGCTTAGTAGGGTGAAATCGGTAAGAATGTTTTGACCACATTTTTTTATTTTTCTAAGGTTTATACATGGTTTTCTATTTTTATGTTTTCCCAAGACTAAACTAAAGTTTTAATGTAATGCAAATGTGGGTTGAGTTCAACCAGTGGAAGAGCCAGAGCATGGAGTGGATGAGCCAGTAGAGAGGGTTGTCGAGAGAGCAGTCCTTCAGGATTTAGATATGGCTGAGACTCTTGTTGAGTTTCAGCAGCACATACAGAGGTTGACCTTCGGGATTCTAGATTACCGGATTGAAGAATTACCCATGCAACTGTAGCACCACACTATTTGTGTTCCTAACCACTGGATGTGGTTACTGCGTAGGATAGCTAGATCAGTAGCATGTTATCATGAGCACCACTAGTTTACTTTTGACATGTTGCATACATTTTTTAGGTCAGATGACCAATGTGTCTTGGGCACAAATTTTGTAAAACCTATAACTATCTATCTATTTTATTTCATTGTTTTCCTATGTTTATTACGCAATCCTATTCAATTATGTGAATGTATATTTACATGTGTTGAAAACGTCTGTTTATAACATAATTCGCCAAAGAATCATTCAACGTGTTCAAGTTTTTGGAAATGTGTTGATTATGACTGAAATCAAAATTTATTTCCCAAAGTCAAACTCTTAGGAACATACGATGCAGTGTTGGATTTCTAACAATATAAACACTAGTAAGTTGTAATACCACAAGTTGTGAGTCTAACCTTATGATGATGTGGTTAATACCAAATGAAATTGCATCAGAGAGAAGTTCGATCAACGCACTATACTCAGCGATATTGTTTATAAATTGACTAATAAAAATCCCTTGAAAACTCACTAACTTTCTGTTCAGAGCGAAAACTTCCCACACTGTAGAGGATAGATTCTGCATACTATGACTAGCACCATCAACATACCCAACAAATGGTTCCAAAGATTCAGACATCTGCGATGAAATGTAAAGTGGATTACTAACGTCAAGAAAACTCTAGAAAACAAAATAAGATAGTAAATGCAAATCAATAGCATATATATATATACAATATAATACAAAAAATTACTACGCTCATGATTAATCATAGTAACATTTCAAATACAACCCATTTCGGGGCTGCGCCAACAGAATTTCATCATAATCTACGAACTCGTAGGCACCCTTAACAAGAACTATTTTGACAATATAGGGACCATCCATAATGGCTCAAATTTCCTTGTACCTATTACATCAGCTTCCTGATCATAAAGAAGGACCAGGTCACCCTCTGAGAAAATGTGACGTTGGACATGCTTGTCATATTACGCCTTTATATGTCTCTTATGTGCTTCATTGGAAAATTGGGCTTCACGACGCATTTCATCAATATGGATGAGGTTAAAAAGACACACTTCTTCAGCAGAGGTGTCAGGTAACAAGTCGATTGCGAGTTTTAACGACGGTAGCTTCCAGACCATACACCAATTGAAAGGGGGTAAACCTGGTCGCGTCTCTCACCGAGGTTCAGTATGCCCATAAGGCCGAGTATAGGATTAAATGCCAATTTCTTCTATGAACTCCTATCATTCATTGAAGCATTATTTTAAGAATATTGTTAATAGCCTCAAATTTTCCATTTGATTGTGGATAATAAGGAGTAGAACTCTCATGTGATAGTCCTAATTTGGCAGTCAACTCATTCATTATATGATTTCAAAAATGCGAACCATGATCAGTGACTATAGCCTGTGGGACCCCAAACCGTGAAATGACATGATTAAATAAAAACAATTCAGTTATTTGTCTTGTGTTGTTGAATGTAGGCATTGCTTCGGTCCACTTCGTGAAGTAGTCTACTGTGACAATAATATAACTATGCCCCCCAGACGAACAAGGGTTACAGGTCATGAAGTTAATGCCCCATTTTGAAAATGGTCCCACAGAGACAACAGGATGCATTGGCGTTGGCGGTTTGTGGATTTTATGATCAGATATCTGGCACGCATGACAACTTCTAACCGCGGGATGCAATCGCGAAATATGGTAGGCCAAAAGTAACCGAAGTGGATTATCTTCTACGCGGTAGCGTATCCAGACAAATTTCCACCACAATCCCCATAATTACAATCATTTAAAACCTTTTTGGCCTCCTCATTAGTGAGGCACCTTTTTAAAATTTAATTGACACCATGACGATAAAGTGTATCGTCGATGATAAGATAATCTTTGGCTTGGTATCGAATACGTCGTTGTTCAGATTGAGAGGTATCAGGACGAAAAGTCTAGGTCTGGAGATAAATGATAAAATCCCCATACCAACGATCAGATGATCCGATCAAAAACAGAGACTCGTCCGGAATAGATGGTTCCAACGTAGAAGCATTACTATTAGAGGGAAGGTCACAGAGAAGCTCAACCAAAACTATAGACTTCTTTGACTTGGATTTGATGAATTCCAAATCAAATTCCTACAAAATGACAATCCATTTTGAATACTTGCCCCCCAAAAATTGACGTGATAAAATATAAGTCATGGGGTTTCAATCTGAAATTACAATGGTCTTCCAGAACATGATATAGTGGCAAAATCTTTGGACAGCTTGAATAGCCACCAAGGAAATATTTTCTACGTACGAATACTTTACTTCTGTATCATTGAGATTACGACTCAAATAATAGATCGGATATTCTATCCCATTTTCTACTTGGACCAATACCATAGCAATGGTTGTATCAGCCGCGAAGATATATAAGAAATAATCATTCTGTTAATTGGGGGGATACATTAATGAAGCCCAGGTGAACGTATCCTTGAAAACATCAAAATAATCTTGCGCAACTCGGTCCCAATGGAAGGTAATCCCCTTTTTCAAGAGTCGAGTAAATCCATTAGCCATTTCGGCGTAGTTGGATATGAACCTCCTTAGGAAGTTAGCCTTTCCCTAAAGTTTCTGTAACTGAAGAAAATTTGATGGCATGGGAAAATCAATAATATCTTGTACCTTCAATGGGTCTATTCGAATTCCTTCTTTTGAGACGACGAATCCTAGAAAATGACCAGAACCAGAACAAAACACACATTTATGTGGATTAAGGCATTTTTTGTAGTGTCGATAGTTTAAAAATATAGCTCTCAAATGCATCGGGTGTGTTAGACTCCTATACCAATAGGTGTCATTTTTCATGATTGTCTTGATTGAACTATGGAATATGTTCAAACCTTTTTCTTGAGCAAAGGTGTTCCATATTCTTGAAAAACCAAAAAATAAAAAAAATTTAAAAATGTAAAGAGGGTATACCCTAAAAGAAAAATCAAAGGGTAAGAAAAATAAATTGGTCAAGAAAATGAAAGAAATGAACCCCAAGAAAAAAATAGACCAAGGAAAGTGTGCAAATCCAAATGCCACTACTATTTCATTTTTGTAATAAAGCAATTGTGTGTAGCTTGTCAAACTTTTGCCACAATTTATGAAGAGTCAAACTGTTTAAACTTGACTCATTCATGTTTCAATTTCATGTTGTAGAATAGAGAATAAATATCTGACCAAACTGTTTAATCTTGGCAGATAATTAGATATGTAGAGTTAATAAAAGGTGCTCAACAGTTTAATCTGAGCCCTTGGATGTAATAAGTGTAGACTTAGGTAGATTTTCCATGTAAAAGAAAAGAAGATTGATAAGGGTTTGCCAGTCTAAGTGCACCCTAATAAAGAAGAGAAAATGGTAGTGTAAAGTATATAGGGTAGGTAGATGGTATTGTAAAGTTTTATGTGATGAATGATGGTGCTAAATATGTTTAATCTTTTACCTTCATCACAAGTACTGAAGCAGAAGTTGCACTGGAAAAATCACAGAAAGCAAAGTCAAAAATCATTAACTTCCCACATCACTTTCTCCCTAAGATTTTTACTAATTTCCCCAAAATGCTAAGGTATTTGGAGATTAAAGGGGCTCAAGGCATTTCCTTGACTTTTGGAGGGACCGGACCCTCGGCCTAATGATCAAAGAGACCTAAGTACTTGAAGTTATGTATCATTATAATCATTCACCTTTAACCTTTTCCTAAGTAAAATCCAATTTTACTTAGGAAAATCATGCCATATTTCACAAAATCCCCTCAAAATTACTTGCTATTCTATGTTTAAGTGTTGAAATTTAGATGATGTAATTTACTTCAGAAATCTTCACTTTCTTAGTTATAGTTAAGTATTTTGATTTTACCTTGTCCTTTTTCATATTAACTTCTGATTTATTTATTAAATCCCTAGTAAAAAGACCTTATCCTATAGTACTTAACTCCTTTTACATGAATATCCCAAAAAACCCCTCTTATTATAAGTTTTGGCCAAAGTTTATTTAATCCCCTTTGTTAAATAAAAAACCCCCAATAAAAACCCTTTGGCTAAAAAATACCCATATAAAATATTTCCCTATCCTTATGGTTGATAAATAATATTTATTTATTACCATATATTAAAAATATGTGAAAAAGGTTTTTAACATATAGTTTTATATGTTTAAAACGAAAAAATAAATAAAACCGAAGTTTTAATTTAAACTAGAACTTCGAAAAACCCCCAAGCCATCGTGGCCCATCCACTTGGCATTTTAAAATCCCGCTCGACACTTTAACCATAGTTAAAACCCTTAACTCTCCCGCAACTGTGAATAAACTATGGGATTAATTAATCACCAGGATTAATTAATAACCATCCATTCCGCCAATCAAACGCCCCCCAGGACATTTAATTAAGCTAATCATGTTTTAAAACCCCATCGGGCCCGCACGTTAAAACTATGCCAATTAAACATCTCATCCACCGTCAGATCGCCTCCCCGATGATCAACGGTCCAGGATCATTCCGCTGGCCATCTTGCGTCCGGAAGATAACGAGCGGGGGCACGGTGGTTTTGGAATAGTACTCTGACCACGTGTCAGTTGATCAATGGAATCGCTCCCTCCGCGCTGAATACCACCATCTCCCAAAGAGCGGTGCGGAAATTACCGCTTACCGCCCGATCCCGGTGACGCGTCCTCCCATACCGGATAACGTCATCCTCGAAAAAATCAAAATCCCCGTTGACTTGTAAATAAAACAAAAAATCGTGTTTTTTTGTCATTTTCACTGCTGAAAACGACTGCGTCCTCCTCTGAAAAATTTGAAAATTCCGCTGTTTGAGACGCCGCCAACCAAATTGCTGAACGCCATTGCTAAACCAGTGCTCAAGCATCCATCCGCCATTGGCTAGTGCCTGTAAAATTCAAAGTTCTCCATTAAACAGGTATTTATTCAAATTCCTGCTGAAACTCTTTGAAAAATCCACTTTCCTGTGTTAAAATTCATGCCAGAGTCTGAAAAGGGATTAATGTCAGTCTATTCGAGTTCCTGCTAGTAAAATCAAAGCTCCTAGAATCAAAATTGTGCCCAATCTATAAAGAAAACCCAGAAACTTCCATTTTGAATACACAAGAACCAAAATGGAAGCTCTGGCAGCTCTGAATGTAACCCCATTGAATGCCCCTCACAGAGAGTTAGAATACTTACCATTAGTGGATAAAGACTTCCAAATTAAAGACTTAGGTTTCGATGAAAGTCCTCTTCGAAGTTATTGTCACTACAGAGACGATTATTCGAAGGGTCTAGATGTCATTGGATTGTGGGAATCCAATTTCCCGAGATATCTTATCCCCTCAGTCTATGTTTTCCCAGAAATTATCCACTACTGTCACTCCAACTATGATTCAACTCAAAGGGCAGTGTTGTCTCCTGACCAGAGTATCCTTTTCCCCATCACTCCTCAAGCTATCAATAAAATGCTCCATTTTGAACCTGATCAAGATCTTACTCCTTTGTCCATGGAAGAACTACTTGAAAAGTCCACCCAACTATCCCCAGAAAAATTGAAATGCATTTGCCAGACTTTTATGTTGCCTGAACATCAACCTAAGGGGCCTCCTCCCTATGGTTTTGCTTACTTTAATAATTTAGGCAAACTCATCCTGAATATGATATCCTTTGTCATGGGTTTCAATACAAGTGAATATGTTGATGAAATAACCCTGGTATTGTTGTCTATCTTTACTCTTGGGCAACCTCCTGCAGTGAAATATGAATTTGCATCTTTTATTGCCAATAAAATCCATGACCAGTTCATGAAGCTAGATAATGAGAAAGTGTTTAAATATTCCTCAGTAATTTACCATCTCATCATCTATTATCAATCAGAGAAGTTCCCTTTTCCTGTTAAAAAGCTTGATGCAAAGGGAAACCCTAGATCTGTTATATTTTGGTCTGCCATAACTCACTCTTCCTATGATTCTCCCTATTCCTATGCTGAGTTCATTGATCTTTTTGTATACCCTGCAACTACCTTGTTGACAGGAATTCCCCCTCCAAGGCTTAGTAATGAGATTAAGAAGACTTTGCAGCTTTCAAGGACATATAAAGTTGGGGACTGGTACTTATACCAAAACCATTCAGTCATCAGAATATATGGATGTGAATTGCATCCATTCAAGTTGCCAAAATATGTGCCTATGAGACTTTTTGCCTTGGAATATTTCAGGCAAATGAATAATTCTGATATGATTCATTTTTGTAGTGTAAAAAAGAAAGCCCAACTCAGGATCAAAAGTCAATTAGGTCCCTTCATATGCAACTCTAGGGACGCGGAGCGAGAAGCAGAAGATATACTACAAAACCGTTACAAGTTACAAAGGAGTTTCCGTTGGGTTCCTTATGATCCATTTGGTTTTATCTGTGATAAAAGAATGAAGAACAAATCATCCCCATACTTTCACCACAGGATTCCTGAAATAGAACAATATGCTAATCAAGATGAGTGGGTGGAAGGAACACTAGTTGAGGAAGATAGTGAAGAAGACAATATGAACAAAATTATGAAAGACCTTGAGAAAAACTTTGACTTAGAATCTTTTGGGCAAGTGCAGGTACCTCATATTGGCACTTCTTCAGCAGGAAATCTTCAAAAGGGATTACAGGAAATCAGTTCACCAATTTCAATTGAATCTAAAGGTAAAGGCAAAGAACCTGAGGTACAGGTCATTGAAACTTTTATTATGTCAGAAAAGCCTCAAACCTCCAAGGCACCAGATCAAACACAGGTATCCCCTGTTCAAGTTAATCATCCTGAGGTTTCAGAATTACAGACTCCATCTAATATGGAAATAGGCAAGAAAAGGCAGGTTCCAGATCCTACTCCTCCCAAAGAATCTTCAGAGCTACATCAAGATAAAAAGCAGAAACTCAATCCACTCCCAGAAGTGGAAACTATAGATGAAATAATTGATGATGAAAGAGAAGATAGTCAACTAACTGGCACAGTTAGTGAAACACACACAGGCCACAAAGGAAAAGCATTGCAAAAACAGTTGAGTACTGAAGTATCTTCTTTTAAGCCACCAAAAACAGATACAGGTGATATAAAAAGAACTTTCATTAATATAAAGGCAAAGAATGAACCATTGAGAATGAAGGTATATGATCAATATCTGAAAATGGCTCCACATAATCAGGAAAGATTAATGTCAGCATTTGACATTCAACAAGGCAAAATGATGATGAGCCATTTCAAATCCAAGGTGCCAAAACCCATGACAACATCTGATTATATTAGGACCAATTTTGAGGTCCTGGCAAAAGACATTCATCCCTTGGACCAGATAGAGTTGCATAAACAAACTGGGGAAATGGTATATTCTACTCTTACTGATAAGGCCATGTCAGCCCTTAGGCTGCAAGATTCTTTAAATAATACAAACACCCAGTTGCAAATTGAGAAGACCTCTTCTCAGGCAAAAGATAACAGAATAAAGTCTCTGGAAGACATAATCATCAGTTTGGGTCACAACCCCAAAGATATCAAAATCATTGAGGCACTAATTAAAAAGAAAGATGATGATATTGCTGCACTGAGAAAGCAGCTGAAATTGCCAGCCTCAAGGCATCCCCAGACTCAAGAGGTCTTGAAGGAAAATTCACAGGAAGAAATGATGGAGTTGCTCTTAAGAATGACTGAGCAACTGAGTGAAACAGAGAAAGAATTGGAACAGGCATTAAAAAAAAAACAGGCTATCATGCAAACATCTACAACTGAGATCACTACAGGTACCACAACAGCAGATCAACAAACGAAGTCATCACAGGTAAACACTTCCAGTTTAAGTTCTGATGAATTGATAAAACAAATGGAAAGTTTAAAACTCAGAGTCACAGAACTTCAAACCACAAAATTTCAGTTAGTAAATTTGGAGCAGAAATATGATATGTCTAAAAAGACTGTTGCTGATAATACCAGGGAAATTAAAAGGCTGGAAAAATTGGTTAAGGCTTTAGAAAAAGATATTTCATTAGAGAAGCCTTTGAGAGAAATAAATGAAATTCTTTGGGATAATATAATTGAAGAAATAAAAAGTATTTGGTCCTTTGTTCAAACAATCTTTGAACAAAATGAATTGATCAAGGTAGCTTAGGAAGAAATAGACAAAACAAGAGATGAATTAAGGGGCAGACCTGAACAAGCCAATCAACTTATACAGTTTTTGAACACCCAGACTAGGCAACAACTTTCAGAGCTTGGAATTGATGACAGGACAGGCACTATTTTAGAAATAAAAAGAGTTTTTACCAAAAGAACTCTTATGCAGAATTTGGAAAGGAAATGCTTAGATATTCTGGAAGAAATTAATGCTTTCAAAGAAAAAATTCAGGTTTTATTGGACAATGGGTTACCCAGTCCTATGCTCTCAGAGGACAAGATAATGGACCTGGAAACCTATGTGACTAAAATAGATATACATGCTCATAACGTAACCGCTCATTCTATCAGTTCGTCAGAAGCAACATTGCCAACAGGGAGGAATCTCTACGACGGGTTAAAGAATTTGTTTCATCTTGAGCATGAAATAAAGTATTTGTTCCCTAGTCAGCCCACTTTTTACAGATACACAGAGGCCGATGAGACATTGAGAAAACTTAAAAGAACCATAATAGCAGAAGATCAATGGTGGGAAGACTTATTGGAAATTTTGTAAAATTTATCTTCAGGCAGAGAATTTTGTCTTTTACCATCATGTAAAGGATAAATAATGAGCACAGGTTAAAGAGAATCAGTTGGGCAGTTGAAAGAGTATCAATAGAAACAAAGAGTATCAGGCAAGCAAAAGAATTACTCAAAGGGATAGCATCGAGCCCTATTATAGCCCCTGCCTCCATCACATCCTCAAAAGGAGGAAACAGCACATCAGCAATTACTTTTTGTCCTATCTACGAGACCATTTGTCTCCTTTTTATTGTAACTTATTCATTAGTCACCCTAGATTATTGGCTAGATTAGTGTGAGATATTTTCAATCATTTTTTGTATAAATAAACCCTCAAAGAGAGTATTGAGGGTGGATTCTACTACTTCGCTGTGACATTGATGTTTTTGGAATAAAAGCGTTTTGGAGAAATTTATTTGTGGCTTGCTGGATGACAATTTGAAGCTCAGGACTTTTTGCAGGATTCATGTGTCGGACTGCAGTTCAATAAGTCTTTCTACCCTGTGTCTTAAGTTTTATATCTATTTATAATATCATTGTGTCCATTTCTGAATAGTTGACATAAAAGAATAAATCAGAATTTACTTAATTGTACTCTGATTTCAGATGTGATTATTCTTAATGTTTTCTTCTAAATTAGTTATAAGCAATGAATTCTTAATTGCTCTTGCTCCGTTAATTTAAACATTTTGATTACTATAATAAAGAATTCTTCACTTCTCTTTATTTGTAATCATTTCATTTCTTTCTTTTGAACATGGTGAAAGATTCTTAACTACCTTTCATCCCTTCAAACCCATTCCATCCACTTTAAATTTTAAGGATTGTTCTCTGTTTGGCTATCTTGCCCTGCAAAGCCATCTTGTGTGTAGAATAGAAATCTAGTAAAGCCATCCTTTGACTCCATAGCCCAATGGCCTGAAAATATTCAACCTTGCCCTTAGTTGGCGAATTCCACCATTTTTAAACAAACTCTTGGATTTATAACTAGCCTAAAATTTTCTAAGAACAAAGATAAATCATAAAGAGAGAGCCCTCTCTGGATGCAGATTGGCTAGATTCTGCATCTGAAGGTTGGTTTGTGGTTACCTCGGGTATACTTTCATTTTCCACAACTTCAAGAAAAACCTGAGTGATAACAGGGTGATCAATCTATTTTCGTGAATGCGAGGGTAAATCGTCTAGATAGGGTTGAACAATGTGTTTGATGTCATTGAAATCATAATCCATTACTCTCTGAAAAGTTTCCCCAACATTCTTTAAACCAAGCAGGAGTTTCCAATAAGCGAATGTGCCCCAGGGACAGATGAACGATGTCTTATATTGGTCCTCTAGGCAGATATTGATTTGATTGTAGCCAAAAAATCCATCCATGAACGAAAATATTTTGCATCCAGCACAATCATCGATAATCTAGTCGATAAAGGGAGTAGGATAGTTGTCTTTTGGACAAGAAATATTGACATCCCAATAATCCACGCACACTCTGATGGTTCCTTGTTTTTCATAACAGGAACGATGTTGGAAACCCACTTAGTTAGCAGAATAGGGTATATAAAACCAACACGCAAAAAATTTTCAACTTCTGCTTTAATGGTAGCAGCCTTCTTCGGATGAACGGGACAAAGGCGTTGAGGTACCAGCTTGACATCAGGGTACATTTTAATGGTGTGTTCAACAATACTAATATCTATGTCTGGAATTTCCTCGTAATACCAAGAAAATACATCACGAAATTCACAAAAGAGAGAGCGATATGTTTCAAGTTCTGATGGGGAACAAGACATGCCAACATGAATATTTTCTACAATGCCAAGTTTGGTCGAAATATCAATAGAAATGGTTTCTTCAATATTTGATAAATTTCGTTCAGAATCGATTGCATTAATAGGAAAAGAATTAGAAAATAATTTTTGGATCGATGGGTGATATATTTCACTAAGATTATCTTCTTCATAATCTTGAAGATGGGAGTGATGATGATGATCTTCCCATGGTTCTCCTTCTGACATCATAGTTTCCAGAATATTCTCATCTGTCAAGAAATTTGAGGAAAAAGGATCAAATGGAGTACCAAAATCTAATGAATGATCAACCCAAACAACTAGCGATGATGATTTCAGATTTTCTACCCAAGACAAGTAGATTGATTGCTATGCCAGCTCAATTTGGTTGGGCGGCAGAAAATCATCCAACATAATAACTTCAGAATCACTTATAATCTTCCTTAAGCAATGGAGTGGAAGATATCATGTATTAGGTCTCTATACTTGCAATTTCAGCTGACATCGCAGGCGATGGTAATGAAAAGGTTCCCATGAGAGTGGAATCCTTTAAGATTCCTACACCAATGTTCTGAAGTGTGAGTTGGGTTGTGTGAACTAACGAAATGTTTCCAGTTACCTGGGAACTGGAGGCAAAGAAGGATAGTTGGTTGATGATCGTGATAACACCTTTATGTGGAAAGGCGATCATTCTAAAATATGTAGATACAATCGTAGTCATAGCATATACCCATGGTATTTCGAGTAAAATATTGTAGTCAAGGGGCCCGTCAACGACCTCAACTTCAGCATTCACTGTTTTCCCCCCTAGTTCAACATGCAGGTTATTGATAATACCGCAAGGCTTATATTTACGTCTGTCGAAAGCTCTCAATGTCATAGGCAATTGAGATAGGCGCAGCGAGCCAAGTCGCTTCCAACAGTTTAGAGACATAATGCACGTAGATGCTCCCTCATCAATAATAGTACGATGAACAAGGTGATTGAGAACATTTACTTGGATGGGGAATGCCAATTCTACTGGTAATTGCGGCACATATCCCGTATGATTAAAGACTACGAGATTGAAATGTGTCAGATCAATTCCACCAATTGCTGACAACAAAGCCTACTTCTAGGAGGGAAAATTTTGTAGTGCCTCAAGCGCTGACATAGCTGAAGGGGATTGAGCCAAATTTCCACTATATTATAATTTTGAGCAGCTCTAGCTCAAGGATTAAATGTCGATTTATGAACAACTCCCTTCGGTGGCTTGATTTTCAATTCAGGAATACCAGGTGGCAGTATCGATTCCATAGACGAATTCGTGGTCGAGGTAGTAGGTTGATCAGTAGTCTGACTACCGTAATATTTATTACACGTTGACACTAAAACATCAGTTGATGGTTTCGTGACAGACAAAAAAAGCACTTGTGAATTAGAAGTTGGATTCGTAGCAAGAAAATTTGTGTCCAAATTCAGAAATGGATATCTCAACAAAGCTGATGCATGTCATGTCTTAACCAATTTTGAGACTTCGGCGTAGTGAGGAAAATCCTGAACAAAATTTTCCTCATTACAGATTATGCAAGGGTAACAAGGTTTCTGATTTCTAGATGATTGATCAGATGATCTTTCCTGCAGGTAGAAGTTTGTTTTTTCTTTGATTTCCCTTTTTTCTTACTTCCGGGTTGCTTGTCACTTTTTCCCTTATCAGATGACACGACATGGATTTTGGAAGAAGGCACAGGATCAGATGTAGCAGAGTTATGTGTGCTTGCAGTACCGATCATACCATCTCCAGCATGAGATTCCTTTGGTGGAGGAGGAACAGTAAAATTATATCGCGGCGCGTTAGGAATTTTCTCGTAGAGCATGCCAGACTGAGTATAAATCAAGTCTAAATATTGAGCACGAAAAATGATTTTATCTTCATTGACGAAGCCACCCTTAGCCACATCCTTAGTTATAGATGGTAACAGGGACTTAATGAACCATTGATCAGCAAGGAGCTGATCAGAAACAAATATCTTAACCATTATACGACGATGACGCCACTCATGAATATGATCAGAAATGTGAGTAGCATTAGTATTTTTAAAATTATTCAACAGTTTCGTTCCAATTTCATATCGTATGGGTAATTGGAGGTGGGTCAAAAAGACAGTAGCTAGGGCAGTGAATTATCAAAATAAGCTCTTGGTAACTCAATGTACCATTTTTCGTTCGGACCAGTGACCGTACATGGGAAAAAATGTAGTTGAACAAAGTCATGATTTAGGGAGCTACATGAACACCACAAATGATAAGTCATAACATGAGTCGACGGGTATTCCCTAGGGTTTCCATTGAACTTAGGAATATTCAAGTGTAATTTAAGAGGTATCACTGGCCACAAAGGAGCATAATTAATTGGGTCATTGGTGAGCCAGTTTAAATCTGATAACTCTAAAGTTGTAACAAAGGGAAACTGTTGATTGAGGTCGGGTTGAGCATAGCTAGGGTATGATGGAATTGCTTGGGAATAGGCCTTTGAGCACCAGCATAAGGAATCGATTGTTGGTAACCCAGATAGGGATTGTTTTGATAACTAAACGCTTGAGGATTCTGTTGACCAAAACCTGGGTATGTTATTTGTTGAAAAGAAGGTTGTGGCATTTGTGCTTGTGGCTGCCAAGGGGTCTGTCCACCAATATTATAACCCAAAATAAGACAACTTGGATTCGGTTGCAGATAGGTATAACCTGGTTGTGGGTGCGACATCCCATAATATGGTAATCCAACATAATAAATGATTTCGGATATAGGTGGTTCTTGTTAACCAGTTGAAGGAGTTGGAGTCTGAGGGCCCAATAATTTAGGGTGTTGGGTTGAAGGACCCACCTGAGATGGTTGAGGTATAACATTTTGATTCTGTAACAAGGGTAAAGATGTATTAACAAGTAGATTTGATGTGGGTGCAACAGGTTGAACCTGTTGATACAAGTGTACAATTGTTTGTGGTTGGATGGGCAAAGTGAGCTGCCATTGACAAACATTCATTCTGAAATTAGGATGACCAAATAACAACAGATTACTATCGAAGTGGGTGACCATAGGTTTCCCCCCAGCATGAGGAGTATAATAAGATGGAAAATATTGTTCTCCAAATGCAGGGAGTCCAGTTGAAATTGTATTGGATGGAATATACCCAGATGGACCAGATTGATATTTCCCTAATGATGTGTATAAAGGATCAAGCTGTTTAGTACTCATTATAGATTTACCAGGTAGAATACCATACGATGGCATTGGTGAAGTTCATGGGTTTAAGGATACACCAGAGAAGGTTCCTGATAAAGAATGGTAACCAGGTGGGACAGAAGGGCCGCCATATAAAAGTGACTCTGGTGAAGTCGTGAACATCCACAGAGTAGTGAGAGTAGGTTATGTCGCAATTGGAACAGATGGTATAGTTGAAGATGTTGGCTTAGGCATGGTTATTCGACCAAATGTATACCTTAGTGGATCTACGGGAACTCTAATAGACATAGGATCAACAAAATAAGATGCAAGTGATTGAGGAAGAGACTTGTATAGGTAAATCTCCGCCCCAAAATGAGTTGGAGTTAAAGGTGTTTCATCTCGTGGTATTTCTTCCATCAAAATTAAACCAGGTGAAAGGATTTCACCATCAGGTCCAAGTATATCTCAGGAGGTTGACTGTGCAATATGGGAGACTTAATGGCTATAAAAGATTATGGGGTGACCAATACAAGAACAACTTCTGGTCGTTCGACTTCAGGATGCATATTTTCTGGCAAAAAAGAGAGAGGATGTGGATCAACTTCTAGTTGAACAATGTTGGGTTCGGGAGGTATGGTCTCACTGATTAGATGGATCGTAACCAAGGGTAGCTGTGAGGACTCCATCTCGACAACAGTAGATGAACCAACAACTACAACTTGTACTAACTCTGGTGTGTGTGAGGATGATGTCGCACCAGAGGTATTGATAATACTAGTTTCGGTAGAGCAATGTTGCATTCGCTGACCAAAAGTGGCTTTTGGTGGTAAAGGTGGCTTCAGTGCTATTATATGTGAACAACGGGGAAAGGGATATTCTTCTTCCATGATGACTGATTAATTTTACGACCAAAACAAATAAACAAAATAAAAGGGTAATTCTAGGCAAAAGGTTTACCAAGAAACTATGAATTGTAGAATACCTCCTGGAGAACCAAGAAGTATGAGCAAGAAATCTCCCCGAATGTTGTGTTCGGTGTGTCACAATTTACAAGGTGGCCAACTTGGTTCACTATGGATGGATAGAAACCTAAATTTTTCCTCCCAAATATACCCAGAGGTATGTGGAGTCCCAAGTCCATATTAGCAATGTCTAATGTGAAACCGCACATTGAGAGCACCCCTTTATACTTTTCGTACTAGAACACCACCCGATATACCAGAAGGTATGTGGATGAGCTTCGATATACTTACATATGTGGATTGAGGTATCACACTCGGAATGTATCGCAGAAAATTAATAACAGTTGCTATGTTTAATGATGTCGGAACACGTCTCTAGCCTAGACCTTCTAAATGTTATCGTTATGGTTCCAATGCTTTTTTAGGTAAATTGATGTAAATTTTAAGTTGACATTGTTTATCAATTTTCCTTTTGAGGTTCACCGCGATGATGTGATGGAAATTCCTAAAATGAAAACTAAAATGATAAGAAAAATTTTCAATTTTAGATTTTTCAATGAAAATCCAAGCTACTAAGGGAAATAACAATCAGTTATGAGAGAAAACAACAAAGAGCACAAACTAATATGCAGTTTTCCTAACTTGTTCTATGCAAAAAAAAACAATTAACTATATGCAAATGTAGGTTTTTCTTTTCATTCCCCTTAATGTGAATGCAAAAAGGAAATGATATGCATCAAATCAACAAAAAACAAATGTTTTCTTCTTTGAGAAACCAGGAATTTAACAACAATTACTCTTTTAAGAAAAATGAAGAATGGAACTACAATTTTTCCTACAAGAAACAAAGAATTTAATGACAATTTCCTTTACGAAAAAAATGGATCTAATGCATAATTAAAATACTTTGAATTTTATTTTTCAATGATAAAGAAAAACATTTAAAGAGACATTGAACAAATTTACTTTCCAAAGGAGGAAGAATCAGGAAAATTCACTGGTCTCTAAGAGGTATCAAAAAATTGAAAACACGAAAAAAAAATGGTTGAGAATGATGGCAATGACAAATTCAAATGGAAATTGGTTGGCTAAGGGGGAAACGCAGTCTCTAAAGGGAGATAGTGTGTTGCAATGCACCCCTGAGTGGGAGACAGTGCACTGCAGTGCACTGTGTCTTGACCAACAGTGCGTTGGGCCAACAAAGATTGAAAATTCAAGCTACAAAACACACTTCTAATGAAATTATTTGATTCAAAAGTATAATAAATAAAATTAGATGCTATTGGGTGGATAAGAAGAGGAAAAAACACCAGGAAAGATAGGAAACTCCCCAGCGGAGTCGCCAATGTGTTATGCAAAATTATGATCTACGGATAAATCAAATTCAATAAATGTGGTGCTATGAATTTAGAACAACAGATCAAATACTTTGCTATCAATTTATCTAAGAGTAAATAGACACACATAGAGATACAAGAACCTACTTGTGATCCAAGTGCTTCCTATTCTCCTTCTGTCGCTTTTATTGTAGCCTCCAGCCCAACTTAGACCACCAGATTGATTCCTGCAAGTATAAAAAAATAACAGAAAAGAGATTACAATATAAAGATGCCTATTTATCTTAATCAGTTAAATCGATTGAACATGAAACATATATATCATTCAAGAATCCATTACATTATAAATAGAAACATAAACAGATACATATATGGGAAAATGAACATCAATCTTTATTAAAGAGTAGAAGGAGGAGGTTACAACCAATGATCGTTTTGATGTCACCGGCTCCAGCTTCATCCCAGCCTCATCACAATTAACATCTTACCAATAGCATATCACATATATCACTCTCAATTGAGAATCCAACAACATTTCTTTACCAAAGTTCTTCCTTCACTAGCACTAGGGTCTGTGTTCAATTTATAGGGCAACTGAAGCTAGTTTCTCAATCAATGACTTTCTAATAATAGGTAAGACATATTTCCAAGTTTAGAGGTGTTATATGGACACATGGATTCGAATTTTGACACATATGGACTCTTCTAGCAGGCACTGGCCATGTGGAGATTCCGGAACAATGAGAATTTCGCTCCCATTTTACCAACGCACCCTTCAATGTTGGGAAGTGCATTGTATTGCACCCTTGACTGGAGGGAGATGCATATGCAACGCAATTAGTCTCTTGAGAGGCAGCGTTGGTGATATCATAAGTGATATAACATATACTTCAAACCTTGTAAATCTCACAATAGAAGTCATGAATGATTTTTTCTTCTCTTAGGGCATGTAGCAACTAAAATGATAGGGGATGATAGACCCTATTTCATTGGTCCTAGGGATGATGTCCAGTTTGATCAGGTCATGGGGGATGATGCCAAAATTTACCTATAACACCCATTAATCCCTAAGAAATATTTACTATGACGCATGAAGAGGAAGAATTGCAACATCATATATCAAAATTACAGGACCAAGTGCAATAAATTTCGCTCTCACGAAGAGAAACCAAAGATGAAATAAAAGGAGACACATATGGCTTAAAAGGGGACATGGATGGTTTAAAATAAAAAATTAAATGTGACATGGATGAATTAAAAGGAGACATGAATGGTTTAAAACCAAACATGGAAGGTTTGACAAAGTTGCTACAAGAAATGCTTCCTAATGGTGAAAATATATTCCATGAAACTCATGATGAGAAAAAAAAAAAAAAATTAATCGTGATTTTATAGATTCCAATTTTGGGTTTAAGACCCACCACATTCCAAAGATCGATATGAGGAAGTTTGATGTCAAGGATATGGTAACATGGATACTACAGATGGAGCAATATTTTGATCTCTATGAAGTACATCACATACAAAAGGTATGTGTTACATCTTTATATTTAGAACTCAATCAATTTGTACGGTATCTATGGATTTTTTCTCATAAAACACTTGTCACTTGGTCAATTTTTATGGAGGAAATGATATCACATTATGAGGATATAAAGATCAACACCTTCTTTAGCCAATTGATAAATCTCAAACAAAAGGGTTCAATGGCAGAACACATTGAGGACTTCCAAAATTTGAATATCAGGGTAATTGATATATCAGAGGAGTATATGAATGATGTATTCATAGGGACTTTAAAGGATTACATCCAACATGAGGCTCACCTTTTGGAACCTAATTCATTGGAAAAGGCATTCAGGGTTGAAAGAAAAATTATGGCAACAAGAAAGTTTACCACTCACAACTATAAATATGGGAGTGTTGTTTCTCCTAACCTTCCAAAACCTATAATGTTGACACCACTAAAATTGGAGGAAAAAGGAGAAAAAGGGGTTTTTTTATAGTTGTGATAGCAAATACACTACTTTTCATAAGTGCATTGAGAATAAATTATTCTACATAGATTGTGAAGAGGAGGAAGAAAAGGAACAAGAAACATCAAAAGAGGAGGATATACACCAAGAACCAACCCCACAGAAAGAAGAAATGAATCCAACCATATTGTAATGCATTAGCAAGAATTACCACTCCTCAAACTCTCAAGATAGAAGGATATATCAAGAAGAAAAAGGTAATAATGTTGATTGATTTTGGTAGTACCCATAACTTTATTCATTGTAAGATATTCAAGGAATTAAATTGCTTCCTATATGTAGCACTAGAGTTTCAAGTGATGAGTGAAAATGGAGGAACTATAAATTTCTCTGGAAAGTGCCATAATATCAAGCTAATCATGGGGGAATATATATTGAATAGTCCAATTCTTTCCATTCGAATGGGTGATGTTGATGTTGTACTAGGAGTCCAATGGTTACAATCTTTGGGGACCATAGTTTTTAACTTTAAATAACTTTTATTGAATTTTTTTTGGGAAGGAAAGGAAGTTGAATTAAGGGGTATTGCAAGGAAACTAGGAAATATAATCAGCTCTCATGTCATGATAAAGCTTCTGAAGAAATAACAGCAGCGTGTAATTTCACAATTATGTTCACTAGAGCTTCAAACATCAAAATCATATATTTCTCCATATCTCCAAAAAGTCTTGGACAATCATTCCAGGTACTTTGAGACTCCCAAAGGCCTCCCACCTATTCATTATCATGATCATGCTATTCATTTTATTCCAAGAAGTGTTCCTCCAAACAATAAGCCTTACAGATATCCTTATGCCAAAGAGTGAAATTGAACGTATGGTTGCATAAATGCTAGAGGGCGGTATAATTCAACCTAGTCAAAGTTCTTCCTTTGCTCCAGTATTATTGGTGCACAAGAAGGATGTATCATGGCAGGTGTGTCTAGATTATAGGGAGCTCTACAAGCTCGCTATTAAAGATAAATTCCCATTCATGTCATTGATGAATTGTTGGATGAATTACATGGAGAAATTTAATTCACCAAGATGGATCTTTGTTCAAGATATCATCAAATTAGAATGAAGACTAAATACATTCTAAAAACAACATTCAGAACTCATGAGGGTCATTATCAATTTCTGGTCATGCCTTTTTTCCTTACTAATGCACCTTCCACATTTCAAGGTTTGATGAATTCTATTTTCAAACCCACCCTTAGAAATTTTTTGTTAGTATTTTTTGATGATATATTAATCCACAAAATTTTTTGGAAGGATCATGTTCAACATGTTGACATGGTGTTCAAACTATTGGAGGAGAAACAATTATATGCAAAAACCTCCAAATGTTGCTTTGGAATACAGGAGGTGGAATATTTGGGTCATATTGTATGAGGGTGTTAAGGTAGACCCTAACAAAATCAAATCCATTAAGGAATGGAAAATCCCTATAGCCATAAAGCATCTTCAATGATTTCTCATGTTTACAGGGTACTATCGCAAGTTTGTTAAGAATTCTGGAAGAATAGAAGAACCTCCAACAACCTTATTGAAGAAAGATGCATTTTCTTGGACTCCAGAAGCAACTAAGGCCTTTGAACATCTTAAAGAGGCAATGTGCCAAGAAATGGTCTTAGCTATGTCAGAATTCACAAAAACCTTTATTTTGGAATCTAATGCCTCAGGAAATGGAATTGGTTTTGTTTTAATGCAATAAGGAAGACCCATTGCTTTTGAAAGTTGTCAAATCAAAGGAAAGTATTTACGCGAACCTATTTATGAGAAGGAAATGTTGGAAATACTACATGCACTAAAGCTATTGAGACCTTACCTAATGGGAAGACACTTCAAGGTAAAAAAAATTCATGATGGTCTTAAATAATTTTTGGAACAAATATTATCTTCAGAAGAGCAACAAAAATGGGTCACAAATATATTGGGTTATGACTTTGAAATCATCTACAAAAAATGGAAGCAAAATTTTGTTGCAGATGCACTCTCAAGGAAGGGTGATGATGTGGAAGACACTACAAGAAAAAATCACATTGGTGAGGGTCATGCTTGTGACGGACCTTTAAGGTCCGTCACCAATGTCACATATGGTGACGGTCATTAAAAAACCGTCACTGTAAGTGTATATAGTGATGGTCCTTTATGGTCCGTCACCAAAGACATTTTCTATGACACTTTTGGTGAGGGTCGTTAAAGGCCCATCACTAATTCTCTCTTTGGTGACACTTCTAGTGACGAACTTTTAATGACCCTCACCAATGCTCTTTTTGTTACTTTTGGTGACGGTCAAAAAATGTCAGTCATCATTTATCACTAAAAACCTTCACTGTAAGTGTATATAGTGATGGTCCTTTATGGTCTGTCACCAAATACATTTCACTTTTGGTGAGGGTCGTTAAAGGCCCATCACTAATTCTCTCTTTAATGACACTTCTAGTGATGAACTTTTAATGACTCTCACCAATGCTCTTTTTGTTACTTTTGGTGATGATCAAAAAATGTATGTCATCATTGATCATTCCAATGAGTTTTTGATGACACTATGTGCCTGTTAATATATTTGTTTTCAAAATATAACGATTTAATACCATTATTATGGAGCATTTTTTATAATATGTCCAAGGCCATAGTGGTTAGGGTCAGTCAATTTTTTAAGAAGTGATAAGCGTGTATCATTTCCCTCAAGTAATGACTAGTCGAATAGAGATTTCCTATGAGTCAACACATGATTCATATCTATTAAGTTTATTATCTAGCAAATTCCATTTAGACAAAGTTCCACTATTGTGTGTAGGAAATATATTATTTAATACATAATTGAGCTCTGACAATTCTATTAATGAGAAATACCTAACAATCCTCAACAATTTGGGCACACCTTAAATTAATGCTTTGGGACACACTAACATTTCTTAGCACCCCACATGTCTTGGAACATCTTTGTACCTAGATCATCTTGTGATGACACTGACGCCCAAGCACATGGTGGCATGCGCTAGCACAACATTGAACTCTCCTAGCATGTGTTGGCATGTTGCATATATTCCCTAGCATGCCTTGGAACTTGGCACACAATGCCACTTGGCATGTATTGGGACCTATTATTAGTGTGCCTAGCATGCCCCTTTTCAAAAAGATAAAGTCCTGACTTATTAACCCTATTATTAGTTCTTCCTTTTTTTGCCTTGACACATATTGACATACCATGGCACCCTGTGCCACATCCTTAACACCTAGCATGTATTGGCATATCTTGGCACTATTAATTGGCACATGATATAATTAGCACACCCTGGAACTCCCAAGCACACTTTTGGAATTCTTAACATGCCTTGATATTCCCTAGCATGCCTTACCAATGCTTAGCATACCTTGTCACTCCCACCTTGGCATGACAACTAACACTGACCATTAACACTAGTCTCTGGCAGTACACGTTCCTCATATTCATTAACTTCCATGAATTTTACCTAGTGCTCCCTTAATGTTTTTTCCTAGTACTCCTTAACACTCATCAACATGCATTATCACTCTCTAGCACACATTAGCACTCTTCAACATTCCCTTCCACTTCATAACATGCATAACACTAGTCCCTGACACATATTGGCGCTTGGCACGTGTTGGCGCTTGGAAAGTCTTAGCATGTATGGAATACGTTGATATGCCTTGGTATGATTTAGCATGGTTTAATATTAAATTTATTTGTGATGATCAATTGTTGGAAAGTGGATGAGAAGCAACAAAGGAATACTTGGCACTTAGAATGCACTAAGACTTTGCACTTGGAACCTATTTCCGCCTAGTGTTAGTGTGCCTAGCATGCCCCTCTTGGAAAAGGTAAATTGATGAATTATTAACCCTCTTATGTGTTCATTTCCTTGTAGTTTAACTTTTTTCTCCCTTTTGTTGTCTTGAAAGTCCCTGACACGCATTGACACACCCTTTCACATCTTGGCATGCCTTATCACTTGGCACATCTTAGCATGTTTGACATGTATTCCCACTATCTGGCACATCAAGGGGGTGAAGAGAGATGTAGTCCTAAAGTAGGTCGAATACGAGGGCCGAGTAAGGGTTGCTAAAGGGAGGTCATGATCATCCTCCAAGAGCAAGATCATCATGTGAGGGTTCAGAAGAATGTTGCATACCTTAATGGTCGGTTTGCGCTAGGAAGCAGGATGGCATATTTTTGGTTCTCTTCTGGAAGATCAAGCTTAAGAGAGGTTTCTCATGAGAATCAGGGCATGTGATTTCAATGGTGTCTTTGTGTGAAGGCCACATCAAATTCTGAAATGTTGAAATTTGCAACAAGAAATAGTGAGATTGGAAACCAGAAAGGACAAAAAAAAATGCACCCACACTGGTGAGGAATTTTGATGCACCAGGAGTGAGGAATGTGGGGCGTCTAATTTATTTTTTCCTTAAATAAATTGGACAATAAATTGTAATTTCATCTCATAACAACTTGTGTCAGTTAATTAAGTCATGATGACCGAGTTAGCTCAAGAAATTCGAGTTGAGGGTCTAATATGAGGCATCTAGAGGGATTCTAATATTTTTGGGGTCCAGTTGAAGTTGATGCATTAGTGGAGTGCAAGTGTAATTAACTCAATTAAATGAGTTAAAATCAGTTTAACTAGTTCTATTGTTATTGACTGACTGAGGATAAATTGAGTTAAATTAGGTCAATTCACAGATGAAGTGATCAGTGAATGCTTGAAGTAATTCACTGTGTAGTTGTACATGTAAGTTTGAGAATACACAGTTGAGACAGAGGTTAAAGGGAACATAACTATCAGTTGTATTTAGAGAAAATTTCCCATGTGAAATTATAAAGTAAATGGGATTCCATGATGGATTGCGCAATCAAGGAAGACTGATTTTCCTAATTAATAAGGAGTTAATTCCCTAGGAATTGCATGAGCAAGGCAGGCTGAAGTAAGGATGAGAATTGGCTAAGTACTAGACCAAGTTTTCCTAGATCAACGGGAGACAATTGACAGAGTGCTGGAGAATCTCATGAGAGATTAAGCATTGTATTGTTTCATGATTCCTTGACTTAATACAAAATAGAGATAGAGGGGTTTTGATTAGTTGCTTTCCCCAAATACATCATGTTGTTGTGCGATTGATAATTTATTTCTCTTACTTATATGTGATTGTGCGATTGATAATTTATTTCTCTTACTTATATGTGATTGTGCGATCGTGTTTTGTTTCCGTAAATTGTAGGAAGGATTCAGTATCTTGTTTTAGTAGATTACAAGATCAGATTGAATCTCGTTGGTTAGATTTTCTACATGGTATCAGAGAAGGAATTTTTTGGGCGGTGAGTTTGTAGAGAATATCTGAAGATTTTGGTGTAAAATTTTTGAAAACAAATAGAATATTTGGATTCCTTGCGAAAATCTACCCAAATGGAAAAAAAAATCGGTCAAATCATAGCTCGGATGAGGGAGATATCATCGATTTAAAATCAACTCTTTTTAGAAACTTTTTGTAACTTTGGGACAATTACACTGTGTGCGATTCAAGAACCTATATGCACTTGAGGTACCAGATGCATGCAAAGCTTTGAGGAGAAAGGAAGAAGTTAGAGACTTGGTGGTTTAGAGGGAGCATAAATTACCTCTCAACATGCATCCTCATGAGAAGCAGTCTCAGAAGGTTGTGGAGTAGCTGCCACAATTGGTGAAGCAGAGAGGAGACCGAGTGGAAGCATCCACTCAAGCAGAGACCTCCATGAGGGGGAAATTTTGAGCCAAATGGGAAGAGGGAGCAGCCATACCTCGAGGTGTAAGGTGGGGTTATGTGTAGACATAATCCCAAGATAAGAAATTTGGGCAAGCTCCATTGAGATGGCGTGTCTCATGGATCGAACATGGCTACAAGGAGCCCACAATACAACAATAGTAGGAAGGATTAGTTAGATTGATGTAGTCAGATGTCAACAAGATAAAAATCAAAGTGACAGATGTCAAATATTGGAGCACAAATAGAGTTAGCAACAGTTCAAAGGGCACGGATGCAGATGTCAGCAGCAATGCAGAGAATCTAGTACTAGACAGGTGCAGTAGCTAGCAGCAGTCAGAAGACTCTAATGACATATGAATTATACTGATTCAGTTGTTCAAAGGCTATTTAGTTTCAAGATTTTCAGGTGCAAACAACACTAGAGAAGTGTAGCATGTTGAACATTCCAAAGGTACCGGATGGGGATAAATTGAATTCCTTTCTTGTTGAGAGAGAGTGTTGAAATTTGCAACAAGAAACAGTGAAATTGGCAACTAGAAAGGACAAAAAAAATGCAGCCACACTGGTGAGGAATTTTAGTACGGGGTAGGAATGTGAGGCGTCTAATTTATTTTCCCTGAAATAAATTGTAATTTCATCTCATAACAACTTGTGTCAATTAACTAAGTCATGATGATTGAGTTAGCTCAAGAAATTCGATTTAAGGTGATCGAGGTGGATATTGGTGGCCACCCGCCTATTCCACTTGGGCCCTCGCCATTGTCTCTTTCAGTTTTTCAATTTCCTTAATTATAGCACAATTTACTATTTTTGTCAGTTTTTCGGGTCTTTGAAATTTGAAGCCATTTGAGGCCCCAATGATGTTTTGGGCATGAAGGTTGAAGTGATTTCTTGTAAAATCATATGTGATTAATAAATTCCCCTTGGAGAGATCTTTCTAACGAGGTATCATGTGCATCAAACGAAGATCATATGACCAAGTTACAACCCCAGGAAGTTGGCTGCCCAACTAACCCCAACGAGGCCCATAAACTCTGCATTGATACATCTCCTGGAGATGGGGTTTTTTTTGGTTGTTTTAAAGGTTTTATCTTCTTTAAAACAATAAAAAGACTACTTAGTCACTGTATACTTATAATTCAGGAAGATGGAAGACATAACTATTAGTTTGGGTTTATGAAAATTTCCCGTAATAACGATTATAAAGTCATTGGGATGCCATGATGGATTGCGCAATCAAGGAGGTTGTTAAGTCCTAATTAATATGGAGATAAGTCCATAGGAATTGTGTGAGCAAGGCAGGCTGAAGGAAGGCTGAGAATTGGCTAAGTACTAGACCGATTTTTCCTAGATCAGCAGGAGACAATTGGCAGAGTGCTGGAGAATCTCAAGAGAGATTAAGCATTGTATTGTTTCATGGTTCCTTGACTTAATACAAAATAGAGATAGAGGGTTTTGGCTTGAATCTTCCCAGTCTACATCTTGTGTTGTTGAATTGATATAATTGTTCCTCTACCCATATGTGATTCTACGATTGTGTTTTGTTTCCACAAATTGTGGGAAGGATTCGATATCTTGTTTTAGTACATGATTACAGATCGAATTCAGAATCTTATTGATTCTCCTTTCATGAAATAAAGAAAGTTGATACATGCGCATGGTAGTTAGTAGGCACTTAAATTGTGATAAAGACCAACATAAATGGAGGAGGGCTTGCACTATAATTTAGAGCCATAACAGAAGTCGACACAGGTGTAATATTGACTGATTTAACCCTAGTTTGAGGGTCGACATTGAGATATGAAGTTCATGTCAAGATTCAGTCAAAGAAATGCCCAAAATCTATGGATCCATATGAGCTAGGTCGAGTCTCTTATGGAGGCAAGAGTCGTGTTTTTTCTATGTGTGGATAGGGTTTGTTCTACAACAATTAGAAGTACATAAGTAGAATGCCCTGGTTAGGACAGTTTCCTAGCATGTTTAGTTCATAAGGTATGACCTTAAGATTGTGACAAATTTGCGTAGAAGAAGATGGGTTGTGACCCTTAGAGCGAGGTTTATTTCTGCAATAAAGACCGCAGATCTGGAAGATGGTTTGCAGATTCAGTATGTGTGGAGACAACAAATCCAAAGGAGGGTGGAACCTGAGCAGAAGATTGAGCATGCAGAAGAAATGTGCCATATGAAGAATGGATTGACATGCAAAGGAGTTGATTTTGGTGGACTTTCCATAGAGTTTTAGACAAAGATCTAAATAAACCTTTAAACAATTAGTAAATGGACTGTTAATGGCTGATTTGTGACCCTCGTTCAGTCATCTACAAATTGTTAGAAGTATGATAAGAGGAGTAGTTCATATTTGTTCATATATTGGACAACAAAGATCAAATTGTTGATACACAAGAACAATGATCTTGAGAGGACTCAAACCATTGTTAGGTGGTATATTTGAAGAGCCCTAGATGAAGACAATATTGTGGGCCCTAGATCAGTAAAAATAATTGGCTGTGGTTGGGTAGATTGATGGTAGGCCAAGTACAGTTGGAGAGTTGTTAGGTTACTGTCAAAGAAGAGCCCTAACTCTTGTTCTGGTGAAGGACAAAAAAATTGGTAGAAGGGAAGGTGTATAGGGCCTAAGGATGTGCAGAATTTGAAGGACTAAAGTAACATTCAAGTGGGCCAACCAAATAGCCCTAGTTCACTATATTGTAGAGGATTGATTCAATGAGAAGAAGGGTAGCCTCCAAGCCCTGGACTTCTCATCTTGGAGCTATAGTATGGAAAAAGTGGGCAAACCAAAGAGTTGTTCACAAATGTAATTGTGAACAACTTGTTACCACTCAAACTAGTAGTGGATCTAAAAGGGGTTCCTAAGAGGGAAACTGCTAGGACAAGGGAAACGATGGAGGCTTAGATTATTGTCACCACAACTAAGGCTCCTTTCTCTTCATGGAATTTCACTGATGGGTAGAGTCCCTGTAGTTTAGGAAGTCACTTGTAGAGTATAGGTCAATGAATAGGTGGGAAGTGACCCTCGAAACCCTTTCCCTAAGATAAAATAAAGAGTGGGACTTGCTTTCCTTTTAAGCAAGGGAATTATCTTCCAGGGAGAGAGGAGGGGGATTGAAGGGTTGAGGGAGAAGAAAAAGACTTATGAAGGAAGTTCTCAATCCCTAAAATCCTTTGGGAACTTGGATTCCCAAATGGTCCTTGATGAAAGGCCTTTGACACCAAATGGGACCACACTTGGCCAAGTGAACCTAGCCCAGGTTTGGGGATGGAATTTAGCAACCAATGATGTTCCTATCCTGGAAAAGGTGAGGAGAAAGGATCAGACAAGATTTTTTACTTCGATAGGTCAAATTGACCCTACTAGGTTCTATCCTTGGGAACACCTAGGAAAAACTTGATCCTAGACCTAGGGCTTGAGGTATCCGGAGATTCCACCATCAGAATTGGCCCAAGTTTTGAGGAGAGTGAGGGCACCCAACAACGCACCGCCTAGAGATAGGTTTTCCCTCTAGCCAGGTATTCCCTCAAATTGCTGTCTCTAGGTGACCTACTGGCTAGAATCAGGAATGTGAAAATTTTGTCTACAAAACCCTGCTTTCATATCTTGATTTACTTCTCCTACTTGAATTAATTTACAAGTTAATTTATGAAATATTCAATAAATTAGCGAAGTAAATAGTAAATACAACTAGCAACCTACACATACAGATTTTAAGAAAAAAACCCAAGCGAAGGGGCTTTGGACCTGAGATGGGATTTAAAATCTAAAAGAAAATTTAAAGAAAAAATAATATTTCCTAATGTCTAAGTGGATAATTTTTGTAAGTTATAAAGCGTTCTTAAGATACCTAGCTAGGAAAAGATATTTAAGGAGGCCTTAGTATGAAGGCAAGAACATCAAGTGAGAAGGATCACATTTCATCAAGGAGGACAGGAGAGATGTAGTCCTAAAATAGGTTGAGTTGGAGGTATGAGTAAGCGTTGCTAAAGGGAGGCCATGATCATCCACCAAGGGTGAGATAATCATGTGAGGGTTCACAAGAATGTCACACACCTTAACGGGTTCAATATAGGAAGTAGGATGGCATCTTGTTGGTTCTCTTATGAAAGATAAACCTCAAGAGTGGCGACTCATGAGAATTTAGGCATGTGATTCCAATGGTGTTTCTGTGTGAAGGCTGTATCAAATTTTGAAATAGTAGAGAGGGTTGAGACCCTACCTTGTGGTGGTTAGTAGGTTGCAAGGTTTGTGATAAAGACCAACACAAATGGAGGAGGGTCTGCACTAGAATTTAGGGCTAGAAAAAAAGTAGTCATAGGTGTAATATTGACTGAGGTAATCATAGTTTGAGGGTCATATATATCTAAATTTCAGGTCAAGATTTAGTCAAATAAATTCCCATAATATATGGATCCGTACGAGCTAGGCTGAGTCTCTTACAAAAAAATAGTTGTCGTTTTTTCTATGGGTGGATAGGGTTTGTTCTAAATCAATTAAAATAGAAGTATAACTCCATATTTAGGGAGGTTTCCTAGCATGTTAAATCCATAAGGTATGCCATTAAGGCTGTGATAGATCTGCATAGAATCAGAGGGGTTGTGACCCTTAGAGAGAGGTTTATCTCTGCAATATATACGGAAAATTTGGAAGATGGTTTCAAGAAGTATGTGCAGAGATAGAAAATCCAAAGGAATGTGGGCCTTGAGTAGAAGATGGCATAGAAGAAATGTGCCATATGAGGAATGGATTGACATGAAGAGGAGTTGATTTTCATGGACAGTCCATAGGGTTTTGGACAAATATCTGAAGTAGCCTATAAACATTTAGTCAATGGACTGTTAATGGCTGATTTGTGACCCTATTTCATTCATCTACAAATTGTTAGGAGGATGATAAGATGAGTAGTTCAAATTTTTTCATAGCTTTGACAAGAAAGAAATTGGTACACAAGAATAGTGATTTTGAGAGGACTCAAATCACTATTAGGTGGCATATTTGAAGAGCCCCAGATGAGGGCATTGTTGTGTGCACTAGATCAATAAAAGAATTGACTGTGGTTGGGAAAATTGATGGCGGTCCAAGTACAATGGGAGGGTTGTTAGGTGACTGCCAAATAAGAGCTCTAATTCATGTACTTGTGAAGGAAAACAAGACTGGTAGAAGGGTAGGTGTATTGTGCCTAAGGACATGTAAACTTTGAAGGACTAAAGTAGCAGTCAAGTGGGCTAGCCAACTAGCCCTAGTTCACTGTATTGTAGAGGATTGCGTCATTGAGAAAAATGGAAACCTCCATATCCATAGACTTTTCATCTTGGAGTAGCAGTATGGAAAAAGTGGGCAAACCAAAGAGTTGTTCAAAACGAAGTTGTGAATAGCTGAACGAAAACCCTCATTGTTGCAAACCTTAAAGGAAAAAAGCGGTAGATAGAGGGAAATTTTTTTTGAGCCGAGTTCAGTAACCCAAAGGATTTGAGTTCATTGGTAGAGGAAGATTGAGGAGTTTCATAATGGAGGGTAGGAGGACCTTCCAGATGTGTTCAAGACATGTGGATTGAAAGGGCTATGTGTGTCCACCATCAAAAAGTGGGTTAAGTTTTGTCATGTTTGAGGTAGATTGGTTGTCAAAGGAGTAACACCAAGCCCTAGTTATATTCCTTGTATCAGTGTGATTGTAAAGGGGCGTGATCCCTGGTAAGAGAGCTCTAGCCTATTCTATTATAGTTTGTAATTTAACGAAGAACGGTTTGAAAAATTTAAAATATTTCATCTGAACTGGTTGATTCCCTCATGTTTTTAGATTTCTTTGTGAAAAGTAGATGTGTTGTGGCACATGAGCGTGTTTTCATCAAAGATTCTAAGAACAAACCCAGATTCTCATGTGTCGTGGAAATTCAACATCTGCGTTGTTCACATAAGAACTACATGTGACTCATCTTAGACTACTCATGTCCAATCTTAACTGGTCCCACTTAACAAGTTACCAAGACAAGGCTCATCACATCCAACTGTGGTCGTAAAACAATTAAGAAACATGGTTTACATCTTGACATGCCATAACACCTGACATGTCTTAAATTCCTTGGATTTATGTGGCATGTGTTAGCATCCCCTACATTTCTTGACATGATTTTACACTCTCTAACACAACCTAGCACTTCTTGACTCACCTTGGTAGTTTAACATACCTTGGCATTTCATAGCATATAACTTTGTCACTCCCTTGTTAACACACTTAGAACTCATTGAAACTCCCTATCACCCACTCTTATTCATTTATTTCCATGAATTTTGATCTAGTGCTACCTTGTGTTTACCTAACACTCCCTAACACTCCCTAGCACACATTGGCACACCCTAACACCTGGAACATCATGGCATGCCTCCCTAGCACTCTATCATTCCTTGGAACTACCTACCATACCTTGTCTCTCTCTCCTTAGCACACTTATAGCTCATTGAAACTCCCAGTAAAAAACTCTTATTCATTCATTTCCATGAATTTTTGAATAGTGCTCCCTTGTCTTTCCATAAGATTCCTTAACACTCCTTGGCATGTGTTGGTACAACCTAGCACCTAAGAAATTTTGGCATGTCGCCCTGGCCTCTAGCATGCCTTAACACTTCCTAGCATACCTTGTCACTCCCTCCTTAGCACACGTGGAACTCACTGACACTTCCAATCACAAACTCTTATTTGTTAATTTCCATGCATTTTGATGTAGTGATCCCTTGTGTTTCCTTGCAACTCCTAGTTAACATTCCTTGCACGCGTTGGCACATCTTGACCGCATGCCTCCCTAACACTCTAGCATTCATTATCATTTTTTCTAACACGTCTAAAATTATCTTTATTCTACTAGGGTCGGAATATATCTATTATAATAGAAGGACCAAGGGTCTTGTTTTATTACTACAAGCGTAGAACATGTCGAGATTAGGAAAATATCAATTCTGAGCACAAATATGAATGTAAGCCAATATGATCAAGGTTATTGTAAGCTTAATTACGATACAAGCTAATAACAACCTAACTCTCCATGATGATGATGTAAGTTATCTTTGATGAAAAATCAAGGAAGAAGCATAAATTTTAGAGTTTTTTTTTGTCTACTAAAGGAAGAATAACATACACCAAGCCTCAAAAATCCAAAAAAAATCTTACTTGATGGAGTTAACATAAGAAATAATATGAAATTTTGGAAAAGGTAACACATGATATGTGCTATGTTCGGTCACCATTTTAGTGGGAGACACTTTGAATAGGGACCCCCTTTTGGGGGATTGTTGTGTCTGCCTTGCAGGTGCTTCCTCTCTATGCAGTCTTGATGATTTTTCACCCGAGCTTCTTGCTAGTTTGGTTTTTTTAGTTGGAAATTAGTTGGAATGTTGTGAAAAGTCACAACCACAGTTTTTCAATACTGATGGAAATTGGTTGTCTGTGCAAAGAGTGTGACTCTATAATGAGCTAGAAGTTGGGTTCACCTTAAAATTGGTCATGGGTCAATTATAGGGTGGTCGATTGTTAGTTTTCTTGGTTTTCACACCTGGTAACACATGAGTATTATGTTGGATCAAGAACACCTTAGTGGGAGGAAATTTGAACGAAAAATTGTTTTGGGGATCGATGCGACTCCCTTGTAGGGGCTTTGCCTTTGTATGGTTTCCAGGATGTTGGATCCATGGTGGATGGGTGGAATTGTTAGTTTGTGTGAAGGGTAATGCAGTATAAGATTAGTTTTTGAGACCCATTTGAATATTGACTAAGGGCCATTTGTAGGGTGATCAACTCCTATTTTGAATATACTAGGCCCAAGTCCCTTTCAATGGGGAACTTGATAGGGTGACTAACCTATTAGAGCAAGACCATGCGACACCGTCGATGAGTCAAGTTGTTTGGGAATGTAACCCTAATTGGGTGGTAAATTTAGTCCAAGGGTAAATATGGACAAGATACTGATAACGAACAAGTATTGTGAGGAAAAGATGAAAAGGACTTTGAAAAGAGAGTTATAGTGCTTGATTGTTGGCATTGGTATTGTATGTAGAATTTTGAGTTCCAATTCTCTAGAATAATGTTATCTATAATGAGAATTTTCCTTGCTAAGAGGGTTGTGAGGAAAATTTAAAACACAACACATAAAGGGCCACTATTCAAAGCCCAATTTTCACCCCATGTTTGTTGCATTGGTTTCCATGTATTGAGGTTTCCCTAAAGAGATGTGAAACACAAACATGCTATATAAACTTGTAACCCTTGCATAATATAATTGCAGTAATCAATGTAGTCTATACAATGGGAAATTAATTAACTTTGTAAAGTAGCCACCTAGTTTAGGTTGCATCTCCATTTTCGTATTCAATAAGGAGCTTCCTCTAGTAAGTACTTGAGCCTGCATTAATGTGGAAGAAAATATTCACAAGGAACCCTGTATTGCACAAAATGGTCATATATAAAAAGAAGCATTACAAAATAAAATAAAAGACTGCAAAACATTTTTGAAATTCATCTATTTTTCTCATCTTCAATTGAGAGAAGATAAATTCCTTCGAAATAATGTAGACATGACTCTACAATTGAGCATATCTATACCTGTACGAGGATCAGATGCCATACCTTTCAAGGTTTTTCTTCTGAGAACAAACTAAGCTTTCCTAGATGATTCGCCAGTGACCAAAATAATAACGTAGCCCATAGTTAATTTCCTAATCCAATTAGAGTTGGAAAACAAAGGAAATAAAATTTTCATCTCATTGTTCAAGAAACGTTGAATGTTAATAGAGCTTTAAAAAATCACCACCAAAAATATAAAATATATTCATGAAATGGTCTCTGCACTTGTCTACATATTGAATTGCAACCATACACTCGCTTGACATCATTAAAACCTAGACTAAATTAAAATTATTGTGCTCGAAATGACATTTTTTTTATTGTGGAGGAAATGCATTTATTTTTTCTTAAGTTCATTCTTTTTAAATATTTTTTTTGAAAGTAAAGTTCATCTTTAAATAACAAGTGGTCATTTCTTTCTTTCGTTTTCCAAGTTTGGGATGCAATAGGAACTGAACATTGAGGTCCTAGTGGGTCCCTTATTGAAGAAGTTGCTCTAGCTACAAAAAAAATTGTAAGACATTGCTTTGAATATTTCAATGGTTATGGTGAGGACTTATGTATGAGGAAATTAATTGTTTTTGTAATCATCTAAGAAGTAAAGACAATATTTTCTATGCTTACAATAATGAAGGTCAAATGGTTATGTTTATTCTCTAGAAAAATATAGTTTCTATAGCACTTTTTTCTAGATTGTTTCTTGTCACACAATTTGTCTAATCAAATCCACACGAAATCCTAGAAACATACATTTTAACAACATCCCTTGCGCCAACAAGGAAAATTGTTAGTGTATTCCTTTTACATCCACTATTAGGATGGATCTAGTTCATACCTCCATCTCCTAAAGAAATGATCAATGTAAGACTAGGGAATATTAATGTTTTTGTTGTACGAATGGAATATTGCGGGGGAAAATCACACAAAAGACCTGCTTTTCATCCCTACCAGGTACACCTTCAAATATTCTTTGCCCTCCAAGAAATGATTTATCTCAATTAGAACACATGATTTAAACTCATTGAAGATTCACTCAAGCACTATACTCTACCTAACAATGTCATCAATTGTTCTAATATCAAACTTAGTCTAGTACTTTTGTAATTGTAAGTTCTTTGGCTTGGGAGCTTAATACCCGAATATGGCTAAATATACCATATCCTCCTCTATCCACTTAGATAATACTTGAGTAGTATTTAACTACTCCAATTGCCATAATGCCTTAGTCACAAATTCATCTATCTTGAGATAGAAATTATACATTAACATAAAAAACAAAGTCCTAAAAGCAATATTTCTTTTCCATTTTTCCCAAGAGCCAATAAAATGACTTTTTTTCCTCAAGCACCTCTTCCTAATGCCACCTTCTACCTTTCCCAACACATTTACAAGGATAACTTGCATCCTAAATAAGCTTAGGAGAAATTTAGGGTCATGGTTAAAAACAATCAAGTCACTTGAAGAAATTTTGTAGGTTAAACCGAACACCCTTGGTAATTAAACCCTAATTTAACTCATCTACCATATTTCAAATATTTTAGACAATTATTTCCCATTATTGAGTGTTGGATGTATCATAGACTCAAGTTTAATGGAATGCTTCTAAATATGGCCTATTGTTGTCTAATGTCCTATTATATTCCACCTTATAGAGGCCAGAAGGTCTCACTTGAGACACATATAATAATTCCCAATAAGTAACGTGCAAAATGTTAAATATTTGAGTGGGGATCACATTCATTATGATATTATTAGCATCCATTTAAACCACTATAACAAACATCATTATGAATAAAAACTAACATAGATCACCCAAATATAGTACAATTACAAACACATAGGTAGAATAGTAATCCATTATACTAATAACATGCATAGTATTACCTAACTCTAATGTAGAGTGAACACCAAAAACTAATAACAAATGCAACCCCATTACAACTTCTCCCTAATATTGAATATATTTATGTACGTTATAGACCTTGCATATATAGGAAACTAGAGTGACCTCAAAAAACTCGAAATTATAATAGAGAATTTACCAACTACAAGCCACTCACCACACAAATAGACTACAAAAAGTCTATTTCTTTAGAGAGATATACAAATTATCTAGAAAACTAGGTGCAAAAAACATATGAGATGACTCTTTAACCTCATATACTCAACCTTTTACATATTTACTTCTATAATTTCATATTTTTTTAAAAATTGAATTTCTCTCCATGCTAAAACTTTGTAAAAAATGGTCCTGCCTTCCTACTCGCCCCTAAGTTGGATTCTATCCTTCATATATGTCTTCTTTGTGACCCAAAAAAAAAAACGCGCATTTCATATCAAAATATCAAAAAATTTCAAATATCCAATTTTTTCATTTCCCTCTTATTGGAGAGTCAAAATATTTAAAAAAAAATTCAAATATCATTTTTTTTCATTTCCCGCTGCTTTATCCAGGGAAAGGGGAGGACGGTTGCCTCAATTGCGGTGATTTCTTTCATCAAAACGAATCTGAACAATATTCCCCAGCCTGGGGGCGTTGGCCCATCCATAAATCCTCCATCTCTCTTCGCAACTTCATAATACTTCTGGACAAGCGCTTGAATTGCCGTAATCAAGGTTATCCACTCACTCACCAGAGGCCAAAGATTTGATCGAGGGTCTCCCAAGAAGTTCAAGGAAGGCGCCGGTAACGAAGAGGTCGAGGTATAATTCTTTTCAAGGTTCAGTCTGCTGACAGAAATTTCCTTTCACTCTTAAACCCTTGCTGTCTGTTGAAAAAATGTAATACTTAGGTGAGATGCCCGATAGGCTATTGTTCTTCAATTTTGTTCCAGAGAAATGTCAAACTCTTTTCTTCCCTTGTGTGTTATTAGAGTTTACCCTGGGTTTAATATATGGGTTTTGTATTTTATGGATTGTGTTTTGTTTGTTCCAGTTTTCTATTGATTCATGTTTTTTATTATTTAATAAGAAAGAGTCGAATGTATTGAATCAGAAGTCACATATCTTGTTTTTATGGATCTCTGAGAAAATCAATAGCTTGGCCATATAGAATAAGATACTCACACAGAACAGCATACTTAATTTGAATGGCAATGGACCCTCCTGACGATTTCGGGATAAATTGTCCTTTTTATTATCCACTGCACAACACGAGTAGAAGTGGAAGTAGCAACAACAGTAGCGAGAGTGAGAGAAGATGCAGGTAGAACAAGAAGAGTTCACATTTAGATATATTTAGATATTGATGGAGAATGTTAACTGCCATATTTAAAGGAAGCATCTCTTGATACAGTGCTGATCTACAGCCCTAATTTATGTAGGAATCGTGAATTATCAATTGAAAATATGTATCAGATGCTCAATAACACTCCTCCTGAATAAAATACTAGAAGATGCAGCCCTAGACCCAGAGTAGTGGGAATCCACCAAGGAAAACGGTGAATTTTCCGAATGGCCATGAAAAATGAGAGGTGGAGGAAGATTATGGATCAGGGCATGGAGGAATGTATCCTGAGAAACGAAGAGTCATATCCACCTGAAAGATTTAGGCTCTGCAAGCCTGCGCACCAGTCTTACACCTCAACTTTGCAATCGTAGCTCGAATATTAGCAACCCCACCACATTACTCTTTAGCTTAACGCACCTCACCAAAACAATTCTTCAGCCATGCCATTTTTCTGCTACTCAAAACGACAGCTCCTGCAACAAATTTTATCAAATAAGTGATTCCAGATCGTTATTTAATTCTTTTTTGGTAACTGCAATGAAACTGGTAAGAAAAGGGAGATAGCCAGTTCTGCAGGTATGTCCATGATGCTTAGTTATGATATGGGAGCTAAGCACAAACCTTCGCATTTGAATCTGGGTGAAGTAGTTTCCGGCCTGTGCAGAGGTTTGGGCTTGTTCGAATTAGGAGAACAATCGCAACTGGCCTTGCCGATGAAATAGAATGTTGGAAAAAAAATTACTTTATATCATATATTGGGTATGCTGGAGCTTTGTTGGACATGAAATTTAGACTGAACAATATGTGTATTGATTCCTCTGGACAACTCAAACACTGTTCTTTCAACTCCAACAAGGTTATTGCCAAGTCTGAAACAAACAGGGGACCTATTCTATGATTTCCAGCCAAAATACCAAGATGTTGATTTTTCTATGATGCCCAGAACAAAGAATAGCAGTGTTACTTGCATACCAAGCAGCACAACCATGCTTGCCAACAAAAGAGACTGAAACAGGAAAAAAAATTGGTTAAACCAGCGTTAATAGAGTAACCGCAAAACATAATGTTGAACTTAGTTTCCCTTCTTATTATCTTGCATGTGTTTTACAGCAGACCCTGCACTTTCAACAATAAACAATACTTCATTTTATGGCTAACCTGAACGTATTCACTTGGTATTAGATGAATTGGAGCAAGCTCATTAACAAGCTAATTTCCCCATAACTAACATACTTCAAAAACATGATTGATATGTGCGTTGTTCCTAGTTGAATTCTAAGTGGAGGCATTGTTGCTATTTTGGGTTTGTATACTGTATTTCAGTTGGTGAAATGTGGGAGTATTTCCTTCTAAGCATTTGTATTTTGGACTAAAACTCATTTAACTAGGTATTTTTCAAGACATGCCTGGTTGTGAGATTTCTTAAACATTTCAGCACACAAAAATAGGGGTGTTATCTTGGAAATTAAAAAATGGAATGGAATCTGAAGTTGTCCAGCACCATGCCCTCATTGCCTATGAATAGTGTGCTTTATTAATTGAAACTGGGCTTCCTTTATACTGCATAAACTGCAGCAACATTTTTATATACTTTATTGTAGTTGGTGATGTTTGGAAGTATTTCCTTCCTGCACAAAAAGGTGAATTATTGTAAGTCCACAAGATCTAGTCTTGGTTAATGAGTTCACTATATTTACCTTTAACATTTTATATACTAGCAATTGCACTGAAATGGTACTATAGAGGAAAAAATCTTAAAATTTCAACCAAAGTTACACTGAGAAGATCCGTCTGCCATGATCAATATTTATTGCCTCCCTTCCCCTTTCATCTACTATGTTCTCCTTTTTTTTCAATACCTTGATTGTGGTTGTTTTCCTTAAATTTCCTCCATTGTGCCCCTTGAGGCATTGATAGGGATTTCTGTAATATCCTCTATATATGGCTCATGTTCTTAAGGTTCTGATATGACCAAGCCTTTAATTTCGACTTCTGTAGGGAATAGCAGCAGAGATTCTGGTAAGCCCTAATATTTGGAAGTGCTTCTTTTCAGTCGATTAATCAATCAGGATAACATCTAATTTTCTTCGAGAGCCACAAAAAAGTGTCTTTTTAAGGTTCCCACAGAGACCTCATGCTTGCTATTTGCAGTACCCAAATGAAACACCTGAATCAGATTCCAACACCTAAACTTTTCTTTAGAACAAGCCTCCCATGCAGCATTTATCCAAACATGTAAGTCTTCCCATAACTCTATCAATAACTATCTTCAAGTATCTCATGCGGCATTTTTCCAAACCTGCAAGTTTTCCCATAATTGTATCAATCAATAACTACCTTCAACTCAAATGACCATTTACTCATATAGATTTAGTAATTTGATAAACTTCCTGCTAAAAGATAGCTCCTCAGTGAAGCTGCGAAAATTCCTGTGTTATTTTGCAAGCAGTGACTGATTACAAGGGAACGAATTTGTAATTTATGCATCCATCTTAACTGTGCAGGAATAAAAAACCTTCAAATTCTGTCTATAGATTTTAATTTAAGTGAAACTTTAAATATAAATCATGTGAAAAAGGGGAAAATATATTTGAATTTACATTAAATGCATGAATGATTTAGGGTATAAAGGGCAGCGTGCCTAATCTATATGCTATGCATTTTGATTGAACCTTTTGGTGCTTATCAAAGAGCTACTCATGCAATATATTATTTTATTTTTATTCCAATTTCAATGAAACGTATTTGTTGATTTTTTTACCTAAATTAATTTATAGTCTATTTTCAAAATAGGAAGATATTAAAGAGTTCATTAACTTTATGAAATTAAAAAAATTGGGGTGGTAAAACACACTGTATAATATTATAAAATATATATACAAATTAATTAATCAATAGCTATCTTCACTCAGATGACCATTTACTCATATAGATTTAGTAATTTGATAAACTTTCTGCTAAAAGACAGCTCCTCAGTGAAGCTGCGAAAATTCTTGTGTTATTTACAGCTTTGGCTTCTAGTTATGCCCAGGTTAAAGAGAGTTCCTGAGCAAAGCTATGAACATTATTTTGTGTTTATTTATGACTTTGGCTTCTAGCTATGCCTAGGTTAAGGAGAAATCTATTCATAAGTTCCCACTTTCAGTGAGTCATAAAGTTTTTTGAGCAGTTTTATTTCAATCCTGTACATAGCAACTACTAGCTAGAAAATATTGGAGGTAGCAAGTTACACTTTCACATTGAACAAAAATATCATGTCAGTTGGGGTTGTGTTATAAGTTCAATCCTTGGTCAGGATGATTGAGCCAAAGAGTGGCTTAAGGGGAAATTACAAATCCACAACTTTTGGGGAAATTACAAATCCACAACTTCAAACCAAACCATTAAGGGAAAATTATCAATCCACAACTTCAAACCAAACCATTAAGGGGAATTACGAATCCACAACTTCAAACTGAACCATTAATGATATATATTATGAATACGCGGTGGTAGAGCATCCCATTAGCCAAATGCAGGGTTGTGTTCAATTTATAGCTTGTTGAGTTTTCAATATAAAATCCATTGCAGGATGAACTCTTTTTCTGCATTCTGGAAAAACTGTCGATACAACCCCAAAACTCATACTTATTTCTGTATCATCATCCATGGAGATCAAGCTAAGCAGCAGGCCAAATATCTATTGAGCCATTTCCTCTTCTGCAAAACCAAAAAATAAAAAAACATCACCCCAATGTAATCACAATAAAACCATCAGGAGCCATCAAAAATCCATACATAGTATATACTTACTGGAATATCAGGCTCTATATTGTTTTGATCTTGGTGTGAAATCAGATTATTATCACCGTTTCTGACATTATTAGTATCCTCGAGGTCGATTTCAATCTTGTTTTGCTTTTTATTCTCTCTAACGGTGGTAAATACCATGGAGTAGTCTGTGGGCATTGTTGAGCTCTCCCACCCACCAAACTTGGGCACCGCCATGAATGAATAACTTATCCTTAATTCTGAAACATAATCATATAAACCCCCATTATTATCAATAACAAACCATGGCCCACAAACAGGGAAAAAAATCAAAAGAAACAGGGCATAAATAAGAAGCCCCAACCCAGAAACAGGGGAAAATAAATTAAAAGAAGAACTCTATAGAAACAATATGGCTAACATGATCTGAGAGTTGATGGCTGCTGCTTAAGAGCTCCCTTGGCCTCTACTTCAAAGCTTTTGTGCTTTGGGAATGAAAGAAATGATGAAGAGGGCAAAAACTATTCCTCCTATATATCTAAGAACTATGAACTTGGTGGTCTTCTTGTTATTTCTGTGAACGCTGCAATGGACAATTGCAGTAGACCAGAGTGTAGATTAGTGCGTACACGCAATATCCAGCGAAAGACAGATTTCAAACCAAACCATTAAGGGGAATTACTAATCCACAACTTCAAACCAAACCATTAATGATATATATTATGAATACGCAATGGTAGAGCATCCCATTAGCCAAATGCAGGGTTGTGTTCAATTTCTAGCTTGTTGAGTTTTCAATATAAAAGCCATTGCAAGGTGAACTCTTTTTCTGCATTCTGGAAAAACTATCAATTTTGATTATATTCGTCTTTCAAAGCAGCTAGAGTTGTGTTAGGATTATTGTAATACAACCCCAAAACTCATACTTATTTCTGTATCATCATCCATGGAGATCAAGCAAAGCAGCAGGAAAAATATCTGTTGAGCCACCTCCTCTTCTGCAAAACCAAAAAATAAAAAACATCACCCCACTGTAATCACAATAAAACCATCAGAAGCCATCACAAATTCATACATAGTATATACTTACAGGAATATCAGGCTCTATATTGTTCTGATCTTGGTGTGAAATTAGATTATTATCATCATTTCTGACATTATTAGTATCCTCCAAGCCGATTTCAATCTTGTTTTGCTTTTTATTCTCTCTAACGGTGGCAAATAGCATGGAGTAGTATGTGGGCATTGTTGAGCTTCGCCACCCACCAAACTTGGGCATTGCCATGAATGAATAACTTACCCTGAATTCTGAAACATAATTATATAAACCCCCATTATTATCAATAACAAACCACGGCCCACAAACAGGGCAAAAAAATCAAAAGAAACAGGGCATAAATAAGAAGCCCCAACCCAAAAACAAGGGAAAATAAATTAAAAGAATAACTCTATAGAAACAATATGGCTAACCTAATCTCAGAGTTGATTGTTTCTGCTTAAGAGCTCCCTTGGCCTCTACTTCAAATATTCTGTGCTTTGGGAATGAAAGAAATGATGAAGAGGGCAGAGGCTATTCCTCCTATATATCTGAGAACTGTGAACTTGATGGTATTCTTGTTATTTCTGTGAACTTTACAACGAAAAATTGCAGTAGACCAGAGTGCATATTAGTGCGTACACGCAATATCCAGCGAAAGACAGCGAGGCAACACTAACTTTTGTTGTTCCACTAAGGGTTAAGGCCATGGTCACGCTCGACTTGCAGAAAGTGAGTCGCAGCCACCGGAGAAGAAAATGAGCTCACAGCCACCGAAGAAGAAAATGAGCTTAAAGTATGAGAGCAGAAACCCTCATGGAGTTCTGATGTCGGTAGAAACACTCACACAGTTCTGATGTTCGTTAATATATATTTTTCTGTGTAACTGATTAAAAATAACAATTTTTAATCTTAAGGTAGAGATTATTTGAATCGTCTAACATTAAAATCAAGGGTGCATAATGGTACACGTAGCAATTTAGGAAAGTTGTTTTCAAATAGGTACGCTTTACAGCGTAATTATACTTTTCTTATTATTTGAATGTACAAATTTATTAATATCATTTGTGAGAGGTTCCTTTTCCCTCTATTGTTCCTAGGTCTTTACATAACATTAGGATTGAATGGTGTATTCTTGATTCTTAGTGTGCAAACACATGTCATAGCTTTGACAAGGGGTAATGTAGAGTGTAAAATTTATTGTGATATGGATAGAAAATTTAAGCCATCCTTTGAAGCACATAATTCAGGGTTGTAACTATCTCGAAGAGTTGTGGATTCTGGAATAAAAATAAGAGAAACTTTTAGCAGGATTTCAGTTTCTGCAAGCTCCTTGGAATGTTGTTTCTTATATTTGAGTGCAATGAGCAACTTCTTGAAAAAGTGGGTTTAAATAGATGGCCAACATAAAAGTTGGAATCAAATTTTCTAGTTTGTTCTAGCTTTAAATTTCCTCACATCTTAGAAGTTGGATTTAAACTACAAGGGAATGCTAGAAGCATTGATTCAACAGGTTATGTTCTTCAGAGTTCAAACGTGTAGATCATAGCTGCTTCCTATCGTATTGACAAAGTGAGTTGACCATCATGGCATATTAAAGAAGCCTAGTGTATAACCGGAGGCAATTCATGATGTCAAGAACTCTATTATGAAATCTTAGGTTTGCCTTCGATTAATCTTTGTCATGTGTTTCTGAGTGAAAATCCAATAGGGAGTAGACACCCCACCTAGCTAGAAAAAGCTTAAGCCTGCATTGGTTGCTTGGTATGTGTATCCAATGCCATATATATAGCTCCCTCCCAACGTGAGCATCACAACCTTTGATAGAGTATGGGCCATTTGTAAGTTGAATTCTCTATGAGTGGATTGTGTTGGTTGTAAACTCTAGGCGGTGTGATAGGCCTTCCGAAAGTTTCCTATACAATTAGGTGGAGTTCATTGAGAATATGAATGAACCATGTATGTGAAGATCTTAGTGGGTCGGTACTACAAATTGACCCAAAACAACATTGAGTATTCAATTATGATCCAACTTGAGAAATCTTGAGCGACACTGCAACTCAAGAATGCATCCTCAATCATATTTTCCTTTCAAGTCTTAATAAGTCACACAAAATCCTGACCATCCTGCATTGTGCAAATTATCTTTATCTTTTAAACTCTGATTGGATGAATGTCTTCCATCCAGAAACTTGGAATTTGAAGGAGTCTATGGTTGTCTATTTAGACTTTCTTCATTGCTATTTGAAACTTTGAAAATGTTAAAATTGGACAAATGCAGTGATACCGAGTGAATAAATATGTGTGAAATGGTTGTCTAACAACAACTTAAAGAAGAAAAAATGGGAGTTATTTATTTTTTGAATTGTTAGGAAGGAGGAGAATAGTTGTGTAGATGATAACAACAACTGAAGAGCTAATTTAATTCATGCAGATCAATTCCTGAATTCAATAATAGCAGTTCATGATGTTTGATGAGTTATTTGTTACAAGATTTATTTATGAAATTATCCAAATAGTGGAAGGAATGTAATGATTTGCAAGGAATGTCCAAAGTTTCTTCTAGGATTTTTTTTTCCATGGAGAAAATGATTTTTATTTTATTTTATTTTTTATTTGAAAAGAACCAGAAAAACAATCTTCAAGTGCACAGTGCAAAGTGAAAATATAGTGTTTCATCACTAACTATCTACTTGATTTTAGTTTACTTGTTCATATGCCCTGGAAAAAAGTACGACTCTTCTGCTAAAGGGAGATCATTGCCAACGTCCATGAAGTAACTTCAGTTCACTATTCAAATTTACATGAAACATATGACTAGTCTAATAATAGTGCTGCCACAGTGGTTATACTTTGAGGTATTTTGAGAAGGGAAGGAAAGTAGGCAATCATTTCTTGGAAGAGCTCTTGTAAAGAAATCTGAAAGCCTATGTTAATGATAAAAAACCAATAGTTGGAAGACAATCAAGTATCTATCACTTCTTTTCATCCCAAGGAAATAAATAATAAATGGAATTATACAAACATAAATGTGTCTTTGGAAACTGCTCAAAGCCCAAAGGTCTTGCAAGACATTAGGATGCAAACCTCCTCCACACAAAATGTTGGTGTGTGAGAATAAATATTTACTTTATTATTCACATTGCAAGCATATATTCTCCTCACACACTATAAAACACTATATATCACATTTATGAAATTTCATATTGGTTAGGTGGTTTTACCACATAGCCCCTAACTACAACATCTAACATTACTTTGGTTGCATATTCAGCAATGTATTAATGACTCCTGACCACTAATTACTACCCCTAACTACAACATCTAAGATTACATTGGTCACATATTAAAAATAAAATGTGGCAAAGTATTAATGACTCCTGAAAAATACTTATAGAGTGTTGCCACTCTAACAGGCCTAGCTGTCATGGAGTTTGGTGTGTGTGTGTGTGTGTGTATTTGATTTATGGCAATGAAAGTAATGGTGTGTGGTATTCAAGACACATATTTACTTGCAACTTAAGAAATCAGCCATAATTGTCTAGTCTTATGAGGGTAGTCTATATCCTATTCATGATGAGGCAAGCCTACCGAGCATTTCAGATCAGAATCCATTTTTGATAATTTTCAATTGTATCTTTTTATTAGATTCTTTGCTTCCGAATTGTCACTTAAGAAAGCAAATTGTCAACATTAAGACTTTCTTGACTATGCATTGCATCCTTGTATTAGAATCTTTGCTTATGAATATTGACAACAATACGACTTTCTTGATTGTGCACTGGTGTATAAATTGTCCATGAGGAGCAGAGCTCGCAACACCATTAAAGACCTCCATTCAGTCCTTTATGGAAAACATGTAAAGGTGAGTGAAAAATATTAATCATTTTGGACCTTTTTATGGCATTTAACATTGTTCTCTAATTTTTATAATGCATATGTATTTTTCAGCCAAGTTCTTGTAAACTCTGGGAAGTATGAAAGTTGTTTAGTTTTGTGGATGTATTCTTTATGATTGAGACATCATATATTGCTTATTCAATAATTGACATTTTTTGGTGGTTAGTTTTTATTGCTTGATATTTTTAGTTTCCTTTGATTCTCTCGTTGTCTATGATGTTCTAGTATCTTAGAGCTTCCTTTACATGCCATACTTTTGAGAACTTTTCTTCTACTTTTTATTCCTTGAGGTAAATTTCACTGCTTATTGCCTGCTTGTTCTTTCTGTTGCATTGATCTGGCTTTCTTTAATATTTTTAGAGTGTTTAGCTATTTATATTCACAATTACAAAACTTTTATGTTGTTATTTTGTTTCCCTAAGAAGATTCCAAGTTTAAGGGAGTTAGCTGAGCTCTCTCTTTTCAAGATGGCTATTTTGTCTATAATTTTTATGGCCCGAATTGGTAACTACTGAAATTCTTGAATGGTAGGAGATTTAAATATTGTCTCTGAAACAAAATGTGGTAATGCATATGTATTTGATTTTCTTGATGTATTGAGACATCCTATGCTATACCATTTTGTGCTTGAAGTGGTTGATGTTATTTATAGTGAGCTGTCCAACGCTTTTTCACTTGAAGTCTATAACCTTCTACTTCATAATTAAATGTATTTGTCGTGTGCATTCTTTCTTTTACTCTGCAAGGTTTTCATGTGGTGCAAGAAGATATTGCCAGGTAATTGAAATATTTTTTCCCCAATGACACAGCATAAGATTCTTATTTATAAATTTAGGATATTCTCTTACACATTTTATTACATTTACGACACTCCAATTTTCCAATTGGGCATAGGTGAAGATTTTTGTAACTCCCATCTTACGTATGCACACAACACTCTCATGAACACACTAATACGACCTTATCTTTTATGATCTATTTAATTACATGAACTAGACCAGTGATCGAAATGGTTAACCTCAAAAATGTGAATCAAATCAGAACTAGATAAAAACCGGATCAAAAAACAGGTAGACCAAAAAATACATAAATTATTCAAATTTAGGAAAAAAAATGTATATTAATGTGCATCCATATGAGTCACAACCATTATACAAAAATATTTCCATTTAACTTGAGTTTTCCTGGACACAAATTTGGAGGTTTCCCAACATGAAATTCCTAAATAATATGTTGTCCTTAAGCCTAGCGTGCACCATATCATAGTTAAAATCTAAAGTCTTTGGCACCCTTAAACCTGACACTAGTCTGAGAATCCAATACCATACTAAGAGCATATTTATGGTTAAGAGAGTTTACCATGCATTTACAACCACATTTTTTCTTAAGGGTGAAAGTGGTTCTGTGTCTCATAACTCTGCCTGAAGGACAAATGTCCATATCATGCATTGTTCCCAACTTTAAGCCCTTTGTTGAAGAACTTCAAAAGGATGTAAAAGTGATTTAGTGGGTCAAAATTTTGAATGCTAGGTATTCTTGTGAGATTATTTTCCCATCATGCTCCTACTAAATTGAAAAGGTGTTTTTTTTTTTTTTTTTTTTTTACACCAAATATTGTAAGAGAAGCACTAGTGCAACAATGCTAAAAGGTCACTTTCTTGTTAATTTGACCATGAATATTTCTTTTACAAAGAAATATTTCTTAGCTCTGTTTACGTTAGTGTTTTTCTAAGAACTTTTCTACAGTATCTTCTTTAAAGGGTGCTAGCTCAATGGAAGAGCACCTGCTTTATAAGCAGGAGGTTGGTGGTTCGATTCCATCGTGCCCTGATATTCATAGGGAATGACGACTGATGGACTCTCTTTTGACCATCACCATTGAGCTTATGGTGACATTTTTCGACCCTCACCAAAATATGAAATGGTGACGGTCAACGAACGCCACCATATATACGCATCAATAGTGACGACCATAAAAGGTCCATCACCATAAATTGTTGTTGTTGATATGAAATGGTGAGGGTCACTGTTTGTCATTATATTCATTATTTGTGATGGACCTTGATGTCACCAATGAGCTTATCATGGCAGTTTTTGACCCTCACCAAATATGAAATGGCGACGGTCAACGAACATCGCCATATATATGCACCAATAGTGACGACCATGAAAGGTCCATCACCAAAAATCATTGTTGTTCATATGAAATGGTGATGGTCACTATCCATCATTATAATCAATATTCGTGACAGATCTTGAATGTCACCACAACACATACTTTCGATGACGCCACCTTTGGTGACGTTCAGGTTTTTGGTGATGGAGGCTATTGTCCGTCACCATTGCTCATATGAAATGGTGACTGTCACTATCCATCATTGTAAACCATTATTGGTGACGAACCTTGAATGTCACCACAACACCTTTACTTTCGGCGACGCCACCTTTGGTGACGTTCAGTTTTTGGTGACGAAGGCTCTTTTGACCCTCACCAATGAGCTTATGGTGACATTTTTCGCCCCTCACCAATGTCCTTTTTTCTTGTAGTGAGAATTGCTTTGTTCCATTTATATTATCCAACCTGATTAGATAATCGAAGCAAGGGATGAATGGAATAATGATGAAGACGTGTGGACACATTCAAAATTTGCAGCAAGATCCCAGTACATCCAATACAATTAGTTGTAAAAATGATTCATTTTGGTACAAATATCGCTTATATATTTGTAATAATTTCCAACTCAAACAAAATATTATTTTAGAATTGCACACATCCCCCTTATGAGGGAACTTAGGATTTTTTTAAATTTACAATAGGGTCAAGAATGATTTTTTTGGGATGGAATTAATTATGACATTCAAAAGTTTCTAGCAGAATGTTTGGTTTGCCAACAAAATAAAGTTGGGACAATTAAGACATTGGGTCTGTTAGAACCTTTAGCCATTCCAATTCATTGTTAGGAGGAAGTCTCAATGGATTTTATCACCAGTTTACCCAATTCTGAAGGAAGAGTGTCATCATGGTGGTAATCGATATACTTAGCAAGTATGCACACTTTATGCATTGTCTCATCCTTTTAAAGATATTATAGTTGCTACTACATTTATGGAAACAATTCAAAATCTACATTGAAAACAAAAGATTATTGTAAGTGACAGAGATCCCATTTTCACTAGAAAATTTTGGACGAATTATTTTCTTGTCTTGGTACCTAGTTACCTCATAGCTCATCTTATCCTCCTCAATTTGATGGGAAAAATGAGATAGTGAAAAAATGTTTCAAAGGATATCTTCATTTCTTTTTATCTAATAAACAAAGTTCACAATGGATCAAGTGGGCACCTATAGTTGAATGGTGGTATAACACTTCCTTCCATATTGCAACAAAAATGACCCATTTATGGAACTTTATGGATATCATCCACCATCCATCACATCATATTTAAGAGAAAAATCTAAGGTTCAAGCAGTGTAAGATCACATCGAGCATCAACAAAAATTTCTCCAACTCTTAAAAGATAACCTCACTTTGGCAGATAATCGAATGAAACAATAGTTAGATCAACATCGCGGTGAAAGAAGTTTTGATGTAGGAACTACAACCATACAAACAAATTTCCCTCAAGTAAGCTAAGAAGGATAATAAATTATCACCCAAATACTATGGTCCTTACAAAGTGTTGCAAAATATTGGTACTATGGCATACAAATTGGAGCTTCTTGCATATTCTCAAGTACACCCAGTTGTCCATGTTTCATGCTTAAAGAAGGATATTGGTGACAAGATCCTAGTTCAAACAGTGTTTCCAAAACTTGAAGGAGAAGGAAAAATCATATTTGAGCCTGAAGCAGTCACAGAAAAAAAACCCAATAGCTATGAAATTGATTAATTTCTAAGTATCTTATTAATTTGTAATATCCCCAAATGGGGAAGCAGCAATACATGAACATCAAACTGGAAGTAGAAGTGATAAATCAACACATGTAATGTAAGAATATCATATAGCCATCACATTAAGATCATAACAGCAAAATTTATACAATTCCTTGAGGAAATAGTCACTCAAGATAGGCAAAACCAGCCCCAAAAGAACATGTACAATAAATATCACTGCTACACAGCAATGCCCAAGGCTATGACAATGCAGTTTTATTAGAGGAAATTGCTACTGGAGTATGTCAATACATAGATATGGAAATGTACAGCTCATACAATGTTGGAGTGTAGATCTAAGCTCCCAAACACAATTCCAAGACAATCCTGGAAGGATTTCCCGAAATATGCAAAATGGAAAAAATGTCGGAGTTGCAGTCCTAGGACTGAATTGTAGCTGCAACTCAAGAACTGGATGGAGATGGCTGAAGATTCTGCACCACATAAATAGACCTCCTCCAATGGACCTTCCAAGTGAAAGGCTGATCCTAAAACTGAAGATCTCACCCTCCAACAAACACTGCAAACCCTCACTGCAAATACTCACTGAAAATAACGCAGTCAAGGAGAGGGACTACGCTGTAGGAGATAGGAAATGTATTGGCCAAGTGCCAAGATCTAAAATCAGCTCCATAATATTCCTCACTGATCTCCCAAAGGAATGGAAGCTCCCTCCTCTGAAAAATAGCTCCAGAAGTGGTGTTGTGAAACCTCCACTACAACACCCTGCAACACAACGTTATACTTCAGAAGAAATAACGTTGTAGCTGAAGGAGGTGGCTTGGCCTTGAGCCTGGATGTGGAGAAATAAAGTGAAACTCCTTCAAGAGGCCTCTCAAGAAAGGAGAAGGAATTCCTAAACAAGAATTCCTTGTGCTAAGCAGCACAGCAATCTCAACTAAACAGTTGAAGAAAGCACAAAGTCATACAGACCATAAAATCAATAATCCATTTCCTATATTCATATGGCTGCCTTGCCCTCATTTTATACAAATGCAAGCCCTCTCACCTTGGGTCCCACTCAGTAGGGTTTCCTCCACCAAGGAATCTCCCTCCTACTATCTTTGCGATGTCTCTAAAGATGATCTCCACCTCCTATCCCAGTGCTCTTGACTTGGTCAAACTTGACCTTGTCCACATGCAATTGTTCTCCTTCACACATGAAGGTGTGAAATCTAGCTCCTAAGATGATCCCTTTTCACATTATGAGGGATTTTATTCTTATTTCTGAAATTTATGGGCCTCCTTACCCATTTATTCATCTCCTAAGTGAAATCATCAAAAATCAATATTCCAATTAGTTGCATGCTAATTTTGGAATATTACACCCCTCCCCTCCCAAATGTTGCTTGTCCTCAAGAAACTGCAAGGATAGAACTGAGAATTCTCCCCTCCTCCTACTGTGCATCCACATATGATAAACTCCTCCAAGGAATGAGATGTTGTCTTATCAATAAATCTCCATATTGCCTCTCCCAATCATGCAAGCTAGCTAAATAGCTATCATCATGAACAAGTAGAGTACTCAAGGAGGAAATAAGGTGTTTTCTAGAGGTCCCTTTGGGGAATGGGATCTGAAATTTATTGGGAATCATCATTCCCATGTGGATCCTCCATCCCCAAGCAATCGTCCATACAAAGTGAGTTACCTCCCAACATGTAAACTCCTAAAAATCCTACTCCACCTTGAGCTTCTGCAATGTAGGTGAGCTGAAAATATGATCATGGTAGACAAAATAGCATACCCCATGCTTTCCTCCTCTCCACTTATGATAAGTGTAGAGTATCTCATTCTCTTGGGCTGCAATAATTTTTCCCTCGACTGGCAATAATAAGACTAGATCTCCAAGGATCTCCTCTCCAACGTTATGAATCATGTTGGCCCAAACTATCCCATATATGATGAGTTGGAAATCAGCATCATATGGCATCCCATTAATCCCATGGCCCACCTCATAAAGAAACAAATGTTTTACTGTAGTGGCCATATCTCCTCCCATTCTCCCCTTAGAACATGTAATGCAAAAAGTGTGGGAATCCTCTTCCCCAAAGGACACATCCCACCAATGTGTCTCTCCAAAAATCATGCTCCCAATAAAAATAAGAACAACAGCAACATAGGGAGCCATAATGAGAATCATACTTGCTACCATATGTAGCAGGGGAGAAGGAAAATGGTCCCTCAAATGCAACCAACGCAGTTTGACTCTCAACTGCAACAGAAAATGAAATGATGGGTGGCCTCCCCACCACTTGCTTGTTGCCCCAACCTCCTCACAAGTTTGGAGAAAGTGTATGGTGTATGGTGCAAAGTGAGCATGCTCTGCAGAAGATATAATCTCCCTAAGTCCTTCTAGGGAGTGGACATCACCAATATTGCTTATGGTCTCCAATAGACCATGAAGTCTAGAAGAAAGAGTGCTCCTCCTTGGAGCAATGTCCTACACATATATGGTTAAGGAATGCACATATTCATTATATAAATATTTATGTAACAAAACAATATCCTTACCATATGCTTTGCTCATACAAATGGAGTGGCTCATAGATGAATCCCCTCTCATCCTAAAAGAGAAAAGAGGTGGTTGTGCTAAATCTTCCAAAGATTTATGTATCTCCTCCATCTCCAAATGATCCATGCATCTCCTCATATGTTGATATATCTCCTCCTTAAAGCCTTCCCAAAAGTACCCCTCCATGATGGTGTGGTATGCTCTCATAGAATAAGTGTGGCTGAAGAGAAAACCCTCATGAGCTGCTTGTAGAAACTTCTCCTTAAGCTTAGAATATCTAGATAATAATATCCTACCATGATAGTAGATGACCCCATCTCTGACTGAATATCCCTCCTCATGCAACTAGTCATCCAATATCATACAAGTAGAAAAACCCTTGGAATAATCCACTAATAGTTGGGATTTCCAATATGGATCCATCCTCCATAGTGACAGTGCTGATGATCTATCATAAATAGAATCTATAGTATGGTCGTCCTCCTCTTTGACATCTCCCATGCCAAAGATGCAAGTTGGAAGGCTGTTATCCTTCCCATGTTGCTCCTGCCACAGCGTAGAATCTGAAATGAGAGTGGGTAAAGATGATGTTGAGAGTATGCCTCTCCTCTCCTTGAGTCTGCCCAAGACTCTCAGTGCTGTACCAATTTCTCCCAAGGTCTCCACTCCTCTGGAATCAATGAGTAGTGCCTCCAAATGTGAAGCATCACTCATCATCTACTGATCTAGTGGTCTCCTCGGTGAAATCTCTCCATGCGATGAGACATAAAGGTCAAGAGTAGACTTCATATATGGATGGACAGGCTTGTCGTTGCCCTCACTGCACAATCCAGTCTCCCTCTTAGGTGCATCAATCTCCTGAAATATATAGGGGTGTGTGCTCCTCATCACATGATGTTGGTCATCCTATCTACCTCCTCCTTATGTCTGCATGGTTCCACAATCAATCAACAATGGCACATGTTGATCATGGGTTGTGCCTTGATCTCCACATATGAGATCCTAGGGAATTCCTTGCAATGATACAAGAATCCCTCTAGTTGGAGCATGTGCTCCCTCTACCTCTACATGAGGTGCTAGATATACTCTAGACATGATAGTGATGTTGCCCTAAACTTTTTCTTCCTCTCCATTATGAATGGGAAACCTCCCAAGAAATGGATCCTCTTTTGCAAAAGGGGTCTCCATGCCCTCTTGTTCAATAATATGAGATAGAGGTCTTGCCTCTAGAAATTTATGATGCAAGATGTCAACCTCCCCATTAGTTTTCTGAAGTGGAATTGAGCTCATGGGTTCCTCCAACACATGCAAGATATTTGTTTGTTTAGGTTTTTTTAGCTCCACCACATGTGTTTAAAAATGTTTCTTATCAAATATTTCCACTAATGTCTTAGTGAACCTTGCATAAGAATAAGTATTTTCATTTTTCAAAGAAAAATACTCAAATATCCACCATGCATAGGCCTTACCTCCAAAATGCAGCGCTGCAACTTTGATGGCTTCATCTTCAGAAATTTAGTGTTGCTGCAAATAGGTGTCTAGATCCTCCACCCAAGCTCTAGTTGAACATCTAGGTGAACCATCAAAAGTAGATATGAAAAATCTACTCATATTATGCTGCTTGCTTCTCTCCACCTTGATCTTGCAAAACTCTAGAAAAGTGATATGATCTCTAAACTTCTGTGTTTGAGACTCATACTCTTGCAGAAAATCACTAAGAGTTTCTCTCTTAGTAATGTCTTCTTCTTCTATCTCCCTCATACCAAATCTGGGCATAGGGCTGCGTTGTGCATCATAGTGTGTGGCTACATGCTCACACTCATCATATGGAAATCTATATTTTGCTTCAAATTCAAACTCTCTTGGAGATGCTCTATTCATCTCCCTCCTCAACTTCTTGAGATCTCCATGAATGCTCTGCAAAGTTTGAGAAAGAAACTTTGAAAGTCTCTTCTCCTTTCTTCCTCCAAATAATATAGTCTTCTTTTTTCTTTTCTATTCATATTTTCTTCTTCTTGTCTTCTTGATAGCATATTGGCTGAGATTCCACAGGCTGAGCCAAGATTATGCTCTCATACCACTGTAATATCCCCAAATGGGGAAGCAGCAATACATGAACATAAAAATGGAAGTAGCAGTGATAAATCAACACATGTAGTGTAATAATATCATATAGCCATCACATTAAGATCATAACAGAAAAATTTATACAAGTCCTTGAGGAAATAGTCACTCAAGATAGGAAAAACCAACCCCAAAAGAACATGTACAATAAAGATCACTGCTACACAACAATGCCCAAGGCTATGAAAACACAGTTTTATTAGAGGAAAATGCTACTGGAATATGTCAATACATATATATGGAAATTTAAATCTCATACAATGTTGGGAGTGTATATATAAGCTCCCAAACACAATTCCAATACAATCCTGGAAGGATTTCCCGAAATATGCAAAATGGAAAAAATGTCAGAGTTGCAGTCCTAGGACTGAATAGTAGCTGCAACTCAAGAACTGGATGGAGATGGTTGAAGATGTTGCACCAGATAAATATACCTCCTCCAATGGACCTTCCAAGTGAAAGGTTGATCCTAACACTGAAGATCTCACCCTCCAACAAACACTGCAAACCCTCACTGCAAATACTCATTGAAAATAACGCAGTTAAGGAGAGGGACTGCGATGTAGGAAATAGGAAATGTATTGGCCAAGTGCCAAGATCTGAAATCAGTTCCAGAATCTTCCTCACTAATCTCCCAAAGGAATATAAGCTCCCTCCTTTGAAAAATAGCTCTGGAAGTGGTGTTGTGAAACCTCCACTGCAACACCCTACAACACAACGTTATACTTCAGCAGAAATAATGTTGTAGATGAAGGAGGTGGCTTGGCCTTGAGCCTGGATGTGGAGTAATAAAGTTAAACTCCTTCAAGAGGCCTCTCAAGAAAGGAGAAGGAATTCCTAAACAGGAATTCCTTGTGCTAAGTAGCACAGCAATCTCAACTAAACAGTTGAAGAAAGCACAAAGTCATGCAGACCATAAAATCTATAATCCATTTCTATCTTCATATGGCTTCCTTGCCCTTTCATACAAATGGAAGCCCTCTCACCTTGGGTCCCACTCATTAGGGTTTCCTCCACCAAGGAATCTTCCTCCCCCTATCTCTGCGTTGTCTCTAAATATGATCTCCACCTCTTATCCCAGCGTTGTTGACTTGGTCAAACTTGACCTTGTCCACATGCAATTTTCCTCCTTCACACATGAGGGTGTGAAAACCAACTCCTAAGATGATCTATTTTCACGTTATGATGGATTTTATTCTTATTTCTGAAATGTATGGGCCTCCTTACCCATTTATTCATCTCCTAAGTGAAATTAGCAAAAATCAATATTCCAATTAGCTGCTTGCTAATTTTGGAATATTAAATAATTGGAAGAACTTACTTGTTGAAGATTCCAGCTGGAAGGATGAGAATTTTATATAGAAGCATCCAAAACTACTCAAGCATTGAGGAAAACACTTTTTTTGAAGGAGAGGGTAATATTAGGTCCCTATAACACAAGTTTATTCCCCTTATTGTTATTGTTAGTGTAGTCCCATATTGTTATTGCTGTGCCCATGTATCCCCCATGTTGTTATTTTTGTGCCGCATAGAAACCCACTATTGTATTGTTGTTCCCTTACATTATTATTGTTATGTAGGCTATGATTATATCGTGACCCCTTATACTCCTATATATACCAAGGAGGTCTTATCATTTGTATCATCTAATAAATTTTCATTTATTTGATGTAAAGGAGGTTTACCCCTCGAAGAGGTTATTTCTCAAATCGTTGATCTATCTTTTCTTCTATTTTGTGAGTTGGTTTCATAACATAGAACTTCCCATTTCTTAAATTCTAAGTGTGATTTCTCCCGAATAAAACTACATTGTAGTATTTTTTTTTAACCTAGTACTCTATCATTATCACTATCAAGGACCAAAGAAACATTCTATGCCCTTTTTCAATTTCATTTATGCAATTCTGCACAATATAGTAATGCTTCCCACCTCTGACATAGTGTATATGTGGTTGGCACCGTCTGCATAACAACATATTGACATAGTCCTCCATTCATTTCTTGACGTTTTTCTCATAGTTGGGTTGGCTCATCTCTCCTCATTCTCAATCCTCGTGCAACCTTTTTCTGTGTGGCTAAACGTGTACCATTTCTTGTCAAAGTCATTGTATCCTTTATTTTTTTATCATTCCTCATATTCAGTAACTATATATCACATCTGGTGGTTTTTCAAAAACCAAAAAATAAATAGCTAGAGGGGTAGCGCTTGCAACAACATTATCTAAAACAGGGACAAAAAAAAATTTACAGAGAGAAGATGCCATAGAAGCAACCTTATTTCTAGCCTTTACCACATTTTTCCATCACTTTCACCATGACTTTGATGTCGCTTGACATCAATGGATATGTGGTCAGAAGGATGGTAAAATTCTACAATATCAGTCTTTTGTCCCATGTGATCCATGATTGCCAACGACCATCAACATATATTGGGGAGAGAAGAAAGGAAACAACAAATAATTTCTTGGATTTTGGATTTCATTGTATCTCCTTATGCTTCTCATGAAACAAACCACCAGGTTCTTGAAAGACACGTGAATTATTTTCTTAAAATTTACACCCCAAGGTACACATTACGCTATCCCTTGGAGTGCTACAATTCTTCCTGCATATATTTTTCAAGCACACAATTCGAACAAAGGAGAACCAAGCTTGTCGAGAAAATGGTGGATATAGGAGCAGTTTCTTGATTACAACTACTAGGATATTGTCTGCAACCAACTCGCATGTGTTGAATTTGTTCTTCTTGAGAGTTCTATCGTTGCATTAGAATGTTTTGGTGAAATTTTTAGGTTTTTTTACTACAAATACTCCTTCTAGTTGGGGGAGAGTTCTCATAACATTTATATCATTTTAAATATTTCTCACAATATTTGTAATGTTGTAAAAAGATAGTTTTGATGGTATATTTTTTTAAGTTTTGAAGTATTTTAACTTGGAGTCTATGTGTGAGTTCCTGACCTTCCTTTGTTGCTTATAAAGAGTGCAAGTTTTGGGTAATAAAGAATTATAATTTTGAAGGAATACTCAAACTACTTCCTGGCCTAGTCCAAGGAGCTTTTGGACTCCTTGCACACATTTCATGAAAAGACAACACTCCTCATTTGCTGACCGTTAACCTCTATTTTTTCTCAGAAAATGGCGAGACTTGATAATGAATTAGAGTTTTTGAATATCCTAATTCATTCCACTGTTGATGATACGGTAAAAATTATCAAACATTCTCTTTTTTATATTAAAATATATATGAAAAATGCACAAGAAAATTTTTATTTTTTGCAGCTTAAGTCACAACTACAACAAGATGACCTACAACAGTGTAGTCATCTTTCTGAACTTGTCTTTGTTTAGGAAAATCCTCTGTTTAATTATGAGGCAAACTCCCATAAATAGTAAGAAACAAACCAAATCATTAAATTTGAGTTTGATTCACATTCAGTGCCCAATACAAGAGCATATTTGCATGCAGATGCAAAATTTCAAGTTCCAATTCCCAAGCCCATCATCAAACCTTTGTAAGAGCTTGTCAACAACAGGAACAAAACTAGTATTGGATATGACAAGAAGGTTTCCTTTCTTATTTCAATCTACTCCAGGCCCATTCAGTTTCAAAGTGTTGGGTTCATTCAAGACAACTCATATTCATTTGTTCCAGATCCTTCTCCTCTTCCACAAAAATAGATTGTCAAATGCCAACATTGTGACAGAGTTGGCCATGTGAAAGATCATTGTTTTGATATTCACCCTTGTAAGCTTGTATTGAACACACTCATTATTCAAAAAAATTCCTTAGAAACAAACCTCCTACAAGAACAAATATTCACCTTGGATGGATTTCTTCTTGGCAATGGGCTTCAACAACCAAGAAGATATTCTGCTCATATCAAAGAATTGTTTATGAGTATTCAAAAGTATTACAATTGATTTTTCTTCATATTCTCACCTTGTATCTAGAAGAGGGGATTTATGTTCATATACAAGCTTCAAAGATAAATCAAGTGATTTTGAGCCATAACCTGAATCTACTACATAAACCTAGAGATAGAGTCAGTCATATCTAGATTCATAGTTGTATCTATATACAGAGAAGCCCCCGAACATGCACTTTGGTTGGCGGAATTCCTTAAACAACCATAGGTTGAGACCTCCCTTTTCAGGTTGAGATTCTCCCTTTTTCCGCAGGTTGAGACCTCCCTTTTCCAGGTTATTGGTATCCCTTTTGTAATGGCTCCTCCCACATTTACCTAGTTTCATTGGTTCACCTGAGGTAAACATGAGTTAAGAGTCACTATGATAAGATTCAACCGCTATATGACCTTAAGGAAATGTAGTTGACAACTTAAGACCTTATTGACTTCCCTCATGTGCTATAGGACCTTCAGGAGAAACCCAACCCCTCGAGGTGTCCAACCCATGAGATAACTCTCTTTTTCACTGAACTACAGCCTCAACAGCTCCCTTGCAAAGGCATGCAAGTGACTATATCCATCCAGTCACTCCGATAGGGCTGCCTTCCAGAAAATGTGGACTTTTCCAGTCATTTTTATGCCAGCAACCCTGAATTTTGAGTCAGTTTTTCAGGGCTAGGACTTAGGCCCCTACACAGAGTTCAGTGAAATTGTTAGGTCCCTATAATAAGAGTATTTCCCCCTTATTTTTAGTGTTAGTGTAGCCCTTATTTTTATTGTTGTGCCCCATAGAAGCCCACTATCCTTATTTTTTTCCCTTACATTATTATTGATTTAGATCCCTATATATACCAAGGAGGTCTTATCATTTGTATCATCCAAGAATTGTTCATTTATGTAATGTAAAGGACGTTTACCCCTCAAAGAGGATATTTTTTAAGTCATTGATCTATCTTTTCTAATATTTTGTGAGTTGGTTGCATAACATTTAGAATCAGATCTTTGGATTCTAGGGTTTCACTACTTCAAGCAGGTCATCTTGGAATTTTCGCTATAAATTTTTTTCTACAAAATTTCAAAAGCCGAATTGAAACCGCATGGATCTGAATCCTAGTGAACTTAGTGTATGAATTTTGTTTCTTAGTTCGCTATATTTTAGGAGAAATGGGCCGAAGAAGCTAGGGTTTCTGCATACTCCAGATTTCAGTCCTAAATAAGTGACCAAGGGAAAAATGTGATAAATTTCTCTTCAAGCATCAAATTTGAATTTCGTAAAAAGTAACAAAAAGATAATGAATTGTAGTTTCTCCTAAGTAAATTAAAGCGCCGAAGGTAAAAACTGTGATGTGTGGAACTTCGTAAAAGTTTTATCTACTAAACCCTTCCATAGTTAGGTCATTATGGGATATTGGGCATAACTTTACCTAGCAGAATCAATTTTGGTCTAACTTGTAGCATTGGAAAAAATAATTAGAGGCATACCAAATGATGGAATTTCATACCTTGGAGAACCGAAATTACAGAGTTACAATTGTTTCAATATAGAGATCCTAAAATACACAAAATGTTATGCATTTGTTTTAAAAAATTGCATAATTGTTTTTTGAAAAATCAGTTTGAAGTGATTCCAAGGGAATATTCAAAGCATAGATATCAGTATTGGGCTCTAAAATTCCTCCAAAACAAAAGAATTCTACACTCATTAAGCCCTCAGAAAGATCTACCATGACACATGAAGAGGATCAATTGTAACATGATATATCAAAATTACGGGACCAAGCCCAAAAAAATTTCACCCTCACAAAGAGTAACCAAATATGACATGGATGGTTTAAAATTTTCACTGGAAATTTTGGACATAATTATTTTCTTGTCTTGGTACTCAAATAGCTCATAGATCATCTTATCATCCTCAATCTAACAGGAAAACTAAGATAGTGAACAAATGTTTGGAAGTATACCTTTGTTGCTTTGTATCTGATAAACAAACACAATGGGTCAAGTGGTTACCTCTAGCTAAATGGTGGTATAAAAATTCCTTCAATACTACAGTAAAAATGACCCCATTTATGGAACTTTATGGATATCATCCACCATCCATCACATCATCTTTAATAGAAATTTCTAAGTTTCAAGCAGTGGAAGATCACATCGAGCATCAACAACAAGTTGTACAAATCTTAAAGGATAACCTCACTCTAGTGCAAAATCAAATGAAATAACATGTAGATCAACCTCGCAGTGAAATAAGTTTGATGTAGGCAACTGGGTATTTTTTATGGCTACAACCATACAAACAAATGCCCCTTAAGCAAGCTAAGAAGGATGATAAATTATCACCCAAGCACTATGGCCCTTACAAGGTGTTGCAAAGATTGGTACTATGGCATACAAATTGGATTTTCCTACATCTTCCCGAGTACATTGAGGTTTCCATGTTTGATGACAAGCTCCCAATTCAAAAAATGTTTCCAAAACTTGACGATGAAGGAAACATCATATTTGAGCCTGAAGCAGTCATGGAAACAAGAATCTGACAACTACAAAATCGATTAATTTCAGAGTATCTGATTAAGTGGAAGAACTTAGCCGTTGAAGATTCCACATGGGAGGATGAGAATTTCATATAGGAGCATCCAGAACTACTCAAGCGTCGAGGAAAATAATTTTTTGAAGGAGAGAGGAATGTTAGGTCCCAATAATACTAGTATTTTCCCCTTATTGTTATTTTTAGTGTATCCCCTATTGTTATTGTTGTGCCCTTACATTATTATTGATATTTAGGCTCTAATTATATTGTGACCCCTTAGAACCCTATATATACCAAGGAGGTCTTATCATTTGTATCATCCAGGAATTGTTAATTTATGTAATGTATAGGAGGTTTCCCCTCAAAGAGGATAATTTTTAAGTCATTGATCTATCTTTCCTTCTATTTTGTGAGCTGATTACATAACATAAACTTCCAGAAATGATGAATGACATAAAAGTAATACCTATAAATCAAAAATTAAACTAGGACTTCACCTGATCTCTCCCAACTAGGACTGACATTCTATCAAGCACTTGGTAAACATGAAACCTACAGGTCATAAATGCATATCTGAACATAAGGATCTAGAAACTTATTTGAGATTTAATGAGAAGGATCAATGCCTTCTCACAATAGTTTTCATGACACCAACTAGGTCTTGCATTCATTATTCATTCAATTACAAGTAAAAACATGAATAGATCAATGACTAATATCTATCATATAACCATGCTTATAACTAGATAAATAGAAATGAGAGAACAACCATTAAAGCCACATAATAAAAAGTACATTTACTCGTCAAAATCAAGAGAAACTTAGCTCTTATTAAACATAGGAAAAATCCAACTAGATCTAATACTTCCACGTACCACCCGGCCATAGATTGGGATGAATAAAATATTTCTTTCATCCAGTCACCCCCGTGCCATATTCCAAGCATGAATGTGGGATATCATGGGATAAACCAATCCATTAACAACCAAGGCAATACATAGGTTAAACCACCTCGACCCTCACCATCCTGTGATCTCACCTAAACTAGTGTTGAGATCATAAAACCAAACTAATCTTGGATGCCTCAAAATTCCTTCACCATCCCTTAAGGAATTTTTCTGTCTCCACCCACCTTTTGAGAGATTCCTAGAGAAAACCATCTCCACCCCAAATCGTTAGGATTTTCCTAAGACCACCTCACCCGGATCCAAAATATTATGGCAATCCAAATCTCAAATCAAGAAAGAATCCCATCACATCATGGCTATCTGAAAATGGTAAGGCAAGGCTAAAATATATTATCAAAACCTCAAAAAATACATGCATTGACGACAAAAGAACCAAATACCAACGTGCACATACCATGCATGTCAAAACCATCTAGGAAATCATACATGCAACTTGTTACCTGTAAATATTCATGTTGAAACTACTTGATACAAATTTTCCTTTCTTGATCCTTTCTTTCCTTTTCTCTCCTCATCCTTCCTTTACTTGATTTCTTTCCTTCTCCTCTTGGTGCTCTTCTCATCTCTGAAAACCAACTCCAAAATTGAACTAAAAAAAAAAATCTACAAACTAATGCTCTGAGGTATTTTTATTAATGAGGCGTCTATTTTCTTCATTTTCCATTCTTTTCTTTCATTTTCCTACTCACATGCAACCTGTGACCTTTTACCATAATTGTCTCCTAATTTCCTTTATTTTCATAAAATAAATGCCAGAATATTTTTTTTCATTTTTAAACCCTTTTCCATTACCTTTTCCAATTTCCCCTTAGCCATAAACATAACAAGTGATGCCCACTAGGATATTTTTCCCAAAATTAAGCTTGGAATAAGTGTCCCTTCACCATGGTCTTATTTTTTCTTTATTAAATTTTATTACATGAACTTTTAACCTGGGGTTGTTATAGACCCCCCCCCCCTTAGGGGAACACCATCCTCGATGTTTTTTGACACCTAAAACCAGAAAAACCACTAAGAAATAAAAACATACTGCCTCTGGAGCTTTATAACCAAAATAATTGTAGTATTTACAATAACATCTTGCTCGAAAGAAAAACCTTCATGACAAACATGAAAAGATTATGACCATACCTCTTATTGGAGCTTTATAACACATCTCATTATGATATTTACAATAACAACCATACATAAATATGTACAAATACCAAAACTCATTTTCCTCTACTGAATAACAATGAAGGATACATATCCCGCATCTGATCATACATCTCCCATGTAGCTTCATCTAGCCCAAAGTGCTTCTACTCCACTTTAACTTGCTCGATTGCTCGGTTCCGGAGCATGAGTTGTTTCTGCTACAAAATGCACCGGGGTTCTAGATGGAATTATCCTTCTAGTTCCATATTCAATACAGACCAATCAGTAACATGATTAACTTACTTTCCATATATTTTATGCAATGAAACGTGGAAAACATCATGGAATTTCACTATCGGAGGCAATGAAATTTTGTAGGCCACTGGTCTAGTCCTCTCAAGGATATCAAAATACCTGCAATATCATGGTGCCAAATTGGCACATGATCCAATACTCAAGGATATCTTCTTGGGATTGATGTGAAAATATGCATACTCCCTAGCCTAAAACTCCTTAAATTCCCTATGTTGGTTTGCATAACCATTTTTCCGGTCCTGTGCTTCCTTTATATTCTTTTTTATAACCTGCATTTCTTGTTCCATGTCTTCCAACATGTGTGGTCCAATAAGCCTCCTTGTTCACTATATCACTCCAGATGATGGGAGTGAAACAAATCCGTACATAGAGTGCCTCAAACATACTCATCCTCAGTGACTCCTGATAACCATTGTTGTAAGAAAAATCTACCAATGGAAGGTACTCCTCCCATATCCTATGTTGATGTATGACATACATCCTCAGAATATCCTCTAGTATCATGTTGACTCCCTTTGTATGTCCATCTATCTGCAGATGATAAGTTTTGTTGAAGACCAACTCTGTCCCCAAACCTGCAAATAACTCCTTCCAAAACTTGGAAGTGAAATTGTCATCCCTTTCTGACATAATCTTCTTTGGAACACCTTGCAATCCCATGATCTCCCTGATAAAGACTTGTGCTACCTCACTAGTTGAATAAGTAGTCTTTACTGGAATGAATTGAGCTACCTTACTCAAATTTTCTACCATAACCATGATAGAATCATGCTTCCTTGATGTCCTTGGAAAAATTGTAATGAAGTCCATGGAAATGATCTCCCACTTCCACTTTCGAATTGGAATTGGCTAAAGAAACCCACCTGGATGATTACTTGTGAGCCCTAGTATTGCACCAAGAATGTTGCAACTCCCAAAGGCTTCCCTACTTTACTTTATCAACCTGGGGTCCGTACAAACTTGGAGTTGATAGTGCTATATACACAGTACATGCATTCTACTCATGTCATCCTCTTCTGAGCTTTACAAAAGGGTTATGCTTCTAGGGTTTCATAGATTTGTTCACAGCTTTGTGAAGTTATCGACTATTCTACCACTCATGTAAGCAGACTAAATCTACAACAAAATACAAATGGAAGCAAACTAAAATAGTAAATGAAGATACAAACAAACTAGCTAATTATTCATAACAAAACTAGCTAAATGACATGAAAGAAAAGAATGATTACACAAGAGAGGATGAGGCACATGGATTGGGCCCTAACCCACAAGCCTAGCTCTCTAAAACTATATTATTAAGGCAAAGTCTAAATACTCATTTCATTTCAAAAGATATTCTCATTACATCAATTAAAAGTCTTGAAAAAATGATTGCAATAGAAAAGAGCCTAATGGCTTTCTCCAAAGTTCGAATCCTAATGAGATCTTGCTCAGCTCTATTTAACCTAAAGGGTAGCTACCAACAACTCTCTATAAAATAGGTGATAGTTCCACTTGACTCCAAGTGAAGTTTGGCTTGAGTGCACTTGATCTTGAGTTTTCTTTCATGCCTTTGATTTCGAGCTGTTGGAGGGAATATTGAGTATCCCTTGGCTTCCTTTGGAAGTTAAGGAGGGTGGAAAACCCCCTATAATCTCTCCTTGATGTCCACTCTAAGTCTTTATGACAAAATATCCACAAAAATGACATGTATTCATGATTTTCCTGCATTTAATCTTATGTTAGGTATTCTAAGTATGTTAAGCCTCAATCACCACCTACAATAGAATCATAATACCATAATATAATTAAAATGCAAGAAAAAGAGACTTAAAAAGGAAAAAATTTGACCATTAACCCCTCCAAATGTACCTAATGATGGAGTTCATCATCACCCCCTTACTAAATTGTTGCTCATCCTCTGAGCAACTAATCCCCCTTCTGCATTTCCTTTAAGGCATTGATGGACCCTCTGACTTCCCCTAGAATAAGTGTGGGAGTCCCTTCAGGAGGGTAAAACCCATCATTATTTTTTTCTTCCTCCCATTCTTTGTTCTACTCATCTTGGTCATTCCCATAACTCAATCCCAACAGCAAGGGTGAACTGAGCTTCAAGCCAAACCACTGAATATTTTTGGCCTACATGGCCCTCTTGTACAATGGTTCTCTCTCCAAGGCACCCCTCAATATTTCTGGTGTGTGTTACTCCATGTTTCTAAGGCTGTGAGGGAGGTTGTTCCATCTTCTTTGGCTAGCCATAATTCACTCATCTCCAAACAACCTACAAACATCATCAAAGTAGGACATTGATCGAGCTTGTGTATGGATGTATCTTTCAGCTAGTTTAGAATCCTTTTCAATCTTCAGATGGTTATTAATGACTCCTCTAGGGATGAACAATTCTTCCCTAATGTGTAAGGGTTATATGTTTTCTCTTCGCATAACCCTCCTCATCTCTTGTGCTCTTATATCCTCATTCACCATCCATGATGCTAAATCCATTAATTGCATATCCCCCATCCTATGATTGGGGTCCCAAATATTTAAGTCTGTTGACATAAGGTTTTGCATATAAAACTCTGTCATTTTCTCCTTGTCAACCATGCTAGCTTGACTGCAGAAATAAATGAACTGCCTACAATTTTGGAAAGTTAAGGATCCATGGGAGACTAAAGTTTTAATTTGAAAGAGGAGTCACTACCCCTAGAGGTAAATTGTATATGAATATGAAGGATACTTTTGTTGAATGGCCTCCATGCACAAATCTTCCATGGTGGCCACTTGTTTTCCTTTTTGTTGAAGCTGCTCTTACAGTGCTACATTCTCTACCTGTGCTTTCTGAAGCTTCTCCTTCAAAAATAACTCTCTGAGCCTCACATCAGATAAATCCTTCCCCAACTCAGCTACTTTTCCTTCCATGACCCTCATGTCAACACTCCTTAAGATGTGGCAAGTTTCATCCAATGATGAGTGTATGCCCTCTCTTCCTCGAACTGATAAAACAAAGGAATTGTGAATTTTTGAGGAATTAATCTACCCCTCAATGTATGTGTAGTAAGAGTTGAGATTGGGTTGAGGGCTAGGGTTTGGCACCATTTCAACATCCTTTGGGATTGATTTTGGTGAGGTAGCCTCTTCCTTATCATCCTTTCCTCCCTCTTATTCATCATGCTTTTCCTCTTGTGTCTTGCCCTTAGTTTCCTTGACCTTGCCCTTATGTGGTTGTCTTTTCCTCTTCAACCAAGGCATTTTTCTCCAAATATGTGCTTGCGGGAGTTTCATATAGAAAAAATAGAGTTTTTGGTAGCAAACTCTGTTTTGCTTTCTGAAGACCCTCTTCTCCTTATTTTTCACTATTTTCACTCCTTGGAGGGTTTGTGTAGGTTGCATGAGGTGTATGGGCTGCCAATCTGGCTGAATGTCTCTTGATATATGTAACAGGGGTATTTATGAGTGAAGTGACTTCTTTCACCCTTCCTTCCTCTAATCTGATCTCTTCATCCTTCTTTGGTGATTCTTCAATGGTGATAGGGCTCTTGGTGGGAGTTTGTGGTTTTCCTTGTCTCACCCTCTGACTCTTCCTATTTCTGAAGTACATAGGTGTATGCCTCTTTATTTTTGTTTTTACAGGTATGCTCAAAGTATTTAGAGTGGCATTGACCTCTTGGTCTATGATTTCAAGTGACATGCTTCTATCTTGAGGGGAGGTTTCATGGCCTAAGATAGGGTCCATATCTTCTTTTTCCTCAGTATTTTCTTCCTCCTTTCCCTCAGCTTCTTCTTGCTCTCTTTCTGCTGTCTCTATGCTTTCTGTCTCAATTTACATATCTTCCTTTTCTTCTTTGTTTTCTACCTCTTCTTCCTCTTCTTCTTCCTCCTCTTCTACCTCCTCTTCTACTCCCTCTTCTACTTCTTCTTCTCTAGGGCTAGAAGCAGAGGTTTTCCCTGTTTCGATAGCTATAAAGTCTTCCCTATCCATGTCTATGAAGGAAGACCAGGCTACAGGTAGGTCTAACCTTCTCAAAGCATCATTTACAATGAGTTTTATTAGGCCATGATGGGCCAAGTGTTGATATTTCCTTTGTCTCACTTTATGGCTCATGCCAGTGATAGAGTTTAGGAGGAAGTGAGGGACACTTAATCTCTGTTCAAGTGGAAGCTCTCCTTGGAACCTAAGTTCATTTAACAATCTGAAATGATACCCATAGACCACACTCAATCTACCTTCACAAGAGATGAATTTCATGATGTGGAAGGAAACTTCATCCCAGGGGTATGGAAGGCTCTCTCTCCTTACTCCATTTTTATATTCAATATACTCCTCTCCTGGTAGAAATAAATTATTTTTTACTACAGTGCTAGGAATTATTTCCTTAACCCATTTGACTCCTAAGGGAAAAGTGGTAACTCTGCTTATGATTTCAGGAGATAGAGTGATGGCTATTCCTCTGATCATAGTGGTGGCTCTCTCTTCTGAATGTGACTACAAAGCCACTACAAATTCTTTAGTTATTTCATCATTAGAACCTTTCATTATCTCAAAGAACCCTAGCCATTAGTGATTTCAGAAGATTTCCATAACCTGAGGGTGTTGCCTAATTCTCTTAATGTTTGTAGGCTCCCTTCTGTTGAATCCCCCTAGCATTTTAATGCTGTGAGTTGAATGTGGTGAGAGGTTTTTATAGGTATGTCTTGGAGATGGAGGCCTTGAAGAAAAATGCAAGAAAATTATTTTACCCTTTAACTGTCAAATTTACTTTTGTTGAGTGTGAATTGTATGGAGAAATTTCAGTGTTGGAGGATGAAAATCCACTTACCTTGGTCCTATGCTATTTTGACTTGATAGATGGAGGCTTTGGGAAGCCAATTCACCCACAGGTGACCCTGTGTTTTCATCTAAGACTTTGTTGGTCTGTTACTGAAGTTGCCTGTAGAAAAACGATATTTCTTGTAGTACGATGGTGCATGCAAGCCTAAACCTCCATGCTGCTCTTTTGATGGCTCCCATTGCTCTCCTTCTCTTATTGCTCTTCGAAATGCTCAACGCAATGGTCGAAATGAGACAAATATTACCTTTAGTGGATTTTTAACCAAATTTGGAGTGTTGTGGTGACTCGTACTTAACACGACTTTCCTCTTTGAGACCATCGGCCCCCACTTCAGTTAATCATTGTTGATCTCGTGATCACTTCCCTTCATAGGAATCCACTCTTCGTTGACTCGATTTGACATTCCCAAGTGGCATGCACTTTCACTTTTCCTCTAGTTTCACTTTACGAACATAGCCAAGTTAACTTGCCACCTTTTTTCCTTTTAAATTTCTAAATCTTCGACATTCAACTATTTTTTCCATTATGGATGCACAACGAGAGGTGAGAGGCCATACCTGAGATTACTTGGTGTTGGTGAGGTGCTGAAGGAGATGGAGCTGGTGGTGGTAGCCTTAGTCTTTTATTTGATGTGTCTTCTTTTTTATATTTATTTTCTGAGTGAGCTGCTTATCTTTTCTAAGAGAGTTCCTTACCTTTTCTTGTTTTCTTTATTTTTCAGGTTCTACATGGAGGGATTTAGATGCCATATATAGTGTGCTTGTCCCTCTAGATTCTTCTGGTGGTCTCATGGAGTCACCTACATCATATTTCCTTCATATTTTGGCCTTGTTGTTCCACACACATTTTTGCTACAGGAAACTTTCTGAGAACTGTAGCAGTTTGTTTCTTGCCTCTCCTTGCTTCATTTTGCTCGTAAATGGAGGGATATGGTTTATGCAGGCCATGTAGGAAGTCATGGAATGAATGGAGTGGAATATAGACAAGAGAAAAGGTTCTTATGCCAAGTTTCCAATGATTTCATTGCCAAAGGTGCAACATAGGGTTTAGATAGGGAAACCTTGCGCATGGAGTGAAATAGGGGTTTTGGAATGGTAGTATAGGAAAATCATGAATTACCATACCTTAAATAAAGTTTGGAAATCCTTATGTAGCCTTTTTATACACAAATGAGTTTTCTATAGCATTTATAGGAGTTTCTTGTAGTGCTATAGGAATCGTGTAGCTGCCTGATTTTCCTATAGCAATTACAGATTAGGGGAAAAAGATAAAATTGTTTCCTATATGATGGGTGAAATGGATGAGGGATGGATGATGGAGTGGCTTATGAAGTGTGAAATCATAGAAGAATAAATAATGAACAGAAATCGCTCCTCTAGATCCCAAAAACCATTTTTAATTATTAACTATCAAAACAGAAAAACACATAAATGCATAGGTATATCTTATTTTTCCTATTTTTTCTTTCTTTTTCTCTTTTTTCTTGAAGGAAAGCGGGATACCTCCACAGATTTTTTCAACCCAGAGGCCTGCCCTAGGCGCCTCAGAGAGGTTTTCACCCAATGGTCTTTTAGTCTCTTTTTTTTTTTCTTTTTCTATTGCTCCAGGACTGCCTCATGGAGGTTTTCAACCTTGGAGTTGACCTAGGGCGCCTCAGAGAGGTTTTCACCCATGCCTCTTTATTTTTTCTATTTTTTTCTTTAGGAGGCACTGGAAACTATTGAGTTTCCCATGACATACACCCCCCTGTTTATGGAATTTATAAATTCTGCCCTAGATAGGGGCTTCTTGTAAACTTTGAGCCTGTAACCATTGACAAGTAGGGGAGTTCCTTCCTCATCTATGGTTATGATCTAAATTACGCCATTATCATAAAATTTGTCCACTTTGTAGGGTCCCAACCATATTGTCATCAATTTTCCTTTGAAGCCCTTAAAACTTGAGTCATACAACAACGCCCAATCTCCTTCTTGAAAGGTTTTTTCCTTAATGTTTTTGGCATGCCAGTCCTTCCTTTGAAGTTGAATTACCTCTGTGTGAAGGAGTACTTGCATCGAGAACTCATCTAATCCATTTAATTGCAACAACCTCTCTTTTTTGGCATTTGATATATCTAGGTCTAACTCAGCTACCATCCTTAAGGTGTTGAATTCAAATTCAACTGAAAGCAGAGCTTTCTTGCCATAGACTAGGTCATAAGGAGTGAATCATGTTGTTGTTTTACAAGTAGTGTTGTAGGCCCAAGTAGATTCTATCTGTCTACCCAATATTTCTTGTTGTTTCTCACAACCTTAGTGAGGATACTTCCCAAGGCTCTGTTAGTAACTTCCACTTGGCCATTCGCCTGAGGGTAGTAGGCAGTAGAAGTCTTATGCTTTATCTTGTGCCTCCTCAGTAGATTCTTAATGATAAGAGAAGTGAATTGTGCCCCCTGATCAGTGACTACTTCTCTGGGATACCCAAACTTGTAAAAAAAAAATTCCTTAATAAATTATGCTACTTTCTCCTCGGTTGCTACCTTCACAACATTTGTTTCAGCCCACTTTGTCAAGTAGTCAGTGCAGACTATGATATATTTTTTCTATCCAGATGGTGGATCAATAGGTCCAATGAATTCCATGCCCCATTTTTGAAATGGCTCAAGGGCCACTTGAGGGTGCAAAGGAATCTCATCCATTTGTGTAGTTTTCCCCATGCTTTGGCACTGGTCGCACCTGCTAGTGTATCTTCTGGAATCCTGGTGAAGGGTGGGCCAATAGTATCCTGCCTGCAAAACTTTGAAGGCGGTCCTTTTTGCAGCAAATTGGTCTCCATAAGGGCTATCGTGACATGAAAAGAGGATATAAAAACCTTCTTCCTCTCTCACACATCTTCTGAGAATTTGGTTAGGGCCCAACTTGAAAACATTTCCCCCAATCCATGTGAAAGGGGAACTTTTTCCAATGATCTTCATTTTCTCCTTGAATGAGATATTAGGAGGGAACTTTCCAGCAACCAAGTAGTTAGTTATGTCAGAAAACCATGGTGAGAGTGCTGATATAGCAAAGAGATGTTCATCTGACAGCTGGTCATCCACCATTCCTTCTTCACCTGCAGATAGAGATAACCTAGATTAAAAAATCTATAACAACATTCTCTTTTCTAGGTTTATCAACAATGGTTAGGTCAAATTGTTGTAAAAGTAACAACCATCTAATTATCCTAGAATTAACATCTAGTTTGTTTATTAAATATTTGATGGCTTCATGGTCGGTGTAAAAAAAGGTCTGATACGTAGTCACATAATTTCTAAATTTGTTTAAAGCATGTACAATGGCTAACATCTCCTTCTCTGTGACAATATAATTGAGCTCGGCCTTAGACAAGTTCTTATTGATGAAATATGTTGCATAAGGAAATTTGTCTTCTAATTGTGTAATTCTGCCCCCACAACTTTGTCGGATGCATTTGTGTGGATGTGGAAAGGAAGAGTCCAATTTCAACCTTGGAGAATGGGGGCAGTAGTCAACTTTACCTTAATGAGTTCAAAATTTTCTTGACAAGGACTGGACAAAGTAAACTCAGAATCTCTGGCCAATAAACCAAATATTGGTGAAGCCATTTTACTAAAATATTTGACGAATCTTCTATAATAACCAGATAACCCTAAGAAGCTCCTGACATCTCTCTGCTTTTGAGGAGCGAGTACCCTTTTGATAATAGTGATTTTTCTCAAGTCCACCTGTATTCCTACTTGGGAGATTGAGTGTCCTAATATAACTCCTGCTCTTTTCAAGAATTCACACTTTTATGGGCTTAGGGAGAGATGCATCTCAATGCACCTTCTCAGCACTTTTCCCAAATTTGAGAGAGCTTCCTGGAAGTATTCCCCATAGGGTCTGAAATCATCCATGTAGATTTCAACAGATTCATGGACTAGTTCAAATAACATACTCAAGATAGCTCTTTGGGAGGTAGCTGGGGAATTTCACAACTCAAAGGGTAGGACTGTAAGCGAGGTACCCCAAGGGTAGGTAAAAGTAGTCTTATCCTGGTCTTCAGGGCTGATTTGGATCTGGTTATACCCACTTAACCCATCTAAGAAGGAAAAAAACTTATTTTTTGCAAGGCCATATAGGACTTGGTCTATAAAGGGAAAAGGGAAATCGTCCTTCTTGGTGGATTTTTTAAGTTCCCAATAATCAACAAAAATTCACCATTTTTCATTCTTCTTCAGGACTAGGACAAGAGGAGATACCCACTCACTTTCTGATATAGGATAAATGAAACTTTCATCCAATAGTTTCTGCAGCTCTTCCTTGACTATTTTCTTTATATTTGGGTTCATCCTTCTTTGGGGTTGTCGCACATTCTTGCATCCTTCTTTGATGTAAATATGATGTCTGCATACTGAAGGATGCACCCCTTTCATGTCCTTGTAATCCTAAGAAAATGCATATATGTTTTATTTTAAAATCTGGCATAACTGCTTTTCTTCTTCATCTGAGAGGTTTGAGTTGATTTCCAAAGATCTGGATGGGAAAAAATCAACAACCTTGGTGGTTTCAAAGGTTGAATCGACTGAGTGAAATTCCATCCAAGGTTGGCTTTCAGACTCTTTGATTAGGTTTTCAAGTGGATTGTTAGTGGGGGACTGGTTTCGAATGGCATGGTTGATGAGTTCATCTTCATCAAGCTGCCCCCCTCTAAGAATAACATCTATGGTACAAATGGGGGTAGTGGAAGGTTGGGCTGGAGGATATAATACCAGTTGTTTAGACAATGAACCATTTTTAATAGTCATGTTTCTGACCCGACATCTAATATAAGCATCTATAGTGGCTAACCAAGGTCTCCCTAATATTAGAGGATATCCATTGAACTTGGTTTTTGGTTGCAGAACCAAGAATCTGTAGGATACTCCCAAGAGTCAATTGAACCATAACATCCTCAACAATTCCTTCCGGAGTTACTGTGGACTGATCTGCCAGTTGCAGAACTGTTGTGGTTTTCCATAAAGTCCCTAGGAGGTTGAGTTTCAACATAGTTTCCTTGGTCATTACATTGATGGCAGGCCTTAGATCAATCAGAGTATTGGGGAATATGACACCATCTATGTGCACATCTACAATTGGACTGCCAGGGTCCATGTACTATGGAAATATCACCCTTCCCAACATTAAGTCGGATAGTTGTCCTACTACGTTTATGGTGGGGGTATCTTTCTTCTTTCTCCCACATTTCTTGAAGCACTTTTCCTTGATGAGCCTATTGTAAATAGGGACATACTTAATGGCCTAGAGAAGTGGTATCTTTACACACAAATTTTTCAACTCTCCCAGAAGTTCATTCTCCTCTCGAGTATGTTGATCTGGGAAAGGAGGTTGTTGGATCTGAGTGTTACTTTCTTCCTTTTCCTCCTCAAAATATATAGGTGGAGATGGAGGGTGGTTGTCTGGGCGTACTCTTCCTTACTTGAGATTAATCTCCTGTATCTCCACAACATAAGCTGGATAGGATGTCTCTCCACTATAAACCTGATGTGATTGTATGTTGTTCGGGTTCGGATTTGTTTGTGCAGGCATTTAAGGAAAATTGGGTGGAGCAGCATGAGTAAGTTGAGGTTGAGGTTGGGGTGGAGGCATTAGAGAAGGTGGTTGATTTTTTTGAGGCCTCCACCCTTGGGATGGTTTGTTCCATTGAGTTTTTTGAGGAACAAACTGCTAAAATGGTTGGTTCATAGGTTGAGGATGATATGGAGGGTTGTAAGGCCAAGTAGGAGGTGTAGGCAAGGATGGAGGAGTGGGGATGTACCAAGGTTTCACAGGTGCACTCTAATTATTGTGATAGTAAGAGTAAGGTGCACCTTACATACCCTGTTGATATGATCTAGGGCCTTGAGGCCTTCTCCAATTGATGAAACATAGTTTCCCTTGCCCCACTTCCCCACCTTGATATACAGCTTTAAGTCCAAGTAAGGAGGGACACTTTTCTGTGGCATAATTCTCCTCACAGACTAAGAAAACCTCTATGACACAGTGGACATTCATTTCTAGGGTGCTCTTTGGTACATCTAGGGAAAAATATAGCCAAAGCTCTTTTTGCTTCCTCTTGCTTCCTTTTGACCTGCATTGTGTCCATTTGCAAAGCAAAGGTGAGTAGCATGTCACTCTTGAAGTCCTCCAACATATTTCCAATCTCATGTTTGATGGAGGTGGAAGAGGAAGGGGTATTGGATGTATTTTGGCGAGCTCTTCCTTTCTTCCTAACTGCCCTAGAATGGTTCCTAAAGACAGTTTTGATTGTTTCATAAGAAAGTTGGTAGATATCTCCTCCCGTTAACATATTTAATGTTTATATCCCCTCCTCTCTGATCCCACAAAGAATTACTATTTTAAGTGATATAGGATCAAGAGTACACTTGGCTCTCTTATATTTTAACTGAAACCTCTCCTCATTGTCTTCTAGGGATTCATCAAGCCCTAGAGTCATCCTGAATATCTCATCCTTAGTTTCCTTGGACCTACAGTAGTATCTGTACTTGTTGTTCAAGGCCTCTTGCATATGTGCTCCTATAGTGATGTTGTTCCCAGGTAGACCCATGAACCAGCGCAAGGTTTCATCTTTAAGGGTGGATGGGAATAGCTTCAATTTTTTATCATCTGAGGCATAGTCATAGGTCCTACAGAAAACAACAAATTCAAGCATGAATGTGTCAAGATCTTCTAAGGTAATTCCAAGAAAGTGTGGAAGATCTAAGGGGCTAATGTTTTTCATCTTAGTTTCCCCATCTGCCTCTCTAATGGGAAAGGCTTCTTGGGTTTCAATGTTAGCCATGGTTGAGATAGGTGAAGCAGGTCCCTCAGTTGAAATAAGATCATCTTCTTCCCCAATAGCTTCTTCAAAATTTTTAGAATGCTCACCTATGGTGTTTTCAACCTCACAGCCACTGAAGAAGAGTGAGGGGTGACTCTATGACGATGTGGGGATTTTAGGTAAAAAAAAATTCATTGAGTATCTCTACTCCTACAAGGCAATAAAATCATATTTTTTGTATTTTTTTTCAATATTTCTAAAACAACATGAAAAAGGAAAGCATAAAAGAATTCTAAAACAAAATCAAAGCATCTAGTAGACACCTCCCTAGAAACGGCACCAAAAAGTGGTGAGCTCTGGTATTGCACCAAGAATTATGCAACTCTTAGAGGCCGCCCTACTTTAATTTATCAACCTGGGGTTCGTACAAACTTGGAGGTGACAGTTATATATACACAACAGATGCATTCTACTCATGTCATCCTCTTCTGAGCTTTACAAAATGGAGCTACTTCTAGGGTTGCTAGGTGAAGTCTGTCACACTTCTGAAATTAGGCCTATGGCTATAAATGATTCAAATCCATGGCACTAGCAATAAGTATAGAACTATACTACAACAAACAAGTACATCTAACTTTTCTACAATGAAATAAATCTACTTATTTGACTATGATAATAATTTAAAAGCAACCTATGCACCTTGCATGAAGTAAATTGTTGAATTGAAATGGCATAAAGGAAACTAATCTAATCACACTTTACTAGGAAAAATGGCTAAACACAATCTACTTACCCTATGCTCTATCTACCATGCTTTTATTCATGCAACTATTCATGACCTAACTATGCTTGAAAATGTGTTGTTTTGCAACTAGGAGAAGAAAGTGCTAAGGTGGTTCATGGAAGGTTTGAACACATGGGGACAAGGCTGGAGGTGTATAAGTTGTTTTTTTAGGTTTAGAACATGGTGATGGTGGTTTCTAGGCTTAAGGATGGGCCCACAGGCTCTATTTCAAGTGTTGCTATAGGTTTCTTGTAGTGCTACAAGAAAGTCTTGAATTGCTACAGGAAACAGTCTGAGGGAAATCCAAGGCCAAAAATAGGTGGAAAAATGGTAGGGAAGGTGGTGTGAAGGTGGATTAGGATGAGTGGAAGGTGGCAAAACCCTTGGCCAAGCTCAGAACCTCTTGTGAGGCATGTCTTGCACCCCAAGGCTTTTCTCACGGAGTAGGGATGAAAAATCTGAAAACAAGGCTGATGGTGATTTTAATGAACAAAGGGTTGATGGAAGATGAGAGATGAAGTTGAAGGTGCTGGTGAAGTTATATTTGGTTGTGCTACCTATACCTGCAAGAAAACTACCTATTTATGAAATAAAAATGGACAAATTTATGATAAAGACAATGGAAAAGATTACTTGAATTTGTAAATCAAATATACTCTAATCTACAACAAATATCTACCATAGCATACTGAACATATTCATGGAATCATAATAACCAATCTCATCCATTCCAAGAAATCATAAACTAAGAAGCATTTTTGGTATGTGGTGAAGGTCTACCCTCCTCAAACTCTATTGACAAAAGTGAGATGGGGAGGCTTGACTCATAGCTTTATGAAGTTATCACCTATTCTACCACTCATGTAAGCAGACTAAATCTACAGCAAAAGAAAAATGGAAGCAAACTAAAACAGTAAATGAAGATACAAACAAACTAGTTAATTATTCATAATAAAAACTAGCTAAATGACATGAAAGTAAAGAATGATTACACAATAGAGGTTGAGGCACATGGATTGGGCCCTAACCCACAAACGTAGCTCTCTAAAACTAGATTAGTAAGGCAAAGCTGAATACTCATTTCATTTCAAAAGATAGTCTCATTACATCAATATAAAAGTCTTGAAAAACTTATTACAAGAGAAAAGAGCCTAATGGATTTCTCCAAAGTTTTAATCTTAATGAGCTATTTCTTAGCTTTATTTAACCTAAAGGGTAACTACCAACAGCTCCCTAGAAAATAGGTGATGATTCCACTTGACTCCAAGTGAAGTTTGGCTTGAGTGCACTTGATCTTGAGTTTGCTTGGCTGCCTTTGATTTCGAGTTGTTGGGGGGAATCTCAAGGATCCCTTAGTTTCCTTTGGAAGTTAAGGAGGGTGGACAACCCCCTATAATCTCTCCTTTTTGTCTACTCCAAGTCTTTATGAAAAAATCTCCACAAAAATGCCATATCTTCGTGATTTTACTGCATTTAATCTTATGTTAGGTACTCGAAGTATGTTAAGCCTCAATCACCACCTACACTAGCATCATAAGACCATAATATAATTAATTTATTAAAATGCAAGAAAAATATACTTAATAAGGAAAAAAGGTGACAATTAATACCTCCAAATGTACCTAACGATGGAGCTCATCACTTACACTCATATTTGACCTGATGACAGTCCAAACACCTAGCCATAAACTCTGCCACTTTCTTATTCATATTTGACCATAGTAGAACTTATTTACTGTTTTCAACATCTTCTAATATCCCGGGTGACCCAAATATCGATTTGCACGAAACTCCCTCAATATAATATTCTTGAGCTCACTATTATCTAGAACATATATCTTGTCCCTAAATCTCACCAAGCCATATGTCGTAAGACGATAGTCCACATCTTGATCACCTGTACCCTACTATAACCTATACATAAGCTCCCTGCACCTATCATCTTGTTGTCCTATCTGTAAGATTTGATCCTAAAAATTTGTCCCATAACAACTCATAGATGTTATATGATTCACCTGTATCCTCTTGCTAAGAGCATTTTCAGCCCCATTATCTTTACCCTTGATGTACATAATCTCAAATTCAAACTCACTAATCGTGCCCAACCATCTAGCTTACTTAGAATTCAGATTCAGATGGTCAAAAAAGTATCTCAATCCACTGCTATCACTCATCAATACAAACCTCCTTCCAAAAATATAATGCCTCCAGATCTTCAAGGCATGAATAATAGCTTCCAACTCAAGGTCATGAGTCATGTAGTAATGCTCGTGCTCATTCAATCTCTTGGACTCATATCACACCACATGTTCCTCCAACATAAGGACTCCACCAAGCCCTCTCTTGCAAGCATCTGTACACACCATGAACTCTTATCCATATCTTTAATCTTTAACATTGGAGTATTTTTCAACAACTACTTCAACTACTCAAAACTGGCTGCACATTCCTCTTTCCGTTCAAACTTCCTACCTTTTCTCTACAATGACGTAATAGGATAGGAAATATGCGAGAATTTCCTGATGAACCTCTTGTAGTAACCTACTAACCCCATGAATGATCTGACTTCATCCAAATTTCTAGGAGTTACCCATTCCATGATAGCTTTTATCTTTTCTATATCTACTTCTATGCCTCGGAAACAACATGTCCCAAATAATGTATCTCTATCTTAAAGAAACTACACTTGCTAAGCTTGGCATATAGCTTATTCTCTCTTAGAAATCTCAACATTGTTGCTAAATTCTCGGCATGCTCTTCCTCATTCTTAGCCATATATCAAAATATCATCAATGAACACAATAAAAAATTTGTCCAGATAAGGACACAACACACTATTCATCAACCACATAAAATTAGTTGGGGCATTATTCAAACCAAAAGGAACTACAACAAACTCATAATTCCCATACCTGGTCCTGAAACCAGTCTTGTAGAAGTCCCCTTCTTTGATGCATACCTGTTGGTATCCTGATATCAAGTAAATCTTCAAGAACAATGCTAATCCCTTCCACTTTTCAAACAAGTTGTCAATCCTCGACAATGGGTACCTATTCTTGATTGTCACCTTGTTCAACTGCATGTAATCATTTCATAACCTAAGAGTACCCTCCTTCTTCTTCATGAACAATACTGGTGCACCCCAAGGCAATACACTTGGCCTAATGTATCCCTTATCAAGCATTTCCTTAAACTGCAACTTCAACTCTACTAACTTTGGAGTGCTCATCCTGTAAGGTGCCTTTGATGTTGGTACTGCCCCTGGTTCCAACTCAATAGAAAATTCTATTTCTCTATGAGGAGGCAACACTGGAATCTCTATGGAAAATACATCTTGAAACTATTGTAAGAATGGATACCTATTAAATATTTCTCCATCCTCAACATCCTCACCCTTATCACTAGAAATATGAACTCCAAACATCACACACCCCTTTCTATAACTGCACTTAGCCTACATAGTTGTGACCATCCTCACTGATGTAGGATTCTTCTTTCTGTGTAGGATTCTCTTTTCCCCACTATCATCTAAGCACTCAATAGCCTTTTCATATCAATCTACTCTGGTCCTATGAAGATACAACCATTCCATACCCAAAAGCATACTATATGATCCCAATGGAAGTACATTCAGATGTGATGTTCTAGGCATACCATTCAATTCAAATTCACAAGATTTTACCTAGTGATGAGCTCTCTTCTTAGTACCTATATCCAACTACACCAACCAAGACTCTGCATGCACTTTTTTTCTCAAACCACACGTATCCACTAGATCAGGATTAACATAGCTATAATTAGATCCAAGATCAATCAAAATAGAAACAACTTGACCACGGATATTACATTCTATCTCAATAATGGATTATTGATGACCTTCCTACTTGTTGTCCACAACTGCATAAATCCTAGGAATGTTATGACCAACATCCCCAACTGTCTACGCCTCCTGAGCACTATAGATCTCACGCCTACCTCCCTAGTACAATGGAAAATCCTTCTTGTGATGATATTTACCACATATCCAACACTGCAACAGTCCTCTATTATTATAGGTAAATTTGGGCACCATTCCCAATGACCCGGTTAAATTGGACATCATCCCCAGAACCAATGAATAAGGTCTATCATCCCCTATCATTTCAGTTGCTACATGCCCTAAAACAAAGAACAAGAAAAAAACATCCATGACTTCCATTGCAAGGTTTCCAAGATTTGAAGTACATGTTATATCACCTATGAGCTCACCAATGCAGTCTCTCAAGGGACTAATTGATCAGGAGATCATGTCCATTGTTCAAAAATTCTCAAAAATGAAAGTGCTCAAAAGTGTTTGCAACCTAAGTGACCGAAAAGGTCCCATCACTGTGATTATGGCGCCATGAACGGTTCGCAAAACAGAGGTCATATGCAGAAGCTATGAAGGTTTGAAAAGCCCAGTAAACTCCAAAAAAAATGACTTTGACAAAGTTTGACTTGGAAATTTGAAAAATTAAAAAGAGAATATTCTAGATAATATTCCTAAAATATTTCTCGGAATATTCCGTAAGGACCAATTGGTGCTTGACAAGTGGCAATGTTTAATATGTTAATGGGTTGACTTTATGAAATTTGGGCCAATATAAATCTGCCACGTGGCAGGCTTGGAGGCCACCACGTGGCCCCAAACCAGAGGATGGAATGGCATGTTAAATTTTTTTGGAGTTAACCAGATTTGAATGCGGGACCTCCTGCCTGACAGCGCAGCACCCAAATCGCTTGGGCTACTAAATGATTCTTAACCCATATGTCCATGGTGTATATATAAACTTTCAAACAGTTTCCACTGGCGGCAAAGGGGGCCAGCCCCTAAGGGCCAACCCCCACTTCATGAGACCAACCCATGTGACCCGGGCTCAAAACCATGATGCTGACTTGAACTAGCGGCTATTCGAACCGTTAACCCGATGATTAAGGGCCATCTGGCCAACAAACATTTATTGTTGCAGATAAAAACTGGCGGTTATCGCAGCGGTCAAAGCGGAAGTGATCACATGCGAAGAACTAACATTTATTGAAACTGCCAGTTAGTGGTCTAACTGGCAGAGATTCTGTCGGAACCACCAATTTAAGCAGCAAGTGCTATTTTTGGCGGGCTTAACTAGAGTTCCTCCATTTTTGGAGGAGCTTTCCTAGGGGACATTGGGCAATTTCTTGTTTTGGCCATAACTCCTTGGATATTCGACCAATTTTGATGCATGAATAGTCATTTTTTGGTATTATCGACATAATGAACACATTGGAAAAGGTTTCAGAGCCATCTGAGGTCATCTTGTGTAGGTTTAGCTTTAGGATATGTCAAGGAGCCACCAGGGGCACTAGGGTGTTTTCAGTGTATTAAGCATCCATTCTCTATTTTCTACAAATGAATAGTCATTCCTGACTAATTCAAGCATTATAAATTTTTTTCTATAGAGAGAAGAACCATTTGAGTCTTTTATTCACATGTATTTACCATTTCTGAGAAATAAGATATGAGGGACATGCCATTGGGAACTAGACCAGTAGATGTAGCCCAGGAGGGGTGAACTGCTTCATCAAATTTGCTGAGTATTGTTACATGTGATGTTTAATTTTTTTTTTTTATTATTGTACAGTGTTATACAAGCAATTTACATGCTTTAAACTCACACAGAAACCTGTTTAAATAAGTTAAAACCATTTGTTTCACTTGCAAACTTTATAGAACCTTATGCACACAATTTAATTACTGTTTGGATACTTAGCACAGAAAAAATAATACATTCCATTCAGATAAATTTGGTATCAAAGCTATAGTTTTAATTTTTGTATTGTTATTATGAAAAGCTTGTTTAATAGTTTGCAAGAGTTTTAACGCTTACTAGGCTAAATCTTAAAGGAGGAGAAGGTAAATTGTTGAAAGCTCAAAGAAATCCTAAGCCAAGGAGGCCAAGAGTGCCATTATCTCCACCTTCAATTTCACCTCAAAGAGAAGCAGAAAAATCCATAAGCATGACTTCAAGAGAAGGAGAAATTCATGAAGAAGTTATCCCAAAGAGGAAGAAAGAGTGTTCAGAAAATCATTTTTTGACTTAACTGAAATGGTGAGAGTCCTTTAGCAAGAAAGGAATGAAATACTAGAAGGAGAAGGATCTAAACTTCATAAGGAAGGAGAAGGATCTTTAGGAGGCCACAATGATGAAGATAAATCCAAGAAGGGTAATGGAGAAAATGGAGACAGTGGAAAGTCGTCATCATCACCCTCATCTTCATCTTCATCTTCATCAACCTCTACTTCATCTTTAGTACACCACAAGTCAAAGAACACTGGTAAAATCCTTTTCTAAAACTTGATTTTAAGTTTGAATTTCTGAAATTTGATGGTGAATTTAATGCAGAAAAGCTAGATAATTGGATTAGGCAATTAGAGGTCTATTTGAGAATTCAAAATTTTCATGATGACAAAACCAAAATTCAGCTAGCTTCATTGATAATGGAAGGTGAAACTCTTGTTTGGTGGGAAGCCAAGACAAAGGAGGAGATCAAAAAATATGGTAAGATTATCTTATCATGGACTGATTTCATTTCTGAAATAAAACAGTTTTATCCATTATCTCACATGCAGAAAGCCATAATGGACTGACAAAATTTTAAACAATTGAAAGGACAAAATGTTCAAGTGTATACCCAAGAATTTAGAAGAAGAGCTCTTTTACTACGAATAAATTTGCATAGCCAAGACACTTTACTCAAGTATATAGGAGGTTTACATACTTACCTAAGACATACCATTCTCATGTTTAACCCTACAAGCCTAGATGAGGTTCGTGTTCAACCCCACATTTAGAGGCAAGGGGAAAACAAAACTTAGATGGGAATGAGGAAAGTGAGTTTAAAGGCAAATGGAAGAAGAAGAGAAATGCAAATTCTAGAAAAGAGAAGGTAAAATAATTCTGCGAACACTGTTCTAAAACAAGCCATGATGAGAACCATTGTTGGAAACTTCAGCTAGAGTTGAAACCAGAAAATTTTAAAGCCAAAGAGAAAGGCAAGACAGTTGCAATAGCTAAACAAGACCGAGGGTCAGAATCAGGAGATGAAACAAAAATCATAGCTATGGGACTAAAGAACTTGAAGGGGAAAGAGAATGAAAATAAACCCATTTCTAGTATTTCTAACTGTCAAATAGAAGCTCCAAGTGAAGAAAAGAGAATTGAACTATTTCATGTGAGGGTCATTTCCAAAAATACCAAAGTTGACACACTGTTTGACAGTGGGTCGCAAACAAACCTTATTTCTGAAGACTTAGTCAAGAAACTTAATCTTAAGACCATTCCACATCCAAAACCATATCCACTTGGTTGGATTTGTAAGGATGCAAATTTACATGTTTCAAAGAAGTGCATGTTGTGCTTTGCAATAAAAACACATTTTATTGACACGGTTGAATTAGATGTTGTTCCACTTGATATAACAGGTATGGTGTTGGGAAGTCCTTACTTGTGTGACAGGAAAGCTATCTTCCATCACCATGAGAACAAATACCATTTATTTAAGGATGGAAAGGAGTACATTGTGAGAGCTCATCGCAAAAAACTAGACCCTTATTTAGTTAATGCAGGGCATATGAAGAGGTTCGTCAATGCAAGTCAAAACTTGACATTGATGATGATTAAACAAAGGGAAGTTTTACATAATGCTTTTCATGTAAATGCTGATGTAAATTATGAGTTGTTTCAGTTTTAAAGCAAGTTGTCATTGAAATAAGATGACAAGTAGTTGCAGCAGTCGATCTTGGTGTCGAACGGTTCTAAGAACAAAGTGTCAGTACAAGAAGTTGCAAAGGTCCAAGAGAGGGAAAAGCAACTTAGAAAAGAAGGCACAAGATTCAGCAATGATCATTGTTGGTTTCAAAAAGGCATGGTACTATGGCAAGGCAACTTGGTCAGGAATCGACACAAGTTCAAAGCAAATCCAACAAAAATTCGCCATAAGGATAGGATGCAAGGTGAAAGTAATTTTCAGTTTCCTTTGATTATAGACCAATGTAGAAACAATATGTTTACTGCAAATTTAGGTTGTTGTTCTGCAAGTTTCAAAAATGTGCAGCATGAAAAAGTCAAAGTTAGCAATGGTTGGTCAACGGAATCAAGGAAAAATTTGTCGTTTCATGAAAAGCTCTAATTAATGAAATCAAGGAAATTTTAGTGGATTAAGATTGGAAGAGTGGGGACATAGTCTCCTCATCTTCATGTTCAGTAGTCCAAAGAGATTTTTGGGTCCAAAAGCTTCCCGGTGGGGAGGTGTGATCAGGAGATCATGTCCATTGTTCAAAAATGCTCAAAACTGAAAGTTCTCAAAAGTGTTTGCAACCTGAGTGACCAAAAAGCTCTCGTCACTGCAATTCTAGCACCACGAACAGTTCGTAAAAAAGAGGTCGTATGCATAAGTTATGAAGGTTTGAAAAGCCCAATAAACTCCAAAAAAAATTACTTTGACCAAGTTTGACTTAGCGATTTGAAAAATTAAAAATATAATATTCCTCCTGGAATACTCCTCGGAGTATTCCCTGGAATATTCTGTAAGGACCAATTGGCGCTTAACAAGTGGCAATGTTTGATTTGTTAATGGGTTGACATTATGAAATTCAAGCCAATAGAAATCTGCCATGTGGCAGGCCCAGAGGCCGCCACGTGGCCCCAGGCCAGAGGACCTCCTTCCTGGAGTTAAATGGATTTGAACACAGGACCTCTTTCCTGTCAGCGCAGCGCCCAAACTACTTGGGCTACTGAGTGATTCTTAACCCATATGTTCGCGGCGTATATATAAACCTTCAAACAGTTTCTACCAGCGGCAAAGGGGGCCGGTACCCACTTCATGAGACCACTCCATGTGACCCAGGCTCGGAACCATGACGCTAACTCGAACTAGCAGTTATTCCAATCATTAACGCAATGGTTAAGGGCCATGTGACCAAAAAACATTTATTGTTGCGGATAAAAACTAGCGGTTATCGCGGAGATCAAAGCGGAAGTGATCACATGAAAAGAATTAAAATTTATTGCAACTACCACTCGATGGTCTAACTGGCAGAGATTTTGGTGGAACCACCAATTTCGGTGGTAGGTGCTATTTTGGCGGGCTTAACTGGAGTTCCTCTAGTTTTGGAGGAGCTTTCCTAGGGGACATTGGGCAGTTTCTTGTTTTGGCCATAACTCCTTGGATATTCGACCAATATTGATGCATTAATAGTCAATTTTTGGTATTATTGACATTCTGAACACATTGGCAGAGGTTTCAGAACCATCAGAGGTCATCTTGTGTGGTTTTATGTAATATTCATACTTAGCCCTAGCTAAGAGGAATATTCATTTTTGTTTTAATTTCTGTTGCATGAATAAATGAATAAAGGAGGACATGTAAAACTCCTAAAAAGACTGAATAAATCAATGCCCATGTGAAAAAAGATAAATCAGGGCCATGTAAATAATCACTTGCAAGTGTGAAAAGGATTTGAGCTCAAGACTGGGTCAACCTTGACCAAATCTACAGTGTTGTCTAGGTTCAATGCATCTCCAAAAGGGACAGCGCAGTTCTAGAAGGAGGCCTCTCATGTGAAAGAAGCTAACTCATCAAGGTGGTTTAGGGTTTGCAAAGGCTTTCATCTTATAAAAGGAAGGGGAGAGCATCAAGAGAAGGTTGTTGATTGATCATATTTCTGAGTATCTTATCTGCTTAGACAAATACTATTCTCTGCTACTTAGTAGAGAATTGTGCTACTTAGCACTTGGAATTCCTATGCAGGGATTTCACCTCTTCCTTTGAGGATTCTTGGAGGGGTATTTGCTGATTTGATCCACTATCAGGCTTGAGGCCAAGCTCTACTTTCATTAGCAGCGCAGATCAAGTGAGGGTTTGTCTGCTTTTGCAAGCTGTAGCAAGTGGGATTCTAGATTTGCAGAGATCTAGCTTGTTTTGGGAGGCTCTTCTCATGGAGTGTGTCTTTTAACCTCTTGGAAGAGTGTCTCTTCTTTTTGTACTTCAGATCTATAACTTGGCAATGCGCCACTTATGTCAATTGAGCTACAGCGTTTTTTCCATTGAGGAACTGCGTTATTTTGATATGAGGTTATTTATGGTGTTTTGATCACTATTTTAATGAGAGATCTCTAGTGTTGGGCTTTTCCTTCCACTTAGGTGATCCATGGATAAGCTTGATGATCCATGTTCTATTTAGATCTTATCTATTGTAATGAAATGTAATATTCAGAAATTACTGCAGCATTTTACAGATCTGCAACTTGTAACTCAGATCTACTCTTATTTATGCATGATTTGGTCGAAACCCCAAGGGGATCTTGTAAAGAAAACTATCTAGTTTCCAGATCTGAAATAGATCTGATGTTTCATCCACAAATTTGTCCTAGATTTGATTTGTAATATGCAGCTGCTACAGCTCCTGAAAATAATTTTTTTGAGCCATTTCTGCTGATATATATGTGTTGTAGCTCTCTTTTCTAAAGATATATTGCTCTATTGTCTCATGTAATCTACTGCATATTGAAAGAGCTTCAATTTACTTCTGATTTGCTATTGTACATTCATTTTTTAAACATATTCGATGGCCTCCTACTCATATTGTCCAAGACTGCATTATTCTTGAAGCATTTTGTTGTGCATAGCTACAACCCCTCTTGTAGGGTGTTTTTCAGCTAGACTAGGTTGTGGGAGGCCGATTTACCACACCTATTTTGATTTTTTTTTGCTCCCCTTGTGGATCTAGACTCTAGATCTGCTGATCTAAGGGATCCAAGGGTTGTAAACTCATTTTTGTACATCAATATTTCACGAAGTGCGTTATTTTCCAAGCTTGTTGTGAAATCCCCATTTTGGGATATTACAGTGGTATCATAGCTCCTTTCTTGGCACAACCTGTGCTTTCCTTGGAGCCTCACTGCCATGTTGCATTTAGAAGAAGATGAACCTCTCACTGAGAGGGAGAAGAGGTATCAAAATAGAAGTCATAATTATTATGACTACACTACTGAAGATCAAGACAAGTGTAAAGCCCCCGAGACTGCAAGTGACAAAGAAGGGGAAGAGTTTGCAAGAACTCTTTTGGTGGCCATGCAAGATCTTTCCAGAGAGATCAAGGAGATGAGAATGGATATAATGAGGGAATATCCTAGGAGATTTCAGCTGGGAGAAAGCTCTGATATGTCTCATCATGGGACTGGTCAACCAATGAATCTGCCACAAGCCCCACAAGTCTCACAATGCTCCACTATGCCTACTTTCTTGGTTGTGGAGAATGAAGGACCACAAGAGCAAGCCTCCCTTGAAGGTTACCTTGTGGAGTATGACTCTCAGAGTCAGATATTCAAGGAAAAATTGAGTTTCCAGGATTTTTGTCACCTCAAGGATAGAAGAAGACCAGGGTAGCAGTATAGAGATGGTGGATTCTTTCATGGTAGACACCACCCTATTGGCAGATTCTTTTTTCCCAAGTTTGATGGATCATCCTCCAGCTCTGCCAAGGCATGGGTAGAGAAGCTGGATATCTATTTTCAGTTGAACATAGTCCCTGAGGTTGAAGCCATCAAGATTGCAGCACTGCACTTTGAAGGTGAAGCACACAATTGGTGGTTCCATGGATTGGCTACATTGGGACACATCAATGTGACTACCTATGCTGAGTTTACTAGAATACTGGTGGAGAGGTTTGACAAAAAGGATCCTGAAGCACCCTTCATAAGCCTTGCAAAGTTGAAGCAGTCAGGAGATGCAGAGACTTATATCTCTGAGTTTCTGAGATTATCAGTCATGGTCCCTGATCTATCTGTAGCAAGGAGAGTCTACATGTTCATTAATGGCCTGGAGGAACCTTTACATGGGCTGGTTAAATCCACCAAGCCCATCACTTTGCATGATGCCATTGAGAGGGCTAGAGACCTCCAAGATTCCTTGCCAAAAGCAAAGGCAACTTTCCAAAGCAAGGACCCTAACTTTTCTAAGGGGGAAGGAAGGAAAAGTTGCTCCTCCCAAGGAGTAATCTTTGAAGAAACCTCTTGATATTGATCTCAGGAGGGAATTGAGAAGGAAGATACTATGCTTCACTTGCCAAGAGTCATGGGCACAAGGACACAGATGTGCTGCTGGGAAAGCACACTACATTGAAGTCTTCTCAGATTTTGAGGAGGAAGATGAAGGTGATGAACCTAGTAGGGGTCATAGTGTTGATGATGATGATGAGGGAGATCAAACACCATCCAGAGATGGGAAGGGAGCCTTTGCTCCAACAAGTGGGACTCCTTCCTCTCTGAGGGGAGTGCCTAAGTACTTGACCCTAAGAGTACAAGGTTCAGTCATGAATCAGAGAGTATTTGTCCCGATTGACAGTGGGGCAACCCACAGCTTTATTGATGCTCACCTTGTGCAAAGAAGAGGAATCCCCACTGATATTTTTGAGGGATTTTCTATTTTGGTCCCAGTAGATAGGACCATGCAATGCATGCAATATGTTCCATCACTCTCTGTCACTATGGGATCCTACACTTTGGTGGATCACTTCTTTGTAGTTGACATACCAGACACCAACATCATCTTGGGTGTCCAATGGTTGATTACCTTAGGGAAGGTTACCATTGATTGGAAAGCCTTGCAAATGGAGTGGGTGGACTTGAAGAGTGGGAAACCACAAATGATTCAAGGCATGCACACTTATCGTTCACCTAATGTTTCCACACAAACAACATAGATGGATTTGCGCAGTGGAAGCAGGGATCTCACAGTTCCTTCTCTCATGTTCATGAGGATGCTGCAAGGGACATTCTTATCTCATGGAAAGCCACCTGGAATGCCATCAAATTTAGATCTTGTGGTGGAGGCTCCACAAAGTGCTACTCCAGATCTAGATCCAGGAAGGATTGGAGCAATGAAAGATCAAGCTGCAGCGCTATGGGAGGAGAAGAATGGGAGGATCAGCCTTCCAACAAACAATTTTGGCATGTGTAATGTCAAAAGGGAAATCAGCAACATGACATGAACTCCCATGGATGTATCAGCAGCACTGTCATTGTTGAGCAGTGTGGATCTTTATTGGAAATCTCAACTGCTTGTAGAGTATTCCAAAGATCTCCACACAGGTATGATATTAGATGGCATGCATCAAGAAGAGGGGTACTTAGTCCTAGGAGGAGTAATCTATTATCATGGTAAGGTATTCTTGGCTAGAGCTTCCAAGCTCAAGCAGAAGATCCTACAAGGAGCATATGAAGAATTCTTCCTCAACCATATGTATTCAATTAGGATCTACACCCTAATCATGAAGAGTTTATATTGGGAGGGCATGAGGGAGGACTTACATTAGTACTTTCAAGAGTGCAATAGCTATGGAGGATTGGGGCAGCATGGACTCCTTGCAAGAGTCATCTCAGCCAGCTCTTCCTTTGCTTGAGAGGAGGGGAATGCTCATGCACAACTCCATGTGTGTGAAGGACTATGATGGTAAAGGATTTGATCATGACAAGCAAGTTGTATTTTCTGGTCTCTTACATTCCTTTGCCATGTTTTTGCAGGTTATGAATCCTAAAGGGAGTGAGAGATCATGTGGATCTCATGGGTTGTTGGGGGCCAAGGGAAATTTTGAGCTTCGCCACTCCCTTGATGTGCAAAGGGAGATTCCCTTTCATGATGGGTGCTTCCCAAAGGCACCAAACTTATGCAACACTTTCAGCCATGTTAAGGTGACTCATGCAACAGAAGTGTGGTGAGAATGCTACTTGCCACACCTGGATCTCATGAAGGGAAGTGTTGCACTATGTTGGTGTCACATGTGGAATTTTGACCCACCCCCACATGTTCAGATTTCAGCTTGCATATATGTAGTATTGCTTCCATACATAGATGATATATTGGTATTGTTTATGGGGTTGTATGGACAAAGGATGGGTAGTGCATATGTACCACATGGTTTGGAACTTCAACCTGTACTTCATGATACATTTTTTAGATGTAGCATTGCTTCAACCATGTTTATTTCTGCTGAGTTTTACACTCCTGAATGGATGGAATATGCACCTATTATGTTAGCCTTGGAGGAGAAATTTTTGATGTATTGGCTTGATGAGCACTTGGCCCATGATGAAAACTTGATCCTTGATGGTGCCAATAATGGAGAAGGAGAAGAACTACAACTCTTACCCTATCAATTGCTTGAGGACAAGCAACATTTTGGAGGGGAGGACTGTAATGTTCCTACTTAGCCCTAGCTAAGAGGAATATTCATTTTTGTTTTAATTTATGTTGCATGAATAAATGAATAAAGGAGGACATGTAAAACTCCTGAAAAGACTGAATAAATCAATGCCCATGTGAGCAAAGATAAATCATGCCCATGTAAATAATCACTTGCAGGTGTGAAAAGGGTTTGAGCTGAAGACTGGGTCAACCTTGACCAAATCTACAACGTTGTCTAGGTTCAATGCATCTCCAAAAGGGACAACGCAGTTCTAGAAGGAGGCTTCTCATGTGAAAGAAGCTAAATCATCAAGGTGGTTTAGGGTTTGCAAAGGCTTTCATATTATAAAAGGAAGGGGAGGGCAGCAAGAGAAGGTTCTTGATTGATCATATTTCTGAGTATCTTGTCTGCTTAGACAAATACTATTCTCTGCTACTTAGTAGAGAATTGTGCTGCTTAGCACTTGGAATTCCTATGCAGGGATTTCACCTCTTCCTTTGAGGATTCTTGGAGGAGTATTTGCTGATTTGATCCACTATCAGGCTTGAGGCCAAGCTCTACTTTCATTAGCAATGCAGATCCAGTGAGGGTTTGTCGTCTTTTTCAAGCTGCAGCAAGTAGGATTCTAGATCTGCAAAGATCTAGCTTGTTTTGGGAGCCTCTTCTCATGGAGTGTGTCTTTTAACCTCCTGGAAGAGTGTCTCTTCTTTTTGTACTTCAGATCTATAACTTGGCAGTGGGCCACTTATGTCAATTGAGCTACAGTGCTGTTTCCATTTCGAACTGTGTTATTTTGATATGAGGTTCTTTTTTGTGTTTTGATCACTGTTTTGATGAGAGATCTCTAGTGCTAGGCTTTGCCTTCCACTTAGGTGATCCATGGATAAGCTTGCTAATCCATGTTTTATTTAGATCTGATATATTGTAATGACATGTAATATTCAGAAATTACTGCAGCATTTTACAGATCTGAAACTTGTAACTCAGATCTACTCTTATTTATGCATGATTTGGTCAAAACCCCAAGGGGATCTTGTAAACAAAACTATCTAGTTTCCAGATCTGAAATAGATCTGATGTTCCATCCACAGATCTATCCTAGATCTAAGTTGTAATATGAAACTACTACAGCTCCTGAAAATGACGTTGTTGAGCCATTTCTACTTATATATATGTGTTGTAGCTCTCTTTTTTGAAGATATCTTGCTCTATTGTCTCATGTAATCTACTGCATATTGAAAGAGCTTCACTTTACTTCTGATTTGCTACTGTACATTCATTTTCTAAACATATTTGATGGCCTCCTTATCATATTTTCCAAGACTTCGTTATTCTTGAAGTAGTTTGTTGTGCATAGCTATAGCCCCTCTTGTAGGGTGTTTTTCAGCTAGACTAGGTTGTGGGAGACCTGTTTACCACACCTAGCTTGATTTATTTTTTTCTCCCCTTGTGGATCTAGACTCCAGATCTGCTGATCTAAGGGATCCAAGGGTTGTAAACTCATTTATGTACATCAATCTTTCAGGAAGTGCATTATTTTCCAAGCTTGCTGTGCAATCCCCATTTTGGGATATTACATTTTAGCTTCAGGAGAGGTCAAGGACCCATCAGGGCCACTAGGGTGTTTTCAGTGTATTGAGCATCCATTCTCTGTTTTCTACAAATGAATAGTCATTATTGACTAATTCAAGGATTCTGAAGCTGTTTCTACAAAGAACACAACCATTTGAGGCTTTTATTCACATGTATTTTCCATTTTTGAGCAATAAGATATGAGGGACATGCCATTGGGAGCTGGACTAGTAAATGTAGCCCAGGAGGAGTGAACTGCTTCATCAAATTTGCTGAATATTATTACATGTGATGTTTAATTCTCTATTATTTACTATTGTACAGTGTTATACAAGTAATTTTCATGCTTTAACCTCACACAGAAATCTATTTAACTAAGTTAAAACCATTTGTTTCACCTGCAAACTTCAAAGAACATTATGCACATGATTTAATTACTGTTTGGATACTTAGAAAAACAAAACTAATACATTCCATTCAGATCACTAACTGCTTTTCATATGTAGACACCTTCATTCAAGGGTTCTCTGCAAAGCACTTCCCGACACTCAAGGGTGCATTGGTCAATTGGGAGCAAAATTCTCATTGTTCTGTAATCTCCACATGGCCAGTGCCTTATAGAAGAGTGCATATGGGTCAAAATTCGAATCCATGTGTCCATTCAACACCTCTGAACTGAGAAATTTTCTTGACTATTATTAGAAAGTCATTGATTGTGAAACTACCTTCATCTCATCTATAAATTGAGCACATATCCTAGTGCTTAAGAAGGAAGAAATTTAGTAGAGAAATGTTGTTGGAATCTCAGTTGAGGGTTTGATTTGAGTGATATGTTGTTGGAGAATGTTCATTGTGATGAGGATGCGATGATGCTGGAGATGGTGACATCAAATCAATCGTTGGTTGTAACCTCCCCTTCTATCCATTAATAAAGATTGATGCTTACTTTCCCACATATTTATCTGTATAAGCTTATGTCTTTCATATTATGAATTCTTATCTGATGTATATGTTTCATGTTTCATTGATTTAACTGAATAACTTGAATAGCCATCTGTATATGGCAATCTCTTTGTTGTTTAGTGTTCATTCTTGTAGGAAATATTTTTGTGACCTAGCTTGGATTTGAAGCTACAACAAGAGCGATAGAAGGAGAATAGGAAGCGCTTGGAATCCAAATAAGATTCTTAATCTATTATGTGTGTCTATTTACTGTTAGGAAAAGTATCTGCAAAGTCTTTAACCTGTTGTTCTAAATGCATTACACCTCATTTAGGGAAGAATGTTTTATCTGTAATTCATAATTCCCCATAACAAATTGGCAACTCTGCTGGGGAGTTTGCCCCTCATCCTTGGTGTATTTTTCCTCTATTATCCACCCAGTAGCATCTACTCTCAATTATTAGGCTTTTGAAAATAAGAATTGCATTAGAAGTGTGTCTATAGTTTGATTTTTTGTTCTCTGTTGCGCCCAACGCACTGTTGGTCAAGATACAGTGCTTTGCATAGCAGTGTCTCCCACTCAGGGGTGATTTGCAATGCACTGTCTCCCTTAGAGACTGCATTGCCCCCTAAGCAAACCAAATTCCCTTTTAATTTGTCATTGCCTTCACATTAAGCCTTTTGTTTGTTGTGTTTTCAACTATCTGATGCCTCATAGAGACCAATGAATCTACCTGAATCTTCCTCCTTTGAAAAGTAAGTTTGTTCAATGTCTCTTTAAGTGCTTTTCTTTATCATTGAAAAATCAAATTCAAAGTATTTTTATTACTGCATTAGATCCATTTGTTTTCGTAAAGGAAATTGTCGTTAAATTCTTTGTTTCCTGTAGGAAAATTTGTAGTTTCGTTCTTCATTTTTCCTAAAAGAGAAATTGTTGTTAAATTCATCGTTTCTCAAAGAAGAAAGCATTTGTTTTTGTTGATTTGATGCATTTAGTTTCATTTTTTCATTCACATTAAGGGGATTGAAAAGAAAAACCTGCATATGCATATAGTGGATTGTGTGTTTTGCATAGGAACAATTAGGAAAGCTGCATATTAGTTTGTGCTCTTTGTTGTTTTCTCTCAAACTGATTGCTCTTTCCCTTTAGTAGCTAATATTTTCATTCAAAATTCTAAAAGTGAAAAGTTTTCTTATCATTTTAGTTTGCATTTTAGGAATTTCCATCACTTCATCATGGTGAACCTTGAAAGGCAAATTGATAAACAAGATCAACTTAAAATTTACATCAATTTACCTAACAATGCATTGGAACCATAACAATAACATTTAGAAGGTCTAGGCTAGAGACGTGTTCTGATGTCGTAAAAAATAGCAGTTGTCGTTAATTGTCTGCGATACATTATGAGTGTGATACCTTACTCCATGTATGTAAGTATATCATAGCTCGTCCACGTAATTTCGGGTATATCGGGACGTGTTACAGTATGAAAAGTATAAAGGGTTGTTCTCACTATGTGGTTTTGCATCAAACATTGCTAATACGGACTTGGGCATCCACGTACCTTTGGGTATATTTGGGAGGACAACTTTAGGTTGTTATCCATCCATAGTGGACTGAGTCAGTCGCCTTGTAAATTGCGATACACCGAACATAGCATTCGGGGAGATTGCCTGCCCGTACTTCTTGGTTCTCCAGGAAGTATTCTGCAATTTATAGTTTCTTGGTAAAACTTTTGCCTAGCATTACCTTTTTTTATTTATTTACTTTTGGTCATAAAATAAATCAGTCATCATGGAAGAAGAAAATCCCTTTCCTCTTTGTTCACGTAGACTTGCATTGAAACCACCTTTACCACCAAAAGCTACTTTTGTGCAGTTAAAGTGATATCGCTCTACTGAAACCAGTACCATTAGTACCTCTGGTGAAGAATCATCTTCCCATATACCAGAGTTGGCACAAGTTGTTTCTACACATATCAGTGAGACCATACCTCCCGAACCTGACGTTGTTCAACTGGAAGTTGATCGAGATCCTGTCTCTTTTTTTCAAAACATCTATATCCCGAAGTCAAACGACTGGAAGTTGTTCCTGTATCAGTCATCCCACATTATATTGTAGCCATTGAGTCTCCCATATCATGCAATCAACCTCCTGAAATATACTTTGGGGCTGATGACGAAATCTTTCCACCTGGTTTAATTTCGATTGAATAAATCCCACAAGATGAGACACCTTTAACTCCAACCCATTTTGGGTAGGATATTTACTTGTACGAGTCTTTTCCTCAATCAACATCCTCTACTTTGGTTGATCCTATTCCTATTCAAATTCCTGTCGATTCAAAAGGGTATACATTTGGTCAAGTAACCATGCCTAAACCAACATCTTCGATTGGACCATCTGTTCCAATTGCGTCTGCACCTACTCTTGCTACCCCATCGATGTTCACAACTTCACCAAAGTCATATTTTCATGGTGGCCCTTTGGTCCCATCAGGTTATAAATCTTTATATGGAATTTTCTTTGGTGCATCTTCAAACCCATGGACTTCACCAATGTCATCGTCTGGTATTCTAACTGGTAAACCTATAGTGAGTACTAAACGACTTGATCCTTTATATACATAATCAGGGAAATATCAAGCTAGTCCTTCTAGGTCTATTCCATCCAGTACCATATTAACTCGACTCCCTACATTTGGAGAAAAATATTTTCCATCTTATTATCCTCCGCATGCTGGGGGGAAAACTTTGGTCACCCACTTTGATAGTACTCCATCATTTTTTGGTCAACCTAATGTCGAAATGAATGTTTGTCAATGGAAGCTGACTCTGCTTATCCAACCACAAACAGTTGTACACTCGTATCAACCAGTTAAACCTGTTGCACCCACATCAATTCCACTTGTTAATACATATTTACCCTTGTTACAGACTCAAAATTTTGTACAACAACCGTTTCAAGCGGGTCCTTCAACTTAATGCCCTCAAGTATTGGGCCCACAGACTCCAAATCCTTTAGTTAATTTACAACAACAGCCCGTACCTGGAATTATTTATTCACAATATGGTTTAACATATTATGAGATGTCACAGACACAACCAGGTTATACCTATCCTCAACCAAATCCAAGTTATCCTAATTTGGGTTATAACATTGGTGGACAGACCCCTTGGCAGCCTCAAGTGCAAATGCCTCAACCTTCATTTCAACAAGTATCATATCCAGGTTTTGGTCAACATAATCCTCAAGCATTTGCTTATCAAAATAACCGCTATCTAGGTTACCATCAGCAGATTCCTTATGTTGGTGCTCAAAGGCCTGTTACTCAAGAAATTCCATCATACCCTGGTTATGCTCAACCTAACCTTAATTGATAGTTTCCTTTTGTTGCAACTTTAGAGTTACCAGATTTATTAGTCTCACCAATGATTATCAACTATGCTCCTTGGTGGCTGGTGATACCCCATAAGTTACCCTCGGATATTCCTAAGTTCAATGGAAACCCCGGGGAAGACCCATGACTCATGTTATGACTTATCATTTGTGGTGTTCATCAAAATCCCTGAATGATGATTCTATTCTTCTGATCGACTACGTCTTTTCCAGTGTACGCTCACTGGTTTGGCTGTAAAATGGTACATTGAGTTACCTAGAGCTTCTTTTGATAATTTCACTACCCTAGCTATTGTCTTTTTAACTCACTTCCAGTTACCCATACGATATGAAACTGGAATGGAACTCTTGACTAATTTTAAATAAACTAATACTACTCACATTTATGATCATATTCATGAGTGGCATTGTCGTAGTAGAATGGTTAAGACATTTGTTCCTGATCAGCTCCTTGTTGAGTGGTTCATTAAGTCCCTGTTACCATCTATAACTAAGGATGTGGATAAGTGTGGCGTCGTCACTGAAGAGCAGGTCATTGCTTGTGCCCAATATTTAGACTTGATTTATATTTAGTTTGGCATGCTCTATGAGAAAATTCCTAACACGCTACGATCTAATTTTACTATTCCTCCTCCATAAAAGGACTCTCATGCCGGAGACGGCATGATTGGTATTACAAGCACACATCATACTAATGCATCTGAACCTGTGCCTTCTTCCGAAATTAATGTCATTTCATTCGACAAAGGAAAAGTGACAAGGAACCCGGAAGTAAGAAAAAAGGGAAATCTAAGAAAAAACAAACTTCTAACCCGCAGGAAAGATCATCTGACCAATAGTTTGGAAATAGGAAACCTTGTTATCCATGCATAATCTATAATGAGTAACACTTTGTTCGAGATTGTCCTCACCACGCTGAAGTCTCAAAAATGGTTAAGACTTCAAATGCATCAGCTGTGTTGACAGATCCGTTTCAGAATACAGACACAAATTTGGTTGCTACGGATCCAACTTATGCTATCTGTCACAAAAATTTCAACAGATATTTTGGTGTCAACGCGTAATAAATATTATGGTAGTCAGGCCACTATCAACCTACTACTTCGACCACGAATCCGTCTACGGAATCGGTACTGCCTACTGCTATTCCTGAATTGACGATCATTAGGGGAATTTTGAGGTCTAAAATGGGCCTCCTAAAAAAATAATAAAATAATATCTAAAACAATAAAATAATATTTATGAATTTGCAAATCACTTTTTCTACCACAATCCATGTAACCATGGTTAAATTCAATTCAAAAGTTGTACCAAAATTAAAATTAATAAAAAATTGTATTGATGTGACTATAAATAAAAATGAGTTTTTCAAGAAAAAGACATTATCATTGAACAACTAATGCATTTGTCCTTTGTACTTAAATAACTTAAAATATAAATTCATAAATTCTTAGGTATATAATATGTTATTAATTAAAATTTATATTATTTAAATGGTGTAATAACATTTAATTAATGTACTATATAAAAATAAAATAATAAATGTAATATATTATTTTATGTATAAATTTTATTCAAAAAGTGTGAAATGACATTTATTATGAGTACTTTACTTTGACTTTAAAATTACTTAGAGCACTACCATGGTTAACCACGAGTTTTTATCCACCGTTGAGAATGTGACAAGCAAGTACCTTTAACTCAAGCAATGCCACCTTAACCATTGTGCATGATGTCATCCCCTAAAATGTAATTGGTTCTCATAAAGTGAATTTTGATTGTGAATTTTGATTGTATATAATTCTTGAGCAAGGGCTACTCAAAATTATAATATAGTTGAATATTTGGCTCAATCCCCTTTAGCTATGTCAGCTCTTGAGGTATTACAAAATTGTCCCTCCCAGAAACAGGCTTTATTTTCGGTTGTTGATGGAATTGATTTGACTGATTCTAACCTCGTAGTCTTAATCATACGGGCTATGTGCCACATTTACCAGCAGAATTGGCATTCTCCATACAAGTAAATGTTCTCAATCACCTTTTTCATCATACTATTATTGATGAGTGAGCATCTATGTGCATTATGTCTCTAAACTGTTGGAATTCACTTGGCTCGCTGCACTTGTTTCAATCATCAACGACATTGAAGGCTTTTGATGGAAATACATATAAGCCTTGTGGCATTATCAATAACCTGCATCTTGAACTAGGGAGAAAAACAGTGAATGTTGATATCAAGGTTGTTGATGGACCCCTTGACTACAATATTCTACTTGGAAGGCCATGGGTATATGCTATGATTGCAATTGTTTCTACATATTTTAGAATGATCACCTTTTCACATAAAGGTGTTATCACAATCATCAATCAGCTATCCTTCTTTGCCTCCACTTCACATGTAACTGGAAGTGTTTTGTTCGTTCATGCACCCCAACTAGAAATTCAGAACATTGGTGTAGGACTCTTAAAGGTTTCCACTCTCATGGGAACCTTTGCATTACCGGCGCCTGTGACATCGGCAGAAATTGCAAGTATAGAGACCTGCTACATGATCTCTTCCACTCCATCTGGCTTATGGAAGGGTATAGGTGATTCTGAAATTGTCAAGTTGGATGAGTTTCTGTCGCCCAGCCCTATTGAGCTGGCATAGCAATCAATCTATCTAGCTTGGGCAGCGAATCTGAAATCAGCATCGCCGATTGTTTGGATTGATCATTCCTTAGATTTTGGTACTCCATCTGATCCTTTTTCCTCAACTTTCTTGACAGTTGAGAAAATTTTGGAAACCATGATGTCAGAAGGAGAACCATGGGAAGATTATCATCATTGTTCCCATCTTCCTGATTATATAGGAAAATTATCTTAGTGAACTATATCACCCATCAATTAAAATTTTCATTTCGAATTCTTTTCCTATTAATGCAATTGATTCCGAGCGAAACTTGTCAAATATTGAAGAAACCATTTCTATTGATATTTCGACCAAACCTGGCGTTGTAGAAAACATTCATGTTGGCATATATTTTTCTCCATCAGAACTAGAAATATATCGCTCTCTTTTTTGTGAATTATGTGATGTGTTTGCTTGGTCTTACAAGGAAATGCCAGGCATAGATACTAGTATTGTTGAACACACTATTAACATGTATCCTGATGTAAAGCCAGTGTGTCAACACCTTCGTCCTATTCATCCAAAGAAGGTTGCTCCCATTAAAGCAGAAGTTGAAAAAATTTTACTTGTTGGTTTCATTTACCCTGTTCCGCTAACTGAGTGGGTTTCCAACATCGTTCCTCTCATGAAAAAACAAGGAACCATTAGAGTATGTGTCGATTATCGGATGTTAATCTTGCTTGTCCAGAAGACAACTATCCTACTCCCTTTATCGACTAGATTATTGACGATTGTACTGGATGAAAAAAAAAATCATTCATGGATGGATTTTCTAGCTAAAATCAAATCAATATCCAAAAATAGGATCAACATAAGACAACATTCATCTGTCCCTGGGCACATTCGCTTATAGGAAACTATCGTTTGGTTTAAAGAACGTTGGGGCAACTTTTCAAAGAGTAATGGATTATGCTTTCAATGACATCAAGCACATTTTTCAACCCTATCTAGATGATTTACCCGTGCATTCATGAAATCAGACTAAGCACCCAATGCATTTGAGAGCCATCTTTTTATGCTACCGACACTACAAAATCCACCTCAATCCACATAAATGTGTGTTTTGTGTTGGTTCTGGTCATTTTCTTGGATTTTTCATCTCAAAATAAGGAATTTTAATTGACCCATTGAAGGTCCAAGCCATTCTTGATTTTCCTGCGCCATCAAATTTACTTCAGATACAGAAACTTCAAGGAAAGGCTAACTTCCTAAGGAGGTTCATACCCAACTATGCCAAAATGGCTAAAATATTTACTCAACTCTTGAAAAAGGGGGTTCCATTCCAATGGGACCAAGTTGCATAATCTTCTTTTGATGTTGTCAAGGATACTCTTGTCCGTGCATCATTAATTTATCCCTCCAATTATTAGAATGATTATTTCTTATATATCGCCGCAGCTGATACGACCATTTCTATCATATTGGTCCAAGTAGAAAATGGGATAGAACATCTGATCTATTATTTGAGTCGTAATCTCAATGATACGGAAGTGAAGTATTCATACGTAGAAAATCTTGTCTTGGCGACTGTTCAAGTTGTCCAAAGATTTTTCCACTATATCATGTTCTGAAATACCATTGTTGTTTCGGATTGCAACCCCATGACTTATATCTTATCACGTCAATTTTTGGGAGGGGAATATTCAAAATGGATTATCATTTTGCATGAATTTGATTTGGAATTCATCAAATCCAAGTCAAAGAAGTCTTTATTTTTGGCTGAGCTTCTCTGTGACCTTCCCTCTGATAGTACTGCTACTACGTCGGAACCATCAATTCCTAACGAGACTCTGTTTCTGATCGGATCATCTAATCTTTAGTATGGGTATTTTATCATTTATCTCCAGACTCAAAATTTTCAGCCTGATACCTCTTGCTCTGACCAGCGACATATTCGATACCAAGCCAAATATTATCTGATCGTCGGCGATACACTTTATCTTCGTGGTGTCGATACAATTTTAAGAAGGTGCCTCACTCATGAGGACGTCGAAAAGGTTTTAAATGATTGTCATGATGGGGCTTGTGGTCATGAAACTTGTCTGGATACGCTACCGCGCAGAAGATACTCCGTGCCGATTGCTTTTGGCCTACCTTATTTCGCGACTGTATCCTCGCAGTCAAAATTTGTCATGCGTGCCAGATATTTGATCATAAAATCCACAAACCGCCAGTGCTAATGCATCCTGTTGTCTCTGTAGTGCCATTTTCAAAATGGGGTATTGAATTCATGACTTGTAACCCTCGTTCATCTGGGGGCATGGTTATATTATTGTCATAGTAGACTACTTTACCAAATGGGCCAAAGCGGTGCCTACATTCAACAACACAGGATAAACAACTACATTGTTTTTCTTTAATCATGTTATTGCATGGTTTGGGGTCCCACAGGCTATAGTTACAGATCATGGGAAGAATTTTCGCAACCACATGATGACTGAATTAACTCCCAAGTTTGGATTTTCACATGATAATTCTACTCCTTATTATCCACAATCAAATGGACAAGTTGAGGCTATCAACAAGATTCTTAAACTTATGCTTCAAAAACTGAAAGGAGTTCGTAAAAGAAACTGGAATTTGATCTTGTACTCGACATTATGGGCGTACCAAACCTCGGTGAGAAAAGCAACCAGATTTACCCCCTTTCAATTGTTGTATGGTCTGGAAGCTATCTTACCAATCCAATGTGAAATATCATCGTTAAAACTCACAATCGACTTGTTACCTGACACCTCAGAAGAAAAAGTGTGTCTCTTTAACCTCATCCACCTTGATGAAACGTGTCATGAATCCCAATTGGCCAATGAAGCGCATAAGAGACATATAAAGGCGCAATATGACAAAAATGTCCAGCCTCACATTTTCTCAAAGGGCGACTTGGTCCTTCTTTATGATCAAGAAGCTGATGTAATAGGTATAGGGAAAATTGAGCCATTATGGCATGGCCCCTATATTTTCAAAAGAGTTCTTGCTAAGGGTGCCTATGAATTGGTGGATTACAATGGAATTCCATTGGCGTAGCCTAGAAATGGGTTGTACCTGAAACGTTACTATGCTTAATCATGAGCGTAGTAATTTTTTGTATTATATTGTATATATATGTTGTTGATTTGCATTTACTGTCTTAGCTTGTTTTTTAGATTTTTCTTGACATTAGTAATCTGCTTTACATTTCATTGCAGATTTCTGAATCTTTGGAACCATTTGTTGGATATGTTGATGGTGCTAGTCATAGTATGCAGAATCTATCCTCTGCAGTGTGGGCCATTTTCGCTCCAAATGACAAGTTAGTGAGTTTTCAATGGATTTGTATTGGTAGATCAACAAATAATATCGTTGAGTATAGTGCATTGATCTAACTTCTCTCTAATGCCATTTCATTTGGTATTAACCGCATCATTATAAGGTTAGACTCACAACTTGTGATATTACAACTTACTAGTGTTTATACTGTTAGAAATCCAACACTGCATCATTTGTTCCTAAGAGTTTGACTTTTGGAAAGACACTGATTTTATTCAATATCAACACATTTCCAGAAACTTGAACACATTGACTAGTTCTTTGGCTAATCAAGTTTTAGACATACACTTGCGACACATGTAAAGAAATATTCACATAATTGAATAGGATTGCACAATAAACATAGAAAAACATTGAAATCAAATAGATAGATAGTTATAGGTTTTTACAAAAATTTGTGACCAAGACACATTAGTCATATGACCTCAAAATGTATGCAACATTTCAAAAGTAAACTAGTGATGCTCATGGTAACGTGCTATCGATCTAGCTATCCTACGCAATAACCATATCCAGCATTTAGGAATGCCTATAGTGTGGCATTGCATTCGCATGGGTAACTCTTCACTCAGGAAATCCAGAATCTCGAAGGTCAACCCCTCTATGTGTTGCCGAAGCTCAAATAGAATCTCAACCATGTCTAGATCCTGAAGGACTGCTCTCCCGACAACCCTCTCTGCTGGCTCAACCACTCCATGCTCTGGTTCCTCTACTAGTTGAACTTGACCAATATCTGCATTACATTAAAACTATAGTTTAGTACTGGGAAAACATAAAAATACAAAAAACATTGTATAAACCTTAGAAAAATAAAAAACATGGTCAAAACATTCTTACCTATTTCACACCACTGAGCGCCTTCTGGTAAAGCTAATTCTGGATCTCCTAAAAAATCGACGCCTATGTATGCATACTCATCGATGGCGACAACCTGTCATTTGAACTAGGTGAAGAACACAGTAGAGAACACAATGGACGGTTGGCCTGCATGCCTAGCCATTATTTCTACCCATCTCTGCATCCTCTGATCTATAGGGTTAGATATACCCAGTGTCACATGTTGTGGTTGCATCAGTGGAATCCGCTCTAAGGAAAATGAAATGAGGATCTAACCATGACTAAAGTTTTTCTTCCTTCCTCCCTTTTCCTTGTTCAGTTGTTATTTTATGTAAGAAAGTACAGCTTCAGACCAGTTGAAGACCGTTGGCTCCATGCACTCTAGCGCATACTACATATATGATCTATTTGCTACATGTAGTGTAGTGGTGCTGGCAAGTTTTGCGATCGTGAAAAGAATGGTTCTCAAAGGAAAATCTTGAACATCACAGATGTTTATTTTCCCATCCTTGCTTGGCTCTATCTCTGGATAGCAATATTGCAAAACATAATCTCTCACAGTCTCTCCTTCGAGAGAAGACCCTGAGAGGGAAATAGGCAAGCCTCTCCTCGACAAGCCTATAAGAAAGTACACATCCTCCAATGTAATAGGAACCACTTTGTTCCTAATGTGAAATGCCTCGATAGCTGGATCCCGCTCAAACTAAGAACTCCAAGAGTTATATTTGTCGTCTCATCCTTGACAAGCGAAAGTACTTTAACAAGCCACAACCTATTAGGGCTCTTACTGTACCCGGATCTCTTAGGGAAATCATGTTTTGTTCTTAATGCTCTCTTTCTCTCCAAGTAATCATCATTCTAGTCCGATGGAATCCTGAAACATAACCATAAGACCCATTAGACTCCTTTTCATGCAAAAAATTAGGCAAATTTTGAGTACATTGCAAGAATCAAAAAATATAATTGCGCCCAACGCAGTCTTGAGCAAGGGACAATGTGTTGCATATGCACCTAGGCTTCAATTTAGGTGCTCCACAACACAGTTTTTGATGCTCAAGGGTGCATTTCCCTCTTTTGAAAAATAATTTACCCTAAGGGGCCCAAATCCCTAAAATTTGCAATGAAAGGAAATGAATTGACCACTGAAAGAAAGAGAGGGTTCATGGCACTAACCTGGATCAAACAGTGATGAAAACCGTCCACAGAATCGATCACAATCAACAATTGAAGTTCAGGGGCAAAAACAGGTTCAGAGCTCCAAAATGCAAAAGGTAACTTTCAAGTGGTAAAAATGAATAGTAAAACTCTTTTAATTAGTCATTTGATTATTTTCAAATCATATTTATTGCTATGAATATGGTTTTATTATATTTTTATCATGAAACGGGTATTTTTAATCCATTTGGTGTTGTTCTCAATAGGTTTTAAAACTGATGAGTAGATTAGTCGTGTAGATTTATTTCAAGAATGATTTTACCACAAAGCATACTTTTATCCTTACTTTTCGAGCTTTGTTAAAAATGAAAAAGGACTTGAAGCACACTTTTATCTCTTTTTCGAGCTTCGATAACAACGAAAAAGGAACCCCTGGAGTCTTCTTTCAACTCTTTTTAGACTCCGATAATGTGAAAATATTGCCGAGCACTTGTCTTTTCTAGCTCATAAAAGTAAATGAATTGATATCTACTCAATATAAGTTTAACCCTTTTCCAAACTGAGATAGATTATTTACGAAAAAGGAATGCCTTAGTCGAACATGGCTAAGAGGTTCTCTCAGATATTATTTTACACTTTTTCGGATCTGAGCGACAACTTTACGAAAAAGTACTTATGGAGTTTTCTTTCGTCCTCTTTTTCAAACTCTCTAAATATGAAAAAGGATCGGGTTGTCACTATCGTTAGGCTCGTTAAAACATAAAATAGCGACAGGCTTGTCAATCATGGCAATAATCGAGTTTCATTCATCGCTAGACTCGTTAAATTATTAAATAGCAATACATTATTCGCCCGAAGGGTTGAATTATAGATCAAGCATGTGTTATCCTCCTCAAGCTTGTTAAAAAATAAAGGGGTACTGGTCAAAAAATGACCAGGGAAAATTTGGGATAGTGAACAGAAATTTTTACGGTAGCAGGTCGCTCTTGAACATGACACTTCACTCCATCACTGTGACTTTTTGGGTTGGGTAATCTTCTTGACGGTTCATTCATACCTATGGTTAATCATACCTTCACTTTTGTTTTGGGTCAATGCTACCAAATCATCTCAATGTCGCCAATATGTTCAAGAGAAGTCATCCAGTGAATACTCATCCTTCTGCAATACTCATAAACCTTCATTCTCATGGCAGCCATCCCTGAAAATTGCTACATCAAGTCATACTTTGTCTCTGAAATCAGTAACTCTCGTTTTGCAATAAAGTAGCTTCCTGTCAACGAAAAATTACCATCCAGGAAGTCTACTTAGAAACATCATATTCCAGTACCATGAGGCTTGTTACAACATCGCCAAGTTCCTCGCTTCCAGACTTATGACCGAAATATTTTTTTTGGTGTTCGACATCAAATAATTTATTCATGCCTTACGAAATGTATTGCAATACCTTGAGGGGAATTGACATTAATGGTGGTTCTCTCCTGTTTGTTAACAACTCACATCATTAGCTGGTAATCAAACGATGTCTTACCATGTTTGACTACAAATCATATATTCGCATGGCTAGACCTGTACCCGAATGATCAAGTGAATGAGATAAGAAGACCCTAGATCTAGTTTCAGCCATCTAGGCTGCGATTTCAGGATTGTTGTACAAATCATCTATATGATGACCTCACATACATATCATCATCCAAACATGGGCCTATATTTGTAGGCATGTCTGTATTGGGCAACATTCCAATGTAGATGACTTTCTATACTATGTACATGTTATTAGATAGTTTATGTGCTGAGCATGGGAATGCCTTCCCTCATCAATTCGTGATCAAGAGGATATATCATGATGTAATGTATTGTAATATTGAAGCAAGCTGCCACTCCACTTCAGCTCCAGCCCATCACAGTTTAAACCATCTCATTCAAAAAATATTATTATTATTATCCTAACTTCATGCTTTAGGGGGAAATCTGTTATAGGTCAATTTGGTCACCATTCCCAATGACCTGGTTAAACTGGACATCATCCCTAGAACCGATGAATAGGTTCTATCATCCCCTATCATTTTAGTTGCTACATGACCTAAGACAAAGAACAAGAACAAATCATCCATAACTTCCATTACAAGGTTTCCAAGTTTTGAAGTACATGTTATATCACCTATGAGCTCACCAACGCAGTCTCTCAAGGGGCTAACTGCTTTGCATATGCAAGCACCTCCATTCAATGGTGCTCTACAAAGCACTTCCCAACACTTAAGGGGGTGTTGGTCAATTGGGAGCGAAGTTCTCATTGTTCCGGAATCTCCACATGGACAATGCCTTCTAGAAGAGTGCATATGTGTCAAACTTCGAATCCATGTGTCCATTCAACACCTTTGAACTGGGAAACATGTCTTGCATATTATTAGAAATTCATTGATTGTGAAACTATCTTCAGCTTATCTATAAATTGAGCACAGATCCTAGTGCTTAAGAAGAAAGAAATTTAGTAGAGAAATGATGTTGGAATCTCAATTGAGGGTTTAATTTTAGTGATATGTTGCTAGAGAGATGTTCATTGCGATGAGGCTGGGATGATGTTGGATATGGTGACATCAAATCAATCGATGGTTGTAACCTCCCCTCCTATCCATTAATAAATATTGTTGCTTACTTTCCCACATATGTATCTGTATAAGCTTCTGTCTTTCATATTATGAATTCTTATATGATGTATATGTTTCATGTTTCATTGATTTAACTGAATAACTTGAATAGCCATCTGTATATCGCAATATCTTTTCTGTTTAGTGTTCATTCTTACAGGAAATATTTTGGCGATCTAGCTTGGATTTGAAGCTACAATAAGAGCGACAAAAGGAGAATAGGAAGTGCTTGGACTCCAAGTAAGTTTCTTAATCTATTCTGTGTGTCTATTTATTGTTAGGAAAAGTATCTGCAAATTCTTTAACCTGTTGTTCTAAATGCATTACACCTCATTTAGGGAAGAATGTTTTATCTGTAATTCATAATTCCACATAACATCTACCATCGCCTCTAGTGTGTTTCTCTCTAGGCTGCAACCTATGTCCCTTTTCAACTGCATTGAACCCCTTGTAAGGAACCATATTTTCTTTCTCTCCTACATCTTTAAGTATTCCCCGCGTCGGTGCCCATTTCCCTTCAAGTCATGCTTAGGCTCATCTTTGCGCTTTGACTACTCATAACAATGCTTCAATTTCTGGATGGCCTCTTCCAACGATATAGGCTCATCGAACTCAATCTAGTCTCTATATGCTGCTGGAAATTGACTGATGAATATGTGAATCTTAGCCTTCTCATCCCTGAGATAAGGCACATACCTCAAAAACTCCAAGAATCTACTAGTATACTCTTCATCCATCATGGAACCCATTTTCAACTCATAAAAATCCTTAGCTGTATCATCATATTACCTCCTCAATAAGTACTTATTCTTGAAGAGTCTCTCGAAATCATCCAAAATCAAATCTTCACATCCTCCCACCAGATATCTTCTTTACCTTTAAGACTAAAGGTGGCTATCTTATCTTTCATGTTCTATGAATAGCTATGAAATTGAAATAATTTATTCATCCCAAGAAACCATGCCTCTGCATCTTATGACTTCTTCATCTCTCCATAAAATGTAGGAGGCTTCACTTTCTTGAACTCCTTAAGAAAATTCTTCCTCTTCCTATAAGGATGATGAAGTTGATGATTGTGATGAAGTATCCTAGATGCGGAACTAGAATGATGCCCATACATGCCAATCCTCCTATTAGGTGTTTCCAGTGATTTTCCACCTCTAATTATCTCCCCTCTATCCCATCTGTATTTGGACCGAGATATGCTACCATAGGATCCATTAGTTTTCTCTTCCTGCTCTTGACTAATCCTTATTTGTCCCTATTTCTGCAACTCTGACAAGCTCTGAAGAATCATTTCATTAACCTCTACCTTCTCTTGACCCCTTGAAAGTATTTCTTGAGCCTCAACCAATTTATCACTGTCTACTTTGAAACTTTTGATCTCTACCCTCAAACTCCTTAATGTATCTGCTATACCAGGAGAATACTCTTCTCCTTGTTTCCCAACTAATATGTAGGGAGAGTCATAGGATTTGTAGTTTTCCATATTTCTAGACATCTTTGAATCTCTTCTTCCTGCAAGTGTATCATGTCATATAAACTAATTAGATACCAAAATAAAATCCATACCTTATTGATGTTTAGGGGAGGCTTATCTCATATGCAAGATCAATCCACATTAGCATGTACATGTATAATCATAAGCATATCCATATAATAACATAACAATATACACCAGCATGCATGACCATACCAATTGTATACCGTGATCCCATGCATGACAACCATAACCTTGACACATCAGACTTTACCCAAATAGAGCGCAACCCGCTCTGATACCACCCTATAACGCTTCCTCCCACATTTACCCATTTTCATCTGTTTAAATGGGGTAAACATGAGCTGAGAGCCACTATGATGAGACTCAACCACCTATATAACCTTAAAGAAATGGATTCGACAACTTAAGACCTTACTAACTTCCCTTGGGTGCTACAAGACCTCCAGGAGAAACCCAACCCCTCCAGGTGTCCAACCCTTGAGATAACTCTCTTTTTCACTAAATTAGAGCCTCAGTCACTCCCTTGCCAAGGAATGCAAGCGACTATATACCTCCAGGCTCTCCCATAGGCCTACTTACCAGCAATTGTGGAATTTTCCAGTTAGTTCTATGACAGTGAATCGGAATTCTGAACCACTTTTTCAAGTCTATGACTCAAGCCTCTACCCATAACTTAGTGAAACTTCAAAAAATTATGAATGAAATAGAAACAAGGCTTATAAACCAAAACTTGAACCAATAATTGACTTGACCTCTCCCAACTTGTACTGACATTCCGTCAAACACTTGGTAAGCACGCAACTTACAAGTCATGAATGCATATCTAAACATAAAGACTTGGAAACTTATATGAGAATTAACAAGAAGGAACAATTCCTTCTCACAATAGCTATCATAAAACAATTAGGTCTTGAATTCATTATTCATTCAGTTACAAGTAAAAACATGAAGAGAGGCATGAGTAAGATATGCCATATAACCATGTTTATTACCAACATATAACCAGATAAATAACAATGACAGAACAACCATTAAATCCACATAATAGCAAGTATGTTTACCCATCAAAAGAAAGAGATACTTAGCTCTTATTAAACATAGGAAAAATCCAACCAAATTCGGCACTTCCATATACCATCCGATAATAAATTGGGTTGAATCAAATATTTATTTCATCCAATCACCCTCATGCCATATTCCAAGCATGAATGTTGGATCTTATGGGATAAACCAATCCATAAAAAAGCAAGGAAATCCATAGGTTAAACCACTTCTACCCTCACCATATCATGATCTCACCTAAAATGGTGCCAAGATCACAAAACCAAACCGAGCTTGGATGCCTCGGAATTCCTTCACCATCCCTTGAGGAATTTTCCTATCTCTACCAACCCGTTGAGGGATAATCAGAGAAAACCATCTCCACCCCCAACCCTTGGAATTTTCCTGAAACCACCTCACCTGGATAAAAAATATTTTGGGAATCCAAAGCTCAAACTGATAAATAATCCCATCACATCATGGTCATCCAGAAATGGAAAGGCAAGGTTAAAATCCGCTGTCGAAACTCGACAAAATCCATGCCATTGAAAAAAAAAAGAACCAAATACCAACATGCACATACCATGAATGTCAAAACCATATAAGAAATCATACATGCAACTTGTTACCTGTAATTATTCCTGCTAAAGATGCTTGATCCAACTTTTCCTTGCTTGATCCTTTATTTCCTTGTCCTTCCTTTTCTTTTTTTCTTTCCTTATCCTCTTGGCGCTCTTCTACTCTCTAAAAGCCAACTCCAAAACTAAACTGGCAAAAAGCTACCAACTAATGCTTTGAGGTATTTTTATTAATTAGGCCTCTATTTTCTTCATTTTCCATTATTTTTCATCATTTTCCTCCTCACATGCAACTTCTGACCTTTTGCCTTCCTTTTCTCCTAATTTCCTTTATTTTCATAAAATAAATGCCAAAATACTTTTTTTTCCTTTTCAAACGCTTTGTAATTTCCTTTTCCAATTTCCCCTTAGCCATAAACACGACAAGTGATGCCCCCTAATATATTTTTCCCAACATTCAACTTGGAATAAGTGTCCCTTGACCGTGGTCTTATTTTTCCTTTATTAACTTTTATTACATGAACTTTTAACCCATGACTATTACACCTTTTTATAACATTAGGGACACTTCCTCTAGCAGAAGAATAACAACTTCTTACCAGATTTGGAATTGTTCCATGTTGAGACCTCAATGGTATCCATATTCAAATCATTAGGGAGCACTTCCTCTACTAGAAGCCTTTAGCTTATTTCCATATTTGGAACTGTTACAAGAACTACGCTAAGTGTTCTAGTGTTGTGGTCATCCTTAAACCACCGCTTGTTGAGATCTAGAGTTCTCCCACCTTATACCTTCATTTTAGAGATCACATTCAACCACTAGGTGCCACTTTTGTATTACAACTCTCTTATTGTACTCATATATACCCCCATCGGATTAAGGGTGAATGTTGGACACCTAATCTGCTAAGGGTTATGGTGTGTAATTTGAACAATTATTTGAGTCCAAGAGACCACTTGGTATATGAAAACCAAGGGTCACACACATTGTATAAATGTATATCATTGTGAATAGTAAATGCATTCAATGTTTTATCTTATCTCTTGTATATCATTTGTGTTATTTAACAAACTTCATGTAAGTTAACTTAGAAACAGGAAATAATATATCACCAAAGTCAATTCCCTCCTCCTGAGAATAACCTTTTGCTACTAATCGAGCTATGTATTTTCCAGAATTATTTCTGCATTCAGCTTCTTTTTAAGCACCCATTTGTTTCCAATGAGATTTATTCTAGTTGGAAACTCTAGAAGATGCCAAGGTTCATTTTTATCCAAGGATGTCATTATTTAACCATCACCTTTTTGTAGATTTTTCCTTCCTTTGAATCCACTGCCTCCCTAACATTTTGAGAATCATAATCGATAACAAACAAAGAAAAGTTGAATGTAAATAAAATGGAATATACCTTTTTATTTTATTATTTCTTGAATTGATCTCCTCAGTACAAAAGTATATGGTTCTTCTTATTATGATTCATGTTCTTCTATAGAGTTCGATTCACCATCCTTCAATTAAACTCTATCTTCTCTAGTTCTTCTTCCCTTTGTAGGACTTCCTATTAGACAACATCTTTTATTTCTCTAAATACCACATCTCCACTATACACAATCTTCTTAGTTTCTAGGTTCCAAAGCATATAAGCTTTTAGACCATATTTATATCTAATAAAGATACACATTTCAATTTTATTATCTAGCTTAGTCCCATTCTCCTTTGGAATGTGTACATAACCATCATAGCCAAATACCCTAAGATGTTTAAGAGAAGGTTTCCTACCTAGCCATACCTCATGTGTAGTCTTCTCATCCAATGCTAATGAGGGTGATTTGTTTACCAGATAACATGCAGTGTCTACTACCTTTACCCAACATTCTTGTCTTAACCTGACACCACTAAGCATTCTCCTTGTTTTATCCATCAACATCCTATTCATCCTTTTTGCAACTCCATTTTGTTGAGATGTGTATGGTGTATTCTTCTGCCTTGCTATACTTTTTTTCTTATAATTCTTCAAATTCATTCCCACATAATTCTCCACCATTATCTATTCTCAACGCCTTATTTTTCTTATATGTTTGATTTTGTCAAATACTTCAAATTTACTCCCGAGGAAATATATCAATTTATTCCTTGAGAAGTCATTTATAAATGCGGCATAATACACATATTTTACTAGTTATGGAACTAACATAGATCCAACCACATCACTGTGCACCAACTATAATATTCCCTCGACCTCATAGCACCAAATGAGATTCTTACCCAAATCTCCTTATACAAAGAATGTTCACGGAAATAAAAATCTAGAGAGCCATTATACATGCCTTCTACCATGCCATCACCATGTAGTACTTGAAGGCCCTTATCTCCAATATGTCCCAGCCTTTAATGCCACAACATAGTCTTTTCTCCAGATGTTGTAGGAGTTTTACCTTCTTCTGCTTCACTCTAAAATAAAATGGAAATTTTGATCCCATCACTTACAACGCTTCCCAATAGATTATATATACTTTCAATATAAACTCCCCTAAGCAATATCATTGCTCCTTGAACCATCATGTAGCTATCTTTTTCAAACACTTATTTTTCATTTGCATCACTCATATTGCTTACAAATTCAAGTTTTTGTCCAATCTTAGGATGTACAAAACACTAGAGAGTGTTCTAATCCTTCCACCCATGAGCTTCAACTTGAATTTTCCTCATCCTATGATTATGGCTATCAAGTAATATTCTAGGAAAACATCAACACCATCATGTCTTTCTTACTTGCAGAACCACTCCTTATGAGGATTCATATGAAAAAATGCACTTGAGTTGATCAAACATGCCTCATAATCTACATATATACTTGAATAATACAAGCACACATCCTCTCCTTCATCCGAGGAAGTTTTGTCTTCTACAAAAGGAATATCTTTAGATTCCTTCCATTTCTCAGTAATTTTAGATCTATAATATCTCTTGTGATATCATTATTTTCCACATCTCCTACATACCTTAGCAAATATTTCTCAAGATTTAGATCTCCCACTAAATGACTTATTTATATTTATATTATTGGAGTGTCGTATTATAGATAAGGCACCTATGTTCTAACTTTCCATGTTTTTTCATCTCATCTCATCCAATAACAAGAATGAGACCATTTCATCAAAACTTAAAGTAGTTTCATTACTACCTATGGCAATAACTAAACGATATCATGATTCTAGTAAAGAACACAAAAAACTAATATAATTATCTTCATATGAAATATTAATATAAATAGAAATCGTTGACTTACCATATTATTGAAGGAATGCAAATGCTCTGCCACTTCATCATCAAGTTATATAACTCTTTTTGACAAGAACAATTAGTTCACCGGGAACTTAACTAACACACATCCCCTAACTTGTTCCATAAAGCCTTTACTGTAACTTCTCCTAAAACATTCAATAATACTAAATCTAAGAGACACAATCGTATCGTTCCATTTTCCTTTTGATCCAACTTGGTCCAATATTTTATTGACATCCTCATTGGTGCATAACATAGATCCATAGTGATCCATTTTTTCTTTATTCACCAACAAATTTTCCATTTTGAGCTTCCAAATTTGAAAACTCTACTCATTGAATTTATTGATCTTTATATTTGAATTTATTTCCATTTCCTTTCACCATAAGAACTGCTTCAATAGATCTTCCATTGTAACAATGTCTACCACAGTCCTGAGCCAAACCCCTTAGTGACAATGACATCTCCTTGAAGCCAAAACTGCTCTAATATCAAATGTAGGTTTTAACCCTGTATAATTAATTATTGCAAATATATTCTGAATAAAACAGAAAATATGTAATGAGAAACACACATATTAACCTAAATATTTTATCTTGAAAATCAAAACAAGGGCAACCATATATATATATATATATATATATATATATATATATATATATATATATATATATATATATATATATACCACCAATCCACTTACAATGGATTATAATACATTAGTAGTTCACTTCTAACCCCCTTATGAACCCCTGAGAAAGGGGGGCTTTGTCCCCCCTTTGAGCCCCCCGTTGTGCTTTGGGAAATGTATAACACGAGGGATAATCATGCAAAGAATATAACACATACCCAACAATTGAAAATTGAGGTATTTCATTATCCAAGAAATTTGATCACATTGAAGGTAAGCTCAATACTCTAATCAACCAAAAGTTCTAATAGATAGAGACTTCAGTGGTAGATAAAAGAAACCCTAGGGAATTTTAACTTTTGATGATGCTAGTAAAAGGAACCTAGAGTTTTGTGGGGCTACTGGTGTTTTGTCATTATCGGGTTTTTAAATAGTAGAAAAAATTACACTTTAATAAATGTGATTTCTTTCAATGTTTATAAATCCAAAATTAAAATGAATTTGTATTCAATTTTAAATTAATATAAAGTTTATTTTTTTAATGAAATCTAACCATGATGATGATGATGATCTACATCCACTAAGATCAAAAATAATATAACACACCTTAAAAAGATAAGATATTAGCCTTGGGGGTAAGCTTAATTGATTGAGTCCCTATCGTTAAAGCACATTTACTATTGAGAGGTCACAGGTTCAATTCTCTCGATACCCTTAGGGTCAGGCTCTGTGGTTGAGCGAACAGGAAGTGATGCCTTTAGGTGGATCTGCCTGGTATAAATATTTTGTGGACGTGATGGTTACTGATCTATGGGGTCCATGAACCGCATAGAGAGAAAAAAAAAAGGAAGTGAAAGAAAAAAGAATAAGAATAAGAATAAAGAAAATAACTTAGAATTCTTTAAAAGTTTATTTTTATACTTAAACAATATTAAAAAAGTGTTCCCAAATCACTATAATTTTGTTAAGATATAACTATATTATTATAATTATAATGTGATTACTCATACTAATTATATTATTAATAGTATAAAATTATCTTTCATCCCATATTTAATCATATAAATATATCATTCAAGTGTAATATGCAACTTTGTTGCTTAGTACTTGCCTCTTATGCAAAAAATAGAAAACCCTTATGGGGTGAATGTGATCATATAAGTTAGTTGCGTAATTTAAGCACCCCAACCTTGATGGAGGGAAATCAAATTGCTAATAATTTATTGGTACATGATAATATAGTTTTATGAAAGGATTGGCAACAATTAAATAATTAAACAATAAAAAAATTATTATGATTAATAAAATGGATTAATAGAAAAAGGTGAAAAATACATTGTTATTAGAAAAAACATTCTTATTAGAAATAATACAACAATTAAAAAACAAACAAAGAATGATTATAGATTAATAAACATTTATTGTTAAAATAAAGTAGGATAACTAATAGAAAGAAAATAATAATTATGGAAAAATCCATATATTTGAAGTTTTTTTGGATAATTAATTTATGAGGACATTTCACCATATTATATATATATAATAATAAAGTTCAATTTAAAATTTTGATTTTAAATCACATAAAATTAATTATCCACCAATCAAAAATTAGAAATTCAAATTTTAAAAATTCAAACAATTATTTTCAATTTCTAAAAACATTAGTTTAATATTTAATTTTACCAAAATTTTAATAAACTTTCAAAATAGTCTTTAAAAATTTATAAATTAATTGAAAATCAAAACATTTTGACCCAAACTAATTACATTTATATGATAGGGATAATTTATATTTATATTTCATTTATTAAATACTAATATAGGATTTATCTGATAGCTGATGATGATGGTGGTGGTGGTGGTTAACGTCCACTGAGACCAATCTTTGGTCTATCGGACCTAAAGAAAAGAGTTATTTAATTTGATTTAAGATTTTATTCCTATGCTCAAAAAGCTTGGAGAGAAGCCTCCCGAGCTCACTATAATTTTGACATCTTAAAAGGCTAGGAAGGTTAGTATTGCAACAAAAATTATGAAATTGAGCTCTAATGTGGTTGTACGCGGGGCACTCTAAGAGGAAGTGATTTTAATCCTCGATGTTCATATTCTCACAGAGATGGTAGATCCTTTCCATCCATGGTGTTTTAGGAACTGTCCAGCAACCTATTTCACTATGGAGCTCATGAGAGTTCGTTCTAATCTTGGCTATATTAATTTTTTTCTTTGAGCTAGTTAAAACAGAGAGATACTTTGATCTTCTAAGGTGGGGTTGATGACCTCCTTATAATACCTTAATTTTCTTTTAGTTGCTAGATATTTCTCGCACCACATTTTTTCTTTGAACTTAGAAGTAACAATTTTTTTAATGTTATTGATGTTTTGCAATGCAACATTCTCGTCGATCTCCAAATGGTTTAACCAGGCCTTGGTGTCTTTATACCAACCTCGTTTAAGCCTTAGGTGGTTTTGGCTAGAATTTAAAGCTAGCTTAGGAAGTCTATGGTCTCTTATGATATTGAGCTTGAGCTTGTGCTTGTACAACAAAAGCCTAGTTATAGCTAGGCTCTTGATAGGGGAAAGACCCACTTCTATAAAGAGAATAGGATAAGGTGTATTGCTTTTAATTTTAATTTTAATTTTTAATTTTAAAATTATATGTTATAAAATGCTATAAAATTATGCTAAGAAGATTTTCTCAATTTTCAAATAGGTTAAAATACAAGTTAATATAAATTTTTACAAGTTTTATAATTTATTTTTTATAAATAAATTAAAAATATATATATTAATTTTTTTTATATTATTTTTTAATTATTAAAAATAATAATATTTATTATAATTTAATGGTTAATTAATAATAAAATAATTATTATTTATAAAGGTAGTATATTTATTTTTAAAATGGCGTACTGTTTTCAATGCTATTATTTTGATCTTATCACTGAAAATCCTCCTTTTAAAAATATATATATCAATTTTATTTATATTATTTTTTAATTACAAGCTATTATTTTGATCTTATCACTAAAAATTCTCTTTTGAAAAATATATATTAATTTTATTTATATTATTTTTTAATTATTAAAAATAATAATATTTATTATAATTTAATTGTGAAATAATAATAAAATAATTATTAATAATTATTATTTATAAAGGTAATATATTTATTTTTAAAATAGCGTAATGTTTTCAATGCTATTCTTTTGATCTTATCACTAAGAATCCTCCTTTTCTTATCTTTGAAATGGAGGTTATGGCAACCCTCATTCCAAAATGTAGGCTCATAAATGTATAGCATTAAATCAACCTGATAGGAATGGCTAACTATTATATTTTAATGTTGTTAAATGTCAATGTTTTGTAACCTTTAGCCCATTTAAATTATGATATACATAAATGAGGATAGACTTGATTGACCTTATAAACTAAGACTAGTAAATAAGGAGGCCCATTAAGACGGGCCCTCAGACCCTCTTATGTGGGGTCAATTTTAGTCGGTGGAGAATTTGTTCAAATATTGGAGTATTAATTTAATATTTTTGATAATTATGGATCGAGTTATTTTCAGTGAGAGATTTTTTTGAAGTTTTTTTGGTAGATTTTTTTGGTCTAATTTCTCTAAAATCTAGTAAATTTTTTTTGAAATCACAAATTTGATATGTAACTTTACACAATCGAAGTACCCCAAAGGTTTTTCATGGTGTTGAATCCAAATATACAGTCAAACAAGCAGTTTAAATAACACAAATCAAGACCTCAAATTTTTCCGCCGGATTCCAACATCGGAAAGTCCAAAAAGTAGCACTAAAGACAACTCCATTATGGATAGTGTAAGGATGAGATAGTGTCATGTTAATATATATTATTATATTTATTTATTATTTTATTATTTTTGGTAATTTAGAGGAATTAGAAACTAGGTACGACTTGTCCACCTCTACGTAGAGGGAGTCATAACTTGAGGATTGAACCTTGGATTTCTTGATTTTCATGATTTCACATCACTTCGATCACCGATTGAGCTACCCCTTAAGACATGTTAACATATATTATTTATATTTATATAATAATCAAATTAAATTAAATACTCTAAATTAATTAAAAAATATATTTTATATCTTTGATGGGGGTGGTAGATGGTTGATTGGAAGCCTATGACATGGGATTTAATGTGCACACCATGCGTCATCAATGAACTCAAAACATGTTGGGAATGCTTTGTTTGGCGCTTCATGAGAGAATGTTCTAGAGAATGTCTTGAGTATAACGAGTTTTGTCTTGGTCGTAGAGCTCATTAGCATGTGTTGGGCGATGAGGGATATGATTACAGGGGGAGAAGTCTATTTAGGTGCGAAGGGAGGCCTACCAATCAAGTCATTCCCCACTCTTGGCCTGACGACGATTAATGTGTGTTATGTGTGGGGAAAGTTTGTTGCAGTGTCAGCTATGTTAGTGACTAAGAGCACCATATGGGACCCCAAGATATGTTGTGTTGCTACGATTGGGGATAATTTCAAGCCGATGTGGTGTGTGGTGGCTCACAAAGTTGGGTTCATCCTCTGCCTGTGTCTCGAGACATCACCCCTCTCTTTCGAGCAAGTAACTTCGTTTGGTCTACCAATTGTTGGTTTCAGTAATTGGTATGATTTGTCTAGGTTTATCCCTCCTGTAGGTTTTGTTGTGGTGTGGTGTTCTCTACAACCTATGGCAAGTGCCCTGGAGTGTTAGGTTGGAAACTTGAGGGGAGTTTGTCCTGAGGGCTATGTTCATTGGTCGCACAAATCCCTTGGTTACACTAGTCCCAATCACTTGTTTCTTTGTTTTTGTATTTTGGTCTTTGTTTTTTAGAGTTCTTTGAGGGGAATGTGGGGAGCATTGGGATCAGGCCAGGGTGGCCAATTGGAAAGTTAAAAACCCCAAAGTGGTGTGAGATTTGTCCTGTGGTGGTTTCTCGTCCACGGAGGGGCGATCTGGCAAAGGTTTGGTAGTAGGCCGGATACTTATCCTTGTGGTTGCAGTTGGAAACAATCCACAAGGATGGAGAGCTTGTAGGCGTGTGGGAGAGTGGTGGTTTTGTTGTTGGTGGATTGAACCTACAACGCGGGGTTGGAAGTTAGTCGTTTCTGCACCTTTGAGTGGTAGACTTTGTGGGGCTAGGGAACATATTGACAATGTGTCTTTTGAGTGGGGCATTGGCGTGTCAACAACTGGGGGCTTTTGGGCTTGGGGGCAGTTCTCATGTCCAGGCAACTGAGAAAATGGACAATATATGTGGTGTGGGTTACACAAAGTTTCAATCGGGCGGCCCATGCTTTGTCAGCGAGGTCAGGCTTGGAGAGGGGCGGGTCCCTATGGATAGGGGGTGGTGTATCATGTGGACCAATATGAAAAAGGGGAGGAGTTGGAACAACAAAACACCATTTCCCCTAGGCGTGTAGACCTACCTCTGCCTTTCAACTCACTTGAAGCTCAAATTTATCAGGTGACAGTAGCAGTAGAAAAATAGGCCATAGATCGTCACGATGACCGCAACGAGATCATTGGTTTTATGAATGATCTCCAACATAACCAGTGTCATATGCTAGATCAGTTAGTCTCCCTTCATAGAGGTCAAAAGTGGCTCCAGTAGCGGTTGGACAACTTTGAAGGGAGAATGGAACACATGGAGGCACATTTTCATGAAGTGTTTTTCCAACCTAGGGGTGATGGCCCTGATGACCCGACTCTAGGTAATATGGGTGCACGATGTGTTTTGATTCTGGGATAATTTTGGTCCACTTGGGAAATCAGTGTGTGGTCCTCTAGTTTTCTTTTATTAATGTTTGTGTATTTTTGTCTTTACCAATTGGCCAACAAATCCAGTAGGAGTGAGGTCATTGGTGGTTTGAAGATATGCTTATCACAATGTAAATTTTCCTTGAATTAATATAAATTGTTGACGCACCACACACACACACATATATATATGTATATGTATATTTCAATATTAATCTTAAAATCTTTATCATACTTTTTAACATATCAAAGGTAGTCATACCCACAATTATATATATATATATATATATATATATATATATATATATATATATATCCAGAGGAATCGACAACTGGGTTAGTTTGGTTTTTGTGTGACACGGTGTCGATTATGGCTGCTAGCACTATATCGATGGGGGCCTATAACCTATTCTCCTCTCCATAGACCAGGTTGCGAGGAGGAATTAAATCTTGAATCTCTTAGTTTACATGATTTCACTTCACTTTGATTACTTTTTTTTTATATATTCTATTTAAAAAATCTATGTGAATATATTTCTATATTATTTTTATAAAAAAAATCACCATGAAATATATATTTATATATCATATACATATATGTGGGGTTAAGAGCACGTGTTTCCTCCTAAGAGGTCAAATGTTCAAAACCAGAGGGTTAGAGTATGAAATCGTTGTGCGGATGTGGGTCTCTTGTCACACAAACAAGGGGGCTTCATACACCAATTTGGTGTCTGGCTTGGCTATGAACTTAAATTGGATAATATATATATACAACCAGAAAAAACCAACAATATTATATTAAAATATAACTAACTATTTACATAGTCTAAAATTTAATATGCCCAAAAAACTCTTGTTGTTTGGATGCCTTCTATGGAAAAATAAAATTATGACATGGGACAATTTACGTAAAAGGGGCTTCCAGTGCCTTGAGAGGAGTCCATTATATCACTGTACATGTGAATGTATCATGCATCTTTTTATTGATTGCAGTGTGGCTAAGAACATTTGAGAAAATGTTTTACATAGATTAGGGATTAATATAGATCAGAACTACACTTCCATGTAGTTATGTTTCAAATTATGGATGGATGGTCCCAAAGAAAACATGTATGTCCCCTTCTATATTTGCTAGGGAATTTGGAAGGGTGGAGACACCCAGATTTTTCAGAACAAACCTTTCCAAAAGGAGATTGTGGCTACACACATTTGTGCATATTATATAGAATACAAGATAGTGTCATTGCCAAAGAATCGAAGGGTAATTGCACATAAGAATCTATCCTCCATCTTTCCATTTGACCATTTTGATGGGCCCACCCATAATGCTTCCCGTGGATGCAGAGTGATGATCAACATGGACACAAATACCTCTTGGAAATTTTCATGGAATGTCGGGAGCGGTACTAATAGTAGGGCAGAGGTCATTGCACTCTGGGGTTCCCTATATTGTGCTAGGCGGCTGAAACTAAATGAGATCCATATATTTGGTGATTCTCAAGTTACGATAAACTAGATAAACAAGCATACATCATTTTCCCCTCCCCTTCTGGAACATTGGAGACAAAGGATTCATAAAATCAAAGGCTTATTTCATTCAGTCTCTTTCTCCCATGTTCCTAGAGAGCTCAACGAAGAGGCAGATGCTTTGTCCAAGTATGGCTTGAATATGGACCCTAGAATCATCAGATTTCAATATTTGCATTCAGGGAAGACCGTGGAAACAAGCTATTTTCCAATTGGGTGAATGATGATGCATTCATGGATGCAACAAGGGATCTCTTCATGAGCCTCCTACACCCACATCTTTGGCGTTGTTGGAATGTTCTTCGATGGTGGTATGTTGGTTCCATTGTTCATCTGCCTTGCTATGATGGACTTCTCGACAATGAATGCTCTGTTTTTCAAAATTTTCATGATTAGTAACCTATTATTGATGTGATATATAAAATAATTTTTCTATCTGATGTTTTTGTTTTTTGAAACATATATATGACCCATGGAAAATTATAAACACTACCCATGTAAAATTTGATATATATTTTATATAATAATAAAAACAAATATTTTAATGTTAACCTTCACTACTTCTCCATACCCTACTAAAAATATATAACTCAGCAATTGCACCAAAAGGCGCAAAGGAACGCCGGGCTTGCCATGGATTTGTGCATGGGAATCGAACCGGGAATGCGGGATTTGCAGGACCAAGGGAGGGGACTGAGTAATAGTGTCGACCATAATGTTTATTGTGCTGCTCCTTTCTATTCTGCATCTTTGGGCGTGAAGCCCGAAAATCTATATGAGCTTCCCATGGATGCGATTCATCTGCTTCGACAAAATCTTGCAGCTAATGATAACAATCCATGCTTAGGGTATTCGTGCCTGCCTTGGCATCAGGTTGTTAATCATCCTGCTGCTCTCGTGCTCTGCGACCCAGTCTGGCAGCGGCACTTACTGATGGAGCAGCGCCGCGAGTTCGAATCACCGCCAGACTCTGCCAAACAGCAGATTAAAGGAGAAATGCCTGTTGAATTGTCAACCTTTGAAGAGCGCCAAGCCGCCCTGGTCGCTGAGGTTCTTGGCAGAGGAATGTCTTGCAATCGTAATGAAATTGTTGAAGAGCAGGAGCAAGCGCCGGTGCATGCGCTACCTCCTCCTGAAGACGGTCGTGAATTCTTGTCAGCTGTTGGGAACTGGTTAAACATTCAAAGTGGGAACCGTTAGCATCGGGGCCCGTACCGCAAACCCGCCACGCCCCTGGAGCCTCGAGCAACAAGTAAAGATGTCACAGGAGAACAAAGCAAGCGAATCCAAAATAGCCATACATGTCAAGATTTCACCGGCTGGATCCATGCGCCATGCAAAAGTGTTCCTCATTGGCTGGGGTGAACATTTGCTCACCCCAAGCCCGCAATGGAGAACGCTCCGGCGTAAATATAGCTAACTAATAAAATATTTTAATATCAACCCTGCTAAAAAATATATAAAAAGTTCAACTTGATATATCATAGAAGATATCAAATGATAACACAAATTTGATAGCCTTAGACCACTATGTGGCACAGTAGCCTGATTTATCGAGGGGAACACTGGAATGATTTGTGGAGAGTATGTCGTTATCGATTCCCGCGTGAGTGACGACAAAGAGAACCTAACTGGCCTTTCCTTTACAGAAAGATTAAATTAAAAGATTCACCAACTTGTAAATAATAAAGCCCCCCTGCATTTTATTTTAGGCTGACCCACGCCCACTCACATGAACCCCAAGGGTCGAAATCCGTGATCCACCAAGTGGATAAGCACACGTAGCGTTGCAAGCAAACAAAAGAAGCGTCAAAGTTGGAATAATGACGCCTCATCATGTGACGGGAAAAGTGGATTCCATTACATGTCAGCCACTGATTCGAAAGCTAATGTTTTCCCACGTGAACACGTCACCTTATCTCCAATGACGAGGCACCGATAAAACAATGAAGGTCGCAATCAACGAGATGTTTACCATTGGGTGTCGCAGGCGGAATCTGAAATTAAATGAGCTGTCAATTAGGCACTGGTAACCCTAACCGTAGGTGATTGATTCCTATAAAGGGGCTGAACGGAGAGATTTCTAGGGATCACAGTCTCTGAATAAGTGTACCTCTTTGGCAGAGAAAAGCAGAAGCGAGCGATATCTATCATTTTGATTCCATTATAGCCGATTTGGGTATCATAAATTCTGAAAAACAGTCTGTGGAAGCAAGTAACTTCAATGGGGTTGTTGGATAAGCTGTGGGACGATACTCTGGCCGGCCCTCGCCCTGAGAGTGGCCTCGGTAAACTAAGGAAGACTGGTACTACTTACTCTGGCATGGCAAACACCTTCATTCCAGGTTAGTTGTTCTGTATGAATTTTTGATGATATTTGTGTTTGGGTTGCAATTTTATATCTTGACTGCTTGTGTGAATTTACAACTTTGAAGTGAAGTTTAGGGTAGCATAGACTCATGTTAAAGTACCCAGATTGACTACCGTACCAGGTACATAGATCCATATATTTAACCTACAAAAGTTTATGTGTTAGGCCTGGAGAGTACTTGGCTTTTCTCAATGGAATAGGGTTGTAACAAAATACAATAACTGGGTTGAAAGTGGTTAGGAGAATCGTTTGTTTTCTCATTTGCCCGGGAACGGTTTGTTTTCCCATGGGAAGGGAGTTGTTTACGGACTCAATAGCTCGGATCTCAATAGAGCAGTTTTTTTTTCCAATTTTTTTTCAATAAACCAAGTAATTGGAGTGTTTGAATTGCATTTTTTATGGTGGAAATGGATTCAGCACCATCAAAAACCTTTTGGGCATCCAAAATATTGAATTTTAACTACTATAATCAAAATTTTCAGAAATCTTTACAGCATGGGAAAGTGGCAGGAGAACCATATTTTTTTATTGGTTTTAATAGCTAAAATGGTTAGGAGAACAATTTGTTATCCCATTTGCTAGGTGAAGTGTGAGGGAGAACATTGTGTTTTCTTATTTGCTCCGGCAACAGATTGTTGTCCCATTTGATCAGGCGAAGTGGTTAGGAGAATAGTGCATTTCCCCTTTGCTGGGTATCAGTTTGTTTTTCCATTTGCTCTGGTAAAGCTTCAATAGAGAGTTTGTTTTTCTATTGACTTTGAACCTGTTTTTCTATTTACTTTGGTTCAATTTCAAGGATATGTTTGGTATTTTGTGGTAATCTTAATTTTAGTAGCTGAAGTGGTGTTAGGAGAACAATTTGTTTTTCCATAGGGTTTAATTTCAGGGATGTGTTTGGCACTTCTTGGCCATCCTTCCGAGAGGAGCTACATTACTAAGAATAAGATGTCTCATCATAAGTTATTGAATCCTTACTAAATCATCATAAATTATTGGTATATCAAAATTATAAAAAAGATTCATTCCAACCTAAGAGATCTGGATTCTTTCAATGCAATTATATTTATTTCATCGAGTAGAATTATGTTTCATGGAGATTTGAAGTACTAATGTTCAGTAATCAACCGTTTGCAGAGACCGAAGAGGGTTTAACCTGGTTGAGGGAACGCCGAGCTAGTGCAGAGTACCAGCAATCGAATGACGAGGCGAGACAAGTAACGCAGAGCATCCCCATTATGAAGCCTCCGCATTATCTACGTTCACTCTCTCTGGATAGTCCCTCTTCCCCAACAGGCTCAAGCCCTCCAATATCACCATCTTCTGGTGAGTAGCCTTGAATCTTGCTCTGTTTTCTATGGGTTTCTGCACTGTCATCAATGGATTTCTTCCTCCTGTTTGCCATTAAAATAATCAATCAGAGAACACTACATTTATGTTTGTTGGATTTGGAATATTTGTGTTACAGTGACACCACGAGAACGGGAGAATCCATGGCGAAGTAATAAGTACGATAATAATGTTCCCAGAAGCCCAACTGTTTACGACTGGTAAGTCTTTGATTCAGTCAGAGATCTTATATGAAGTTCTGTTATAAATTATATATGTTTTTGTGCTACAAGGATAGAAGGTTAATACTGTAGCGATGATTGATATTCCCAATTATAAAATTGCAGGGTCGTCATTGGCTCTTGGGAAAGATGAGGAGAGATGACTGAACAGTATTCATTTTCTATCTGCGTGGCACTGTTCATTGCCCAGGAATTTATAATAACAACTGCCTTCTCATAGGCATACAGATCCAAGTTGTACATACAGTTTGTTCCAGGCCTGATGCCAGTATATTTTTGTAAATAGTTTAAGGGTTTAAGTTTGTTCAGCGCGCTGGCCCATCTGTGGGGGGTTTATGGAGTGGAGATAATGTACATGAGCGGAAGAGACAAATCACTAGATTATAGCGTATGGAGTCTTTTTGGCCTATTGGCCAACTGCTGTAACTCCAGCTTGCCAGAATACTTGAATGGATCCATTTCCTCACTCACAAGCTCTTCTCTTCTTCATTCATTTCCTTTCTTCCCACTATGCATGGAATCAGAGTAGCTGCCTCTGCTTCTACATGCATGGAGGTGATGTTACTGTATAAGGCAGGTCTTTTAGCATTGCAGTTGTGATATGTGAAAATGCAACCACCAACCTGCAGAAACAGAAACAGAGAGGATTGCCCCTCCCATGATGATCTCTATTGGGTCCACTTGTTCGCATTAAAAACGAATACCCTGTGTGAAAAGGAAAATGAATAAAGAGGTGTTTCATTATATCATTTGGATCAGATCCGTTATACTTGTTTGTATCATTTTTAACACTGGATATTTGTTTCCATGATGTTATTTAGCTTAAACTAAGCATGTTTCAAGATTGTTTAAATTATTAAAATAAATTATTTTACTTAGTTGAATTTGAACATGTGACCTAGAAGTACATATTCTTAACTGGCCAGGTTTGTAATCAGATTATGAGAAAAAAAAATACCCCAATATCAACAATATGATGACATTGTATTCCATGATGAATACAACTGTTTCCCTGCAGAAATAAGATAGCCATGACTATGAAAAAAATTCCCAATATCAACAAAATGATACACTGTATTCCGTGAGTAACACAACTGTTTCAAAATCCTTATAGAAATAAGATAGCCATGTCTATTTTGAAATAAATAAGTTTTAACTACTTCAAGTAATGGAGTTTTTGGTTAGATGGTTTTTTAGTTGTTTAAAATTTGTTTCTTAATTCATAAATGAGGTAGTTATGTCTATGTTGGAATAAATATTTTTTTAACTCTTAAGTTATGGAGTTTTTGGTTAGATGGTTTTTTTGTTGTTTAAAATTTGCTTTTGAATATATAAATAAGTTCAAAGACTTAAAAAAATTAACAGAAACTTGTGCATAGTTTATAGATTATTCCAACAAATTTTTATATGATTCTTAACAAATTCATACAAGTTTCTCAACAAATTTGACTGAAAAATATATCAAAAAAAACCTCTAAAACATATAACAATAAAACTCTGTTTTTAAATAAAATTTCCAGAATTTTAATTTAATTATCACTAATTAAACGAATAAACTTTTTCGTAATTTTTTTTTTTTTTGAGTTTACCATTGACATCTATGTACCATATATGATATTTGCAAAATTATAGTTTCATATATTTCTCCCTGTTACGCATAAGTTACGCTTGCCGCACTTGTCGGGCTCCATCCGGCACCTGGAAGCTTGCCGCCCTTGCCAGGGGTCAATCCCTGCACCTAGAATCCGTTAGATGTTCCTCGGCCGGAGGAGTCGTGTCGAACAAGAGAGCTCTGCATGCCAGCGAGCGCCCTGCACTTCCTCTTCCACTCTTCGAGGAAATGTTCTGCAAGGCACCAACTTAAAACTGCAAGGCACCAACTTAAAATATTCTGCATTGTGTATTTACCAATCTGAGTGCCTGCTTTTTGTCATGTATGGACATGATTTTTTTCTTTCTTTGCGCATTTATAAAGTAGTTCGTTCAAATCACGCAAATTGGGAAAATAACCAGAGCAACAAAAAAAAATGGCGGTAGGGAGGGTCCTGGGATGGAAGCTCAACTTGAATAAAGGAGCAAAAGGATTTCATTTTAGATTGAAAATTACTAATGCCCAAGGTTGGTTTTTCCAGAAAAAATTTAGACTTCTTCGAGTGTTTCTTAGGAAAATTTACATGGTATATATTTGTGTGGCTGTAGAATTCGTGGAACCTTGAAATTCAATGCAGGTCAGGGTGGAGTCTGCTTATATGGAATGTATAAGTAACTTTGCCCCATGACTATGAAATACTAGAATCTGCAATCAAGATGAAATTCATGATACCTTAGCTTACTCAAATGAATGCCCACTTTACATATGCACCTGCTGTAAAATTCTTCATTGGTATTGTTATTTTCCATGATCTTCATCATTCATATGCATGCCTTGTACCTTGTAAATAAAATAAAGGCAGAGATGGTTGACCGTGGTTTTGAAATGTGCAATGCAGGAGCTAGCAAACCATGCTATACCATTGTCTCTAAACTCCCCACTCTCTAATCTCCGTAAGATACGGGTGTACATATACATAGATGGAACTAGTAACAGGGAAATCTGTGTATTAGGTTGCCTTCTTCATAGAACCCCAGCTCTACAGGTGATGGAATTTCGATTAACTGATGACCCGGATTCCGAAATTCCACTGTGTACAAGGTTTTTAGAAAACGTGTTATATTTGAATAGAGAAGCAAGCAAGGATAACGACTTGGGAATCTCTTTGTAAAATACAGGCTTCAAAATCATTGAACCTATGACTAGTAAAAAGGCTTTCTTTTTTCTTAACAGAAGGTATGGCCAATGAGATTTTGGAGGATCTTAGAAAGAATACAATTTAAAAATTTTGTATGCAATTTCAATTAACTGATGAGATGGATTCTGAAAATCCACTGTATACATGGGTTTTAGAAAAGTTATTATATTTGAATAGAGCTTCCAAGCAAGGAAGGATAATGGTATGAAAAATAGAGGCTTGGTTTTTAGAAAACTTGTTATATTTGAATAGAGCTTTTAAGCAAGGGAAGATAGTGGTATGAGAATCTCTTTTTAAAATATAGGTTTGGTTCTTAGAAAACATGTTATACGTGCAATAAAAGAAGAATAGTGATATGAGAATCTCTCTTTGTAAAATACAGGCTTCAAAATCATTGAACAGGGTTTTCCTTTTCCTTTCTTCATTGAATCTGTGATTAGTAAAAGTTTTCCCTTTTTTTTTCCCTTAACCGAAGCCGAAGGGATGGCCACTGAGATTTTGGAGAATGTCAGCAAGAATACAATATAATATTTTTGAATGAAAATTCAAGATATTGTTGGGTTAGGTTCTTTATGAATCTCTTTAGCGAGTTAAAGGGGTTCATGGAGGTTGGAAAGGGCTTAGTTTAGAGAATTTAATATTATAATTGCATCTTGAATCAATCCGGTCGGTCAGTTCAAATGAGTAGGCAATTCTTAGATATCTGTTCTTGATTCAAATAATTATTGAAAAATATAAACTGTAAATGTTTCATTATTTTCTCTTTTATCTTAAATTGCATTATTAGTTATTTAGGAATCTTCCTTCATAATAATCACAGGTATTTTACAATTTTATTGTACTAAGGGGTGAAATACAATAGATTATATAATCATATACAAAATGAACTGGCCTGCAAAAATAATTACAAACAAAAATCAATTATCAGTTGATATCATACAATTAATAATCACTGATATTTTACAATTCCATTTACCTGGTGAAATACAAGAGATTATATAATTATGTACAAATTGAACTGGCCTGTAAAAACAATAAAAAAAAAAAATTATTGGTTAATATCATATCATTAATAAATAAATAATAATGCTCTTAAAATATATTTTAAAACTAAATACTAATACCACAAAAATATATTCTTTGAATATGAAAAAACTAAATACTAATGCCACAAAAATGTTTTTTAAATATGAAAAAACTAAACTAAATACTAATGCCACAAAAATATTCTTTGAATATGAATATAAAAAGGAAAAGATCCAAACTATATTGATGTTGCTTATGTATTGCTTATGAATTAGGTTTCTACGGATGTTGTTTGTAAATTAGGTTTTAAAAAATATTGCTTATGAATTAGGTTTCTACGGATGTTGTTTGTAAATTAGGTTTTAAAAACATTATAAAATTAAAAGGTAATGGGTTCAAGGAGTAGGTAAATTGGCACTTGTCATAATAATAAAAGAGTTATGTTGGGTGAGAATTAAAACAAAAATAATGAAGGCAAATAAATTTTGTACGTCTTGACAATATTTGTGTTTGATGAAGGTTGTTGTAAAATAAGAGATAAGTTAGTTTGGTTACTAATCTAGTGTTCAACTATGATAGTGATTTCTCAACTATGATAGTGATTTCTTATAATTATAATTGTTATTATTTTGCATTTTGGCTAAAATCAAATTTTTTTATTTTGTTAACTAAGATAACCATTCTATATTATAGGTTTATTTATATAGAATTATTTAAATCATTTTATATGATAATTTTTTCATTGTAAATTAAATATTTTGATATTGATAATAATAAAAACATAATTTACATTATATCTAGATATTCTAGCATTGTGAATATATTACCTTAATAGTAAACAAAATAAATAATGTAAAACTTCATTTAAAATTAAAAAACTTTAATCGGTGAGGTTCCAAATATATAATTATTGGAATCTATTCAACACAATTTTTTTTTAAAATAAATTAAAAAGAGTTTAATTTTAGAGTTGTGATTTATTTTACTAATTAAAATAGAGGAGGGAGTGAGATCTTTTATGTTCATGAAGAAAGAACCTTACACTAGAAGCTTTCTGCCACTATCCTTCAGTGAGCTTGTGAGTCTAGTTGTTCACAAGGACTCTCGAGAAGAGAAAGCTCCTTGTTCACAAGTACTCTAGAGAAGAGCAGTTTGAGCAGCTCCTCAAAATAATCAATTATGGTTATAATGTTTGTTGCTTGGCTACTAATTCATATATGAATGTCGGGAGTTGTTAAAGTAGTAATTTAATATTTGCTTTAATGTGGCCATTTACTAAAATCTATATAAATGTAGACGATTTTCTTTTAAATTTGCACCTATACATATAATTTTTTAAGAAGAAACTTTTACTCTCTTTTTTTAAACTATAATTTTTAGTAAAGTGTTGAGCTTGTAATCATGATTTACATATTTTTGACCTTTTGACCACAATCATGATTTACATATTTTTGACCTTTTGACCACATAGGATAGTGTAGTTAAGTAGTTAGCTTTATGCATTCAAGTTTTTTAATTGTATTTTATAATTATGATTTAGGGTTAGAAAATACTTTATTGCTTGAAAGGATTAACATGTCATACATGCTCTCTAAAAATTATGATAATGATTTTTAATGAATCAATTTTTATTAGCATTATGAGAATCATGAAGTAATTATATATAAAATAATTTATAACACCACCAAACAATAGCTTTATTTTAATTAAAATATATAAACATTAAAATAAACCTAAATATTTTTTTTTATAGTTTTCAATTAGGGTGTGGGTAATAGTCAATTTTAATTAAAGCTGAGATGTAATGTATGCAAACATATGGCATACATGTCTACAAATGTCTTTCTCATACAACATTTCCAAATGAACAAACCTATCGGCTTCTCTTTGCATCTTTTGGGAAATTGCTAGTTATTAGATGGATGGTAAAGATTTAAACTCCACCGGATGCTTTAAAGTATTTTTAGCAGCAATCACAAATCAAAAGTTGAAATTTATGTAAAAAATAGTAATGTTTTTTCTCCCCTTCTAATTAAATTGGTTAATTAAAAAATAAATCACATAAACAAATATCATATGAAATGAATTGCATTTTTTTTGGCATGTGGTATTGATAAACCATTGTATTGGCTGTTGGTATTATAACAAATTCTATTTACAAGTTAATAATCTCCATAGTTAAGTGGGAGCTAATAATTGATTATTTAAAAAAAAAATCATATAAGCAAGTGCCATATGAAATGAATTATGTGTTTTTTTGGGCATGTTGGTATTGATAAATCACAGTATTGGCGGTTGGTATTATAACAAAGATTATTTAAAAGTTAAGAATCTCCTTACTTAAGTGGGAGTGAATCTACATGGTGAAGAATCTTGTTGAATATTTTTTTAAATGGATATATATTTAACTAGTATTTAAATTCTTTTTATAATTTATATACAACTACATTAATAAATTTGGTTGATATATGTCAATGGGTGAAATTCTCATACACATGTTAACCACATTTATTAATATGGTTGTGTTAAGTGGGGTGGATCAGGGTTGACCATGGTCGAAGAGAGTTGGTTGATCAAGATTAACCATGGTTAACTATTAATATACTAATGTATTATTGTTACATCCATATTACATCCATCTAATATGTATGTATGGCTGACCATATTCAACCATTAATGTAACAATGTATTGTTGCTGTATATGTTTAATTCATATATTAATTCTTTTTATAATTAGCAATAATTTAAAAGAAATTATAATTTAATTAATTTTTATAATTTTTTTAAAGTTTATTAATGTGAGTTGTACATAAAATAAATGTTTTGATATTTCTCATAGATTGATATTTGTTTATATTTATCAAACATTTAATTAGATATCTTCAAAATATTAGTTATTATTATCCAACCAAAACCAACTATTTCATAAATCCCAAGAATGAACCAAATATAACATGTATTGAAAACTTTAAACACACCTTTTTAAATATTTAAATATTAACCAAAATTCTACTCAATATTGTAGATCACCCACGTGTGAGGTCCTTAGCTAATTGGAACTCTGACTGCGACCAGTCCCGTCGAACTACTCATACACAAGGAAGATTAAATGCCACTGGTTATGGATTTTCAAATGTGTGTGACACTTTTAAAATGCGTAGTTTAAAAAAGCAACAAAATGACTTAGAATCCGATAAAGATTTTGAAAATTTTTGGCAAAGATTTTATGAGAATCTTGTTTATAGTTGTTAAAATTTAGTATTTTGAGTACCTTAAGGATTTTTGATAGTGTTGAATCCATTTCCATTATAAAAAATAGATTCCAAACACTCCAACTACCTGATTTTTTGAATTTTATTTTACCGGATTCTGGCAAAACACTGTGGTCCGGGCTATTTGTATGCTGGGTAGACAACTACCTTTTAAAATGCAATGAAGCTTCTCCTCGTTCAATTCGAAAGTGGCAAAATATTTGCATTGATTCGAAAACAACGTCTATAACAAATATTGTCGAAAGATTATGAAGATAGTGTTTTTAAATGTTCTATTATTTTGGTTTTGAAATTGTGAATTTTTATGAGGAAACACATGCTTTTAACTATTAAGTCACCTCAAGCTATATATTGATGGAATTGGATATAAACTATTTATTAATTTGAAAATATTTAATTTAGTTTGATTAGTAAAAATTTGATACATCAATCCATGATCAATAGATATAATAATATATTATTTCATGTTGTTAACAAAAATATTAATTAAAACTTTGTTTTATATATATATATATATATATATATATATATATAAGTTAACCATATGTATATTTAAAAGAACATGTAACAAGATTTTTAACTAAGAAGATTTATCTCCACTTTATTTGAGATCCTTAATATGTAAATAGGTTTTGTTGCAATACTATAGCTTATCAATACCATATGCTAAAAAAGGCATTACTCATTTCATATATGATATTTTTTTAATTAAAAAAGAAAAATGACATAAGTTTTTTGAAGATATATTTCAACATTTGATTTGGACATACTAAATTTTTTTCATGCAAGCTAAATTTCTATCATGCACCTAATAATTATTAATAATTAAATTAAAATTCCCAAGTTCTATTCCAAAATAGACATTAATATTTAAATTGTAACCATTGGTTAATCATTCTGATTTTCAATAATACATTGAAGATTTCAACATGGAATCCTTCAATATCCTTAGCTTTTCCATTAGTGAGTTTCTTAATCCCTAACTCCATGTCTTCCAAAGAAAATATATCTTGCTTTATAGGAGTGTTTAAGATTATGCCCATGGTGTTGAGGGAGTCATAAAGCTTCTTAAGATAGATATCACATTTTTTTAAGGGATTCAAATGATTTTCTTTTATTTTTCGAACAAGTATATTCCACCAAAACTTTCTAGGCTCAACTTTAGAAAAGTGAAGAAGATGTTATTGTCTCTTATTAATAAAGGCCTTTTTTTTCCTTTTGATAAGAGCTTTGTATATACTCATGTTTCCGAGCTTTACAATTTTGTTAGAAGCAACTCTAATGGATTTTCTAGCAATTTTACAGTACTTATCATACACAGGGTTGGAAGTTCTATTATTCTTTTTATATGACATTTCAGTCGATAATTTGTTAGTGGTAGTGGAAAGGTTTGTAGTCAAATTGTAATAGATTTGATCAATATTATTATTATATGTTAAGAAGTCTAAATCTCCCTTTAAATCCTTTAAGAAGAGATCTATTTTACTTCTATCAAAACAAGTGTGCCTTTAGTTCTCACAGTGATTTTGCATGTGGCCGGTATGCATGACAAGACTGAGAGTCAAGGAAGAAGGTATGTGGTTAGAGTAATGTTCATGTTCATTTAGCACTTCAAATTTTTCCGTACGGTCGAGAACACGGGTGTCACATATCACATAGTCCGCAAAACTACTGCCCAACCCATTAATGCAAGTCATCTGCCTAGAAGTAGGCCACTCGTTAATTCCATTACAAATGATCAACTCTTTGGATCTACAAAGCTTGAGAAGCTCGATACTAAATAGGTTATTAGTCATGTCTTCAAAATTTCTTTTGAATCTATTAGCTAAGTCATCGTCCTCATCTAGCCATAAAGGGTCAGGGATAGAGTTATTACTTAGGATAGTAGCTTGGTTAGTAGTGATTCTAGCATTGAAGTCCCTAAGAAAAATGATATTACCTTCATTCCTTAGGCTATGGATGTTTTTTTTTAAGGTATTGAAGGGGCAATTATTATCCAAGTTGTTTTTCTTATAAGAGGTAGAGTTGATAGGAGCGAAATAATAAATTTCAAGAAAATTCCTATTGGTGTTAGAAACATAAATTTTGATGCAAATTTATTGGTTGAGGGGGTCAATTTTATGAAGTTGAATGTGAGAGGAAACATTATTCTTTATAAAACAAGCTATAACACCAAAACCTCTACGAGAGGATTACCTATTCCAAGTTGACGAGACAATGAATCTGTAAATGTGAGGGACCCTAGATTCATCATGCTCCCAAGTTTCAACTAAGAAAATAAGATCAATATCACTCGAGATCCAACTTAACATAGGACCTTTACACCATGGAAAACCACGACAGCTCTAGAAGAGGATCCAAAGTGATCCTAATTCCTATTTATCACTCTTATTTTGGAATCTATCTCTAATAATCACTTTAGTTTTTCTATTCCTAATGATTTCCCATTTCCCTTCCTTTCTTGTCTCCTTTCACCTTTTGGACCTCTTTCCTTATTTCAACTTGGTATTCTCGAATAAGATCTTCATTTATAAATATTCTTAGTCATTTTAGGCTTTGGGATTTCCTAAGTATATCTAATTTATGGTCATTGCAACTTACCTTAACACAGATTAGTTTGCGTTTATGCTCAAGTATTTTTCCCACTCTTGTTGCTTCTGTGAGATAAGTTGTTTGAATTTGTGATTTTGTTTTCAATTGTTCTTTTACTATTTCTAATGTGTCCTCATCTTTTTTCTCTTCTATACCAACAATTGTAAGGTTCAAGGCTCTTTTGCGGTGCTCATGGCCTAGTTCAATTAGAGTGTTAATTTCCTCTTTTACAGGTTTGATGTCTAATTTATTCTCTGTGCTATTTAGGACTGAGTTATTATTTAGTTGTTGTTTTAGATCTTTAATCTCGTTTCTCATGGTGGATTGTTTTTTGTGTTCTATTTATTGCATCGTATCTTTCATTCCTTGGAGTTCAATATCAAATGCTATCATTTTATTTTCTAGCGATTTATAATTTTTGTCGAACATTGTAGATAATTATAGTTTAAATTTTTGTTCTCTTTTTTTATCTTTGTTTTTCTAAAGATTCAATGTACTCGTAGAGACTCTTTAGGATATTTTTTCTTGACCTCCCTTTGCTAGAGGAAAACTTAAAAATATGGGGAGAAGTACTCATTGTTTTAACAAATAAAAATTTAGTAAGAAAAATGTAAGAGGAACACATGCACCTAGTAAGAGATTGTATGTGGCAGTTATGTTATGAGTCGCAGTATATATTAATCCGTTGAGTTTGCAGAGGGGAGTTGCAGAGTTATATTATGTGTTGCAATACTATATTAAAAGTAAACCAAGGCGGTAGAGAAGTATTGTATCCACTGCAGAGAAATGGATATCAACGAGGTCGCAGAGTACCAATGAAAGTCACCGAGATATATATATATATATATCCCGCAAAGGTCACAAAGAAGTATTGTATCTACCGTAGAGAAATGTTCATCAACGAGGCCATCAACGAAGGTCACCGAAATATTATATCCACCGCAGAGGTTGCAAAGAAGTATTATATGTGATCAGAGGAGTATATTCACCGTAGAGAAATAGGTATACAAGCATGCTTAGGTGATTTCAATACTTTTTAACGAAAGATGTAACAACATACTACAATAATGTTTGAGTTGCTTCAAGACATATAGTCTTTACTTTTTATTTTTTTGATAACATAAAAATATTCTTGTGATAATAAAAAATACGCCTAATTTCACAAATATCTCTATTTCTTTTAAACCACTTTCTAATACATTTTTTTTTAAATAAAAATTAAAAAAATCTTATTTTTATTAAATTTGATACCTCTCTTATATCTCCAACTCCCTGTACGTTACACCCACCCACAAAATACATATAATATCATGATTTTACTTCTCACAATTTTAAAACATCCTAAACATCCTTAATAAATAAACATGATAAAATATGTTTATTTATAAAATATTGGTTAATAAAATGAAACCCCTTATTGGATCCTGTAAAGAAAATATCATGGTATCATGACTTTGTTTTCAACAAAATACTATTATGGTATCATAACTTTCTTTTAGCGAATAGTATTATGATATGATATTATGACAACCAGAGACAATGACATTTACAATCAAAATGTACATTATATTATAGCAAACTTAAGAAAACATCAAACTTGTATGGGTACTTAGCAAATTGTTCAATCCAATCAGTAGGGAATTCGCAAATGATCATGTTTAGGTCTCGCTATTTACGCAAGACTTTCAAATGGGACTTATATTTCTTTTTAAATAGAAGCTACATCAAAATTAAGAACAAATAACTTACGACCTAGATATTTGAAAATGAACAATTCATTTGGCAATGTGCTACGATGTAATTTTTTCATTTATGGTATATTTCCAGATTTATGCTTAAAAAAAACAAACATCAAAATTAAGAACAAATACTTACCAACTAGATACTTGAAAATTAACAATTACTTTGGTAGGTGCTGCAATGCACCTTTTTCTTTATAATTTATTTATATTATTATATTTAAAATATTTATAAATGTTAAATATTTTGTTGACGCGCACTAAGAAAAAATGAACATTGCTATGATAATAATTAATTTTCATGAGTTTCGAAGTTAGACCAGAAGGTGGTCTTTTCCCAAGACTCTCTAAAGATAAAATGTGCTAGACTTGCCATACTAAGAAGGTGGAAGATGAAAAACACTTTCTTTTGGACTGCCAGACTCTTACTCACATCCACTCTCAATTCCCCAACATTTGCCACACTTCCAATTTTCTTGACTTATTAAGCCAACCCATCTATAGTGATCTTGGAGCATTTATTTCGCTTCTCTTCGTAAAAACAAGAATTTTCTTATTCTTTTCCAGAACTCCAAAACTCCAATAAAAAAAAACGTTTCTTTTCAAATTTATAATAATTTATTATTTATAATTAAAAAAAAATTATTATTATTATTTTCATAATATTTATTAATAATATTAAATTATTTAATTATAAAATAAAATATATTTTTACAACAAATTATTTTAATCATAATCATAATATAATAAATATTAAATATATAACAATTACAAGTGAAAACGTATATATGGAAAATTGAAATGAATTAGTAAAGAGTTTGATAAATTTATATTGTTACGATAAGCTCGAGATTATAAAACTAATATTTTTAAGGTACATAAATCGAACCACCGAAGAAAAACCCAAAATCAAGTTATTATTATTAATAATTAATTAAATGAGTATTTTCATTATTTGTTTAAAAGATTCTGGTACCTTGTCTTAGTCATGATTTGCCCGTTTCGAGGCATCAGTGCCATCATTGATCAAGTTGCCGTACTGCTTTAAACACCCCTCTTTTGTTCTTATCACTAACAGTGCATTCTTCCCGGCATCATAATTCATATTGTCATAGTGTTGCGGATAATGCTCTCCTCTCACCATCATTGATGTGTCATGTCCCTTCCGCATTTTAAGACTTTTTATTTTGTTTCTTTAGACGATAAGATGGTTTATAAGATGGTTTAAAAATTAGCACTTGCTCATTTGAAATGAGCTGACGGAACGCCGAAGCAGCTGACGACGGGACAATAGCACGGACGCGAAGCACCTGACGCGCGCGGGAAGGAGCTGAGAGCAGAAGGGTGGGAGAGATTGGACAGCAGGTGGGATGGATGGCTGCCAAGTGTCAAATTTTTACAGGGCAGAAGGGCGATAGGTGGAGCACTGAGATTGACTGGGAGCACTGTTCATCCCAGCAAAGCTCATAAGATGGTTTATAATGTTTAAAACTAGCATTTGCCCTTAACGGTTCAAAGGTATATCGAAGGAGTGGAATTTGTATTAATTCTTGTCCGTATCAAAGGGTTCGGTCTCTATTGATCTTAGATCAACGAAGGCGTGCAGGCACAAACAAACTCCATGTTTAAATCAGAAAGATGCCCCTATAGTTGACCTCGTCGTGCGTATTTTGATTGAGATCAACAATTGACATTTTCAAATAAATTAAATGTTAAAAATAATTAAATACTATTTATAGTTTAAATATATAAAAAATTATTTTATTTTTAATAATTATATGTTAGTTGATTCAAAACCCCTAACATCAGTTACCTTATTTTATAAATAATTTTATTTAACCTTAAAAAAAAATTAAAAATAAAAATGAATAAAAATTAAATAAAAATATAAAAATATAAAACATACAAAATAAAAATAAAAATAAAATAAATAAAAATATAAATAACATAAATAAATAAATAGATAGATAATCAAAGTTTATAAATGTAATTTTAAATATTTATATTTATTTTAATAAAAATAATAATTATTAATTTAATATTATTAAAATGTAATTTATTTAATTTTATGTATTTATTTGTTTATTTATTTTTTAAATCTTTCTTTTTTTATTTGTATTTATTTATTTATTTTATTTTTTTTAATTAAATTTTTTTTTAATCTATTAATTTTTTTTTAAAATTCTATCTTTATTTTATTTTATTTCTATCTATTTATTTATTCATATTTTTTTTTATTCATTTAAATTTTTATTTATTTATTTTTATTTGTATTTGTATTTTTAACTATGTTAGTCGCATTCCAACCTTGGACGTCAATTGGTGTTGTCGCTGTCGGGCAAGCCCTTGTCTAGACAACTAGGACTACCCCTACTTGCAACCGATCACCTTGCATGAAGAATCAACTACTATACTATCACTTGTTCCTTCTTTTTCTTCCAATTAGCTCTTCTTCCGTATCAAATAATATCACTCTTACTCTTTCTACTTTTACCATACTGTAACAGTAGATACTACTACAAGTTTAAATGACATGTACAACCTTAGTAATGTTACATATCTCCAATACAATATACAAAGTATCTTCTTCAGCCTATTTGATAGCAATTTTGATGAACTCGACAGTAAGGATCGCTGGTCTCTAAATTAAACATTTTATATCATTCTACTTTACAAAATTCCCTTAAACATCTAAAGAAAATCTTTAAAAATACATAATTTAATGTAAATTTGATCATATTCACTAATATGCCAGCATCAACAATAATGTAAAACGCCATGTAGAAAATAACTCCTTTAACTTCACTTAAATTCACTTAAATATTCATTAATTGATCAATTTGTATAGAAGAGGGTAAAAGTCGCTTCTCGGTTACTTACGTAGCATTCATTGCCACGGAAACAACATGAGACAAAGTAGATTTTAAAAAGAAATGAATAATATCAAATGAAGATGAAAAAAAAAAATAGACAATGCCTAACCGAACCAATTTAAATAAATTTAATTGAAATGAAATATAAAAATGATATACTCTACTCCATTAAAATATTTCTTCTTTTAACTTTTGAACATTGAAAAAAAAAATACATATAACCCCTTTTCATCATTAAACTGTGCATGTGTGAATTTTGTTACTTGTGCACGGCATAACTAATTATGAAAATTTTAGTATGAACATTACAGAGGGTAAATTTGATTCTGTATCCAATATTTGTGATAATTTGAGTCTGAACATTACAAGTGGTAGACCACATACAATATACATATATTGTTACTCTTACTACTCATCATTTTCTTTTTTGTTTTTAATGTTAACGCCTGCCTTTCTTGTCCGGAAGTGCTGATATGCCTACGTTTATATATAATGTTTTATATAAGTTCTAATTTATTTGACATTAAATGTGAATTATTTGACATTAGGTGTGGATCAAAGCATAATGATATTTTAACCACCAGTAAGTAGAACTTTTACAAGATGGGTATTAAGAAAGGAAAATGTGCCGAGCCCAGCTTTTGTTACATGTGCATGGAGTCGCCTTCCTTGTTCAACATCTTTGTTATTGACACAATCCTGTAAGAGGCGGGAGAACACCTTGCAGTTTTCCTGAGTGTTTCCATGGTCTACCGAATGCAGAATGATGGATGCGTCCTTCCATCGCGCCTGCTTACATTGACATTTTATTCTCTGAAGCAGATTCTAAAGATCGCTTGATAATCGACACGGATTTCCGATCTCAGTTCAAAATAGCAAGGCCCGTTTCTCAATATCAAGCAATTCTGCCTTTAATTCCTTTAATATTTACTGGAAATACAGGCAAATTAGAACAAATATTGAAGTTCATGTCAGAGGCTGCGAAATCTTCATTGAAGCAAAGCTTCAATAATGTTTGTCCTGGAGGACCTTGAAATACATGCGTGCAAAATGGTTCTTTTCTTTTACAAGAATTACATGCTTTGATGATTTATTGATATCAAATTCGAAATCCTGCACGTTGAGCGTGGGGCACGAATGCGGAGATTATTTGCAGCATCTGAAGGCATCGTTAACGATATGAAGACATGCAGGCCAGCGGCCATTAATAGGTTTGATATTTCTTTGAGACATTCAAACTGTTGAACAGGTTTCGAAGTCAGGAACCTTTGTTTTTATACACAAACTGACCTTTTATGTTGTAAATCAGGAGTTTTGGTGCCGTGGGCGTGTAGAGAGACAATACCGATTTTGAGAATGGTTCGTCGTTATTTCCATAGCATTGGGCCTTTCTTTATGCAGAACACCCAAATCCGTAATGAGCACGCTCTGCTTTTTCAGATTCTGGCTCGGCTTCGGCATCGGTGGAGATTATCCTTTATCCGCCACCATTATGGCCAAGTAAATGGAACCGGGAAGAAGAACCGAAGGCGGTTTTTGAAATTTAAACCAAGTTGTATCGCGAATCATGGCGTAGCACGACACTATTCAGATTTTCTCAGAACGACGAATCTGTACAGTGTCGCTACTAAAAGCCCCACAATACATAACACTTTCGGTGTAATTATGTTATTCGAGTAAAAAAAATATTATTATATTGAAAGTATTTTTTATAGAGTTGTTTTTAGCGTGATAAATTTAAGGTGAAATTTTGATTTGTGTTATTTAAATTGGTTTTTTGATTATACATATGGATTCAATACTCTGAAGAAAAATGTTTAAGGTATTTCAATTGGGTAGGGGTTACTCATCAATTTTGTGATTTCAATAAATTCCAGCGGGATTTTAGAGGAATTAGACCAGAAATATCTACCAAAAAAACTTCCAAAAAGTCTCACTAAAGATAATTCGGTTTTTTATAATCCAATATAATGGAGATGTTATAACTATGTATTAGATAAAATGTTGTAGTGAAGTATTAAATTAAATATTATTAATAATAAAATATAATATTTACTCAATTAAAAATTGAATTTATTTAATGTAATTTGTTATATTGTAATTTTATAGTTTAGTAACAAAATTATAAACAAAATTTTAAAAATAAAATTATAACATAAATATTTTATTAAAAAAAATTATTTTTATTAATAAAATTACAAATTGTCAAGTGAATGTAGTTCAGGTGGTAGGGAGGAGTTACTATTGTCCTCCCCAATAGGGTTTTAGTCCACCTATATTGACATGCTTGCTTTTTGGGAGTCATTTCTACATGAAAGATAACCAACTCACGTAGACACAGATTGGTTTTCCATGGATTTAGCTAGTATTGATATTCTGTACAATGAACCACAAAAAAATACTCAAGTGGGTGTAGCTCAGGTGGTAGGGAGGAGTCACTATTATCCTCCCCACTTGGGTTCTACTGCTTCTGAGATTGATATGCTCTCTCTATGGGAGTAATTTCTTCATGAAATATAACCAACTCACCTAGACACTGGTGGGTTTTCCGTGGATGTAGCTAGTATTGATATATGGTACAACGAACCACAAAAATTATCCTCCCCACTTGGGTTCAAGTCCCACCGAGATTGACATGCTCGCTTCATGGGAGTAATTTTTTCATGAAATATAAACTCACCTGGACACAAATGGATTTTCCATCAATATAGCTAGTAATGATTACAAAAAAATTATATAATAATTATTGGTATTTGTAACCATAATATTTTAGAATTATGTACATAGAAATAAGAATATTTCTATATAAAGATATAAAATATAAATAACTGTTTACTTTATAAATTAAAATAATGATGATATATATTGTAACCATAATATTTTATGATCTTATATTTAGATTTAATTATTAAAATGTATAAAATTAATACTTATAATAATCATTTTTCCCCGCGTGTGTGTGTGTGTATATATATATATATATATATATATATATATATATATATATATCTTAGCTCTAAATCTACCAGGAATGAAGAGGAATTGAATTTCTCTTAGCTCTGAAAGAATGAAGAGGAATTGAATTTCTCGAGGTCTAAACTTTTCTTCAAGTTTTACACTTAAAAAGAGGTTTGCATTTTAAGAGATTTGATTTCTTTGGGTGCTTGGTAGATCCAAAGTTAAGATGTTTATATATATATATATATATATTATAAATTAATTTTTTTTTTTTCAAATATAGTTTTTTTTTCCTCTCTATGAGTGATATAAAAGTCAATAGATAAATTAACATGTGGTTTTCTTCCATTGCAATTTTAGTGCATTTGATTGATTTATTAGGTCGAGGGAGCATGTGAAAGTATAAGAGGCATATATTTCAAGCAATTCCTTCCAAAACCCTCAAAAAAGGAGCTCAATGACATAATAAAATATTTTAATGATCCATACTAATTAGAAGAGAGAGTAAGAACCTTTTTTTTTCACAATAACAATTATATTATGTATCAGAAAATGGTGTTGGTGAGCCTTACAACTGTGTAATACAAAAAGGATGGTTGAGGCGAGATTAGAGAGACGTTCCTAGCTCTACAAGGTTGAGTTAGTATAATATAAGAAAATGTAGAAATAATACATATCTAAGATAAGTTTTGATGCCACTTTCTTATCATCATTCATTGAGGTGATAGAGTACACTTTTTCTTCTTGACTAGTAGCATTCATTTCTCTTTCAAGCCTTGGGTAGGAATTACTAGATCCTACAATTCAACTTTATTTTGATATGGTGGCTCTTCCCAAATATTCCTACTCTATTTCCTCTCCTTCATCAGCACAACTCACATGATACTAGAAGGTGGGTTGAGAGACATCTCCATTTTCAAGAGAATGGTCTAGTTTCCTCACTGGTGAAAGGGGAGTGAGGATATTTCCATGAAGGAATAGATAATACAAAATATGCTTCATTTGGGTTGGAAATGGTTACATTGGGTGCAAGTCATAGTTAATTATAGGGGAAAATTTATTGATTAGTGGGCGATCTTCCTTTGCACCATCCCACCATGTAGAATTCTTAGGGGTCTTTGAGAATTACTACTCTTTAGGAGATTAGGGTAGGAAGTAGTGATAATATCAATTTTATAACATGCCCTACAACAAAAAGACATTTTTTCATTGTCCAACTTTTGGGTGTAGGAATAATCCTTGGGTATGAGGTTTATTCTTGCTATAAATCCTTTATTGAAGTTTGTATCTACAAAAATATGTTCATAGGTAGTGATGCGTCTATGACACTTTGAAAATGAAACTTGCCAAGAACATTTTCAATAATATAGAGAGAATCCTAATGCTTAAAGTGAAGAGGGAGATTGGAGAGTTTGACCCAAATATGAGCTGTAGAAAGAGAATTAATCCTAGGATTGAAGGATGGAATTTAGGCCTTCATGCATGGATCAAAGTTTCCTTGGAACCAAGGAATCGAGTTAAATATTCAATCTCATTCCTCTATAAGATCAAAATCTGTAAATGAAAATTCCTTTAGCGTAAGAGTAGATGAAGGTTTCATCTTTGATATCCAATTTTCAAGCACATGAAATCCACTCATGTAGATTTGCAAGCATTAGATTAAGGCCATTGAATCTACAAATGAGACCATTAGTACTGTACAAAATTTCCTATTCAACAAATTCCTTTCTAGTGGGGATGGGGAGAGCAGGATGTTGGCATTATGGCTAATGTCTTGTCCTTGATGGAAACCTTCTTGATAAATATGTAATTGATGTTAACAATGTGTTAATATCATTATGGAACTAAAACATATAACTAGTACAAATGTTATAGATGTTATGGACAAAGAAATGGAAGTTCAATTACAGATGAATGACAAAAGTGAAGAAAGCATATGTGGTTCTTGTGAAGAAGGGTCGCGTACATACACAGGTCTTGTGAAGTAAAAGTCACGTACATAATATGAACCATGGAAATCTGGATACCAAGGGTCAACCATGGTATTGGCCCATAGTAATTGGAGCGACATCATTCATTTGATCCTGTCAACAAATACTAACACCATTACCAAAGGATTTACCTAAGGTATTGGCTAAGGAAAAAGCTATATAAGGAGATGGAGATCAAGGTGTTGTGTGTGCAAGTGAATGAGTTATTCATATGTGATTTGATTTGAAACATGTGTGAAATAGGGAGCAAGGAGATGGCTCATATCTGATAAATTTGAAAGTGTAGTAAAGACTACCGGATACTCTTGGTTGATCTGTTTATGCATGTAGCTAACAATGATAGATTTGTGGTTGTAATGATGCTATGATATGAATGTGTAACAGTGAGGGTTGCGACATGTGAGTTGTGGTCACAAAAAAGGTATGTTTCAGTGATTTAAGATTTGTATGCTAGTTTGCTTCTGAATAGTCGTGTACATACACGAATATGTTTCTGGGCAGTCGCAAATATATTCTGAGATATGTTTTTTAGTATGTTGAGATCTATACACAAGCGTTGCACATGATAAGAGCGTATATATGCAGGTATTCCAAATACCAGTTGCACATATATTCTGTGTTAGATTTGCTCAGGGTTTTCAATGCTACTTGATGATGACTGTTGATGAGTTTTGTTGTATTTGCTATTGTCTGTCAATGATGTCTTGATCACGATGATCCATGTTTGGAAGTGTTGACTGGGTTGATTGAGTTTTGGATTGATATATTGATCAATTATAATGATTGGGTATGGTTCAATGATCTATGATTAGTAAAGTACTTAATTCAGTGAGTGGTTCAATGTTACTATTTCAATTAGCTAAATGATTCAATAATTTGAGATATGTATGCAGGTTTTATGTAGAATAAGTGCGTATATACGCAGGTTCTCTTAAGAACAGTTACGTATATATTTTAAAGTTCATTTGTTCTGGTTGGATTCTGTATTCAGTAGATTTATGCTTTAGAGTTTCAGTTGGTTTACAGTGAATATGTGGTTCAGTTTTATGACTCAGTATTTCATTTTTCATATTTGATTTAGGCTTATTGTTGGTGTGAGTCCAATATGAAAATTTGATGAAAGGTGGTTTACAGGTTGTTTGATGATTGTTTGACAGGTGGATCTAGTCTGAAATATTATGAAACAAGGCGATCCGAATTGGATCATTATATTGTTTGACATCCATATCGATGCATTTGGAGTGGAAAGAGTGGAGGAATAAGCTCACGGGACCGTTTTTACCAGCGGGACCTAGTTTGATAAAACATGGTTTGAAACCTTCCGGGAGCATTTTGAGGCATCAAATGACATTTTTTGGGGGTAAAAATTTTCCACTTTGGCACAAAACCTTTTCATGCTATTCTAGACACACATATATTTCCAATGGCATAAAAATCATGTCAATCAAATTCCGTATGCAAAAGTTATGTCGCTCAGAAGTTGACCTTCCTATTTTCACACCTATAGTTCAGGAGAATGCCATGTCAACCCCCATTATTCATGGAAAAGGGGCTAGCCATGTGTTTGTGATGTAAAAGACTCTAGAAGAGTATATATTGTAACTCTAGTTAAGAGTTTATGTAGACAAAATTAACCACTAGTAGGCTTTCTGGTTGTGTTATAACCGAGCCACTAGGAGGAAGAGGAATTCCATTCTTTCAAGAACATTTTGTTCCATAGCTGAGAAAAGACAGCCATGAGAGATAGGATGTAGAGAAAAAAAATGGGATCTGTGCACTATAGTAGCCCACGAGCCACATACATTGCATCTTTATACCTACATCCATATTTCTAGATAGAGGAAGAGAGCGAAACGACGTCATCTTCCAGTTGGGTTTTCTCTTGAAAGGGCTTCCCAGAGAGAATATCTCGTGTCTTGTGTGTGTGTGTGTGATAATTTTGTCATTATTTAATTTCCTACATAATTTACATTCACATGCATGCACTAATTACAGTTAAATCCATAAATCTTAAAGTTTAATAAACTGTAATAGTGTAGAATTTCAGAGTTTAAATATAATCTTATGAGATGTGTTGTGACGAACTGTCCAGTGGAATATCCACGAAAATTTGCGGATCATTTGGTATCAAAGCATGTTTCTTGGGTATTTGTGGATTTTTGCAGGGGATCTAGGTCGGCAGGGTCGAAAATTGTAAAACCCTAATCATGGCCGACGGATCTGTAAACGAACCTCTTGATCCTGTAGAGGTGAGGTTTTTGCAGCTCGAACAACAAGTCGCAAATATAAACCGCAATGTAAACCTCCTCATGCTGGCCCTAAGTAATAAGATGGGGATATTTAGAGAAGATGGGGGTTAGAATGTAGAGGACAAATAAGAAGGGGGATCGAGAGATTGGGAAGACACAAAGAAACCGCTGAAGAAAGAACCTAGAAAATATCAACCTAAGGTAACTGTGAAAACCCCCAATATACTTTAAAAAAGTTTATTGAGAATACAATTAATACCCAAAATAAGAGCTCTTCTCCTAAATTCATGAGTATAATGTTGCACACTTTTCCCTTTCAATTGTCTAAAATTCTGCCAGTCCATAATGGATTTTTGCATATAATCTAGAGGATAAAATTGCCTTTTAATGACAACAATAAAACTTGACCAAGACATTGAGATATTACCGTGGTTTTTAATCTCTTATTGAGTCCTTTCTTCCCACCATACAAGTGTTGATACCTCCATCCTTAAGGAAGCCAATTGAATCTTTATGTCATCTTCTTGAAGCTTCTGAATTCTGCAATAAAACTCCAATTGACGAATCCAATTATCCAGCTTCTCTGCATTCACTTCGCCATTATACATTGGAAGCTCAAATTTGACATCATGTTTGAGTAAGGGAGTTTTTCCTTTTGAGGTTTTTGAGTGAGTATGGGTGGTTTTGACTATGAAAGTGGAAGATGATGCTGATGGTGATGATGAGGATGAGGATGATGATGAAGATGGTGGAGATGGAGGAGGCTTTCCTCCAATACCCTTTGAATCCTTCTCTTCATCCATTTTGTCTTCTGAGATCCCCTCTCCATGTGGAGACTTAGAATTATCTCCAACCATCCTGGTTCTCCTCTCTTGGAAGAGGATCCTAACCCTCTCAATTAGGTCATAGAAATCCTTATTGTATGCTTCCTCTTCTGAAAGACCTTCAGTCTCTCCTACACCTGACATGATGGCTATGGATTCAATCTCAGCTTCTGGTGCAACTTGCATTAGGGGAATTTTGAGGTCTAAAATGGGCCTCCTAAGTAAATTATAAAATAATAGTGGAAATAATAAAATAATATTTGATTACATCATCAAATTTTAGAGGGAAAAAAGAAAAAAACTACTTTTTCAACTCGTATTTTCAACTTATCTCCTAATTTTTTCACTCAAATTTTGAGTGGGAGTACTCATTGGATGCAAAATTTAATTCCTCATCCAAAGAGTACCCATGTTGCATACTTCCGATGGACCCTACTACACGAAAAAATAGAAATACATTAAAAACGTGAGTGGAATCACGTTTTTCATGTATTTCTCATTTTTCGCGTAGAAGGGTCCATCAAAAGTATGCAACATGGGTACTCCTTGGATGAGGAATTAAATTTTACATCCAATCGAGTACTCTCGCTCAAAATTTGAGTAAAAATTAAAGGAGATAAGTTGAAAATATGAGTTGAAAAAGTAGTTTTATTATTTTATTATTTTTTAATCTTTTTACCCTTTTACTTAAAAAATAGTGAATCATCCCCCATGGTTGACATCATCATCTTGAATTCTATTGGTTCTTATAAAGATTATTTTGGTTGTAAATTTTTCTTAGGAGGCCCATTTTAGACTTCAAAATTCCCCTTATGTACCTCCTCAATCTTAGCTAGAGATAAAACTTGAGGTGCTTTAAGTGCAACTGTGAGTGGAGATGGTGGCCTTGTGACTCTCCCTCTTCTGGTCCTAACCTCAAGACTAGCAACCAACAATTTCCCTTCTCCTCTCTGCAACTTCAACCTTGTAAGCATCACAAATTTGCAACCATTAAAACCTTACTTGTACAAAACTCAAGCAAATATCAAAAAAATAATCTTTCAACCTTTGCTCTGATACCACCTTGATCTGAATCTAAAAGTTAGTTTTGTTGTGCTAATTTCATCTTCAGAATTATAAATAAATTGTTGATCATTTGCTTCATGTGCATAGGTTTCTTGATGTGTTTGTGAGTGTTAAACATGTAAATGTTTTGAGTTTTATGTTAAATTCATGAACATAATAACATTAAAATATAATGCTGAACAACAAAAATAAAATGTACAACAAACCATCAAATGATCCATTAACACAGTTTTTTGATGAAGAAGTTCACCCCTCCTGGGCTACATCTCCTTGGTCCAACTTCCATGTCTTGGGCCTCTGTATTAGCTCAAAAGGGAAAAAAGTGATGTTTACAATCCTCTACTGCTTCTGAAACCTGCTCCAACATGCTCAAAATGTCCAAATCATACATGATAGACTCTTCTTGAGCCCAATTTGGTCGAATTTTACAAAAGTTATCACCTTATCAATTCTGGCCTAGGAAAATCCACTAAACTTGGAGCAACTCCAGTTAACTCTGCTAATTTTGGATTTAGCGCCGAATTTGGTGGATTCCACCATCTTCTCCACCGAATTAAACTCAGGTTAATTCAAGGTTAAGCATGGATTAGGTAGAGTTTAGGCGCGCTAAGCATGATTAACATAATCCGCTTTAACTTTTTGATTAGCGTATTTAAACAATGGTAAAGGGTTAATAAAACCCGCATTATGGTTTAATCCGCCATTGCAATAAGTCTCCGCCATAGGTCACATTGTGAGGTTCTATTGTGAGGGGGCTGCCCCCCTCCTCTGCCTAACGATGCAACCATATCAATAGAAATATATTTCGTTGGCATATATTAATAAGAACTTCGTCGCGACATCTTGGTAAGTCATAGCGTTTGTGTTGGGGAGGTCGCAAGGTTGACCTCGACCTCTGCCCTTCTGCCAATATATAAATTTTTTCCCAAATATATATCATGACATATAAAATATTTCGACCTTAGGATATAATTTGGCCTTTGAGGGGGAGGGGGAGGGGGAGGGGGAAGGGGAACGACACGTGGTGGCCTCCAGGCTTGTCATGTGTCCTCTTCCCATTGGCTCCTCCCACAACCAGTAAAAACGTGACAAATCACCCATTAGAAACCATCCACAAATTGAAACTTGGCATAGTGTCATTGGGCGAAATAAAGGAGTATTCCTTGAATATATATATATATATATATATATATATATATATATATATATATATATATATATTTTAATCTTTTATTTTCCTGACTATCTTTGCCATGTCACCATTCTGTCATTTTCTGCAAAATTTTTAGCTGCTTAGGAAAACGAACAACATGCTCTATCTTCCTCATACGGAGTCGGTTTTTGATGAAACGAATTGCGCTAGATTCCTGGAGACGAGCACTTCGTAGTCATTCAGGTTCTAATCGATTCTGAGTACTTCCATTTTTGAGTTTAACACTTAGCACCTGATCATATCATGAGCTTTAAAGTGAAACTAGGCATTGGTTTGAAGAAATTACAACTTTTAAAATTTAAAATATCGAAAATATAGTTAAAATTTATATTTAATAATATGTATCTTTCCTTATAATAGAAAATTTAAATTATTAAAATATAAAAAATCACAAAATCCAAAGTTAGCGTCATTTGAAAAGAATACCATATTTTTTATAAATATTCATAAATCTTTTCTAGATCCATTGTATGACTTTACGGTAATACAATTTAACAATTGCACTCAACAGTACCCTATTCTCACTTATATTTTAAAATTGTAATAATTTTTTTTTTTTAAAATGACATCAACAGAAAAGACTACCATATTTTCATTAATATTTCTAAATCTTCTCCAGAATTAATTAAAAGATTCCGTTTTATTACTGACTAAATTCGGTTGACATATTCATTTTGTTGCTTCGTCATCTTGGGATGATGTTTTCTTTTGTTCTTATCAAGTTATCATTAAGACTGAGGCAAATGAAGTCAAGGTAATGAACCCAAATCTATGACTTGAGACTTGTAAATCCGTCCTAGCAAATTGGAGTTATAATTTAATATGGTCAATTTTTATTGTTAACAATTATTGTCATATGTAAGTTAGGATATAAAGTGTAGATGATATAATGGTTAGTTGAACATTTTGTGGATTTATTTGAAATCAATAAATTATTGAAAAGGATAATTACAATTTATCAATTATCAAAATTTAAAATTAGAATTAGAATTTAACCATTAACAAAATTTAAAATTAGAATTAGATAGGTTAGATTTGAGACTTTTGTAATTCATAAATTAGATAAATGTTTTTTTTGGATTAATCATTTATTAAGATTTGGTCAATGTTTCAAACCAATTAATGTGGTTCATCTCGAGAATAAACCATATTAATTGGTTCGAAACGTCAATCAAATCTTAATGATATAATTAATTTGAAAAAACATTTATCTAAAATTAAATAATTAAAAATTAAAATAAACACACTTTAAAAAAATAATTAAATTCTAAATAAAAAAGCTAACCTTCTTTGAGAAGACTCCTTATAAAGCTCACAATAGACCACTTATAACTTTACATGACGCTGAAGTATTAACCAAGATCTTACTATTGAATAAAAGTGACGTTATTTCTCATAGGTATGTGACAATGCTGTTAGATCACTTTATTTGTTATAGATATGGGACAATGTTGTTAAATAATGTTAAGGAAGGTTTTTTTCGTCATCAAGATTTGAGTAAGGTTTGGTTGAGTTTTAACAGGTTGTGCGATGGTTTTTGTCACTTATAAAGGGTTTTTAATTTCAATTTGTTTTTTTGAAATTTGAATTTTTTATTTAATTAGTTTAATTAGTATTTGTATATTACTATGCAAAGGAATGCTAATGACGTTAAACAAATGGTAGAGGTATTAAATGAAGCGGAGTGTGGTGTTAAACGAAGGGGGATGATAAATCTGAACAATGTCATGAAGATAAATCTCACAATAGAAAACGCCTTTGTTGTAATAGATGCTAAATATACACACTGAATTAGACCACATGACATGAGTATTATTATAGGGAACATTATTTAATAAACTTGAGATTGGTAAACTTGTACTGAGCAAGTACATATAAGTCATATGTTATGGATACATGATAAGAGCTCATGATAAGACTTGTTATATGGTATGAATTCATGATGATAATTTTTTTTAATAATAAAATGAATAAAATTTTTGGATGAGTTTTCTTGGAAGTGGTTATAGGTTCAAATTCAAAGGGGAGAGTAAATGCACCTTCGTAAACTTTAGCAGTAAAATCGTTGTACAGAGGGAGTTCTTTGTTCTACAAACAAGGGGGTCTCATACACCAATTGGTGTTTGGTTTGGATGTGACCATAAAAATATATTATTTTTTCTATAACTTGAGCAGCCCTAATGGTTAAGAACATGTGTTTCCTTGTACTAGGTGATAGGATCAAATCCAGAGCAGGGTAGAGTATGTACATCTTCTTATAATTTAACAATCAAATTGCTATGTGAAAGTGGATCCCTTGTCCCATAAACATGAGAGTCTTATACACCAATTTAGTGGCTACCTTAAATGCGACCTTAAAAATATATTATTATTATTTATTATAATCTTATTAATCAAAGTTTTAAGAGTATAATTACTTTATTGGATATAATCTTTTAGGATTGTTAAATCAACACATAATCTTGAAAATCCTTAAAATGACTTAAAATTATTTTCTGTAAATTTTTTGCTCTATCAAACTTTGATAGGAATGAATTTTTCCAAACCACCTCAAATAATTAATATATATACTTCACCAACAACAAGTATGGAAATGTACTTGTTTGTAAATTTTCATAATGATTAAGTTCTCACTTCATTTAATTTTAAATTTATTCTATGAAATTGGGCATTTTTTTCTTGATTATCTAATAAGTGAAGGTGACCTATATTGAGTTATTCCTTGATCTATAAAATTCCTTTAGATTTAGTTGGTCCTCTAAAATCATGTTCATGATAAAGGGAAATAACCTGATACGATGTTGTGTTAATGGTTTGATACCTTGATGAATTGATGGGTCATTGTCTTGATACCCTAATGTACTATAGCTTTAATACCTTGTTGAATTGATGGGATGATGATTTGACAAGTTGATGATGGGATGCCTTGATTACTTGATCATATAACCCAATGATCTAATCACCAAATATTCTCATTAGCCAAATACATTAAGTGGCTACATAGACCTAATGAATTTATAATAACACTTGGTAAGTCTAAATTTTCTATATGTAACAACATAATTAGGCAATCCAAAACAGTGAAGGACAAGTCAATAAATGTTATACTCCTTTGTTGATATATTTTTAATTGAGACTGGGAAATATTTATACTGATACAAATGATGTAGTGTATGATTTTTGTAAGAGTATATTAAAAGAGGCTTCCTACCTAGATGAGACACAATAATCCATTCTAGAGTAACTTCCTACTAATGATGGAATAGGGAATTTCCAATAAATCAAAATTCTTTAAATCCTAGAATAATAAATTCTAAAAAAGATTCTTAGGAGAAGACGTATATTGTAGTACATTCAAAATTCAAAAAAGGGAAAAACGTTTTTTATTTAGGAGCCACGTTCTTTGTTATGTCAATGATAGGGTCATCCATAGAATGTTGATGTGGCAATATTGGTTTCTGAAATTGCTAATCATTTGCTTCCTTAAGGGATTTCCCAAGATGTACATTGATAGGGCTAGGAGGATGTGTTCTTGGCACAAAGGAAACTGAGGTATGGGATGGATTACAGAGTAGATGGGGTTGGAGTTGTAAAGTTTCTTTGTCAAGAACCAATAAGCATTGGGTTTGTTATACCATGGAACTCATGAAAACTTTATTTGTCACAAATTTTGATTATTGAGGGAAATTGGTTTTCCCTTGCATCAAAATTTGCATAAAGGTTATACAATTGGTTTTTCAAGTTCTTGATCTTGTCTTATCGATCACTTTCTAATGCCTGTCTTTTCCCCCAAAGCTCAATGCAATCCATGTATTGGTTTTGTAGCAAGTACTCTTATTTCTTAGTTGTTGATGATGGTTGTCAAGATAGATTTCTATCCTTACTATGAAAAGGGACACATGGTGAAATTTCAATGTTGCACCACCTTGAGACATGTTGAATACTTCATAGCTAATGAATGGAGAGTCCCCCGACCCTTTGCTAAGTTATGCCAACCTACATGCTCCTATATCAAAAAAGGTCAAAACTTAGTGGGCGTCTAGAACAAAACATGAAATAAAAATGATGTTGGAATGGAGGTAACTGGTGCTAAAAAATATGTTCCATCCAAGAGGACTAAGGAAACCACACCCAAAGTAGAGAGGCCATGAGTCCATTGTCATGATTGGAGTAGGTCCCGTATAGGAGCAGAGAAATCAAAGGCCAAGCAAGGTAACCCTGAGCTAGAAGAAATTGCAACGAAACCAAGGGAGTATGCCTAATTTTGTTTGAATATTCCTACCATGAGACAAACTATAGAGTAATTTTTGTCCAATATACATAATATGAAAAGATCGCAAGCGAGGGTGGCGAATATGGAGGGCATATTAAGGTGATGGGAAGGTCTTATCGACCATTTCCCACTGACATTGTAATGAATGCCCACAGATTGACCCTTGTGGTGACTTGTGTTTGTGCATTGAGTCAGACTTGAGTGGGGGTGGGTTTATGGAATGGGTTGCACATACTCCTTAAAGTTGATTGAAATATTCCCCATTTCCCTTTTTGTTGTGAGGTTTGATAACTTGTTCACCTCTTGATTTTGGTGGCCTAGGAAAAGATAATAGGAAACTAAGGCTAGAGTGACTTTCTCTTGTTGGATCCACTCCAAGATGGAATCGAACTGATAATCTTGTGATGCAATTTTGAAGAGTAAATATTTGATGATTAACATTGTCTCCAATCATCACCAACTTTAAAGCATTACTATCTTTTACAAGGTTTAATCCTTGCAATAGAGCATATGTACTTGTACCACATTATTTGTAGTTACTCCTATACTCCAAGCATATGTATACGCTTTTGTCATCCTGAGATTATAGATAAAGTTCTAACTTCTGCAACCACTCCTTATTAAAGGTTTTCAACAATTTTCTATCTTACCAATTTTACTAAATAAGACTTAAATTCTAAATCCCACTTTAAATATTGCTTCCAGCCATTAATTATAGTAATTGTTATTAAATTATGCTTATGCATTTTAGTTACATTTCTCACACATTTGTTTTTAGACGCTTTAAAGCCAAAAATTTCACAAAATAACTATGTGAATTATCCCTAACAACGCTTCTTAATCACCACATATCACATAGAACGGCTTTGACAAGCAAGAATGCCACCCCATAAGCCACCATATCATGTAGAATACAACCACATTCTCTTAGTATGTGATGTACTCACTTCGGTGCGTTTTTGTAAAGATCCCATGAGTGAGGAAACGGATAGCCTCACCTTTATATAGAAGCAGTGGGAGACACGGTCACATGAACATTGTAAATCCCAACGTTGGGAGGCCAAAAACGCTCGGAGCAAGGACACGAAGAGTAGATCTTACTTTCTAACGAACGGGTTAAACCCAAGTAGCCTTGTGAAAAAAAACCCCAATGTCAGATGAGTGCCATCACGTGATCGGGTCACGCGGTTTCTATTACATGTTACTAATTGATTGGAAATGTAGATTTATGTCATGTAAATATATCGCTATCTGCTGACCTGTGAATGTCGTGTAAGTACCAAGAATACAAGGGAAAGTCGCAATCATCTGATGTGTTTCCAATTGCGCGCCGTCGATGGAATCTAAAATTTAGGTGAGCTGTCACTTTGGCAACGGTGAGCGTAAACATAATAAAATGGGACAGGCTCTGGGATCACGAAGTCTATGAATAAAATTGTAAATCTCTTTGGCAGAGAAGAAGGAACAGTATCTCAAATTTGGATCACTACTACCTGTTTGTCACAGAGGAAGGAGTACGCGAAATGGATTTGTTGGATATGCTGTGGGATGATACTCTGGCAGGCCCTCGCCCTGAGAACGGCCTCCGAAAACTCAGGAAGACTAGTTCTACTATTTCCGCCATGGCAACCCCCTCCACTCCAAGTTAGTTTCTTTTTATCAATGGTTGATGTTATTTGTATTTGATCCCAACTCTACACAATTATTTAGACTAGAATGAATCCATATTGACTCACAATGATTTACTGCCCCTCCTACAGCACAGATCCAATTAACCCACAAAGATTTACCCTTATATATCTATTTGTACCCATTTGGGCAGTAAAGCATCTGGCTTCCCTGAATGGAATTCTTTCACTCTTAATATTCAATATACTCTATGATTGAGAGAATTGGGTTAGACCAATATTCAAATGTGTTGGATATTGGATAAATCAGGGTTCTAGTGTGTTTAGCTACATGTGTTTAACTGTTTTTGCTACATGTAATAGAGGTTTTTTTAGATCCGTCAATTTTGGTGATTGTGCTTTCAAGTAGTGATATGGTGATTGTGCTTGCAATCAGTGGCATTTGAGCCAAAGGTGTAGAGTTCGAATTACACCTTACTCTAAAAAGATTTTTGGATATTGAATAAACCAGCTCTCCACCCCCGTTAACTCTAGCGATACATCCATTTACTCTGGCCTCAGTGATGTATTCCATCTACTCTGGCCTTAGTTTAGTAAACTATCTGGCATCTTTTTGATTTATTAATATTTATTTGCAATTTCATGACATAGAGTTTTGTTTCGTGGAGATTTCAAGTTAGTTAATATTTGGTCATGGATTAATTGCAGAGGCCGCAGAGGCTTTAAGCAGGTTGACGGAACACACAGCTAATGCAGAGTTCAAGCCATCGAATGATGAGGCTAGACAAGTAACGCAGAGTATCATCATGATTACGCCTCCTAGTTATTATCGTTCACTGTCTATAGATAGTCCCCTTTCCCCGGCAGCCTCAAGCCCTCCAGTGTCGCCATCTTCTTGTAAGTAGGCTTCATCTGCTTTCTATTTCTTTCTTATTGTTTACTATGCAATTTATCAATCAGAGTACATTACATTTATCTTCGATGGATTGGGGTTATTGTTTGACAGTGACACGACGAGAACGAGAGAATCCATGGAAAAGTACTAAGTACAACAATAACGTTCCTGGTGCTGCGAAGAAGGGATCTGAGAAATCTCCAAGAGAACCCAGAAACTCAACTGGTTATGACTGGTCAGTATTTCGTTATATATATATTTGTGTAATAATAGGGGTAATATGTAGCGGTGATTGATATTCACAACTATAACAATACAGGGTACTCCTAAGGTGCGGTGACTGAAAGCAATACATATTTTTCAGTTCATATGCCAATTAATGCGATCGGTTGGGCTGTATATATAGCAATACATATATAGAGCTCGACGGGGAAATATCTGTTACCCTGACTGAAGAATATGAGCGTATAGACGAGAAATATTGGTTTACTGTACATTCATTTTGTGTCTGCGGGGTCACTGTTAATTGCCTACGCATTGATAGTGACAAATATCTTCCGACTAGGGGAATACAAATCCGAGTTGTACAGAGAGTTTGCAGAGTTACCTAGTTGTACGCCGACGTGTTTATATTTTGTAAATAATTTTATGGGTAAAGTTTGTTCAGTGCTCATGGGTCATCTATGCAGATTTTTATGGCGGAGTTACTGTACATAAGCAAGGGTGACAATCTAGAAAGCCCCATCGGCTAATTGCTCTAATTCCACATGAGAGATACTAAGATGGATCCTTTCCATGAAATTGGGATGGATTTATGTATGAAATATAGAGTCTTGATGGGACTAAACTTCTCTACTTAACTGATCATATTATTTTGGCAATTGTTTTTCTTTTAAATATTATGGCATTAAAGCATTATGGGCACTGAAATCATGTTGAGTTGTCTTCTCAATAGCTTGGATGGCAGGTTTTTGCTGGAATCTGGTTCAGTAAAATTCAAAAAATAAGATAGTTGTAGTGTTTGGAATCTATTTTTGAGAGTGGAAATGGATTTAACACTATCAAAAACTCTTAGAACACACAAAATACTGAAATTTAATAACTATAAACAAAATTCTGATAAAATATTTACTAAATTTTTTCAAAATCTCTACCTAATTCCGAACCATTCTGTTATATTTTTTAGACTACAGCATATAATAACTACTAACCTGCTCTGCTTTTACTGGCATTAAAACTGAGCAACCGCGGGCATACTATGCTTGTCTTGGCTTGTAGAAAATGATGACATCGAACAATTATCTTTGTAATGAAAATTTTCGAATTTAGATGGATAAAACTACACTTGCTGTGGAATAGACACATATTTCAACTATCATTATGAGCGTGCACGGGTCTAACTGGGTCTAACTGTATTGAGGAAACTATAGAGCGTGCATTGGGCTAACTGTATTGAGGATATACATTTTGAGTATGTATCCTGGATATATATTTTTGATTATTAGTTGTTATTTGTTATGGAGTAAATAATGGTTTATTTGTTAGTGTTGGGAGAGTTAATATGATTATTCATGTTATATTGTTCATTTATATTAGATTTTGTTTACATGTATATGAAGCACATATATAATCAAATTAGTAGATGTGGTTGATATACTTTTATAGAAATTTATAAATCACATTAATAATAATCATTTGTATAATTTTAATATGATTATTAGAGATCGAATTATTTGTATTTAATAATAACTATGTAAATAATAATAACCATATATATATATCTAAGCAATTATATATTTAACAACAATCAAATTAATATAATATAATAATAGTGAAAGATTATTACTAATAATATTTATTCATCCCTCACCATTATTTTAATGATTAATATGCATTTATTAACATATTAATATAAGTATCAATATCTTTTATACACAATGATAGATTTATGAACTATTCCAACATAACCATATTAAACTTTAATATTAAATCAATTATTATAAGCCTTAATATTATAAAATCCAACATTATAAACCATAAGGTTAATATTATATCCCTAAAATTAATATTATAAACCTTACCATAAATATTTTAAACCATATGCTTCGTATTAAAAATGGCGCTAGTAATATTATAAACCAAAAATTAAAAACTACAATATCATAAATCCGAGGGACTAATATTATAAACCCAAATCCAAGGCACTAAATCCAAGGGGAAATAAAGGGAAAGGTTTAATATTATAAACCCAAGGGACAATAAACATAAGGGAAATATATTAAGCCTTAGGATGAATAATAAGAATCCCAAAACATTAATAAACCCAAGGGAAAAACAATCCTAGGAATTAATATTATAAACCCAACTCAAAATAAACCTAGGGAAAAATATGAAACCTTAAGATTAATAAAAAATTATATTGTAGTATTAAAATGTTACATTATTAATAAAAAATGTGATACATCATGATATTAAACTAAATATTATAAATCCTAACACCGTTAAACCCAATATTATAATCCCTACTATTATTATCATAAAATCTAATAATAAACCCAAGATATTAATGATATAAACCAAACACTAAGATTAATATTATAAACTGTAATAATAAACCCAAGATATTATCCATATAAACCAAAGTGATTAATTTTATAAACCCTTGGGAATAATAGACCCAAATGTGGTATTATAAAACCAATATTATAAACCCAAAGGATTAATATTATAAAATCGAGGGGAATTAAACCCAATGGATTAATATTATAGACTGAAGGGAAAATAAACCCAAGAGAAAAATATTAAACCCTAGAAATTATGTTATAAGCCCAAGCTATTATAAACCCAAGGATTAATATTATAAACCCAAGGGATGAAAAACTTTAGATTAGTATTATAAACCCTAAAATTATAAAGCCAAAGGAATAATTTTATAAATGCAATAATGTGATGTTGATATTAATCACATAAATATAAATATAAATATTTATAATTAGTAATTAAAATTAGAAACTAATAATTATAATATTAATAATTAATCACTAATACTTATAATAATTGTTAATTATTAGTAATTAATAGTTAATAATTATTAGTAAATAGTAATTACTATTAATAATTATAAATGATTAAATATTAATTATAAATATTTTTATTGATTATTAATAATTGTTAATTGTTAATAACTAATAATTATTATAATTATTATTCGTAAAAGGGATAAATATTATAAATCAAATACATTGATACTATAAACTTAAGAGATTAACAAATCTAACTAATTAATAATATTCTAAATCTAAGACATTAAAAACCTTATGGATTAACGAACCCAAGAAATTATCAATATTATAAATCGAATGGATTAATAAACCTAAGAGATTAATATTATAGTTTCAAGGGATCGGTAAACCCAACATACTAGTATTATAAAACTCAAAGATTAATATTTTAAGTCATAATATTACAAATTATAAATCCAGGATATTAATATTAAACTAAAAATAAATCCAACAGAGTAGTATTAATATTAAACCCAAGATACTAATATTCTAAACCAAAGTATTAATAAACCCAAGAAATTTGTATTATAAACCCAATGGATTAAAACCCAAGAGATTTCAATTAAACCCTCAGATTAATATTATAAACCTTATGAATGATATTATACCCTAAGAATATGAACACTTAGATTAATAAACCCAAAGGATTAGTATGATAAAAGCAAGGGTCTAATAAACTCATGTGAATAATATTAAATACAAGGAATTAATATTATAAACCTAGGGGATATAAACCCTAAGATAAATATTATAAACCATAAAATAAATATTAGACATTAATATTAATATTATAAACCTTAGGATCAACATTATAAACCTATCGCATTAATAAACCCAAGGGATTCATATTAAAAATCCAAGGGAATAACATTAAACCTTAGTATTAATATTAAATCCTATGAGTCCCCGTTGGGGGTGTCCAATCATTGGGACAAGTGGGATGTGGGCAGTTAAGGCTCGCCCGACCCTCAGACACGCTCACACCGACTCATCACCCTCCCACACACGAGCGGTAATGGGCCTAAGGGCAGGGGATCCTACGACAGGTATGCAGGTAGCTAAGGGTGAGATGGAAGTCTCTCAGGCCATTCGGCATCCACGGATGATGGTGAAGGTTGGTGCTCTGGATTGTGCAAATGAGTAACCGTTGGCTCTCGAGCCTTGGCTTGAGCTCTACCGGCTTGAGACGAGGAGGGTGACAGTTCCTTCAGGTAGTAGTGGTGATAGTTTGGCATCCGAGAGACATCCTGGTAATGGCACGAGCACACTGCACCAGGAGGTAGGAGGTGGACGAAGGTGGTGGAGGTGAATTCGTTGTGGAGGGAGCGTCTCTGTATGGGTGGTATTATTGTTCAACTCGGGCACTCGAACATAGCTTACAGTCTGCGTAGAATAAATTCTTCATTGGCCAAGCCCGAGGGTGGCTCTCCCTTGGGCTTACGGAGCATTCAGGCTCTCCTGCAATTCACATTTGCGGGTGGTGGTGCTTTCGCACCTCCTAGGACGACAGTGTGGAGATTGGTGGTGGTAGTGTATCTCTTGTCTATGGTGCTCGGGACATAGTCAGTGACAAAATCAGCTGAGGGTGTGGTGATGGAGCGTGGGATTTAAGGGCTCTGGGACCCGGAGCGACTTGGCACTACAACCCAACACAACGAGAGGGAGTGGTGGGTGACTGCATGCCACACGAATGAGGTCAGGCATGTCTTGGTGTTCTTGGACGTGGCATGGACAACCGCCACGTACTTGGAGACTCGAGCTCCCACTTGGAGTCTACTGAGAGCCAGCAATTGACAACGAACATGGCAGTTTCTCCAGCTCAATCACCAGGCCAGATTGAGGCTCCAGCCACCCTTGAAGCCATTTCTGCTCAGCTCTAGAAAATCCAGCTCAACCTGGACACCATGTGTGAACAAAGGTATGATGATCAGAATGAATTAGTGGCCTGCATAAATGTTGTTCAGAACCTGTAGACGGAGACCCTCGAAGCTTTGGAGAGTTTGCGTCATTTACTGAGGTGCTCTCAAGACGACCTTCGAGTTCTAGAGACCCAAGTGGATCATGTTAGCTACCATATGCACAATCAAGATCATCTCTTCGCGGCTCATCCGCTGGTCCCCTGCACCCTCCCCCACGATGATAGTTTTGGTATGTTTATTTTGTAATTTTGTACGACAAATAACCAAGAGCACTGAATGCCTTGGCAAGCACCCAAGTCCTTCTAAGCACTGCGTGCCTTCTGGGGTTGCCTAAATGTAATAGAACCATGTTGGATCTTACTTAAATTTTGTTTCTGATATGATAATATAATCTAGACTTTGACTCACAAAAAAAAATATATTAAATCCTAGGAGCATAAAACCTAGATTAATAAGCCCAAGGGATTAATATTATAAACCCAAGGGATTATAAACTAAAGGGATTAATATCAAACTCTAAGATTAATATTATAAACCATATGCTTAATATTAAACCCTAGGAATATAAAACCTATCATTAATATTAGAAACCCTAGGAACAATAATATAAACCCAAGGAATTACTAAAGCCATTGGATTAATATTAAAATCACGAGGGATTATAAATAGAAGGGAATAGCATTAGATCATAGGATTAATATTAAACCCTACAAATATAAAACATAATATTAATATTATGAACCTTAAACCCAAGGGATTTATATTAAACTCAAGGGATTAATATTATAAGCCCAAGGGGTATAAACCCTAAGATAAATATTATAAACCCAAGGGGTATAAACCCTAAGATAATATTAAAAACCCTAAAATAAATATTATACCCTAAGATTCATATCATGAACCTTATGATTAATATTAAAAACCCAAGGGAATGACATTAAACCCTAGGAATATAAACCCCAAATTTAGTAAACCAAAGAGGTTAATATTGAAAACACTAGGATTTATATTAAACCCTAGGAATATAAACCTTAGGATTAATATTATAAACCCAAGGAATTTATATCATAAATGCAATGGATTATAAACCCAAGGCATCTATATCAAACCCTAGGATTAATATATAAATCCTATCAATAATATTATAACCTAGGAATATGAAGCCTTATATTAATAAACCCAAGAGATTGATATTAGAAACCCAATGCACTAATAAAAATAAAGACTTAATACTAAAAAACTAAAAAACCCAAAGGATTAATATTGTAAAGCCAAGGTATATAAACCCTAAGATAAATATTATAAACCATAAAACGAACATGGTTGACCATGGTTTACCGTGGTTGACAATGATTTACCATGGTTGAACATGGTTTAATATTATAAACCTTAGGACGAATATTAAACTCTAGGATGAATATTAAACCCTAAAATTGATAAACCCAAAGGATTAATATCGTAAGCACAGGCTTAATATTAAACCCTAGGAATATAAACCCTATGATTAATATTATAAACCCAAGGAATTTATACCATAAACCTAATGGATTATAAACCCAACGGATCTATATTAAACCCTACTATTAATATTATAAACCGCGTCAATAATATTAAACCCTAGGAATATGAACCCTTATATTAATAAACCCAAAAAATTGATATTATAAACCCAAAGCACTAATAAAAATAAGGGATTAATCATCAAAACCAAAAAAACCCAAAGGATTAATATTGTAAACCCAAGGTAAATAAACCCTAAGATACATATTATAAACCCTAAAACAAACATGGTTGACCAAGGTTGACCATGATTGACTTTTATATTGAGACAATATTTGTCACAATGTGACGTTGGACCATGGTTGAGCATGATAGATTTTCATATTAAGAGAATATTTGTCACAATGTGACATTGGACCATTGTTGACCATGATTGACCATGATTGACAATGGTTGATTTTCATATTGACAATCTTCATCACAATGCGATGTTGGACTATGGTTGGCCATGAATGACCATGGTTATGACAATGTGTCATTGGGCCAGGGGATAAACTTTGTCATAATGCGACGTTGGAACATGGTTGATAATTGTTGATGATGGTTGATTTTGATATGGTTGACCATGGTTGAGAATAATATTAAACCTAAGAGTTTAATATTATAGACCCAAGGTTAATAAACCCTAATATAATATTATAAACCCTAAAATAAACATCGTCGTCCATTTTTTAAAGTGGTTAATTTTCATATTGACATACTATTTGTCTTAATGTGACCTTGGGCCATGGTTGACCATGATTGATTTTAATATTGAGACAATCCAAGGGATTGATATTATAAACTCAAGGGACTAATAAACGCAAGGGACTAATACTAAAAAATCAAAGGATTATAAACCCAAGGGAATAATATTAAACCTAAGGGTTAAATATTATAGACCCAAAGTAAATAAACCCTAAGATAAATATTATAAACCCTAAAATAAACATGGTCGACAATTGTTGACCATGGTTGATTTTCATATTGACACAATCTTTGTCACAATGTGAGGTTGTACCATGGTTGACCATGATTTATTTTCATATTTCTTTTTCAGAATGCAACATTGGACCATGGTTGATTTTCATATTGAGACAATCTTTGTCACAATGTGACGTTGGACCATGGTTGTCATAATATGATGTTGGAACAAGAGACAATCTTCATTAGAATGTGATTATGATTATTTATCATGAGTAACCACGGCTGACCATGATTAACCATGGCTGATTTTCATATTGTGACAATATTTTTCACAATGTGATGCTGGACCATGGTTGACCAAGGTCGATGATGGTTGGCCGTGGTTAACCATGGTGACGATGGTTGATCATTGTTTATTTTCATATTGAGACAATCTTTGTCACAATTTGACGTTGGACCATGCTTGACCATGATTGACCATGGTTGATTTTCATATTGACCATGATTGATTTTCATAATGAGACAATCTTTGTCACAATGTGATATTTGAATAAATATTATAAACCCATAAACATGGTTGACGATCATTGATTATGGTTTATTTCCATATTGACACAATCTTTGTCAAAACGTGATATTGGACCATAATTGATCATGATTGGTTTCCATATTGAGACAATATTTATCATAATGCGACATTTGACCATGGTTGTCATAAAGTAACGTTGGACCAAGAGACAATATTCATAGAATATGATCATGATTAACCATAAACATATTATTTAATATTATTATTATTAATAATTAATGCTAAAATTAATATTTATAAATATTAATAATATTAAAAATAATATTAATATTTGTATTCATATTGATAATATGAATATTAATAATTAATATTAATATTAATATTAAAATAATAATAATAATAATAAAATTAAAAAAAAAAATTAAAATTAAAATAACTTAAATCTATATTACATATTATAATATAAATAATGAATTATCAAATGACTACTAATAATTTAAAAATTAATATTAAAATTTTATTAATGTTTAATGCTAATGATATTAGTACAATAATAATAATAATAATAGTAATAATAATAATAATAATAAGCTTGTCCTAAAAATGGATCTTCATTGGGATTCGAAACGTCGACCATTGTTGGATCATACTGTGGATAATCCGGAGATCTCTTCATTAAACAATAACCACAAAAGCTTGAAAACCATAATAAGAATAAGAATAAACCTAATATAATAGACTCTAAGATTAATACTAAATCCTATTATTAAATTTTATAATTATAAATTATAAACCCAATATTAAACCTTAATATTATAAATCCAATATTCAAAAATTGACTATTATAAACCCTAATATTAAACCACAAAATTTTTAATTTTTAAATGCCACATTAAATAAATTGAAATGTAGTGTAATAATGTGATAATGATTGTGAGATTGATGGTCGCATAGAAAGAATATTTGTCACAATGTGATGTTGGATATATTTTTGTACCATTCGAATATCACAATATGAAACTATAATTCAAAATTATAAATTATAAAACCCATTATATTAAACCCAAGGGATTAAAATTATAAACCCTAGGATTAATATTAAACCCGAGGAATATAAACCATAAGATAAATATCATAAACCCAAGGGATTATAAACATTGCAACAATTATTCTCAAATTGATTAATATTATAAACTCTAGGATTAATATTATAAACCCTAATACTAAATATTAATATTATAAATTATAAATCCATTATTAAACCTTAATATTATAAATATTAGAAAGCCCTAATATTGTAAAGCTAATACAATTTTTAATGTAACAATGCGATGTTGAATAAATTGCAATGTAATGTAACATTGCAATAATGATTTTAGATTTATTGTGATGTTTGATATTTTTCTATACAATTATAATGCCGTAGTATTTAATCGTAATATAAAACCCTAAAGTTATAAAATTTTAATATAATAAACCCTAAAATTAATATTATAAACCCTACTATTAAACCTCACTCTTATTAATTCTAAACACAATATTAAACCCTAATATTATATACTCAATATTAAAAATCTGAATATTATAAACCCTAATATTAAATCCATGTTTTGTAATGTCAGAATGTGACGTTGAATAAATTTCAATGTAATGTAACGCTGCAATAATGATTGTCTAATTGATTGTTTTATCGACATAATGTTTTGTTGCAATGCGATGTTCGATGTATTTTTGTACCATTCCAAATTTACAATATTAAACCATAATACAAAACCCTAACATTATGAAACATAATATAATAAACCCAAGGGATTAATATTACAAACCTTGAGACAATAAATCTTATGTTTAATATGTTAAATCCTAGGAATATTATTATATACCCCAACATTAATATTGTTAACCCTATCCATCCACTATAACCCTCCATGGCCAACCATGACCATCCATTATGGTTCACTACATGTCACTTATAGACCATGATTCCCGAGGTAGGTATGGTTCACCATGGTAGTCATTTTGACTATTGTTGACTATGATCCCATGTTAACTATACTTGACGAGGACAACAACAATCAACTATAGTTAACATGTGTTAATGTAAAAATATTATAAACCATAACATAGTCAACCACATTTATCCATTGGGTTTAAAATATTAATCACTTGGATTTATAATATTAATAGTCCCTTTGGTTTAATAATCCCTTGGCTCAAGTATATTAATCCTAAGGATTCATAATATTAATACCTTGGATTTAATATAATTCCTTTTTGTTTATAATCCCTTGGTTTATAATATTAATCCCTTTTCTTTTTTAATCTTTTTGGCTTAATATTATTATCATGTGTTTATAGTCCCTACGGTTTATTAATCACTTCGGTTCAATATTTTTCCCCTAGATTTATAAACCCTTAGATTTATAATAATAAAAACACTAGAATTATAAATACTATAAATAATATTATAAACACTAAATTTAATCTATTAAACCTTAATACTAATACTATAATTCTTAATATTATAAACCTTAAGATTAATATATTAATATTATAAAACCCTAACATTATAAAACCTTATAAATGTAATAACGAAATAAATTATCTAAACATTTTTATATCACCATGTAAAATTACTTTATATTATTTATATATAATTTTTTTTTTTATAAAAATTGTAAATTACAAATAAGTTTTAATTATATATAAATATTTAAATATTAATATTCAAAATAAATAAAATAAGATTTTTTTTTACCATTTTCATGCTATATTACCAATTTTATAAGAAATGAAAAATCTCATTTTCTTTTCAATAAATTACACCATCATATTAAAAATTTTAAATTTTATTCTTAAAAATATTAATTTTAATAATTAACAAATCCACTTCTATTTTTTATTAAGTATTTCTATTTGTAAATGTGGGCATCCATAAAAAATAAATCATAATAATAATGTTATTTGACATTACTACTACCAACCAATTGTTAATAAAATCAACTGCTATGATCGAGATTTATGGATATCTACTCTATAATTTTTTTGTGTGTTATTAAATAAAATAATATGTGGGTTACTTTTAGCATGTTTTAGCATGCATTGTGATTTATAAAGAGGGTTTTATAATTGCTATTATTATTATAATATTTTTGTCTATTTCTTAATATGTTATTTCATAAACATGAATAAAAATCATGCTTTACTCAAATTTTGAAAGTCGATAATCTATTTCTTATAAATTTTTACAATTAATATTAATCAAATTATTACCAATATTTCCATAAAACAATAATTTTAAATATTTAATTCAAGTCTAACAACTAGCTATATATATAAAACTCAGTTCACAATTCATACTGTGTCATGCAACCATAATTTCATATAATTTTTCCATATGATCATTGAATCTTAAATTTTTTATTTAAGAAGATTGACATATCAACTGTTAATTTTTGATGATAATATTAAGAAATCTAAAAATTCAAAAATAACATATTACAGATAATTCTTAACACAATTAAATATTATAATATTTAATGACCAATAATATCAACTTTTATGTACGTGTTAGCTTCACTAATTAACAAAATTAGTTATGAAGAACCTGTTGACTGTACAGTGTTCGTAATGATGTAAATAATTGTACAATATCATTATTTTCAATGAAATTCATAGAAAAATCATTGTACTTACCATTACATCCAATAACTAGTCTTACCAGCAATTCGAATCACCATTATTAGTGATAAAACACAAACATTCAACTCTTTGTGATTCACTGGTTACTAATGGATTCGGTATGTTTTTGATAACACGCATCAAGATACAATAACCTATTAAGGGTTTCAATTTACTAGATGATTACTTGTTTTTCTCATATGTATAGATAATTTTCCAAATATAGGTTATATCACAAACACTATAGTCAATTCATTATAGTTTTCGATGACAATGATGAATCATCTATTAGAAAAGTAGACCAAGCTTATCATAAGAGGGTTATACATTAACTAAGCTTACTTTGAAGATATATTATATTATGCTATTATCATAAGAAGGTTATACATTAACTAAGCTTATTTTGAAGATATATTATATTATGCTATTATCCTTTGGATAGTGCATATGTAATGTGGAGGATCAATATTTGTTCCTTGTACTGGAAATCTTAATGAACAATGTACTCATTTAAAAACTGTCATTTATTAATATAATTTTAAAGTACAAAGATTCATAAATTAACATAATGCTAATGCATTATAACTTGAAATGCTAATTTTGATTCTGCAATTACAATATATTTATTTATTACACATTGGAGAGACAATTAGATTATCGATTAAAATCTTTGGAATTTAGTTATGTTAACTAATTCATAGTTTCATTCTTATTTGATTGAGACCCACTGTAACTTCATTTTTGGAGACTAAAATAAATTATTTTGAAATTCATAATATTGGGTTTATAAAATATTAGGGTTTGTAAAAAACTAATCGACAATGCACTCAATTAAAATTTTTCATTCGATCAATTTTAAAGTAAGAAATTTATAAATGAATGTAATATCAATATAAAAAATTATTTGACAATCTATTCATTTAAAAATTGTCATTAGTCAATAAAATTTTAATGTAAGAATATTTGTAAATGAATGTAATGTGAATGTATTGCTAATTGATAGGCTATTTCTTATCATGTAGCTATGATACATTTATCAATTTCATATTGCAAAGTCATTAAAAGTAGGATCAGAATATCACCGTTACAAACTCTCAGTACAAAATTAGGAATAGATTCATTAATCATTCTTCAAATCGATCCATTAAAGAATTCAAGTGTGAAGTTCGATTTATGGGCAATGGCATCTAACATTCAATTTAAATCAGACATCTTTCCAAGTTCAATTTAAATTATTTAAAACGATGAAATCATACTTTGCACAAATATAACTTGCAAAATCTACCCTAAAAAATATGAAAATGAACCTGGCTACACTGAGCCGACAAGAAATGAAATTAGATGCAGGTGCATTGAGCTTGCAAAAATGAACATGTGCACATGAAACCTCCAAAATCAGAACTGGCTAAATAAAAATCAACTGTAATCACATGGAAATCCAAAATGGAAAATGGATTTCATTTTCTCATGTAGAGACGTCACCAATCTTGAGCAAGAGATACATTGACCTAATGCAAATTCCCGTTGAATGAAATTCCATAAATTAGTTTGTTCCTCCATTTTCCCCAAATATAATCATGTACTATTTACATATTTTTTACCTACTTATTATAACCAACATAAATAGCACATCGCTTGATACATTAATCTCTTTGTTTACATTTGCTCCTTTTGGACAGTAGATTTTTGATGTTGCATATTTTCAATTTTTTTTCAAATAAGTAGTATCTACCAATCTGGATCACATTATATAACAGAAAACAATTTAGCCAAATGTACAATCAAAAAAATTTCTACATAAATATAAAGACCTGAAAAATAATATAGTAATGGAATTCTTTTGATGTTGCAATTACCTTGGGAGGAGTAGCTTGCAACAAAGATTCCAATTTTGTAAACCATTATTTTATTCCAATTCATTAAGAGGGAAGTCATCGAAGCCACATTCATTTATGTTTTTCATCGAGCATCTTGCCCTTCATTCTTGCTAGGTGCTTTCAGGGCCATGATGTTAGCAACCTTGTAACCTCTTCAACCTCAAGACAAAATGAAAACCAATGAATCAAACTGGTAGTGAATGATGAATTAGATTGATATTTGGGGGTTTAGGATTTTTGAAAAGAAAGCTTCTTGAAATGTAACGACACGTTTCAAAACAACCATATTTCAACCATTTTATTAATTTGTTTCATTAGGGCGCACGTTTCAAAACAACCATGTTTCAACCTTTTTTCTTAATAGGGTTGATTAGGGATTGGAATTATTAATAAAAATTTTAAGATTTGTAAGAGTTTGTAATATTATTAATATTTATAACGGTTTATTAAACTGAATTATATGATTTTTTACAATTAAGCTAGGGTAATAAAAGTTATTGTTATTCCTCCACGTTTTCTTTTGTCCCTATATATTCCAAGTGGCAAAGTTCCAATTCACATGGCCCAACAGAGACAATATGAACCTACAACCATTACATAAACATGCCAAGTTTATGAGGATGCAAGGAAAGAAACCTTAACGTTATTTATCCACGTTGCCATTTATTCTCCCATGTTCCAACAACCATATGTTTAAGAATGTAAATCGACATTCGTTTCATCTGCATAAAGAATATTTAATTATTTTAAATTTAATTTTTTCTAATCTTTATACGTGTTCATAAACAAGCAAGAGGTACGGTAAAATTTTAATTAAGATTTGGTAAAAAATTATTTTAAACATAGTTTAAACGCTTGATTTATATATGCAAGGAAGTTATCAGTTTCAATTTCATTTATTGATGGAGTGGCGACAACGAGAATATATCGGCATCTATCAATTTAGACCATCCGATCAAAATGATTAATTATCAAATGTATTAAAGTAGCCAATTCCAACAAGGGAGACGCCTATCAACGTAATTACTTATATTAGATTTTGTTTTGTGCGGAGCTCCATTCCACAACTTATTATAATTCCTCTCATATTCCTTACATTTTCAATTGAGTTGATAAGTGTTATTTTTATAACCATATTAAAAAAGTTAATAAGTTGAATTTAAAAAAAATGCTATTTATAATGTAAATAAAAATAAAGGTATTTATTTTTAGTAATTTTATTCAAATTATTATAAAATATTAATATATTCATTTTATTAAAATATTAATAATCTTGTTTTTATTGGACTTATTTAGTGAATAGTTAGAATTAAAATCAAAGTTGTATAATTTCTTTAAAGCTAAAACAAAATTGATATACAATTTTAAAAAAATATTGATAATAAAAAAATATTTGCCAATTTAAAAAATATGTTTTTATTTTTAAGTAATGTATTTCAATATCAACTTCATATATATTTAAATAGAAAAAAAATGACTTTAATTTTAAATAAAACATTTTAATTAAAAAAATAATTTTAGTTTGAAAATAAAACATTTCAATTCTTACTTGTAAATTTATATTAATTTAAAATATATAAAAAACAAAACTAATTAATGGTGAAAATTTTTAATTATTTTGAAAGAGAAAAGTGTAATTGATTTAATTTTTATATAAAGTTGATATGTGATATTTAAAAGAATCACAAAGCACTCTACTTCTTAATATGAGGATGCATTTACAAATATATTAATAATAGAAAAACCATTTGAATGTAGATAATGTAAATAATTAATAAAATATTTCCATGCTTAGTAAATTTTTTCAATATCAAATGTGTATCAATCTTTATAAAATATAATTCAAATCACCCTCAGTTGTTATTTTTTTTTTATACACTACAAATTTTTTTTTTTCACACTCACACACACTCTTTCTTTATATATATTATACACAGGTTTTCAATTAATATATATATTTCAACTATTTTTCTATTGGACTAGGTTAGATCCACATTTATTAATCACTCAAGTGGGATCAAATTCTTTGAGGTACAATTTTTTTTTCAACATTTGAGGTGCACTCTAAAAGAATTTTTCACTTCAAAAGATTTGATCCTTCTTCTAGTTTGATAGATCCTAGGGATTTTCACCTCAAAATATATGATTCCTCTTGGGGCTTGAAATATCTTGAGTTAAGATGAAATTTCCCTTGTCTAATTGGAAGAGAGATGGTGTATAGAGAAAGTCGAGAAATATATTTATATCTATTGTGTGTTGTGCATTAATTAGAGAGTCCAAAGATATATTTATAACTATATTTGTGTATATTATGTATTAACGGGAAGAATGTATATGTAAATGATATTTTATTTCACTTTTATACAAAATTATTATGTTTTTTTTTCCACAGAAAAAAATCGAACCATCCATTAATATAGAAAGTTACATAGCATATGCGTAGCATTTCAAGAAAACTCCATTTCTCGCTTTGTAGGCAGAGAAACGCAATTTAAACTGTTTGTAAATACATCACAGGTATTTACCCAACAGTCCAGATAAAATGGTCTCTCAAAATAGACTCCTATCCTTTTCCAACCTCCCGGCTTCCTTTTATAGGAGACAGCCGAAACAGAAGTTGGAGTGAGACAGTTCCATTAAAACATATTACTTCCAGTTTTATGCCAGGTAGTAAACACTTTCTTGGTTGGACCCAAAAAGTTAGAGTATCTTTTACGGTCGAACCTTAGGGCCTCCTCAAACAGGAAAACAGCCCTGGGTCGGGTATTAATGTTTGACAAATAGTTTTTTAAAGAAATATAGTTATATACAGAAATAGGAAAAAACAACTAACATCTCGATCATAAAGCAAAAATAGGTTGTGAAATTGGACGAGCCAATCCATTCTCCACTTCCTCTGCTATCCAAGCCCCCAAATCTTGTTCAAGGCCTTCTTTAGAAAGGCGGTCTGCTTCATTGTTCTGTTCCATGTAAATATGGAAAATAGATAGCTCAGTGAAAAAAAAATTTAGACGGTAAATTTCATTAAGCAAAGGAATTAAAATGTAGTTTCTGCAATGTTGTGTTCCATTGAACCACTTTACAATATTCATAGAGTCTCCAAAAATCTAAGCCTCACGCTCATTACTATGGGATAACCAGCATAGAAGGATATGCAAAGCTTTTAGTTCTGCAAAATTGTTTGTCCCAATTCCTAAGCCAACTGATGATCTAAGGAATTTTCCAAAAGGGAAGTGGATGACCAAGCTGGCTCCACACCTCCGGTTTATATTCGACGCCCCGTAAAAATAAGCCCAAGGAATTGTTCCCCTAACCACTTCCATCTGAACTGCTCTGCTTTGCTGAGTGTCTATAGGGACGGGTATGTTTTCAAAAATAGCTGCCCCTTCTGCCGCTAGTATACCTATTGGGAAAGGATTGTCTTTGAAGATCATCTGGTTCCTTGCAATCCACGTTCCCCAAGCAATCAAAAGGGGAATAGATCTCACTTTTTCATTTGGGGCTTCCTACCACCACCTTTGCTAGGCTTCTGAAATCACCTAGCCCTCCCATTTCTGCGGAATTTTGATCAACCACAGAGTTTCATTCCAAAGATTGATGTTGAAAGGACAGGAGAGAAAGACATGGTGCACTGTTTCCTCACTTCCCTTGCACATAGAGCACCATCCTGGTCCAATCTTCCCCCTTCTTTGAAGGAAATCCCAGGTGGTAACTTTCTTCTGGAGTATACACCAGAAGAACAACCTTGTCTTGGCCGGTCCTTTTAACTTCCATAAAGTTTTTACCCACCAGGCTGCATCCTCCCACCCATTCTGAGTCATAAGCCAAGTGTATCCCAATTTAGGTGTATAAATTCCTGTCTGAGAGTGCACCCACCGTAGCTCATTGTTTTTGTCCATAATGCGTATATGGGAGTTCTGAAGGTCTGATCTGTAATTCTCCCACTCCTCAAGCCATCTTTCCTCCAAGAAAAGAGCATTCCCTGACAACCATTCTTGTCTCCAAATCATAGAGTTCCCAGGGTCAACTACTTGGTTTAGATAGTGCAAACCTCTATTATTCAGGTGCTTAATCAGGTCTCTTGAGAGCAGAAAAATCCATGAGCATCCCACCCAAGGGTCACGACCTAGTATAACCTGCCTCCCATCCCATACGCTCCAAGCCAATCCCTGTTCAATAATATTTACCGCTACCACCAAAGCCTTCCACACCACAGAAGAATTTCTAGACGGTTTTTGAGGCAGTCTTAGCCAGTCAAGGGTTGGCAATGGATCTATATATTTCCCCTTGGTTACAGAAGTCCAAAGATTCTTCGTTGAGATGAGTCTCCACGCTAGTTTGGCAGCTAGTGACTTTGAAAAGGGTAAGAGGTCTTTTATTCCCTAGCCACCCCAACCTTTAGGTCTGACAATATTTTCCCATGCGACCCAAGGGGTCACATGTTCCGTCTTTGAGCCTGCCCACAGAAATATGCTACATATTTTGTTGATGGTCATCAGAATGATTTTTGGCACCCAAATAAGGCTAGCCCAGTAAACCGGGATTGCCATCACCATAGATTTAATTAGAACCAGTCTTCCCGCTCTTGACAACCATTTGAAACTCCAGTGATTCATCCTGTTCTCTATTTTAGCGATAAGCCATTTCCAATCCTGTATCCGGTAGCTGTCCAGCTTTAGAAAGAAGCCTAGATACTTAAAATAATCCTGTGAGGATTTGACTTCAAAGTGAATATAGTCTTCAATCCTACCCTCTTGACCGCCACTTCAATTCCTTTGAGCTCCCCTTGCCTCTTAGCCTCATGAATCATTAAACTGATACCTTCTGTTGCCAACAAAAAAAGAAGGGGAGAGAGAGGGCACCCTTGGAAAAGACCCCTTTGAGGGTTGAAAAATTCAGATGCTGCACCATTTATCAGGATGGCAATTGAGGATGTTGTAATGCACCCGATGACCCATCTTAAAAAATCAAACCTGAAACCAAGATGCGTCAGCAAAAGTATTAAGTAAATCCAGCTAATCCTACCATAAGCCTTCGAGAGATCAATTTTTACTATAGCTCCTTTTTTCCCACTCTTTTTGAGACTGTGGAGAGTTTCTTGAGCTACCCCCACTGCTTCATGAATTTTCCTTCCATCCAGGAAAAAAAAATTCTCAGCAAATAAATTCTTGGAGAGAAAGGGTTTCAACCTGGAGGCTATAAATTTTGCAATTATCTTGTATAAACAGGTACACAGAGATATGGGCCGAAATTCATGAAAAGAGATAGTGATCAGACTTGGGAATAACAGCTAAGTGTTACGCAGTAATTTTTCACTATCCCTGCAATCCCCATCTCGCACATTGTAGGGTCATCTCTATGACTAATTATAAGTGTCATGCCTTGCAAATACCATCATTGCATCCGTTTCCATGAGTACAACATTCCCTCTGTTGACCATTTCCTGAGTAGACCACTAAAAACACCTATTTTTGCCTTGGCGTTGGTAGCCCGTTATGCCCTCGCGCCAATGAGGAAAATTAACACTGAGCCCACTCCAGTTGGCGCTCTATCCCAGTTAAGCACCCACGCCAATCTATTTATGGAATTTTTTTTAAAAAATAGAGGCGAAGTTTCGATCACAACAACTTTGTGGATGATTCATGGGGAGTGGTTCAACTGAATAACCATGACCTTCCTCCTTTGGCCTCTTGTTTCCACCTTATTGGGAAACCTCCCAAGGGATAAGGCCTCCCTTCCACTATTGTAGGAATCCCAACCTCCTCCTCTCCTCTATAAATATAGCCATCTTCCATTGATGTGCTAGTTGAACATGTTTTGGTTGAACAGATAGCTAAAAAAGTTATCATAGAGAAGAAGCAATCATAGCTTCGGGAGAATAGTGTAGAGTGTGATTGTTTGTGTGTGTTGAGAACATAGTGAAATCTTGGACCTTTGTTCATGAGGGTGTTGCAAACGTGCTTGGATAGAGACCTGCCGAAGGAGAGCCTCAACATCAAGGCTTGGTTGTAAACTCCCCTTGTCTTTATCATAATAAAATGCATCTGATGTGTTAGCACCTAATTTGAACCTTAGGCTGAAGGAAGGAAAATCAGGGTAACCTTAAACCACACTCAGCCTTGTAGCTACCCCTACAAGGTCAGGAGAGGGCTCTCTCTATGAAAAAAATATTTAATGAAATATAAGAGTAAACTGATATTAGGCTAGGTATAATGATGGGAAATGTTTTTTATAAATTTCAGGGTTGTATGGAACAGATGGGGTAGTTTGAATCTGGGGAATTAAATCAGAGATACAGGGTATTTCATGGGGCAAGGTAGGCATGAGTTTTAACAATTTAGTTTAAATAATGATGGAATGGTAAGACAGGTGAGGAGCTGAAAAGGGCATAGGAGATGGATCCTTTTCAAACAGTAGAAAACATAGAATATTGAATGATTTCCCAAGGTAGAGCATTATACAATGGATTTTACCTATCTATCTTGAAAGCATTCAACCAGAAATGTAAATGAATGAATGGTAAACATTAACAATTAACTGATGAACACAAAGGAAAGAACAATGCTAAAATCCATACCACAAGGATCCCACAAATCAGAGCTGCATTTCTTTATTAATTCCCTGCCAAACTGTTACAAAATGGAGTGCAGATCATCCTGAATGTTTTCCAACTTATTCCACACTTTATTCCCCCCCTTACAAATGATTTAGAAATTACATTAAATAGACAGAAATTGAGGGGAGCAGGTCCACAGAAGAAGGAGATGTTTCACCAGCTCAGGAACTGAAATCTGAACATAGGAAAAATACCAACAGTATGCCCCTGGAAAAGAGGGGAAACAATACATTTTTAACATCTGGAAGGTTTGCTGTTGCTTAATCAGAGGAGAAGAAAGAAAAAATTGGGAACCATTCCTCCTTTTTTATCATTGATGTCGTGCCTCTGTTTCATAATTAGTTCACGTCCTTTTATCCTTTGAAGAAAAACCAACTGTTGAAGGAAATTCCTCAAAACGATGAAAAACCATATTTTTTGTTTAATGAAGAAAAATCCTCTTTTTGGGTGAAAAAGTGCAAAGGAAAGGATGGTGGGCCCATATGCGATCGCAAATCGCAATCGGAAGAGAGGAGGGGGTGTATCACATAACAAAAGGGATGCGATTGGGAACTTGCAATGTGATAGTGTATAGAGGGAGTCTCATGGGGAAATCGCAATCGCAAATCGAGACGAGAAGGAGAGCGCGTTTAAACTTATGGAAATCACCGATTGCGATGGGAAAAGACTTGGGATAGAGGAAAATTTTTAAGTGAAATGAAAAAATGAGTTAACACAGGGAAAAACCCTTTCCTTTTGAAAAGGGCGGAAGAATTTAGGTGGGACCCAGCCAATTGCAATTGCAAAGGTAAAATGGAACGGGTTTAACACATAGCGAAGGAAATACGATTGTGATGGAGCGATCGGGAATGGGAGTGAACATTTTACAATGGAGCGATGTGATGGAGGGGAAGTATTTATAAAACAAATAAAAATGAGTTTTCCACTTTACAAAGGAAAAACCTTTTTTTCATTGAAAAGGCGAAAGGGATTAAGGTGGGACCGAGGGTCAATCACAATCACAAATCAGTGGGGGATGGAAGCGGAGGCAAAGTACTGGGGAAACGCCGATTGCGATGTGCGATTCATCACATCGGTGGAAGGGAGCAGGGAAGTCTTAAAACATGGCACGATGCGATGCGATGAAATAACTTAAGAAATTTTGAATAATCGGAGTATCGCAATTTACAAAGGAAATAACACTTTTATTTGGAGCGGGGCAGAAAGGCCTTGTGGTGGGACCTAGCCAATCGCAATTTCAAATCAGAGGATAAGCAGAGTGGGGGTAAAATTTCATGAAATAAAATATGCGATGCGATCGAGTGATCGGAGGAGGGGACTTGTGATGAATCACATCGGGGAAAGGCGAATCGGAGGTGGGTCAATCGGGACTGTGCGATTGCGATGATGTGATGGGATTAGAAGAGAAGGGGTGCGATGGGATCAGAAGAAAAGAGGTTTTATAATGAAAACTTTAAAATGATATGAAATAAAGTCTAAGGGACAAATGAGAAGAAGGGGTAGGTTTAGAGGTTTTTGAGGACTTTTGTTCACTTAGGCATATTTTCCAATCCAGAAGTCAGTTTTGAGAGTATAATAAACTGTTGGAAAGCTCTTTCCAAGATATTTCTGATGAACATACTTAGAACATGATTTTACACTGAAAATACTGTGGAAAACACCTTTGAAAAGTATGGTGTTGGCTTTGTGGAGATAACAGCTTCTGAAGTGCAACTTATTACATATGAAGACATAAAATCACATAAAAGATGATAATAAAAGCAAAGTACCATGTTTTCACCTCAAAACATGGTTTTGAGGTGAAAGTGGCATCAAGCTCAATAGAAAAATTCTTTGATCTTTACAGGTACTGTGCCTTTGAGTTTATTTGACCTCCTCATGACCTTGCTAATATTTATGACAGTTGATTCATTGATTTGACCATGATGAGACCCTAGAACCTAATGAGACCAACCCTATGACCTAATAATGTGAATTACAAAGTGTAAGTGACTCATGAATGAAGACCATAGAGAGGGGAATCAACAAGTTTCACATGAGGGAAAACTGATGAAAAACCACTACCATCAATGAATCCATGACCTAGTGGAATGATGAAAATTTATGGTATGGGACTCCTAATATGCAAATGCAAAAGAGTAAGTTTGATCATTGATGGTAGTATGACAAGACTGACACTAAAAATGGCTCCAATGGGGATGGTAGCTCGTTGGAGGTGCCAAGAACACCGTAGACCTAGTAGCCTTATCCATTGGGCATGGAGTCAATAGCTAAAAACCAAACTGCATACTGAAAGAAACTTTACTCGACAAACTAACTCAAAAGTGACTCAAAGCTAACTAAGACAAAACTTAAAATTTGAAACTTGATGGAAATACATGACCAAGACTTGAGGGTTTCAAATCCTGATGATAACCATCTGTGTTTCTTGAAAACAAATGTACCATCAGGCTATATCAAAATGCCAATGTAACCAATCAAGTAGATGCCTCCTTGATTGATTCTCCTGATCAGATCCTCTGGACAACAATAGATACTTGCAACTGAACATCCAAAAGCATAGTTGACCATGATATTCTTCATCACTGAATACTGTAATAATTACCTTCACTACTGACTGTAATAGATTTGCCACTGGATCCTGAAAAAGATGAATATTTACCTCCTGCTAACATAGAAGAAACAAGGTGTCTTTTTCTCTTGATTCTGACCTCTCTTCATAATGTACCTCAGTAAGAGTGTGTTCCTGGTCTTCAAAAAATTCTGAACAAGTAGGTGAGTAGATGTCCTCTTGAAAAAGAATTTCAAAGCATGAGACATATGAAGAAGAATCTGAATGCTCTTGTCTTCTGTACTTTGAATATATTGTTGATCATCTTCATATGATATGAAAACCAGATTGTCATGTTTCTTATCACATTCATCAATCATATGAGAAGAAACTTCAGATGGTTCTTGAAATCCAAAACTGACATTTCTATCATCTACCAAAGATTCATCCAAAGAAACTTTTTCACTTACTTGAACAAAGGTTTCATGTTGTTTTTCATAGAGGGAATGGACTATCTCCTAGTGAAGACTTTGTTCTGATAGGATGAGAACACTTAGGTCTATAACTCTGTTTTCTTCATTTGAGGTGGCCTCAACAACATAACTCTCCTTTATGGGATCTAGAACAACATACTCTTCGTCATCAAATTTTAACTCTAGATCTAGTTTGACTTTATCACTATGTGAGATTGGAACATCATTTTCCTGCATCTCATATTTTGTTTCAATCAGATCTGAAATAAGACCTTGTCTTCCATCATTTTCAACTGTACAAAGATCTTCAGCCTGCTGATCTTGATAAGTATCCTCTAAGATTTATGTATGCTGCTGAAATGGATTTTCAAATAGGGCTTCCATGATTTCTTCATCCATGAATTCATCATCTCCATAAAAACTCTCAAGATTTTCAATGAAACTATTAACATGTTTACAACAATTCTGCACTAATATTAAAGAAGGACAAGATTCTTTGTACCTTTCAAAGAATATTGCATGAAAATATTTCAAACAATAAATACAAGCAGATGGAAAACTTTCATACCAAGATCGAGCTTCATCTTCCAGAGTAGCCATGAACATCTTCATCAAGCAATCTTAAGAAAAATCAATCTTTAATCTACGCACATGCATGTGAAATCTCACTAGATGAAAAGCAGCATCATTACCTTTCACATTTTTGAACATAGGCAAATTCCTTTGCCAATCTACCTTAGGCATTTTGTTTGGGAAACCTGGAATGTGATCTCAGCTCATGGGAGTATACCTTCTTGCAAAAATTTCCATCTTAAAACAAAAATCTTAAAGCTACTGTTCTTCTTGCAGTGGAGTCACCATGAAGTGTTGATTTCTGGATCTTTCAGTGAATGGAGTCGCCAGGTGAATGATTCAGCCTTCATATGTATCCAACTGTTGTTCACCATCAATTTTTAGATATGATACTTTGTCATTGTTTACCGGGGAAGATATTACTGGGGTGATCAGTCTTTTATGCCTAAAAGCTTCCCCAGTATGGTCGCCAGAAATGTTAGCACCTAATTTGAACCTTAGGCTGAAGGAAGGCAAATCAGGGTAACCTTAAACCACGCTCAGCCTTGTAGCTAGCCCTACAAGGTCAGGAGAGGGCTCTCTCTGTGAAAAAAGTATTCAATTAAATATAAGAGTAAACTCATATTAGGCTAGGTATAATGATGGGAAATGTTTTTTATAAATTTTAGGGTTGTATGGAATAGATGGGGTAGTTTGAATCTGGGGAATTAAATCAAAGATACAGGGTATTTCATGGGGCAAGGTAGGCAGGAGTTTTAACAATTTAGTTTAAATAATGATGGAATGGTAAGACAGGTGAGGAGATGAAAAGGGCATAGGAGATGGATCCTTTTCAAACAATAGAAAACATAGAATATTGAATGATTTCCCAAGGTAGAGCATTATACAATGGATTCTACCTATCTATCTTGAAAGCATTCAACCAGAAATGTGAATGAATGAATGGTAAACATTAACAATTAACTGATGAACACAAAGGAAAGAACAATGCTAAAATCCATACCACAGGGATCCCACAAATCAGAGCTGCATTTCTTTATTAATTCCCTGCCAAACTGTTACAAAATGGAGCACAGAGCGTCCTGAATGTTTCCCAACTTATTCCACACTTTATTCCCCCCCTTACAAATGATTTAGAAATTACATTAAATAGACAGAAATTGAGGGGATTAGGTCCACAGAAGAAGGAGCTGTTTCACCAGCTCAGGAACTAAAATCCGAACATAGGAAAAATACCAACAGTATGCCCCTGAGAAAGAAGGGAAACAATACATTTTGAACATCTGAAAGGTTTGCTGTTGCTTAATCAGAGGAGAAGAAAGAAAAATTTGGGAACCATTCCTCCTTTTTTATCGTTGTTGTCATGCCTCTGTTTCATAATTAGTTCATGGCATTTTATCCTTTGAAGAAAAACCAACTCTCGAAGGAAATGCCTCGAAACGATGAAAAACCATATTTGTCGTTTAATGAAGAAAAATCCCCTTTGTGGGTGAAAAAGAGAAAAGGAAAGGATGGTGGGCCCATATGCGATCACAAATCACAATCGGAAGAGAGGAGGGGCTGTATCACATAGCAGAAGGGATGCGATTGGGAACTTGCGATGCGATAGTGTATAGAGGGAGTCTCATGGAGAAATCGCAATCGCAAATCGGGACGAGAAGGGGAGCGGGTTTAAACTTATGGAAATCGCCGATTGCGATGGGAAAAGACTTGGGATAGAGGAAAATTTTTAAGTGAAATGAAAAAATGAGTTAACACAGGGAAAAACCCTTTTCTTTTGAAAAGGGTGGAAGACTTTAGGTGGGACCCAGCCAATCACAATCGCAAAGGTAAAAGGGAGCGGGTTTAACACATAGCGAAGGAAATGCGATTGTGACGGAGCAATCGGGAATGGGAGTGAAAATTTTACAATAGAGCGATGCGATGGAGGGGAAGTCTTTATAAAACAAACAAAAATGAGTTTTCCACTTTACAAAGGAAAAACCCTTTTTCCATTGAAAGGCGGAAGGGATTAAGGTGGGACCGGGGGTCAATTGCAATCGCAAATCGGCGGGGGATGGAAGCGGAGGCAAAGTACTTGGGAAACGCCGATTGCGATGTGTGATTCATCGCATTGGAAAAAGGGATCGGGAAGTCTTAAAACATGGCATGATGCGATGCGATGAAATAACTTAAGAAATTTTGAATAATCAGAGTATCGCAATTTACAAAGGAAATAACACTTTTATTTGGAGTGGGGTGGAAAGGCCTTGTGGTGGGACCCAGCCAATCGCAATCGCAAATCGGAGGATAACAAGAGCGGGGGTAAAGTGTCATGAAATAAAATATGTGATGCGATTGGGTGAACTGAGGAGGGGACTTGCGATGAATCACATCGGGGATTTGCAATCGGGGAAAGGCGAATTGGAGGTGGGTCAATTGGGACTGTGCGATTGTGATGATGCGATCAGATCAGAAGAGAAGGGGTATGATGGGATCAGAAGAAAAGGGGTTTTATAATGAAAAATTTAAAATGATATGAAATAAAGTCTAAGGGACAAATGAGAAAAAGGGGTAGGTTTAGAGGCTTTTGATGACTTTTGTTCACTTAGGCATACTTTCCAATCCAGAAGTCAGTTTTGAGAGTATAATATACCATTGGAAAGCTCTTTTCAAGCTCTTTCTGATGAAAATACTTAGAACATGATTTTACACTGAAAATACTATGAAAAACACCTTTGAAAAGCAGGGTGTTGGCTTTGTGGAGATAATAGCTTCTGAAGTGCAACTTATTACATATGAAGACATAAAATTACATAAAAGATGATAATAAAAGAAAAGTATCATTTTTTCACCTCAAAACATGGTTTTGAGGTGAAAGTGGCATCAAGCTCAATAGAAAAATTCTTTGATCTTTCCATATACTATGCCTTTGAGTTTATTTGACCTCCTCATGACCTTGCTGATATTTATGACAATTGATTCATTGATTTGACCATGATGAGACCCTAGAACCTAATGAGACCAACCCTATGACCTAATAATGTGAATTACAAAGTGTAAGTGACTCATGACTGAAGACCATAGAGAGGGGAATCAGCAAGTTTCACATGAGGGAAAACTGATGAAAAACCACTACCATCAATGAATCCATGACCTAGTGGAATGATGAAAATTTATGCTATGGGACTCCTAATATGAAAATGCAAAAGAGTAAGTTTGATCACTGATGGCAGTATGAAAAGACTGACACTAACATGATGTTTATCTTCCACTCTTGTTTACATTTATAATGAGATTTCTAGCATTCCTTGATCCGCTAGAGAGGTTGTAATTGTTCTTATGTTTGTCATGGTTTTACGCTTGTCATGTTGTCATGACTGTCTATATAGGTATCGAACGTTGGCAGCAGCGTGTATCGAGATTGAGAAGAGCAACAGATCAAGAAGCTTCAATGAAAGATGACAACATAGCATCAGAATGAGGTAGGACATCTTCCTTGTTCTCAGTTTCATTTACAATCTAGGAAGGTAGATGTTAGTATGTTCCCGTAGTTGCTAGACCCACCCTAGGGCTAGAGGGATCGCCTCTGTCCACAGAGGGGATTTACTTGGACAACAAATTGGTGACTCCACTGGGGATTTTCCTTTGAGTTTGTCACTCTTTGAGGTCTTAGTCATTCAACGGATTTAGTCGAACGACCATTTCCCTATTTGTTCCTATGTTTTTCATCAATTACGATCTTTTAGTTTTTGTTTGAAGTGGTGAGTCTGGTTTTGGTTGGGAGAAATTCTTTGTTTTTTCTTGTTCAGGCATTGGCACTTTTATTTTTTTGACAGTTGGACTGATTGGCGCTAGTTGTCAGTTAGCAACCCGCACCAGTTGGCGCTAGTTTCACCCACCAAAGTCGTGCCAATTTCAGGGTGTGTGAAAAATTGAGTCTTTTTCCCTAAATCCTTCACCAATGTGTCTTTCCCTTTCGGTATTTTTCTCTGTATGATTTACTCATTCTCCCCTCTAATTTTTCACTTATGAGCATAGATTACATTGCTCTTTGTTCAACTGAAAAGTCTTCTTTCTATGATTGCTTGATGTAAAAGGGAATGAATGCCTTGTTTTGAACTCATGCTTTGGAAGTCCTTTTTGTACTTGGCCTCATATGTCTTGTAGCCTTTTGAGGAATTTCGTTACAAAGTGTTTGAAACAAAGATTGCATTCTTAGTGTGGTTTTGCATCCTTTTTGCATTCATCCTTCCATTAAGGAGATTTGCGTTCATTTAGTTTTCGTCTTAGAGCTTGCTTTTTGTTAAAATGCATTAGATCACGTTGCATTGAAGAGTATTTTTTGAGATTTATCATTGAACTTAGATTACATTGTTTAATGATTGAAAGCTAAAAATTACATTGAGTGCATTCTCTTTCATTAAAAGCATGCATTAAGTAGATTCTCATTTCATCGAAAAATGCATTGAGTGCATTCTTGTTCTTTCAAAAAAAAGGGGAAATTGTGCATAGATTACAATTTCATAGTTTTCAAAAAAGAGGATTTTGCATAGATTACATTGCATAATTCACATCATTGAATGTTTTAGATTACTTTTGGATAGTGAAAGTCATCTAGTTTGGAAAAATTTCGTTTGTAGTGTTGTTGTTTGTTGCATCATTGTTTGAGACTCTTCCCTTAACTAGATAACATTCATCGAATTGAAAGATTTATTTTCTCATATAGTTGCATATAGGAGATTGTCAGATGACATGCGGTAGGGCCTTGAAACCGAGACATAATTGAATATCAACTTTAAAATTTATTAAATTAACCTAAGGAAGCATTGAAACCTAACAAAACATTTTTAGTGGTCTAGGCTAGAGATGTGTTCTGGCGTCTTTAAACCTAGCAGCTGTCGCTCGCCATCTGGCTTCAGACAATGTTAGTACGGACTTTTGCTCCCCATACCATCGCGTATATAAAGGGAGACCCCATTAGGTTGCGAATCCTTTATCCATAGGAAGCTGAGTCTGCCGCCTTTTACCCATGATACACCGGACACAACATTCAGAGAGATTACCTGCACATATGTTAAGTCCTTGGTTGATTTCTCTTTCATTTTTACCAAGGTGTATATGGCAGTTCATGGATATCTGGTACACCTATTTACCTAGATTACCAGAGCAGTCACTTTGATCTTTACTGACTCTTTTAACTGAAAAGATCATCAAGCTCTTGTCCTTTCAAGCTCATGTCCAACTTGAAAGCGATAGAGTCACCTTTTTCTTGTTTCTCGACTCTTAAAATATGAAATAGCAGAGTCTGGTTTTAGTGTCTTAAAAAATTAATCGCCCACGAAATATTCCTGGTTATAATTTTTGTCCTTAGTGTTTTATTTCAAGGTCGTTTCTGATGGCAACTTTTTCAGAGTTTTCCAATCAAGGAGTCCCCTCTAAAGGGAGTCCTAGTGCTTTTCCTGCTTTAGGAAATATTGGTGCTCCTTATATGGCCACATTACCCCTCCCTGGGTTAACTATTGGGTTGCCTGTTTGGTTGTTTTCAACCTCTGTGGTCTCAAGTGTTTCGACTACCGTACCGTCCACTCCTCCGCCTGAGCAACGCCATGTTGATTCGAAGGTGGACCTCTCCCCTTCTTCGCTTGTTTTTTTCATCCTCATCTTCTACTTCGCCTGGTGAAATTTTGGATTCTAGTACCCAGATGGCTAAGAAGAAGAAGAAGAAGACTAAGAAGAAGAAGTCGGATAAGCGAGAGGCTAATTCTGCAGTTGTTGCTTCTAAAACACTTTCTCTCGATAAACCTTCCAACCCTTCGTGGAAAGTTAAGTTCCCTTGAATGTTGTGCCAGGGAAACCATCTTCTTCGAGATTTCCCTAGCATTCCCAAGGTACTCGAAGTATGGTCCAATGGTCGTCCGCCGTTGCCTTTGGCTTCCGGGAGTCAGGTTGGGGGCACGTCTTCAGCTAGTGCTAGTAAAGCTCCTAAGAAGCAGGGTAAGCTTTCCAATCCATGTAAGTTGTGTGAAGGGCACCATGCCATTCACCTTTGTCTGTATATGGATGAATCCAAGAGAGTTTTTGACAACTCGACTGTTTCTGCACCGTGTCCTCCATCTGGTTACAAACAGCTTTATTTGAGTCCTTCACTAGTGATTCAACGATCAGTCAAGAGTCATCCTTGCTTGATCCTGCTCCCCTGGAAATTCACCATCATGAATCCATCCCTGACCAACCATTGGCCGTGGGATCGGTTGAGCTGGCCCCTTCTGCGGTGCACCAGGTCTTTTCCATTGAGAGTGGCTCTCATATCCCACAAGTTCTTCTTGTTTCTTCAGATTCCTTAGACTTGGAGAAAGATTCTCCTGTTCCTATATCTCAGGAAGCTACTACTTCGCCTCCCATGATGGAGGTCCTAGATGATACTCCTCCTGCCTCCATGATGGAGGTGGCGGAGGATGCTCCTTCTCCTCTCGTAACACCAGAGGAAGACCATCTCGGTTCGATGGTAGCCCCTCCAAGTAGTTTGGTCGCTTCCTTCGATTGGGGTCGATTCGCAGGTTATCACCTTCCTTCTTTTGTGCCCTTTGAGATCATGGTACAGGCCTCCCATCTAGTCGTACCCAACACCATTATAGATGAAGGCACGTCTGTCAGTATTTTGTCTTCAACTACTTGGCAAGCTTTCGGTTCACCATCGCTTGTGCCTGTTACACAGAATCTGTTGGCGTTTAACAGAGGAACTAGTAAACCGTTAGGGATCCTTCCGAATTTGCCTGTTACTTTGGGAGGGAAAAATGTCCATATGGACGTGATGGTTGTTCGTGGCCCCTTGGAATTTAATTTACTCTTGGGCCGTGATTATACTTATGCCATCGAAGCACTTGTCTCCTCCCTCTTTCGTGTGATGTGTTTTCCGCACCAAGGTCGGATCGTGACCATCGATCAGCTTGCATTCTTTGGTCCTACTATGGCAGCTAGCCCACCATCATCCTTGCTGGATCTTTATCCGTCGATTGTGTCATCCCCGCCGCATGTTAATTATGTGGCTACCTGTCCTATGCCTATATTCAGTGATAGTGCCGTTGTGCATCGTGTGCTCGGGGCATTGGGTCCTGACTTCCAAGATGTTTCCCTTCCATCGGATGAGTGACTCTTGGAAGCCATGAATTCATATTCACTGAGATGAGGTCTGTCGGAGCATGGTTCCTTTCCTATGTCAAGCTCCTTAAAAAATGAAACCAGGTCTGTCGGAGCATGGTTCCTTTCCTGTGTCAAGATCCTTAAAAAATGAAACAAGGTCGTTTCGAGGACAGTTCGTTTACTATGTCAACCTTGTTAAAAAATGAATTTGGATCGGAGCATGGTTCCTTTCCTATGTCAAGCTCCTTAAAAAATGAAACCAGGTCTATCAGAGCATAGTTTGTTTTCTTATGTCGAGCTCCTTAAAAAATGAAACAAGCTCTTCAAAACAAAGTTTTTTTTCTTGTGTCAAGCTCCTTAAAAAATGAAACAAGCTCGTTGGAGCAGAGTTCGTTTTCTTGTGTCAAGCTCGTTAAAAAATGAAACAAGGTGTTCCGAGGATAGTTTGTCTTTTGTATCAACCTCGTTAAAAAATGAAACAAGGTCATTTGAGGATAGTTCTTTTAATGTGTCAACCTCGTTAAAACAATGAAACACGTTTCCTGTTCAATTCGAGTCTTTGATAAGTTCTCGTAAAATACCAGTCGAGTCTTTCTCTTGAACTCGTAATTTGAACCTTCACTCCATCTGCCTTTCATATGGACTGAATCTTGGGGGGCATGTACCTTGAATTGAGTCACCATGCTGGGGGCATGCCTAATTTTTTCAAGCATAGTTTGTTTCCATTTCAAGCTTGTGTAAAAATAAAACCAGTTTCAAGCATAGTTTATCTTTGTTTCAAGCTTGTGTAAAAATGAAACCAAATTCAAGCAGAGTTTCCTGATTTCAAGCTTGTGTAGAAATGAAACCATTCCCATTTTACCTCTTGTGATTGCCATTTTATCAGCCTGTTTTTGCCAGATGAGCCTTGGTTTTCTCACTCCATCATCACTATCTGCTTGGCTGATCATATGCCTTCACTTGGTTGTTTTACCCGTTCCTGAGGAATCGCTGCGATGAGTGGTCTTGTTAGCCAACCTCTTAACCTTTACTTGTTTTGAGCAGTTCCACCATCACCGGAACCAGTAGCAACTTTCAGCACTTTTCTGACTCTTACAAATTGAAAATATCGCCGAGTTTCTTGTCGTTTTGAGCTAGTTAAATTGGCTACGAAGCGATATCTACCTAGTATACGTTTACCCCTTTTTCAGGTTGGGATAGATTATTTATGAAAAAGGAATACCCTAGCCTATCGTGACTAGGAGGTTTTCTCAGACACAGTTTTCTACCTTTTTGGATCTGAGGGACTATTTACGAAAAGGGACTGCTGTAGTTTTCTTTTCCGCCTTCTTTTCAAACTCTCTAAATATGAAAAGATGCAGAGTTATTCCTTTGTCAGACTCAGTAAAAAACTGATGACATCGGACTTCGTCGTAATGACGTTACTCGAGTTTCTCCTTCCTAGGGCTCGTAAAATGTACTAGGTTGGATTTGTCCGAAGGACAAACTTATATGAAAAGAATATGCTATCCTCTTCAAGTTTGTGTAAAAATAAAGAGGTACTCGCCAGAAATGGTGGGGGAAAATGGAAAATTTTCATCAGTTGTGTCGGCAGTATGTCACTCTTGAACATGACACTTGTCTGCAGTTCGTGTCAGGTTGGGATATCTTCACTTTGTCACTTTTCCTCCATGGGTTTGGGAAATTCGTTTGCCTCTCATTTTATTACCAATTTTGTCAACATGACCTCTGAACCTATTTGAGTTAAATGTTGCCAAATTCCAGAGTCGTGTCGCCGATATGTTCAAGAGAAAATCCTTCTGCAGTTTGTACATTCCTTGATCCTCTGTTTCAGTCTTGATTCACACTCATATTACCTTCTTTGTTTCGTGTTGATGATGTGGGATTCATTATGACCCTCCTTCGACGGATCGCTTCCCGTTGACTTCAACTTATTATCCGGGAAGTTGATCTAGAGACTCCTTTCTGGTACCTTAGAGCTTGCATGCCCTAATGGCAAGTTCTTTGAATTCGACGATAGGTTCACATAATTGGCCTTCGATCGGGTGATTTCACTGGTGTTCGACTTCAGCTCACTATTCACATTTTGTGGATTGTACTAGTAGTACCTTGAGAGCCATTGACATTATGGGTGGTTTCTCTCGCATTTGTTAACAGTTCACATCATTGACCGGTAATCAAGTGATTTTCTAGCATGTTCGACTTCAACAGGTCTATTCACATGTTGGAATTTGTACTTTGATAGGGTGGTGTTGGAGCGCAAGACCCTGGGCTTCGATCACAAACGTCCAGGTTGTGAGGAGTGATGAGTCATTCATGATTATATACATGATTCTTTATACATATGGTTGCGCCCATACAGTGGATCTATTTCATATGATCCTTTTATTCGGATGGCTGCATCCATGCCGAGGATCCATTCACATGATCCTTTTCTTGATGGATAGTTGCGCCTATGCCATGGATTCATGTCTTTTAATCAGAGATTTCAGTTATTTATATGTATCTATGCTTGATTTGCAGGTCTCCCAACATCAACGTCTAGTTCCTTGCATGTACTTATAAAGCATTTCACCCCTCACTCATGTTCGGACTTCATACTTTAGGGGGCATCTGTTACAGAATAATTTGTCACTATCCCTGCAATCCCCATCTCACACATTGGAGGGTCATTTCTGTGACTAATTAGAAGTGTCATGCCTTGCAAATACCATCATTTCATCCCTTGCCATGAGTACAACATTCCCTTTGTTGACCATTTCCTGAGCAGACCACTAAAAACACCTGTTTTTGCCTTGGCGTTGGTAGCCCGTTATGCCCTCGTGCCAATGAGGAAAATTAACACTGAGCCCACGCCAGTTGGCGCTTTGTCCCAGCTAAGCACCCATGCCAATCTGTTTATGGAAAGTTTTTAAAAAAATAGAGGCGAAGTTTCGATCACAACAACTTCGTGGATGAGTCATGGGGAGTGGTTCGACTGAATAACCATGACCTTCCTCCTTTGGCCTCTTATTTCCACCTTATGGAGAAACCTCTCAAGGGATAAGGCCTCCCTTCCACTATTGTAGGAATCCCAACCTCCTCCTTTCCTCTATAAATATAGCCATCTTCCATTGATGTGCTAGTTGAACATGTTATGGTTGAATAGATAGCTAAAAAAGTTAGCATAGAGAAGAAGCAATCATAGCTTCGGGAGAATAGTGTAGAGTGTGATTGTTTGTGTGTCTTAATAACATAGTGAAATCTTGGACCTTTGTTCATGAGGGTGTTGCAAACATGCTTGGATACATACCTACTGAAGGAGAGCCTCAACATCAAGGCTTGGTTGTAAACTCCCCTTGTCTTTATAGTAATAAAATATATCTGATATTTATCTTCCACTCTTGTTTACATTTATAATGAGATTTATATCATTCCTTGATCAGATAGATAGGTTTTAATTGTTTTTATGTTTGTCATGGTTTTACGCTTGTCGTGTTGTCTTGACTATCTATACAAGTAATCGAACGTTGGCAACAGCGTGTATCGAGCTTGAGAAGAGCGACGGATCAAGAAGCTTCGATGGAAGACGACAACATAGCATCAGAACGAGGTAGGACATCTTCCTTGTTCTGAATTTCATTTACAATCTAGGAAGGTAGATGTTAGTATGTTCCCGTAGTTTCTAGACCCACCCTAGGGCTAGAGGGATCGCCTCTGTCCGCAGAGGGGATTTACCTGGACAACACTAAGAATATGGCATTGAAGGGCTGATAGATAGTACCAGTGCTCCTAGACTCTTCTATCACTGCAACCAGCTCATCTCCAAGAGATTCAAAGAAATGTAGAAAAAATTCTACAGTCTAGCCATCCGGCCCTGGGCTTTTATCCTTCTACATCATCTTTAGGATATCTTCCACCTCTTCTCGTGAGACAGGGTCCATAATACTTTCGTTCCCTTCCTCATCAATGTAACTTGGAAAAAATTGTGCCACTCTAATGACTTTTGGAATAGAATCTTCCTCCGAGGCTCTGAAGAGTTCTTTAAAATGAGAAACCCCTAAAGAGGCTATGTCTTCGAAGGACTGAACCATCTCTCCATTTTATTTCTGAATTTCCTAGATCGTGTTTAAAATTTTCCTTCCTTTTTCATAGTTCTGAAAGAACCTAGTGTTTTCATCTCCCACTTGGAGCCAAATTTCTCTGCTTTTTAAGCGCCGGCTTTCCTCTCTTATCTGAATAATTTTCCTCCTAGAAGCTTCCAATTCACTAATTCTGTTATTGGATTCTAGAGTAGAGTAGCCATATCCTTCAGGTTCTTCCAAGAAATCCATCTCAACATTTATTTTCTTCAATTCCTCCTCTTCTTTCAAGTTCTTTTGGATAACCCACTCCTTTGTTTCTGCCTTCAGTCTCTTTAGTTTGTTCATAAACAACTGACTCTTGCACTGTCCTTCTCTTAACCGGTCCCTTCTCCATGTAGCATGGAATAAAGCTATGAAAGACTCATCTGTTAACCAGGAGGAATTGAATTTAAAAGGAGACCCTAGTTTTTTGAAAGCTCCTTTAGTTTCCAGCAGGACTGGAAGGTGACCAGATAAGCCCCCTTTGCCCACCCAATGCCTAAACACTGAAATTTTCTCCACCAGGTCTTCACTCAACAGAAAACAGTCTAGATTTTTTCCCACCCAAGCATCTCCCACTCTTCTATTCCTCCAGGTAGGCCGAGGCTTAAGTAAGGAGGCATCCACCAGATGAGAGGCCGCCATCTTATTAAGCAGGAACTCTGTCAGGGGGTCTGCTTGTGCAGAGGCTCCCCAAGATTCCAAAGCTCCTAGAGAAAAATTGAGTTCTCCTTCTATAATGAGATTCGGATGGTTGAGACAGGACTTCAAAAATAAAGGGGTCCAAAACCGCTCCTTATCTAGACAGGGTCCATACACATTTAGAAGAAGGATGGGATGGCACAGTTCCTTAGAGTATAATTCTAAGGCCAAGGTATTTTCAAAACCCCATGACGAGATCTATTTTAGATTCCCAGCTTTAAACTCCAAGGCCACTCCCCCAGATCTGCCATTAGCATCAAGTGCATGAAAAAACCACCTAGGGAACAATTTTCAGAGGATTCCAGTAACTTCCTCTCCCTGACCCAACGTCTCTTGAATCATAAGAACATCTGGGTTATAGGGTTTGACCAGCTCCCTCAAAGCTATTTTTTTGGGCTGAATAGCTAACCCCCTACAACTGTAGGAAATAAAAATCATTGCAAACCTTGAGGGGGTGGCCGTGCTGCTCTAAGCACCCCAGACAAGGATCTCTGTTTCCCATCTGCTATGTCTAACTTAGCTTTCAACTGAGCCTTTGATAGGTCCTATTTCCTGCCTCTTAATTTCCTTGGTCTAATGGTTACAGGATCTGTCTCCAGGCCCCCAATGACCAGCCCTTTCCCAGTGCGAATAGCTAGAGGTATAAGATTATAAGGAGGGGCTTCAGGGAGAGGTGCCCTAGGAGGGCTTGGAATCAAAGGGATTTCAAAAATAGGACAAGGAGCCACAGAGGAGGGCAGGATTTCCATGATAATACTATCAATAGACGCTTGAATTGTATTCAAATCTAAAAGATCATTTTGTAGCTTCTTGAAGGGTCCAGGCTAAAAAAAAAAACCAAAGGAGAAAAGAAAACAAATGAGCAAAGGGAGGGGGAAGAAGAGAGATTCATACCCGTCTGTATCGCTCCATCTATCTCAAGAGCTGAAAGAGGAGCGATAGAGGAAAACATAGTAGGAATCTTCTCAATGGCGGGAAGCTTGACAGTCTTTTGTGTTTGGTCCAAGGATTCCACCTTCTCTAGAGTAGCCCCTGAATCTTCCTCCAAAGGATTTAGATCGAATACCTTTCTTGCCTCTGCTTGAGGTGGATCCACCGGTTTCCTGACAAACTTGTTTTGTCTTCTTCTACGACGATGGCCAAGCAGACATTCCTTGGCCAGATGACCATACTTGTGGCATCTGTGGCAGTGGAAAGGGAGATTTTCATAATCCAGTGTTTGCAAGAACTCCAAATCCCTGTACTTCAAATTCATTGCATCTGCCAGTCCTTCTCTTGGATTGAGGCTTACCAAAATCCTTGCCACACTCAGATCTCTAGTTGTATAAACGACCTGTCAACTTCCAATAATTTACCCAAAGTATTTCCAACAGAGAGGAAAGAAGAGTCAGTCTAGAAAGGCATCGGAAGTCCTGGCAGTTTAACCTAGACTGGTGATTCCGCCATATTTTCCTTTTGAGCGTTGAACATAGGAGTCCCTCTGCGAAACAAGATCGGTCTCTTCCCAAAACGCCAGTTCCTTTCAAGCACCCAGTCAACATGATCCTTATGCTCAAATAGGATGCTAAACCAACCTATATCCAAAACTTTGATCTCCGCCAGTTGCCCAGGAGCTCCTTCCATTCTGTTTGAACCTAGTCCGAAATGTAATTTGCCGAGAACTTCCTTCCCCGAACTCTACCAACCAAAATAGTCTCCGTGGCTTCCATTACTTCATCTATGCATATGTCCACTCTAAGAACACAGCTTGGATGTACTTCTTTCCTTCTGATGGGCTTCTGCTTCTTTCTTTTCTCACCCACTGCCTCCTTTCGCCCTTCACCCCCTCCAAGGTCCAGAGTTAACGGAGCATCTGACTCTTCAACCATAGGCGACCCTTGTAGCCTTGCTTCAGTTCCTCTGTTAGTTCCTTCTACCAAGTCCCTTTCCAATACTTTCCCTTCTACCAGACCAGCTTTTTGGTCCAATCCAAGCTCTATTTATTCTTCCACAGGCCTTCTCGGCTCTCCTTCTATAGCTTCATTAGAAGAAACCCTACAATGACTCAACACCAGAGCCTCCACTTGAGACTGACGAATATGTGCTTCTCCCTGAACCAAGTTCAAAATGGCTTCTTCAATTGCAAGAGAGGTAGGAGCAAGAGAGAAATGCAGCCCCTGACTCAGTGAGGGTTTCCAATTTACAAAGGATTCCCCCCTAAATTTTGCTCCTCTAGGGTCAAAGCTTCTCTGGCTAGATTCTCCTATGGATTTTAACCCCGCATGACCATGCAATCCATAACTGAACACAATGTCTTCTATCCCACCAGTAAACGATGGAAAAAGAGGAATACCTAGCCCTGAAGGAGGGTTATTGGAACAACGATCACGATTCTGAAGCCCGCCTGCCTCGCCGACCCTAGGCTTTTGCACCCGCACCTGGCTCAAGATGCTGCCAACCTTCCAGCGCCCACACAGTGTATTCTGGAGTGTCTCCCCTAACAAGGACACTCTCCTAGTAAAGCCCCCTACTCCTTCTTCCTCGCTGAAACAAGGGACATTTGCTATAGGCTTCGGGAAAAAATGGTCCAGATTCTTCTCAGAGACTTCATGGCCCCAAACGGTAAGCAGATCTTCCAGCGCCGGCTCGATGTCCACGTATTCGCACTCAAAACCCATCTCTGCGGCTATAGATGGTTCTTATCCTGACACCACGATAGCGAGATGTCTGCTGCTGATCAGAAACCCTAAAACTTGAACCTCATTGCGTGAAAAGAGAATGGTAAAAAACCTTTACCTTCATCCTACTGCCGGTTTGAGCTGGATGGTCTTCAGGCCGCGTTCCGTACACCTCGTGGCCAACCCAGAGTGATCCAGATGTTTGTAGGAGTCTGACGAAGGCGTACGCCTGTCACATCGACCAGCTGCACACCTCAATGCCCAGAGGCAGAGGCTTGCCTGCAAACCCTAAGGGTTTTCACCATGAAAGCAAAATCGCCCTCTCATACTTTCAATTTTTAAAGTCATGACTATTCTACAAAATTATTGTATTATAAGTAGATATTGAAATATTTTTTTATTATAATAAATATTGGTATTTTTTATTAATAAATATATTTTTAAATATTACATATCAATTTCATGTTGAGTTTAAACATTTTTTTATTAAATTTGGAAAATCATTTTTTCACATACTATATATGTAAATTTTCATTCAAAAACGGATAGATTAACCTTAAATAATTTTATGTAAATATTAATCACAAAAAATATACTATATTATTTAACAAGGTATTTTTTATTCTCTCGTTTAAAGGTGGCAACATGAAATTGGGATATTATTTTTCTATGTTTATTAGCATGTGTGGGAATATCCATAATCTTATTTTCTATCCAATATTTAATATTATTAAAATACAATCACATGTTTATTAGCATGTGTGAATATCCATAATCTTATTTTCCATCCAAGATTCAATATTATATAAGATACAATCAGATGTACGCACAATGAGATAAATAAATGTGAGGTAAACACACTTTGTGTTGGTATCTTATTAAGCTTAAAACAAAATACAATTACATACACAATGAGACAAAAATAAAAAATGAGTATGGAAAGTCTTTAACTTAAAATGGATTATTTAAATTTTATTGATTTCAATCACTAAATATAATATTTATGATCAATATCAGCCCACTTAATTCAATGTTTTTTTTTTTTCAAATCATTTCTACATAGTCTTTATTATCAATATCCCACTTAAATCCAGTTTTTTTTTTCAAATCATTTCTACACATTTGAGCTCTAAATTAACTAATGAATGAAATATGGTCATCTATCATAATTTGCATAATTCAGGGTTAGATAAAGTCAATTTAAATAATTCAGATTTAGATAAAGTAAATTTTATGATAATTTATAAACATTGTAATTCCAAATTTGAAGGATGTTAGGTGGAAGTTTATTATTATTATTATTATTATTATTATTATTATTATTATTATTATTGAGAACTAGGATGAAGTTTATCTCTTTAGAGTTTTTATACATATATGATTTATTGTTTAAATGTTGTTATATTATTTACTGTTTAATTGATGTTTGAAAAAGGACGATGAAGATTTTGTTGGCCAAGATTGATTAAAATTAATTTATGTAAAGTGGGAGAGTAGTGATATATTTGGATTTTTTCTTTTGAAATAATTAAAGATCACTTTGGTTATTTAAATAAACTTTATTTGAAATTGAATGAATATGAAAATGATTTTCTTAAGAAGGATGGTGAATTTATAAAAATAGTCCTAATGAATCTAAATAAACCATTATATCAACTTTAGATTCATCTAAAGTTATGATGACAGTAAGGATTATTTATTTGATTATTTGTGTTGTTCACTGATTAGGACACTTCAGCAGGAGAAACTTAAGGTTAAGCAAATAGGAGAAGCCCTCAAGGCATTGTATGAGAATATTAACCACTTTTTCCTCAATATTAGTTTCAAATATTGTGAGTTAGATCATAGTATCTATTTATTTCATGTAAATGATGAAACATTAATCATTGTGAATTAGATCATAATATCTATTTATTCCATGTAAATGATGAAACATTAATTGTTGTATTGTATGGGGATGACCTTGTCATTATTGAAAAAAATGTTAATTTAATTCCAAGTACGAAGAAACTATAAGAAAATACACTTGATATTATTGATCTCAAATGGATGATGACATCATTTTATTTCTAAACATAAATATATGTAGAATATTTTTATAGAAATTGTAAATGGAACATTGTAAACTATGTGCTACGATTTATTAGTTAGTGTTACATAGTAATTTGTGACCCCGTTCACTTCCCGTACCTGATCCTGAGGTGCCTTCTGATGAACACTGTGCAGTATATTCACCATAGAGATTACATTAATATATCCTTGAAGACTAAAAGAAAACTGTCTTGAAGAATTTCTGAAGAAGCCTGGTTCAAGCCCTAAATTTCTGTGTCATTAGCCAGTTTCCCGTCCATATTGATGGTAGGTTGCAACACTTTGACCTCGTGCTGCAAATGCACTTTTGATAGGAAAAACCACACTGATCCCTTTCTGGAAGTGTTTCCTTAAATGAGGAAGAAGCTTAGTGCACTAGAAGCTTCCAGAATGACAAGTTGGATATTATTCAGTGGAGATATGATCGAGCTCTCTCATTTGGAGCTCTTGATCTTATCAATAGGGGTTTTTCCCTTGACAATTGGGCCTTCATACTTCTTTTATGGGCTCCTGACTTCCTCTCCATTCCTATAAAATGAATCCCATCCCTCCACTACTGGTTTGTCATTTTTGGGCTGGTTTGATCATTAATCGTTTGTATCTTTATAGTGTGATAATGCCTAAATTACCATTCGAGAGAAGGATTGCTTGAAGAGCCTTGGTTTGGACTTGGAAATAACCAAAGGGAGGCCTCCAACATCAAGGCCATGGTTGTAAGCTTCCTCTTTTATATCATCAAGAATACATTTGGTGTTTCACTTTCCATATTTGTTTAGATATCTATACAAGTAGCCTAATGCTCCTTGATATGTTAGGTAGTTTGTATTCAATGTATGCTATGTTTTGTGTTAAGTTTTTTGTTTTCTCTTAATATCCTACAAGTAATTAGACGTCACAAGCAACAAGGAACAAGCCTGAAGGATCGTGGATCAAGGTCTTCATCGAAGGATTGAATGATAACATCAAGAAGACTTAGGTTCTCCTTCTTCCTCTTTCGCTTTGAATATAAACTAGGAAAGGGTACATTAGATAGTCTCGTACATTTCTAGACCCACTCTAGGGATAGATATATCACCTCTGTCCACAAAGGGGATAGTCTTCACAACAAAATTGTCGACTCCGCTGGGGAGCTATAGCCTCTTTGCCTTCCCTTTTTTGGTTTGGTTTTTGATCAGTTTGACCGATCGTTGAGATATGAGTATGTTTAGGTCTCTATAGATATACATAGTATTTGATACTTGCTTTAGGGTGTCAATTATGGTTTGAGTGTTGAAATTATTTTTATTTTCCTTTTATTTCTCGCTCAGTGCTCTTTCTGCTCTTACAGAATCCCCCACAGTGTTGTTTTCTACAAAACAATCATGGCGATCTACCTTTCGGCACTAGTCTGCCTATCACGGACATGTTGAGTCCACTGGGGACCTATAGCCTATTTTCCTTCCCTTTTCCAGTTTGGTTTTTGATCAGTTTGACCGATTGTTGAGATATGAGTTTGTTTAGGTCTCCATAGGTCTGCATAGGATTTGATGTCTTCTTTAGGGTGTCAAGTCTGGTTTGAGTGTTGAAATTCTTTTTATTTTGACTTTTATTTCTCGTTGAGCACTCTTTCTTATCTTACATAAGCGCTGAAATTGTTTGTTTCTACAAAATAGCCATGTCGATCTACCTTTTAGCACTAGACTGCCTCTCACAGATGTGCTGATCCCAGAGTTTAGGAAAATTTAGGGTTTCCCTCTCTAATTTCTAGTGTGTTTTGGCCTCTAAAGTGTCTCAAGTATAATATGATTTGACATTATTGTGTTTAGCTTGATTTCCTTATTTGAGTGGTTTATTTTCTCTCTTTGACCTTGCTTGTGCTTGGGTGAAGATTGAATAATCTTCTAGGGTTTCTAGGTTAGTTGTCCTTCACTTGTCACTTTTGTGTGTCATCAGAAATCTGTTGGCTCTATCTCAGAGTTTTGCATGCAATCATTCCAAACACCATTTCACATTGTTTTTGGCTTGTGCGTGTGAGGTTGTTTTCTTTTGCACTGAATTACCATTGCACTTTAGAATCACCTTTGGTTAATTATCAAACATAGATCACAATTTTTTGATTTCCAAGCTTGAGAGTGTGTGTTTGATCTGATTTCCCATTTCAAAAGCCTAAATTGAAAGTCATTTTCATTTTAAGCTTTTTAATTGGTTTGTTTTTCATCGTTTTGAAAGGAAAAGTGAAAGTCATTTTCAATCAAGTACTTTTGAAATAGTTTGTTTTCCATTCAAGAAATAGAAATGTGAAAATAATTTTGCATTTGCAATACTTTGTTCATTTGGTTAGGTTTTGATTTGATTATTTCATCAATTGCATTATTTGGAATTCAAACATCTAAAGTGAAAAGAAACAATATGTTTAGCACATCTTAGTGAAAAGAGAAGTGATTTCGTTTTCAGTAAGTTTTCATTTGGGGATAGTGAAAAAGAATTCGGTTTTAAAGTTGCATTTCAGTAATTTTGAGCTAGTTGGGGGGAATGATTTATTGTTGCATTGCTCTTTTTTTGCACTTTTGTTTGCACTTCCTCCCTCATTAGTTTAGAGTTCATCAAAATGAAATGGATATTTTTTTTCATTTAGCTGCATTGTAGGGATTCAGGTGAAATCGCTTTGAGCCTGAAATTGAAACATAATTAAAGATCCACTTTAAAATTTATTAAATTAACCTTAAGGAGCATATGGAAATAATGAAAGCATATAGAGGTCAAGGCTAGAGACGTGGTCCGATGTCCTTAAACATAAGAAATTTCGCTAACAGTCTGTGTTACATTTCGGGGGTGATATCTCATCCCACGTATGGAAGTATATAGGACTATGCTCCACGTATGAAAATTATAAGGGGACACTTTCATCAAATGATTAAACATTAGAAAATGCTACTACGGACTGGAATTCCACGTACCATCGAGTATATATTTGGAGACCCCACTAGGTTACAACCTGCCATAGATAACCGAGTCGGTAGCCTTGTAGGCGTGATACAGTGAACACAACATTTAGAGAGATTGGCTTTTGTACATTAACTCCATGGTAATTTTTTTTTCTACTTTATTATGCCAAGGTGTATATTGCAGTTCATGGATACCTCATAATCATTTATGCCTAGATTACCCTTTTTTATTTTTCTTATTTTAATTCTAAAATAAACTTCCCATAATAACATCCCAACTATGCAGTTCTCTTGGCCTCATTTTTCCTGGTTAATTATAAATCTTAATTGCTCAAAATTAATTCACCTTTCTATTCTTTGATCTTTTTCTAAAGGTCATCATGGTTGAATCTTCAAATTCACCTCACTCCTCTTCTGAAGGAACTCAAGAGCATCCTCCTGAGATTCCATAATTTCCACTGGGGCCTCTTGAAGCCCAAGGTGCTAAACTTGGAATTGTCATAAGTGTCCAACCAATCTCGTCTCGGCCACCACCTGACGAGTGGATTTCATCGTCATCTGAGGATCCTAAGCTGGAAAGTCCTGAACCTTCTACATAATTTATGGTCTTTGGTCCAAATATTCTCTACGATTCGTTTGTGATATCTCCTGAGCATCCATATAGTCCTTTTGACGATCCCAGCGTTCCTTTAGGTGCTTCTCCTGTGGTACCTCATACTACTTCTTTTCAGTTGTTTCCACTAGACATGGCGTCAAATGCTGGCGATATTCCATTTGTGAGTTATCCTTAGAGTATTCCTTAGGAAAATTTTGCATCCCATATCCCAGAAGTTGACATCACATCTGTTTTCCCTCTGGAAGGTTCCATATGCCTCCCCTCCTCATGATGAAGGAAGTGGTATGAGTATTCCCTCTATTCAAGTTGCGTCTATGCTTCCACCTGAGTATACTTCTCTTGGAAACCTTGTTTTAGGAGATTTTGGGGCTACATCCTTGTGTCACCATCCTGTTTTGTTAACAAGCATTCCCCCATATTCTTGCCCATTTGTTTCAAGTGTGGTTGTAATTTCACAACCTGCTTCACAACCTGTGATTTCTGAAGGTCAAATGACCATTTCGATAGGATCATATGATCCCTTGTCATTATCCTCGATCATTGCGGTTACACCTTTTAGTGGGGGCAATATATAATCTATAACTGTATCGGGGGCTGGACAGCCTACCACTAGTCTTAGTGGAACTCTGATTTCACAACCAAAAATTGTTTCCATAGGAACCTCTCTACCGGGTGGTCAACCTACTTCGGTTCAACTTGTTTATCAACAGCCCCACATTCAGTACCCTCTAGTTCAAAAACCCCATGTGCAACAAACGAACGTACAATATCAGTATGTTCAACAACCAAATGTACAATATCAATATGTTTAGCGACCGAGCGTATCACAGCCGTATGTCCAGCAACCCCAAAATCCATTGGATGTTGTTACGACAAATCCTCAGTTTCCAATTTGGTTGGAACATTTTGGGTCAAACTGGAACCTACCCCAATCAACGTGGTGTCCAATACCAGAAAATACCTCAAGGTCAGTTCCAACAACCCCAGCAAGGAGCTTATATCCAAAAGAGGTCGTATCAACAACCCTAAAAAGGTACTTATATTCAGCAGGGGTCGGATAAAAAACCCCAGCAAGGACCATATGTTCAACAACCACTGCAACAAGGTAGCAAGGTCTCTACCCATATATACCTTGTCAACAAAAATGGGTACAATTTGGGTAGTATGGTCAGAATTAGCTCCAATGGGGGAAGAACATGTACCATTAATGTTGGAACCCACAAATGGGTAACTTCCAAAGACCTTTTTCTCCTCATCACCCTCTATTTCCATTCCTGGCTACGTTGGAACTGTCAGGTGTGTTTAAATTGAAAAATGACCCCGTCCAAGACTTGTTGCATTGGCCTCTAGTTCTAACCAAAATTCCTGGAGATTGTCACCCCAAGCTCATGTCATGACAGTAGCACATTTGGCCTGATTTCCAATGGAAAAAAAGTTGCTATTGTGATAGATAGGCATCCAAAGAGTGACACTTTGAGGATGGGAAAAATGTCATTTCCTGTCCCCTTGCAAACAGAACAATTCTATTAACTGTCATAATAGCAACACTTGACACGAAACGTGTCTTCATTTAATAAATATAACGACATCAAAAAAATCATTGCAATCCTGATGAAAACAATCATCGCAATCTTGATGGAAACAATTGTTGCAATTCCAAAGGAAACAATCGTCACAATTCTGACAGAAACAATCGTCGCAATTTTGACAGAAATAATCGTCACAATTATGACAAAAACAATTGTTGCAATTCCAAAGGAAACAATCGCCGCATTTCTGACAGAAACAATCGTCACAATTATGATGGAAACAACTTTCGTAATTCCGACGACAACAATCATAGATGGAAAAAAAAACGCCGAGATTGCAAGGCTTACATTAGAGAACTTTTGAGGTCTAAAATGGGCCTCCTAAGAAAAATGTACAACCAAAATAAACTTTATAAGAACCAATAGGATTCAATATGATGATGTCAACCATGGGGGATGATTCACCATTTTTGGGATGAAAAAGTAAAAATATTAAAACATAATAAAATAATAAAACTATTTTTTCAACTTATCTCCCTAAGTTTTTACTCAAATTTCAAGCGGGAGTGCTTGTTGGATGCAAAATTTAATTCTTCATCCAAGGAGTACCCATGTTGCATACTTTTGATGGACCCTGCTACATGAAAAATGAGAAATACATGAAAAAACGTGATTGCAATCACATTTTTCATGTATTTCTCATTTTTCTTGTTGCAGGGTGCATAGAAAGTATGAAACATGGGCACTCCTTGGATGAGGAATCAAATTCTGAATCCAATGAGTGTTCCCACTCAAAATATTAGTTAACCCATAGGGAGATAAGTTGAAAATACGAGTTGGAAAAGTAGTTTTTTCTTTTTTCCCTCTAAAATTTGATGATGTAATCTAATATTACTTTATTATTTCCCCTATTATTTTATAATTTCCTTAGGAGGCCCATTTTATACCTCAAAATTCCCCTAATGCCTCTGACTTGCATGAAGGACATTTGTAACATGTTGGGGAGGCACATCCAGAAGTATAAGCAGGCATGAGGTATGAAAAACATCTGAACAACATCCCTCCATGATTAGCATTTCACTTTGCTAATAAATCATGAAAAGACTGAAGAATCAATAGTGGTAAAGTTCAAGGAAAAACATGCGTAAGCAGCCAAACCGAGTGACAGAATCACTTGTGCCACGTAATATTTGCAAGTATAAATTACATTTTCACAGAAATGTGCATCTTGTATCATATATCCACTCGGAATAAGTCCTTACCTGTAACCCACCATCATACCAAAGATCAAGCCACCACCTTATTATACTCTAGAGAATTCCATGGAATAAGCCTAAAGGACCCTTTTGGACATAAGGTCAAAACAGAATGACAAAATTGACTGGACATTCCAAATAAAACTTCTTCCGGTCTAAGTTAATGTAACAGTGGTAGTAGGGAAGAACCAGGGCACATGTATCTCCCCTTTCTATTGAATTTTTATATAACAGGCATGTCTTTCATAATAGCCCTTAAATTATGAATCAATGTAATCTTGAATACTAAGTGCACTAACTACCCATGCTTGAGAAAACAATATGACTTAAGTAAAATATAGTGTACCTGACAAGTGCTGTGTTCAGGAAGGCATATACAATCTCCTCAGACTGAAGCCTTGTGCATACAACAATATAGTTATGTTGCCTGCAAAAAAAATTCAAATCATGATTGGTAAAAATCATAAAATGTCACAAATTCAAGGCACAAAATCTTCCTGCGATCTCAAATTTTATATTGGCTTCCTTCATTACAACCCTAATTTTACAGCTAAAAAATTCAATAAATTAGCTTAGTTCCATCATCTGCATGGCTGGGAAAAGACTGTAATAATTTGAAAGGAAAACTTGGATTTCAAGATATTCATTCATCGACCTTCTAGCATTTACAAAATACCATGGTTGATTCTTTAGGACTTCAACTTTAATCTTCACCTTCAGTAAATAACAGATTCCTACAGTCGCCTTTATAAGCAACAATAAGGAACATCATGAATGAGAACTCAAACACATATGTTCCAGATCCCAACTGATAAATTAACCCCCAGTTATTGCTTCAACATGCATTAACTACATCATTATTTAATTTCTAAACAACATAATAACACCTCCATTTAAAATAAATAACTATGCCATCTTCCTCAACATTGACGAATGAATATAGCTTGTTTTCTAAGAGACCATAAGAAGACAAAGACTGATTTCATAAATTTGAATAAAGGATCAATTGAATTCAACTTCTCCAAAAGAAGGCATATAAAAAAATATGATGACGTGGGTTCCTTTTACAAGTCTAGATCATACCTAAATTGCGCTTCAATATGGGGCAGTCATGTGCTGCTTAGATGGGTAATGGACCACATACTGGAAATTTCATTATAACGTGCATAATAATCAATACAAAGCCATCATCAACAACCACAAAATAGGAGGTTGAAAATCCACACTAGTAACTCACCATGCCAGTAATAATTTTCCCTTGTTCTTTCAAAATCCCCAGGGTCCAAACACTACATGTATGTAACACTCATGCACCTTCTATTTACATAATGTCATGTTCATCATTTCCATTCATAGACAATCACAATTTTTGAACACTGTAGTGTAGTATACCTCCTATATGTCTTCCAATTGCTGACACTGTGTGGATTCAACCTTCTTCCTTTTACCTTGGTAACTACACCTTCTCTTTATTGTATATATTGGTGGTGTCTTTTCCCCCTCCATGTTATATATGACATGTTTTTTGTGAAAAAAAGAGACATCCATGTGCATGCATCTGTGTTTGATCAGAAACATGCATTGCACAAAGAACCTAAAAAGGTTAGCCGATTGTAGACGAGAGATCTGGTAGAAAATTCCTCCACAATGCATGTGAATCTAAGTTTGTCTGCACGTGAACAACAAATCAAAAAGGGCAGGCAATCATAGATTGGAAAATAGTTTTCATTATTTAATTTGTGATGTAGGATGCCTCAACCTGTGGGCGGTTTTGATTCCATATAAGGACAACTTGGGTACAACCTGCTGTTCCGAATCTTAGACTTCGTGATATTCTACATATTATTTTGGAACCCATCCGATCTGGGAGAATATAAATAGCCCCAAATCCAGAAAAACATCTCTGCATATCTTATTATAGTAGCCCACCCAATCCTGGAGGACAAAAATCACTCCATATCTGGAAAGAAACTGGAATATGTGAATCCATTGAATTGGGCTTTGAAATGCCTTTGTCCATGTTTTTGAATTGGGAGTTTTCATGGAAACTAATGCTTGTTTGAGATCACTAAAGTGAATTCTTGTATTTTGGCATCCATGATTATTATTATTATAATTATATTTGTCAAATTGTGCATGTATTTATGTCACTAGGCATCCATGATTATGATGTTCCTCTCTTAGGAATCTTCTATACCTTCACCTAAATGGAATCTAAGTGTCAGATATGTCATTGTACTTCAAATTTGGGGTATCATATTCAAAACTATGGGCTCAATTTCAGAGTTACAAACATGCTATCAAATCAACCAAAAAGTCTATATTTTAAAATATATATTTTAACATAAATAATAACATGGTACATTATTTTTAAATTTATTTAAAAATGAAATAATAAAAAAGTTGGGGGTTTAATTTACGAATATGACACCGCATTCAGAAAATAGTTTGGAGGGAAAGTTGGACCTTGAATATTGAATACTGTGTATGAACTTTTCTGAGTGATGTTGGCACTTAGTTTCTCCAAAGAATATGCAAACCATTATTTTATCACATCAGCCACAACTGTAATTTTATTCCTAATTATATATAGGAAAATTTATAATAACTTATTTCTAAATTATTATTTTTATGTGAGGTTTGAGGTCATAATGAAAGTACAATTTGAGTGGATTGGATCCAATTCTGATGGAAAAAATTGTAGGTGGAAACAAAAACACGAGTATTACTATTTGAGGTGAACAATTGATAAATGCTCTGGTTTGTAACATAAATGTCTCAGCTCCTTGAACTTCGACACATTGAAAGGGAGATGAGAAATTTTTGCTTGAAAAAAAATCAACTTTTCAAATATTTTCTTACATTGGCCATGCACATCATGTAAGGCTCCAAGTCTAAGAACTCTCAACGAACTATACATTAAGTCTAATTTAGATGTAGGTATTCATAAAGGAGAGTGAAGTTCATTCAACCATATCCCTTTGCTCCTTCTAATGTCCTAAATATCTGCCACCACAAGACAACCCACCCATAAGGAAGTTATTGTTGAGTGATATTCTAAGAAAAGTTTGTATACTCCAAATATCATCTTGTAATTTTCTAGAGAAATGATTGTGTTGCATGTCTAAGGTTACCAATGACAGACTTGAAAGATAGTTAGGGATTGCACCAGAAAAATTGTTCCCATCCAATAACAAGTTTGTCAAATTCATGCACTCTCGGAAAGTGTTATCGATGCTACCTGTAAACTGATTCAATGACAAAGAGAGATAGGCTAGGCTCTTGGCATGAAAAAGATCTGATGTTATTAATCCATAGAGCCTGATATAACAAGTTTGTCAAATTCATGTACTCTCGGAAGTGTCCTCTATGCTACCTGTAAACTGATTCAGTGACAAAGAGAGAGAGGCTAGGATCTTGGCATGACAAATCTCTGATGTTATTAATGCATAGAGCATGCTGGCATTGATTCCCAATGTTCTAAGAGATGAAAAATTTCCCAGTTCCCGAGATAAATGACCTTTAAACTAGTTTTTGGATTTATCTTCTCCATACACCAAACTAGGACAGAAGGGGCTCTGTTAGAAGATTTTCCTCAAACATAAAACTCTAAATTGACTCCATATTTGCAACATCATCAAGAAGTGGCCCAGTCAGTGTGTTGAATGAAAAATCTAGTACTTGAAATTCCTACAATTGGAAATTGTGTTTGGAATCCACCCACTTAGTCCATTAATCATAGTCATTAGATACAGAATGTTGTGAAAACTTCCAATGTTTTATGTTAATGATCCTTCAAGGTTATTCTCTGAGAGGTCAAGGTTCGTCAGAGATTTAAGGTTTCCGATTTCTGAGGGAATTTTCCCATTGAACTCACAACCCCAAAAATTAAATATATTAATCTTAACAAGTTTTCCAATTTTAGATGGTATTTCATTACTGAATGAGCTTGATCCTATCCATAGACATACCAAATTTCCCATTCCCCAATTTCCTTTTGCAGTAATCTGGATAGTGCATTATAACTGAGATCCAGAGTGAATAAATTAGTAAGATGGCCAAATTCAACATGGAAAATTCCATAGAAGGAATTTTCACTAGCATCGAGATATAAAATTTTTGAAAAATTCCCCCGCTAGGGGGTAATGCTACCAAAAAATATGTAGGAATTGAGATCAAGATACTTCAAATTTTCAAGGTTTTTGAGCTTGCTAGGAAGGCTACTGGAGAATGAATTAAAATTTAAAATAAACTTACAATATTAGCAATCTCAGGGGGTAGTGCACCATATAGATCATTGATTCTTAAGTCTAGATATATTATATTTTTGGAAGGCCCCAGAGTTTTGAAGGTGGTTTCCCTGTCAGTGCAATATTCCTCAAATTCAAACTCCATAAAAATGTCAGGTTTCCTATTGTAGGGTATATGATTCCCTGCAGAGCTATGAAGGATAAATATAGGGAGAAAACCCTTCCCTGTATACACTGTATACCCATCCATGCATAAGGAGCAGTTTGTTTCTAGCTAGTAAGTGAGGAAAATTTATTATGTGAAGCATTTTTTTAGGCTTGTAAAAGCTTGAATGTCTTGAGAAAAACCTGTGCTAATGAATGATCTGCATAAAAATATAATAAACAGAATCCATGCGAATTATTAAGGGTCATTTGCGAGTAAAATATTAGGTATTGTGCATGCACCGCCGAACCATGACATTTGAATGAAATTGCAGTCTAGCTTGTGTCAATTTACACTAACTTTAAACAGATGGAAAGTTCTTGCAATGATGTTAACTTTTCCGAATTGCTAGGGAGAAAAATTAGACTTTCACAAGAGCCCAAATGGAGTTCTTGGAGATAGTTCAATGATCCAAAGTCATTTGGCAGATGCCTCAAACCAGAGTAGGAAATCATTCTAAATACACTTAAATATCGAAGCTTTGAAATTGATCCCGTGTACCTGAAACAAAGAGTTGAGGGAAGGGAATATTTGAAAGCTATCACACTCCACTTCACCCTATTAATCTATGAAAACCCTCTCGCTTTGTCTTCAAACCATGATTCTACATCAATCATATATTTAAACTCAGGTTTTCTATTTTGATTCTTAAATAGAAAAAATAAACGCGTGTATTTTCATTGAATAGAAATGGCCTCAACCGATCACAATTAGTGCCAAAAGAAAACCAAACTTAAACTATTTTTATCTCACTTCCAGGCTCCAAAAAACCTTACAATTAAATTACGTTAAGGTTGAACACACCTCACTCTCGTATATGACCCTGCTCAAATGCACCAATATGCAGCACAAGTGGTTTTTCTGCCTCTCATTATCTTCATATGCCATATTTATAACATAAAAAACAAATATTTTTCCCTTGTATAGTCGATTCCATCTTAAGATATGTTTCAGCAGCTAAGAATGCTCCCCCATTATGGCCTTGAATATAAAATGTATGCTCCAAAAGATGTTTCTTGGTTTCCTATTATCATGAAGAGGGGAATTCATGCGCACCTAACAATAGTGAAAAGATCATCAAGATCTTCCTAAAATACATCTGTATAAGAACGTATGAGTTATAATCCCATGTGTGGATGTGTCATAATCCCTGGTGTAGATGTGTTCATATGTATAGTGATATATCTACAATGCACTTGCTATCATATCTCCACTAAAAGTGACATCATATGCTCCATATATATTTTCAAATATAAACCTTTATTTTTCTAAATAATCAACTCCAAAACAAAGAAACAATGTCTCAGGCACTGCATAAGAATGTAGTGTGACCAAAATGCATGGAAATTTCTGCTATGTGTAGGAATATGATGTATACTAAGTTAGATGAGAGCTACATAACAAAATCTAACATTTATTGTATCAAGTCATACGTTCAAAGAAATTAAGATCCATTTTAAAGAATTATAGTCTAGGAAGACAAGTTGAAAAATTGCAAAGTTTTAACAAAGATTCTAAGCACAAACACATAAAATTCTAAGCCAAATTAATCATCAATATATTGGTGATTAAACAAGAAAATACCTTTGCATCTGAAAGGCTCTATTCGACAGCATCCATAATTCCCATCCAGCCAAAATGTATAATGCAATGTTGCATTTCCACATGCACATAACAGATAAGGGACAAGAATCATATCAAATGAAAATATACAGATGCAAAACCCAGGTCATACAATTTATGTGCAAGAAAAATTTTTAGATATGGTTTGACAAATATTGTACACTCTCTTCATGTTGAATATGAAACTATTTGCATCCTTACCAGAGCATATGTTATTTAAATTAACTATTCATAAGAAGAAATTCATTTGAAACCTTTCCAACAACCAGGATATGAACATCAATAATTCGTGTTAGTGGAGCACCTGAAATCATCCTGGAAAATAAAAGCTTTCCATTTCAAATGAAAATCTAAGTACTTCAAAAAAAAAATCCTAAAATCAGATAATATAGCAAGCCACACTGTTTTGGGTCACTTGCAACTTATGAAATCAACTCTGTCATATAATAAGACCACATTTATCATTATCGAAACAACGAGGTTACTAGTCTAAACTGGGTCTCCTACTTTCAAGTTCTGAGAACTCTCAAGCCAAATCATTAGGTAATGAAGCCACCACTCTGAATAAAGGGATATTGAGGAAAGGCTGAGGTTATTTCATCATTTAATCCCCCGAGAAACTATGGTTTGTGAACTCAAGCCAATTTCCACTTATTAACACATGTTAGCTTATCTCATATTAGTCTTCAAGTGCGGGTGCAGATATGCAAGGATGTGACCCCATCTCATTCACATGTGAGAATTAACCACTATCCTATCTATTGAATTCTCCCTTTTGTTTTCATAGTGGCAAGGTGGGTCAATTTAGCAGTTCTAAGATGAAATTTAGAACAACTCTTGTAGTCTCTTCGACTAGACTCAAACCCATCAAATATCTTTGTTTTGGTGAAGAAATCACAGATTGCAAGGATGCTCATGAGAGTGAGTGAGCTCTTCAAAGGCATGAAGAGACTATCCAATGTAATAGAGGCTCTCTTTTCTTAGTGACCTCTAAGGCCACGAAAACGAACATCAATGTGCCACATAGAATGCAAAAATTATAAATCTTTCTATCCAACAAATGAAGACAATGTATGTTTTGGAAGTAAAGTGTAGTGTGCTTAACAACATAGTCATCAACCTCAATAACTATTCACACTTCACAACCTCAAAACATATACTTTCAATCAAATTTGTTTACGTAGATCTGAAAAGAGTAGGAGATAGTTTATTAAGAACGAAATAAGAAATTTTTTTTTATTCTAGGTATTTTATAAAAATCATAAAATAAAAAATTATAATATCGATTTTACCGTAACATTACCATAAAAACATAACATGCAACAGAAAAATAATCAATTCGATCAATAAATTTTCGTATGATTATTTAAAAAAATAAATTAAAAAAATTAAAATTGAGAAAAAACTATTACCAACACCAACCCAACCTGTTTCTTGATAGAGCTCGAGACTTCTTTTTAAATTTCATACAAAGTCAATCCCAGGTGTAATGCTTCTCAATGTTTGATGCTTCTCAGTACTCAGTATTTAAATATTTAGCATTTTTGTGCGAAAATTATCTAGATTGTAGATTTCTAGAATATTTAAGAATTCAAGAGACAACATAGATAAAAAAATTGATTTTCTTATGATAATTTGAATTCTTATATATTTTTGAAATCAGTAACTTATATAGAAATGAATATATCATCATATTTATCCCGCACTTTGTCTATATTACTTCTAAATATTCCTGAAATCAACAACTGCAACAAAAATAACCATACTTATCACTTTGTCCCAAAGGTACCCTAAGGCCTAATATTTCTCACCCCAGTGTAGCTGGCCGATGCAGTTTTGAAATTTTGATTTGGAAAGTAGGAAGATGATCAAGAAAGTAAAACCATACAGAGAAAAACCCTGCACAGTTCTGATTGAGAAATATTTATAATTCTGACTACTACACATACCTGTTATTGAAAAGAATATGGGTAATTGTGATGGTGGTGTTTTCAAAGAATACTCCGGACCATGCCATCCACATCGATAATAATAGACGATATTAGCTTCAAGTGATCCAGTCAGAATGTTTTTTTCTAGACAAAAACGGTTAAATTTTATTATGAGGCGCCAAAACAGTGGCATTGTGCAGTTACAGAGTTACTCTGGCTGAGCGCGCAGAGCGTAGAATTCCTCCTGAGACAGTAAGCATTGTGAAAGAGAATGAATATACCCCTCTGCATATTTCTGGACTCCTTGCTGTCGTGATCGATTGGAGCAGTGGAGAGGGCATCAAAATAATAAGTGCTGAGATTGTCGACAGTGCCGTTGGCGTGAGATCCCTCCAGGTCAACGATCAGATCCTTCTTTTGGCGTTGTAAGGTATCATAAGGGGAGTCCTTCTTGCTGTTTCTTTTGGAGTCGCTATGGATAGAAAACAGATCAATAATGCTTCTGCCAAAAATGCAGAAGTAGATCACCCTGCCTTTTATCATCTGGATGCTTACAGTAGAGGCAACTGGGAAATAACACAGAGCGTGAAGCTGGGAGAACAGGTCAGGCTGTTTCATAAGGGATTGAACCAAGATTTTATTCAGATGATCATTAAGAAAGCTGCGTTTCAGACAGAAGGGAGGATGAAGGGGCCTTGGGATCAGAGGAATACCCAATAGAAGAAAGGCCCAGAGAACACAGAATTAAAGGGATATTGCAGAAGGAGTCGACATAGTTAACAGATAGAGATCTTTTACTCCGCAGAACGCCGAGATTGGCTTCCATATCTGCCTGGGTATTTAATTTCCTGGGAATATGATAGAAGGAGATCTTGTGGAATTTAGGCAAGATAAGTCTGATTTTCTTGAGGATGGCTGATAAATGGAGCTGAGAAGGATTCCTATTGATGTTCAACGCCTGGATAATGATCCTGGAGTCCCCGAAGACTGAAATGGATAGGAAGTTACCTTTGATTGCTTGAAGAAGACCCTACCACAGAGCAAGAGACTCCGCTCTGTTGTTAGATTCCCTGCCCAGACCCCAAGCAAACCGGATCACATCAGAACCATCAGGACCCAAGAGAACCCCACCGCCTCCTGCGATACCAGGGTTGCCTTTGGAGGCCCCGTCGAAAAAAAGATAATAATCATTCAGAGCCGATCTCCACTTAGTGAACTCTTGCTCCTCCAGCCTAATTTCCCAGTTGGAGTGGACACTAGCAGAAAGGGTGGAACAGTCCTTATGGTTAGGGACCAGTCCATTCAACCAGAGATCCTCCTCTCTGTTCAGAGCTTTCCCAGGCTTTTTGGCAGAGTTGGCTTCTAGAATTTCTCCCAATAGAGCTTTGACTTTGGCAATGATTCTGGACGAGTTGCAGCTTTCGTTTCTGAATAATCTGTTGTTCCTCTCCAGCCACAACTTCCAGCAAACGATCTTGGGGATCCACAGCCAGCAATTTTTGAGGAGGAGGTTTTTGGAAAGACCAAACGGAGCTAATTTATTCCAGGTTTGAAAGAGATTTGGGATGTTCCTAGGGAGCTCGAATTTATCAGAATTTAGCATAAGGGTCCCCTTCCAGACTTCAAGCGCAAAAGGGCAGGTTAAGAGAAAATGATCTGCTGTTTCTTCATCAGACTTGCAAAGATTGCACCAGGATGGTCCTTCCATACCACACATGCGGAGATTTTCACAAGTGAGAATACTGTTGTGAGCTAACGTCCAGCAGAAGAAATCGATTTTGGGAAGAGAGGGGGAATCCCAAATAAATTTCCATTGAGCAGGATTTGGTGGGACATTCGGAATGGCCATAATACTTTTGTAGCCTTCAGCTGCTGAATACGAACCTGAAACAGCTCCCCACCCTCTTTTGTCCTTTGCTGAAGCTTTTAAGGGAGCTTTCCCTTGAAGATTATCCAATAGAGCTGAGGCTTCATCTTCCAGCCACTGAGGGACCTCCCCCAGTTGCCAGCGGTCCCAAAGACTATCCTCCGTCCATGCAGAGATGTCCCAGAGGGTGTTCAAATTGCGAGCCTGGAGCCAGTCTTTGATATTGGTAAGTTCTTCCTTCTGACTCAAGGGTTGGTCCCCCAAAATAGGATCATCCCAGATTCTTATGTTCTGCCCATTACCTGGGATCCAAAGCTTTGATGCAGAGTTTAAAAACAGGAGAGCCTTTGGTAGTTCGAGGAAGCTGGTCCAAGCATCTAAGGCGCTTCCCATGAAAGTATTTTCTCCACAGGACTTTCTTGCTCCAACTTAATTTTCCAGAGACAATGTCCCAAAGCAGCTTGGATCCCAAAGCCAGATTTTGAGCAGCCAGATCGTGAATTTGTAGACCTCCTTCCATAAATGGATTTTTAATAGTATCCCATTTAACAAGATGCAGCCTTCTTTCGTTGTTTTTCCCCCCTTCCCACAGAAACGCCTTAGAAGAGCTTCCATTTTGTTGATGAAGGTTTTTGGGGCAAGGAGGATGGAGTGTTGATATAACGGAAGGCTTGAGAGAACAGCTTTCATCAGAATGATCTTCCCAGCATTATTCAACCATGAAGCTCCCCAGGCATGGATTCTGCTTTTAATCTTGTCCAGCAGGGGCATCCAATGGGCCACTTTAGGAGCGGTCTTGAAGATTGTTATCCCCAGGTATTTGAAGGAGTCCCAGGCCCAGGACCCTTCCATATCAAGAATCCGTGCAATATCTGAAATTTCCTTAACCGAGCAGTTCCAGCCATAGATTGTGCTTTTTAGAAAGTTGATCTTGCTGCCCGAGACCTCTCTATAAATGTCCAGCTCCTTCTTGAAGGATTTAGCAGAGATTATGCTTGCCCCACCCAGCAATAAAGTGTCGTCAGCAAATTAGGCATGATTTATGTCTTTGACATGATGAACCATACGAAGGCCAGGAAGGATTCGGGTCTGTTGATTATGGTCCAGTTGAAAGCTGAGAACTGAGGCTTGAATGGCATAAAGAAGTGGGGACAAAGGGCAGCCTTGTCTAAGGCCCCTAGAGGCTTGGAAAAAATCTAAAGGACGCCCATTAACCAAAGGCGCAATCCAGGGAGAGGCAATGCAGGCTTTTATCCAGTTAATGATGGCTGAAGAGAAGCCCATTTTCTTCATAACCATAAACAGAAATTCATGCTTTACCCTGTCAAAAGAATTTTCCAAGTCAAGCTTAATCACCATACCTTTCTCCTTTCGGTGATAGCTTGAATGAACAACTTCTTGCACCAGCACAATGTTGTCAAGAATCTTTCTCCTTTTGATGAATCCTCCTTGGTTTTCAGGGATAATGGCCGGTAAGATTTTCTTAAGGCGATTGGCTATAATTTTAGTGATCAGCTTGTAACTAGAATTACACAACGAGATTGGCCTGAATCTGCTGAAATCAGTTGCACCTTTCTCTTTCGGAATCAAGGCCAGAAACGCTGAATTGGTGCCGCCTCCGATCTTTGCACAAGATTGTGATTTCCTGACCATTCTCAGAAGGTCATTTTTTATTATGGCCCAACAGGAAAGGTAGAACCTAACAGGGAATCCATCCGGACCAGGAGCTTTGTCCGGTTCCATACTAGCCAGTGCATTTTTAAGCTCATTCATGCTAATTGGAGCAGTCAACATAGCATTGTCAGAATCTTGGACACATTGAGGGATCAGATTCATCGGATAGACTTGGGGATCCATTGGTGGATCATTGGGGGCAGAGTAAAGATCTTTGAAGTGAGAGTACGCTGCCCGCTTGATGTCTTCGAAATCCTTAACCACTACATTTTGGTGGTGAATTTCTTTCACAGATTTGAATTGCTTGCGAGCTTCAGTGTGTTTGTGGAAGAAGCTAGTATTTTTGTCCCCAGCTTGTAACCAGAGAGCTCTGGATTTCTGCCTCCAGTGTTCTTCTTCTTCCCTACTTGCTTTGTGGTAATCTTTTTGCAGGTCAACTTCTCTCTGAAGAAGGTCTTGGGTTACAACAGAGTTCTCCAAAGATAATTGGTGGGCAGCAAGACTGTCCAGGGCCAACATTCTTTTGGAGGAGTGATATTTCAGCGTTCTAGCCCATTCCTTAAGCCTTCTTTTGAGCCCCCTCATTTTTGCTTCCCACACGTAGAAAGGGGAACCATGAACAGGTCTGTTCCAGGCATCTGAAACCATCTCTTGGAACCCCTCATACTGAAGCCATAATGAACTGAATCTGAAGGGGATAGGGCCAAGATTTTCATCCATTGAAAGCTCAAGGATAATGGGTTTGTGATCAGAGGTGCTATTAGGCAGAATTTTGGATGAGGCCATTAGACCGCAAGTAAGGAAAGAGGATTGGACCAGAAATCTGTCCAATCGAGCTGCAATATGATTTGGGCCCACCCTTTTGTTGGTCCAGGTGAACTTCCCAGATGTGGGCTTGATATCCTCCAACTCCCATCCCAACATGATGTCTTCAACCCACTCTCTAGCTGGATCCCTGACCGGGGAGCCTCCCTTTTTCTCATTAACAGCAAGAGTTACATTCAAATCACCAGCTATGATAATATTTTCAGGACTGTGCAGCGTAAGATAGGACAAAATCGAGTCCCAATAGAATTTTTTCTCAGAAGGAAGAACATGAGCATATATATTGAACATACTTACTTGTTGGCCGGATTCTTTATGAAGGAGCTTCGTGAGAAGCCAATGGGAGGAGCTATCTTTTTGAATCAGGTCATAGCTAGAGCTATCCCAGAAGGTAGCGATTCCACCAGAGGCACCTCTTGCACTGACAGCACATCCAATACCTTTGCGCCAGAAGGTTTTGCTAACCTGGAGGAGGGAAGTTTCCTCCAACTTTGTCTCCTAGATGAGAAGGATTTCAGGCGAATACATTCTCACTATATCTTTCAGGGCATCTTCTTTTAGCTTGCTGCCTAATCCTCTGCAATTCCAGGAGATGTACTTCATTATTTATTGGCTTGGGAGATTGTGGCTCCTTTTGGAGCTGAGCCGTGCTTGCGCCCTGATCTAGTATTCATCATTCCTTTGAGAGTTTTTTGAGAGCCTTGGAGAACGTCTAGATAAGTTTTCTCCTCTCTCTGTTTCTTCTTGGATTTCCGACCCCTGGCAGATTTGATAGGAGTGACTTGTGAGCTGTCTGATTCATAGGTTATTCCTTCTGAGTCTTCATCAGATTTGGAGGCCAGGCTTATATGTTCTTCTTTATCTATATTTCCTTCATTGCCTCCTGATGCTGGGGGGGTGGTTATTTCAGCACCAGGTTCTTTTACTTCCTTCATCAAGTCTTCCGGTTCTTCTTGAGTCCCGATGGTTTCTGCATTCCCACCTGAGGAGGATCCAACTTTTGGGTCTTCATTGGTCTTTGGGTTGGTCTGAGGCTTCCCCACTGTTCCAAAATTTTTCTTCTCTGTTGACCTAGGGATAGCCTTGCCTCTTTTGATTTCTTTCCATCCTTCCTCGTCCTCCTTGGTCCCGGCCAGGGATTTGGGGCAATTCCGTTGGAAATGTCCGTGTTCATGACATGTTCTGCATTTGAAAGGAAGTTGTTCGTAGTCCAAATTTTGATAGTGATGCCATTCTCCCACTGTAAGTTTAATCACCTCGGGGAGACTAGCCTCTAAGTCAACTTCCACACAGATTCTGGCACAGGTGTATTGGCCTTTATTGTCAGCTTTGTCGATGAATCTGCCCAGACCATTCCCAATCCTTTGCAAATATTGATAGCTCCAGCAGTGGATCGGAAGGTTAGGGAGACGAACCCAGACTGGCACTTCCTTCGGAACATCCACTGAGGGATCGAAGTCCGGGGTCCATTTATTGAGATACAGACCCTGATTTCCCATGAAATACGGTCCATTTCTGAAAACCAGATCTCGGTCTTCTTTGGTGGTGAACTCGAAAATGAAGAAACCTCTACCAACCGCATAACAAATCACACTGTTTTTCAGCTGTGGTCTCCAGTTTCGTTGAATCCAATCATCCGTGGCTTTTGTTGATGGCCAACGCCCCATAAATTGCCCGACCAGCCCTCTGTCGGCTAGAGCAAGGGAAATTTTAATTGGCTGATCTTCATGCAGGGCTATCTCAGGGACTTCCTCAAGCTTTTTAATGAATTTTGGAACCTCAGGGGCAGGACGTTTCTTCCCTTTCTGTGATAATAAACTACGGAAGGCTTCAGCAGATGAAAGCGGAGGGGTGGGAGAGGATTCACCACCCCCGGGCTCACCCATGACTGCAGCAACGGAACGAAACAAGGAAAACTCAATCCATACCCACAGCTCCCCTGTAAATCCAAAAAACCAAAATCCAAATCCAAAACGCAGCGCAGATGAACTCCTCGCGCTCAGCCAGGGAGGCGCAGCGCAGCAATGAAGAGGACAGAACACGGGAAGGGGGCAGCGAGGCCCACCCAGATGCCCAGAGGGCCAAGGCCGCCGTCACACTCTCTGGAAACCTAGCAGAGCGTAACAGGCAGCGCGCGTCAGAAAAATCATAGAAATAGTCAGAATGTTATGAATGTAGCCAGATCTGTAAAACAGATAGGTGTAGGAAGAAGCAATCTCCCGAAGTACAGAAAAAGTGTATTCTCTCGGATATTTTCCATACTCGACCATGGAGGGTACATCTTCCTTTGTAATCCACATTACCCTCACATGATTACCTCCTAGCAGAGAAATATGGACCTACCATTGCAATTCATACAATTTCTTATCATATTAAAGATGAGATAGTCTATTAAGAACGAATGAAGTATGAACGAATTCATGCTTCATATCCCCAGTTAAACGATCCCTCAACAAGTGAACATTGAAATTTTCACTTTGGTTAGGTTGATTTTGATCAACATTCTCATAAGAAAATATGAATTCCAGTCCAACATCATCAAAACACTTTGAATTCTGCTTTATTTTACAGATGCAAAGGACTTTGGTCATTTAGTTAATTGATGATTTGACTAGATAGTACATCAAAAAAGAGCTATAAAATATTTCCTTGATCAAAGAGACTGACTACTGAAAAATCTGAGAATTGAGGACAAGAACCCAAAGTAATGGAATAGGGAACCTTGCTTTGGGCGACTTCAAAATTACCTCTGAAACCTCATTTAAAGGGTTTGATCCAACCTACTTGATTCTCTACCTACCCTTGTCTAGGTAAAACTTCAAAGTTTTCCATCCATTCTCAGGTTGATGATACTCTAGAAAGTGTTAGTCATCAGTAATTTTTACTATTTGTTGATGACTAAATATTAGTTCCATATTTCTAAAAACAAGATTCCTGAATATTGTGAGTTTTAGAAATCTCACTGCCTTCATTATCCTTATACCAAAATTTTCACTATTCTACTATTTTGTCATTCCATGGTTAACCTACCACTCATAAAAGACCCCTCATGGCCTTGTGCCATTCAACTATATCCTATTTTCCCACCTATAACCTTAGTACCCTGTTTTTCTTTTGCCCATCACTCCACTTCCCATCTAGGGTTACCAAACAGCCCTTCCTTTCCATGGTCACTAGGTTCCTCAAGGGTTGGTGGTCTCAAAAATATCTCTGTAGGCTCTTTAGATAAATCAAGTACATTGGATTTTGGATCTTCAATACATCAATTTGTCAAAAACTCTGTTTTTACACTTGAAGATCCTAAACGAGATTTCAGTCAAAGACCAAGTTAAAGGACCCTCCCACTAGGTAATTAGGGTTTCATAGGTTGTAGGGCCATCATTGGTGTTTTAAGCTCTAATTTTCTTGTGCTAGAAGCTGGTTCAAATGAAAAACAAGATCAACACATGGTTGTCAAGAAAGATCAGAAAATATCCTAAGAAGACCACTTTGTCAAGTTCAAGTTCTGCAAAAGGTAGCTGTGCATCTTGATATTTCTGCAGGAGTGTTAAAATGAATATCAACAGAAATTTGGTAAGTTGAGAGGCCTACTCCTCAATAAAGACATTCACAACACAGAAAGAGGAAGCAATTGGTGTTCAAGAATAATTAGGGTTTCTAAGCCTGATTGGGCCAGCAGTGTGCCAAGCAAGGATCCAATGCTGCTAATGACCTGAAGGAGGTACACCAAGAAACCAAACATGAAGAGAAGTTTTTTTCAGAAATTAAGGATAAAAAAAGGAAAAAGGTGAGGTGAGCTGGACATAAATGAATAAACTTTAAAGGGCTATAGAGAACTTAGAAGACAACATTGATAATTTTTCTTAAGCATCGCAGAATCCTAGGGTTTTGGTAAGGTGATCAGAGAAGGTGAAAGGGTAAGTTTGGAATCCATAATGACAGCAAAGGATTTTTGAAGATATCACTGTTTGTAAAGATTCCAAACTCATCCCAAGGAGTTTGTCATGCCACAGATGGTAAAAGGAGGTAAAATAAAGATGTTAGGCCTCCATGATGACAAAAAAAAGAAGATTTTAAAGGGCTACTGTGTATATCATCCCAGAGTTTTCCAAAGTGAAATTCCTCATTGTTTCAAAGGACAAAGAAATAAAGAATATTAGTGAGAGGAGGATCAAATCCTCATTTCAGTTACTTACACTCAGTGGCCAAAGAAGTTAAAGGATTGTTTGAATTCCATAATGGATGTCAAAGGAGTGTTGTAATGATGTTTCCTTGTGTTTTTAGTCTCAAAGGTTTCAAAGGCAAACTTATTGAGCCTCAAGGTTACAAAAGTCAAAATTCACCATGTTTAAACCTACATATAAACAATGTAAGGTTGTTAGTAAGAAAATATAAGAAAGACAAGTTGAAAATTATATTGAAAAACACAGCCTTGAAAATACCACTGTGTGCAGCCCTCTATAAGATTGTTAAAGGTAAATTTGTCATGATCCAAGGAGCAAGAGAAAACCAAGTCAGTATTTTAAAAGGCTCTTAAAAATCAGCAGTGACCAGTAGAAGGTAGCAAGCATGATTTTTGGAATTCATAGTTTTTTCCAGAGGTGATTTTATCATGCCTAAGGGTTAGGAAGAAAGGTGAAGACAGAGTTTTCAGTCACATGCCCAGCACAATATGTTTTGAATTCCAAGGTACAGGTCAAGAATTTTTTTTAAAGGAGTTACTATGTGGTTAAATCACCAAAATAACGAATGAGCATGTAAACTCTCAAGGAGCAGAAAGAAGAGTCACTTAAAGGTTTTCAAGTTTCCTGCACAACAAATGTCAAAAGAGTTAGTGAAAAGTGAAAAGGCTCAAAACATTAGGAGATGGGTCCAAAAATGATTTAATTTGAATCCCAAACATATAAAAGGGAATTTTGTTTATCATTCGACTTATTATTACCTTGCAGAGAAATTAGAAACGTCCAAGAGAGAAGATTGTGAATTTCGGGTCAAATTCAGGCAAGTTCAAAGGTGCTGCATGTTCAGAGTCGGGCGCTGTGCCCCTAGAGAATTTCCCCGTGTGAAAATACTCTACGCTGCGCGTTTGGCCGTTCAGCCCGACCCGACAGACCTAGAAAACCGGTAGGCGCTGTGCATTTCACCCAGAAGACCTGACAGGCCCGAGCATAAACACTCAGATGTTGTGCGCCCGACACAAGGAGACCTTACACCTCGTTCACCGGCTAGTGCTGTGCGTTCGGCAGACCCGACAGACCTGACAACACGTGCACACACTGCATGTTTGGATAGGATGGCCTCTACACCATACACCATTTCAAACCCTCAAATAAACTCAAGGCCTCCTAACACTACCTCCAAGGGTTCACTAAACATCTCTGAGGGGTAAGTACAAGACATCACCTCCTCTTCAAGGTTTTTGTCATTTGGTTAAATAAATGAACCCTAAGGAGATGAGCTAAATATCATTAAAACATCCCTCATCTGCAAACAAGAAAATAACAGTTAAGGCAGAGGTAGATTAAAGTGGTTGAAATGTTTTGGGATTAGTCATCCATCAAAACTTGAAAGCTCTATCCCTTGCACTAAAAGTAGATTGACTTTGCCTTATCCTTTTCCATTTCAAAATTTGACATAAGAGAAAAGTGTGTCCAAGCAGGGTTTTTTGTTTACAACTCAGCAAGGGTAGTCATTGATTTTTCCTCTCACTCATAGTCATACACCATACCCTCACTCATTCACTCCTCCACTTGTAAAAAAATACATTTTTTCATCACCATCCCATTTACCCTCTTCATATAATTTCACAAGCAGAGATAGGGTTTTGGTTTTCAAAGCAGCAGGTGTCAGAATGTCAAGAGAAGGAGGAAATGGTAGTGAAGAAGAAAGCCAAGTGCCTAGGAGGCATCAACAGAGAGGTGGAAGAATTAATATGTTTGAACCTCAAAACACCATGGAGATTAATGGCTATCCTATGACTGTCACATGTTTCCAAACTGTGGGGTGTTTTCATTTTTGTGAAAGAGTACAACAGGTACAAAGTCATCTTGAGCTGACTAGGCTCTTCATCCTCAACCTACATGAGAAACAAGAAAAGCTTGCAGGGGTAAACTTTGATCTGTCATCAAATGCCATTGATATTGCCACTAGAATACCTAGTGTTGGTGAAAAGTGGTTCAAACATGCCAGCTTAGACATAAGCCACTATGAACCATTCCTCAAGCCCAGATACAAAGACTACAATAAGTCTATATTTCCTTTTTCACATCTTCTTGAGAGGTATGCACCCATGATGAGGGTCATTATGAAATACTTGACATGTGAGGGAATGTTTTCTAGGCTTTATTCCTACCACATAAGATTTCTCATGCACTTCACTAGGGTTAAGATGCTGCATTTGCCCTACTATCTCTACAGGATTATTGACAAGATGTCTTATATTGTGCAAAAGAGACACCCTTCACAACAAATGCAGAGCCTCTTTCACCATTCTCTCATCAAGATGGTTGTGATGCATCAATTGGAGAAAAAGGGTATTCCATGGGAGGTTTTCATTGCCCATGAGGTCTTCACAAACCCACAACCCCATCCTCAGCAAAATGTGCCCTCATCATCTCATCCTCCTGTCCTTACTCCTCCATCATCTCCTGATGAGCATGTTTCACCATCTACACATGTTCCTTCACCTCAAGACAATCCTCCTTCCTCACCCTCTCCTAATGCATTAGATAATGAAGGAAATGAAGATGAACTATCAAAGGAAATATAAGGGGAAGGTAATGATCAATCAAGCAATAATGCTGAAACATGCATTGAGGAAGAAGAAAATGAAGAGTCAGAGGTCAGTAATGAAGCAGAAAACATGGAAACCGAGGGCAATGATGATGTTGAAGATGAAGAGGTAGAAGGAAATATGGATACAAATGAAGAAAGTGACAAAGAGATATATGATTATGCTAATGACAACAATGACACCAAGGAACAAAATGTCAGTGAAGCTGATGATAACAATGAAGGCAATAAAGAAGGCAATGAAGAGGATAAAGGCACTACAGAGAGTAGCAAAGGAAAAAGCACTGATGATAGCATGAAGGATACAAATGAATAAGTGAGCCAAGAAGTCAGTGAGCCAAACAAATATGATCACAAATATAAAAGAAAGACATATGGCATTGAGATAAACAATATTGCACCTCTTCCCTTGACATACCAAAGAGGAGAAAGACATGTTTTGCTGCCTCTAAAAGGCAAGGGGCCATGCCTTCTACATCAACAAAGAAGCTTGACAAAGGAAAAGAAAAGGTCATTGTTGGAGATAAGAAAGGCAAACATCAAACTGAACAAGAGTGCCAACTCATTGACCTTGACAGTGAAAATGAAGATGAGGAGAGGGTTACAAGCATCTTTCTCTAAAGGAAGGTTGTTCAGATCAAAGAACTACAAAGAAATATTGGGATGGAAAAGTATGTCATTAATTATTATAAGGCTGAAAACAAGTAGCTAAAGAAGACAAAAAGGGACCTTGGCCTATAGGAAAACATGGCCAAGCACTATGCCTTGAGAAATCAAATTGCAAGGGCCAAGCTCAAAGGAGCCCTTGCCAAACTTAAAGCACTCAAGGAGGCCAAAGACCAAGAAAACCTTGAAATCCTTGCTGATGCTTCCATACAAGCATCCCAGACATAAAAATCAAGGAAAATCCAAATTTTTGGAACTTTTTGCAAATTTTGAGTTTTTGCTGATTTGAAGGGCCAAGGGTGCAGCGCCAAGGGCGTTGCGCTTTTTCTTAGGGCATCCTCAGGAGAAATGGCTTAAATTTTTGGATTTTTCAAGTCAAGTGCAACATTCTCACAAAATTTCAGGTCCTTTAGAGTTGATTTGGTCTTCCAAAAGGCCCAAAAACATGCAAAATTTGACCTTTCTGCCATGTTTTCAGGGATGGCGTTGCACCCTTAGCAGACTTGGGAGTTTTGATTTTTGAACAGGAAAATGAGGCCCAAAAAGAAAACCAAGGGCATTTTTGGAAATTAGACTCAATAGGATTTCTAACGAGCCATCACGGAGCTCATTCCGACATCGGGAAGGCCTTCAAAACTTGGCTTCAAGGTGATCCATTTTCCCGTGCAGGCGCTGCACCCTTGGCCTGGAAATGCACCCTTAAATCTCAGTGCTGTGCCCTTGCAAAAAAAAAATCAACAAAACACGCTAGGAAATATTTTGGAAGTTTTTGGGGAGCCTAAATGTCATTTTTTTGCTAAAAATGGTTGATAAGATATTTTGCTTTTAATGCATTAGGATATTTGTGCCTTGGGCCTTGCATGGTCTCAAAGGAAAAAAATGACATTTATGATTAATTAATGGGATTATAAAGACCTAATTAGGGTTTTAATCCTCCTTGCTTGTTAAATACAACATTGAGGCCTCATTGTAGTTGTTGGTTGTTGGTTAGACAATTATTGAGATTAATACATAGACTTGGAGATTGAAGACAAATTGGCTCTGATTTTTGTGAATGACTTGGATTGTTTGACATTGGATAAGGCTTTCTTGTAGGATCCCTGAGCATTGTTAAATGGTGATGTGTTCCTATTTAGTTCATGTTTTATTTTATGATCATTTTGTTCATATTTCTATTACAGTAGGATAGAAGTTTTAGGCTAAGAAATGTTGTTTAGAGGCACCTTAGTTCTGTTTGTCCTTCACTGCTTCTATGTTTTCTTCTGCTAGGTTAGTTTAGAAAATTCTTAGTTGCTTTCTAGACGCACTTATGCTTGTTTATCTTAGAAATTATTCAATGAAGAAAATGTCAAAGTGATTTATGGTTAGCCCTGCTCTTTTCTATTACTTAAACATCGTTTTTAAGGTATTTACTTTGAAGTATTGCTAATTAAGTTTAGCTAATGAGGTTTATGATTTTCCTTGCCCTATAGCTCATCTTAAAAATTTTCTTTGGAAGTCTTAATAGCTTGATTGATGAAGTTAGGATTTCCCTCTTCTTTAATCTCTGCTATACGTTTATCTTAAATGTTTTCTTAGCTTGAAGGTGAAATCACTAGAAGATTTACAATTTGTTTGCCTTCTATAGTTCACTGGATCATTGTATTAATGCTTACATGTTAGAGTTTGATCAAAAGAGTTATTGGCGTGCCCTGTCTTTGATTATTTCTTGATGCCCTGTCTTTGATTATTTCTTGATTATTTCTTGATGCCAAAGATAATTCTTGTTGATGTATTTGTTGGAGGATTCTCAACTGCCCTTTTGCATCTACTATGTTCACAATTTGCTGTTCACCTCATTCACATAAGCCTTTAGATCTATTTGACTTTGTTAGATTTTCCCTGTGATGCACCCTTATCCTACTATTAAACTTTTCAAGACCTTTGTATACTCCATAGCCCAATGGTCTGAACCTCTCTCACTCTACCTATTATGCTCGATAAAACACCTACCCAACCAAAAAAACAAACAAAACCTAAACCTAATAACTAGCCTAGAATCAAAACCCTTGAAACAATCAAGATCAAATCCTTTACATGTTTATAGAGAGAGCCCTCTCTGAATCCAGGAAGGCTAGGTCCTAGGACTCAAAATACTAGTTTGATGTTACCCTTGTTCATTTGGTCATTTCCAATCTGCCAAATTACAAGGACCTAAAAAAAAGTATTAAAAATTACATTAAAAATGTCTTTGTGTTCAAGGATAGGCCAAGTGAAAAATAACAGATATCTTAAGCTAGAAATTTGTTAGGAACAAAATCTTCAAAGGTTTCTAAAAAAGAAGGGTAACCCTTGAATTTCCAGGATCTGCTGTAGGAAAATGCTTGACTATATGAACATAGCTTTTCAAAAACTAGTGTGAGGATAAAAGGTGTCACAAGACATGAATGCAAAAAGTAACGCATTGAAGAGTTAGAGTATGCATTGGCATGATTGAAAAAAAAAGCCTTTTAGGAAATATCCAAGAAGGGAAATGATCAAGAAAGTGATTCATCAGTTTCCTGAGGGTAAGGAAGGAAAAAAACAAAAGGCCAACCTAACTCATGGATGACCCTTTGAAATTTAAGGAATCAGATAAAGATAGAAGCCAATAGACTCTCTTGATGGCAGGATAGTGATGAGGGAAAGGATAAGGACCAATAGGTATATGAAAATAGATAGGAAAATAAATAAATTGGACAAGAAGAGGATTAAGAGTTTCCTCCTAGTAAGTAATAGAAAGAGAGGGTAGGACCTAAAGGGAGAAAGTCATCCTCACTCAAAAAAGTTACCACAGTCCTTAAAACCTCTGGTATGCCTTCAAATTTCAAGACATGGACTAAAGCTAAGCAATGAATGTAGTTAAAGCTTGCTCCATAAGAGATAAGATAGATATCTCAAAGTTGGAGCAAATGAATACATTCATTCCCTCATCACTTAAACAAGCAGAGTTTCATATGCCTTTGGCTTCATGGCATATAATTCTCGATGAATTTAGACGATTTAGTAACAAAGTTTTGAGACTTGTCTAGAACTATGAGTAGTACCGAGTTTCATAATGTCAATTCTGAAACAAACACTGGAACTCACCTCCCTGGACAAAACTCACCAAGACTCATCATTAACTAGTGAAACTCTTGTATTGTATGTTTTTAACTTTTTCCTATGTGCCAAGTCTTGGAGCCGAGTTTTTCCAAGTCACCGAGTCCTCCATACTCAAAAGGTGGCCATGATTTTGCGAGTATGAGTCTGACAGATTCAAAACTAAAAGAAAAATCAAAAGAAAATATAAGATAGAAATAAAAAACACTTACTAGTCGATTAAGTTGGTGTTCATTCAAAGTGCCTCCATGCTCTACATTTTTTTCTATGCTGCCAAAGGCATAAAAGCATAACAAATGTTAGAACGTGATAAAAATATTTACTTACCCTCAACACAAAATATCATTGATTAGTAAACACATTTTGGATATTAAGTGTGTTGAAGTTTTAAAATGACCCAATATTTGAAGAGGACACTCAAAATATCACATGCTTCAACTGGATCCAATGATGGTGGAATGTCCACTTAAAAATTTGGGTCATTTTACAACTCCAACACAGTTCATATCCAGGAAATATTTACTAAAAATATGGCCAACTATGAAAATCTACATGCTCAAACCATAAAACATGCTTGGTTATCAAAACAAATATTGATGAATGAGGTCACACCCTTTGGATAACCATTCATTTAATTGCTCATGGCTATTAGACAATGTTGGCATGATAAAATGAAGCAGTGACCAAATTTCTGCCATGTTATTTTGAATGGGCATTCCAGTAAGAAAAAGGTGATTTTGACAGTTAAAAACCAAGAGCGTTTTCCACCATATACTAAAAAATATAAGTGAATATTTAGAAGTTAAATCACTTGTATCTTACACCTGTAAATTCATTTTGAATGGAACACCAAAAACCAAAAAGATCTCAAGCATCAGATACAAGATAAAATTTTGACTCTTTGGAGCTTAACAGTGATTCAAGAAACTATATTTCACCTACCTATTGAACTCTTAATCGCTTGAGCTTCATCTAAAACCATATACTTCCATTTAACTCACTTTAAGCACTTCTCATCAGTTATAAGGAGATGGTAAATTTTGAAAAGTATATGAAAACTTGCGTCCTTGAAGAAATTAGAAATATTGAAGCACTTTCTTATAAGATGGAATTTATTATCACAAGAAGAAAACAATAAAAGGAAAACATGTTTTATGTAGATATATGAAATATAAGAATCAGAATTCAGCCATGTGCAGAACATGAAAGCTTATGAGTATTAACTTTGATAAAGTCGCTTAGGAGTTATATTTTTTCGAAGTACATGCCATTCAGTACCCCAGTAAGGGAGAGATTCAAATTAGGAAAAAATCTTCCAATTTTATCAGTCCAGTTACTCAACACCGAGGCAGGTGCAACCATGAGAAATGGTCCCCATATGTTCTTTTCTTGCCAAAGGACAAAAGCACGACTTTGTAAAATACAATAATGAAAACTACATATCAACATAGCCTGGCACTGAACAAATTAACAGCCTAAAGCTTGATTTGTTATAAACAAGAAAAAAATGATTTAAAAGGTAGCAAATATTGTCATTCAAGAGAGATTAGAAAATATTTTTATCTCTAGGTATTGGAACCAGAATCCCTGAAAACCCCCACCACCTCTTACTGTTTGACTGCGGGAAAATATTGAACCCTGTTATTGATATTTGTAGTTATGGTGTTGTTGTAGTAGAAGTATCCACTAGGGATGAATGAGGTCATCGAATTCAATGCCCTGCCTTGATCACTGGAAGTAAGAGAAGGGAATGAAGATGATATCCCACCACTGCCAGTTGTCGATGGCTAAAAAAGTGAAGGAATCAGAATCTGGATGGGAGCGGGAGGCCACTGGTGAGGAGAAGCCATTTTTGAACGTTCATATCTGTAAAATATCAAACCCTAAGTAGAAGCAGAGGAATAGGTATAGGAATAAAGCGATGAGAATGTGCACACGTGTGGAAAAAATGATAGTTGATTTTATTTTCTTGTCTTTAAGCATTGTACATGGTCCAGTAGGGAAGGTGGAAGACGAAGTCGTGAAACTATATGTGCATCCTAATTCAAATTTCCCCATGAATTCTATTGATCGGAGCAATGTCGTGTTACAAAGAAAATATCAGGAAAAGTTATTAATATCTTGATAGCATGCCTCAAGTTGTAAGAGTAATTCTACATTCTTAAACTAGTTGGGCACTGCCAGTGCAAGAGTTCATGTTGTATTAGGGAACTCAGATGGATCATGTCAAACCCTAAGGCTACTTCCTGGTATTTTATTAGAATCACTGGCATAAGCCTAGTGGCACCCGTCTCAATATCCCTCTTAACATTTTTCAGTTTAATTCGCGTGGTGGAGGGGTGATCATGGACAGTGGAGTTCTTATCACCCAGCTAGTGCAACAAAATATTCTACCATGGAGGCCACTGTCAATACCTGAGAAAAGGGCATCCTCCTAGTTCTTTTGCAAAACCTAAAAACTATTATTTCTCGCTACATAGTATAAGCATATTTGTCAGTATACCTACGAAAATAACATGGAATTTGTTATAGTGACACTTTTTCGTATTGTCGCAATAGAAAAACTTTTTTGTAGTGTCGCAAGAGTGACAACGTCACCATGAAGGTTGCAAGAGTGACACATCATGGCGAGATTAAAAAAATTGAGAAAAATTGGGGAAATTTCTGACAATACGTAAAAAATGTCGGAAAATTGAACATATGTACTAGTGAGTGGATCTGGACCCCAGGTAGTAGCTCATTTATCAGTAGCTGAAAATGAGGTAAAAGAAAATGGTCAATCATCAAATGAAGTGCAGGAAAATAGAATTATATTTATGCAGATGGAGGAGTTTGTTTGGAGTTTACTGTTGAGATGTTGCCATTATTGTCATTGATGGCCCAAGAAAAAGGTGTTCTCTACCATTAATTCTACTCCAAGTAGTGTTTATTATTGCAATAACATGGAAAAAAATGAATGATTATCACTACACTATTAAAAATGCCTAGGATGGAGGAATTTGCAATAATATGAAGGATGCTACATAGATTTCATCTTATGCATATTTATGAAGGATGCTTGCATAAATATGGAAGCATCCAAAGGTCCTAACATCAAAATTATGACCATATTGTACAACTTTGTATATCAATCATAAATTTGGGTAATCCTCCACACCTTGAGACCATCTTTGAGATTATGTTATGGCTCGTAAGATTCATATACATAAGAGGTAACCACATAAAATTGAGATCTAGTTCTCCAATCTGTACAGAGAATAGACTTATAGGACCTAACCAAAGATAAAAAATAGGAATATAATTAGTGAAGTTTAAATGAAAAAACCAAAACATAGAGGATTCAAATACAAAGGTAACCACATAAAATTGATTTCTAGTTCTCCAATCTGCACAAAGACTAGACTTACAGGACTTGACCAAAGATAATTAAGATGAATATGACGAGTAAAGTTTAAATGAAAAAAAGAAAACAAAGTCAGGGGAGTAGTAATACTCATGCTAAGGTATGGTTGATTCGAGTGATTGATTTAACATTTAAATAAAAAAAATTTATTATCATTGCAACCATCATGGACCTGATCCATGATTGGCATCAATCTGAGGCTCCAATATACGTCCTGGAGAATAAATCCCTATTGATCAACAATATTATCTAGAGAATCATCTAAGAAAGCCGCTGTTGAGAACCATCCCTAAAACCAAGACTAATGTTCCAAAAATTTTGAGCTCCAACTAAATATCAAGTCAGCTCTAACATAATACACAGGTAAGCTCTCCTCTAAAGAGGTGACAATTGAGAGACTTCCTATATAAGTAAGAAGTTGTTAAACTACATTTCTCACTGTAATTTTAAAGTTGAGGTACAAAACGTGTGGAGGAAAAAGAACAGAACTTCGAATAAAAAAAAAAGACATAGGAAGTTAGAAGATGAAGGAAGTTTCAGACTTGTAAAGAATATTAAAAGGATTTTTGAGCAGAACTCATGGAATGGATCGAAGAAAAACACGTTTATTTTTTGTTCTTGGTTAAATGGTTGTTGGGGATTTCTTGATCAGTTCTTTTGGTGCACCTTTGTTGAAGATTTTTGTCTCCTAGTTACAAAAATTTTAGATCTCTTGTGACCCATACTATAGGTCTTTAGAAGACGACTTCAAGCTTGAAACAAGAGCAGTCCCAATTTTTTTTTTCACAGAGTTTTGGAACTGTGATCTCAAGCCGCCTATAGGAGTTATTCATTTGGAAGAGATCACAATTTTAAGTTCTGTAGTGAATATTATCCTCAGTTTTGTTTGTGACAGGAGGAATGAACCAAAATTTGACTAAATATTTGAGTTCATATCCCAAGTTACTAAGAACGAGATCTCATTACTTTACAATTGGAGGCTCGATATTCGTATTTGATACTGATCTGGATTTCTTGAAGAAAATTAAGGAACTGAGTTAAGCAGATTTGTGACCGAAGATGGGAAGCATACTTGTGCAGTCCTGTTGACTATTTACTGAAACTGACATGAAGGACATTTAGCTGCAGACTCTTGAAGCCTTTATGAAAAAAAATTTGGAGCCCCTTTTGAAGTCTTGCCAGAGGAGATTTTTTTAGAAAATTTTGAGAGAAACCTTCTTAAAGACATCCTTGTGTAGACTTGGAGATTAGATACTTAGTTGATATATCAAGGTGTGTACATTGACATTATAAGACAAATCTGTGCAGCCTAGTGTATAGGGTTTTTGAAGGTTAAGTGTTGAGATGAATGGTGCATTTTGGAGCACAATTTGGAATCTAAAGAGGCCTTTTCATTGATGACCTTTTGGTGTATCCTTTGGAAGGCCTACTATCAAATGGAAGCCCCACACATCTCTCAGGCAAGGCGTCCTTAATTTAGATATTTCTTTAAATAGGGAGAGCTTACCTACCTATATTATGAATAATATTGGGTAGAGACGAAGGCTAAAATAAATTGATAAGAAAATATACCAAATACAAAATAGGAGTGAGCACGAGAGTATGCTTTTACAGGAAGAAAAAAAGTTGTTGCGTGATATGAAAGAGACATTTGGCCACATTGATAAAATTCAATAACATAGTAAATCTCTTTATCAAGGGTTGGATTTCTTGAATAGACCTTTCAAACTTAAAGGAATGTGCGCGAGAAAGAATTTGGTGCCTTGCATGCCATCAAGAAAGAATTTTGTACCTTGAACTTCAGTTTAAGGAAACTACAAGATCGTTTGAATTTGGAGACACAAGGGATCCTTCAAGAAGGGTCTATTGACAAGAAACAACACAATCTATATGGCTGGGAGAAAAGAAAGGGGAAGCAACATAATTCCAGTCCAACATTATCAAAAGTTTCTTTGTAATATTTCTATTATAGATAATAAAAACATTACATATTGAAAAAAGTCTGATTATACCTATGTTAAAGCATTATATTCACCATTGTTGATGTTAAATCATTTAGAGCTCCTCCGCCTACACTACTTGTGTTGACCATCTATGAACCCCCTGAAAACCCCCTCCACCTCTTATTGTTTGACTGTGGGAAAATATTGAGCCCTGTTATTGATATTGTTAGTTGTGGTTTTGTTGTAGTAGAAGTATCCACTGGGGGCGAATGAGGTCGTCAGATTCAATGCCCTGGCTTGATCACTAGAAGAAAGAGAAGGGAATGAAGATGATCTCCCACCACTGCTAGAATTCGATGGCTAAAAAAGTGAAGGAATCAAAATCTGGATTGCAGCAGGAGGCCACTGGTGAGGAGAAACCATTTTTGAACATTCCCTACTAATAATAGAAGATTCTGCCATGGAGGCCACTGTCACTACCTGAGCAAGTGTATGGGGATGTGGACTATTCCTATTCAGTGCACTGTAAGCTTAACACTCCGGGATTTAAGCCACTCATATAGGGCACAATTTGACTTTGTCTCATAGTGGCCATGTACCCTAATCTCACATTTCTGCATTTGAATTTGACTCTAGATTCTGTAGGTGGTGTCCTCTGATTCAACAACCCAACCAACCTCTTCCACCAAAACTCGAAGAACCTCATTAATGTCCACCCGAAGAGGGAGATTGTAACCTCTATGTTTTCTGAGACCCTAGAATATTTTCGTTGTTATAAACCATCTGTTTTTGGAAATAATTGAACGACATCATTGAAAAATATGTATTCTTAAAATAAATACCAAGTATTGACCTGGTCTGGTTCCCCTTCCCCTTTGGGGGACAGGTGACCATCATTAGGACATCGAGGACTGAAGGGAAATCCCCAAAAGCAATAAAAAACCACTAGAAGTAGAATAAAATAATAATAAAGAGGGGATGTAACGAAACAATGTAGTTCATCCGAGGAACGGAACTGACATGAACATCCAAAACCAGTGAAATTCTCAAATTCTCACCCATCCTTACAGATATGCAAACTTTTGCCCATAATTCCAATTCTGAAATTAGTACCCATACATCAAAAGTCATTACCAATACATAAAATTAGAGATTATAGAGGCGTGCACTTTTGAATCCCTTCTTGATTGTAGTTCATGCATTTCCTAGTTTGAGACTGCTCCCACCATATAGCCAATGAAAGGCCTGTAGAACCTTGAAAATGAAAGGCCCACTAAATCGAACCCTCCATCGGCTGATAGGTACACCTTAGTATTCAAATCAATATCAGAAGCTAGTAATGAGGATTTTGTGAATATGAAATGATCCTCGCAATCGTTATCCTCCCGATCTAGACTGAAGAAACATCCTGATTGTGTGGAAGATCCCACGATTAAGCCTGAATACTCACCCCATCAAAATGACATAATAAGCATGCCAGCCGCAAGGAGCCCGAAGAAACCGCTGCAAGTCATATTAGCTAACCATTAGTCAGATTCTCAAACCCAGAGTACGAATTAGCAGTTCATCCATCCTTTTCTAAATAAAATTCCAAATTTATTTATAACTACAAGAAGAATATATATCGTCAATGATGTTCAACCCTGCAATAGCGACGTTTTTTCCATCGGAATTGCGACGATTGTTTTCGTAGGAATTGTGACGATTGTTTCCGTCGGAAGAGCGACACTGCATGGTGGGATTAAAAAAAATGAGAAAAATTGGGGAACTTTACGACAGTACGTCAAAACTGCCGGAACTAAAGTTTCAGAAAATTTACCATATGTACTAGTGTGACACACCATTTATGGTGCTCTTCCAACTGTTGGGTTAATGATTCAATTCGTCTACGTCTTTTCCAACGAACTTTGATGGCTGTTGTTGCCAATTGGTACATTGAAATTCCTCTTGGTAATTTCTATGATTTCAATACCTTGGCCATGGCCTTTCTCACCCATTTCCAGTTGCCTATACAGTACAATGTTGAAAAGTCGACAAGAAATGTGTGTCTAATTTAATTTTCCCTTAATTAATTTGGACAATAAAGTGTAATCTTATCTCATGATCACTTGTAATAGTTAACTGAGTATGATAGACTCAGTTACCTCATGAAATTCGAGTTGAGGGTGGTTGGTGAGGCATGTAGAGTGATTCTATTTTTTTTAGAGTCTAAGTTGCAGTTAGTGTATTAGTTTAATGCATGAAAATTAGTTAACTCAGTTAAGTGAGTTAAAGTCAGTCGAACTAGTTGTACCTGATTATTGTACTAGTGAGAGGTCAAGTGAATTAAATCAGATTTGATTCACATGCAGTGATCTATCAAGTGACTGATTATTTACAATTAATAGCTACATGCATGTCAGTTTTTATGAAGACCGAGCTGATATAGAGGTTAAAGGGATGTTATATATTAGTTGTATTATTAAAAAATTGTCGGCACGCAATTAGACAACCATAGGATTGCCCATGATTTATTGCACATTTTTGGAAGGTTGAATTTCCTAATTAATAGGGATCAATTGTTCTTAGAATTATGCAAGCAATACTGGTTGAGAAGAGGCAGGAAATTGGCTAAGTGTTGGTCGATTTTGTCCAGATCAGTGTGAGATAGGTTGGCTTGAGGGGTCCTAACCCAGGTTCGATGTGCAAGGTTTTCCAACAGACCCCTATACTACTGGCCCTTTCGGTAGTGACCTGCTTGCGCAGGTCATAGTCTCACCCAAAGTAGTATGTGTGGGTGATGGAACCAAGTTTCCGCACCCTGAGAAAGGAAGGGTAAGGCAAGCAGGGCTGCATTCTGTTCAAATTACCTCTACGCAAGGCCAAGTATATTTCCAATTGCATCCACGTGCACTAGATCTACACTTATATGCTTCTCATAACATTAACATAGCATTACGTACCTGAACAAAACAGATCTAGATTTACTTTAATACACAGAATTTCGCAGCATGATATAACCAAAGAAGAATAGATAAATCATTCAATATATAGATCTTCACAGCGTAAGACAGAGAAATGCATAACATAGTGATTACAAGAAATCCATTCAATAGTACTCACAGATTCAAATCCAATAGTCTTGCACATTCATTCATTCATTACCCTTACAATTCCCTTCCCAGCCTGCGCACATAGCAGCAGGGTTCGCACACAGCTGGACTAGGATCTCCACGCATATAGCCAGCAGGATTTCGTTCCCCAAAAGCCCCAACAGATCACTTACACAATAGATCGCATCAATAGCTTAGCCAATTCTTACCTTTTAGAATCTGAAATGCCTCTCTATTTATAACAATCTAGCTTTAACATTCCTATGGTCCGCAACCCATGGTTTTTGGAACCCTAGTTTACCCTTTAACCCAATTACAATGCTTTTTGGGGCTTTGACCCACCCTAAAACCCCTGCGCTATAATAAATATAACAAAAATAACCAAAATGGACCGGTTTCGTAGCTTGCAAGGAGACCCCATTCCAACAGTTGAGTGCAACCGACTCTTTTGAGAAGAGTGCATTGTAATTGTTTCATGATTCCTTGGTTTTATACAATACAGATAGAGGGGTTTTGAGCAGATTGCTTTCCCCATAAAAAATTCATGTGTTGTGGATTTGATTCTTTCTCTTAGTTGGTGTGATTGTAGGATCATGTTTAATTTCCAAAAATTAATTGTAGAAGGATTCAATATCTTGCTCTAGAATATTGCACGATCGGATTGAATCCATTGGTATACATATTGTTTGTATAATTTATACATGGTATCAGAGCACTAGAAATCACTATAGTGGAGAAGAAATTGAGTTTGTGCTGAACAACATTTGAATTCGAAAAAATATTCTTTGGTGTTATAAGAGGATCAAGATGGCCTTCAATGGATTAAGATTGGAATATGCACTCGAGGTCAGTTCTAATTATATTGCACGGAAATACAGAATGGAGGCAGTTCTGGAGGACAACGGGTTGAATGAATTTATCGACATTGATATTCCAAGGCCTGTAGCAACAGACACCGCTCTTCTTGATGCTTGGAAAAAGAAGGTTGCAAAGGTGAGGAGGACCTTATTAGAGGGTGTTTGAGATCACATTGTCTCGAGTCTCCATGAAAAGGCGACTCCATATGAAATGTGGAAGGCCTTGACAGATCTATTTTGGAACAACAGTGACCACATAAAATTGGCACTAAAGGACAAGCTCAGGAAAATAAAAATGGAGAAAGACAACACTATTCCGAAATACTTGACCAAGTTGATCCAATGTCGAGATGAGATTGGAAGTTTCGGGATTACTGTAGCGGATGATGACTTGGTGAGCCTAGAACTTCTAGGCCTTCCCAAGAGTTGGCATAATTATCATAACTCTATCAATGGGAGGGAGAAGCTACCAGATTCAGAGCGACTTTGGTCGGATTTGGTAAAAGAAGAATTCAGGCGGAATACCAGGGATGAATCCTCATCCAAGACAGATGATGAGCAAAATTGTGCCTTGGTTGGTAAGGCAAAAAAGGGGAAGGGAAAGAAATCATTTTCGAAATATGAAACCGGCAAAGAAGGAAAGAAGCATGACATGTCTAGAGTGAAATGTTTTCATTGTCACGAGCATGGAAATTATGCCACTAATTGTCCACACAAGAAGAAGAACAACAAGAAGGCTTCAGGATCTGCAGTGGGTGATGCTTTGGCTTCACAGTTCGAGTTGGACTTCTCACTCATCACATGCATGGTGTCTAGTGCAATGGGATAAATGTGTTACTTGGATAGTGGTGCATATGTCCACATGACGGGAGACAAAGATCTCTTTAGTAGCTTGGAGGAGAAGGATCTTCACATGCACATTGAGATGGGTGATGATGAGGGGTATAGCGCTACCAGGATTGGTACAGTTACTTTTCAGAGATAGTCAAGTAAACCTTTCTTATTAAAATACGTCATGCATGTACTAGGCTTGAAAAAGAATTTAGTTTCAGTTGCTATGTTGGAGGATAGAGGATATGATATGGTTTTTAGTGAAGGGAAAGCATTCCTTTGTCACAGAACCACATGAAAGTTTATGAATATTGGGGTTATTTTGAAGAACCTCTATGAACTTGATGTAGATGGTTGCGCAACATTGATGAGTAAAGCAGACAAAGTGGTGAGCTTGGATGAGGGTGAGTTATGGCACAAGATATTGGGCCATCTACACCACATTGCTTTGAAGGTCATGCAGTAGATTTCTACAGGGCTTCCCAAGGGTACTCTTGTGCAGATAGACACATGCAAGGGATGTACCATGGGGAAGTATAAAAAGGCTACTTTTCACAAGAAGGATAATTGAGCAGCAAAAATCCTTGAGAGAGTTCACTTAGATGTGTGTGGACTATTATCTACAACTTCTACAGCAAAGAAAAAGTATTATGTGATTTTTGTTGATGGTTTTTCTAGAAAGTGTTGGATATACTTCATGCAGAAGAAAGATCAGACGTTCTCAAAATTTTGTGATTTCAAAGCACTGGTTGAGAAAGATACATGGAAGCAAGTGAGCTCTAAGGAGCAACAATGGTGGTGAGTACATCTCCAATGAATTCAAGAACTTCTATAGAAAATAATTAATTTAGAGAGATTTGATTTCTCCTCATAACCCACAACAGAATGGGGTTGCATAAATAAATAATAGAACAATGTTGGGTGCGGCATGAACTATGTTACATGATCAGGGCCTACTATTGCATGTGTGGGCAGAGGCATGTAGCACAACGATATTTTTGCAGAACCGTAGTCCTCATCGGATACTTGGCATGAGTACACCAGAGGAGGATTTTTCTGGTAAGAAGCTTGATGCCTCATATTTTAAATTTTTTGGCTCATTTTTCTATTTCCACGTGACCAAAGATTCCAGAAATAAGCTAGAACCAACAACAGAGATTGGGATATTTTTGGGGTACACTGATACTCCCCATAACTATCGGGTGTATTTTCTGAACAAGATGACAGTTGTTAGACAGGGTGTAAAATTTGATGAGGAGAAAGCCATGCGATTGTCCCTTGAGAGGGAGCTTGATTTTTGTGTAGATGAGGATCTCTTGGTTCAAAAGGATGAACCTCAAGATGTGGAGTAGCCACATGAGGAGGATCATGTAGTGGCAAAAACCACTCATGCAGATCCATCCACCAGACATGGTAGGAGGCTTACCACAAAGGTTGACAGATTGAGACTTGATGTGATAGAACATGTAGGAGCACCTACATCACAGCGCAAACAGAGATAATCACTAGACATGTATACTAGATACATGGATCTTATGAGAAAGTGTATTGTGAGTGAACCATCCTCTTTTGAGGAAGCACTGCAACAACCAACTTGGGTTGACGCCATGGTTGAGGATTATGACTCCATCGTCAGGAATAGTGCATGGGAAGTTGTCCCAAGACCAGTCGGGAAGTCAGTGGCTGGATCTAGATGGATATATAAGATGAAACAGACATCATATGGGAGTGTGGAGAAGTACAAGGCTAGATTTGTAGCCCAAGGATTCTCATAGGTTGAGGGGATTGACTATGAGGATACTTTTGCATTAGTTGCAAGGTACTCATCGATTAGATCTATCCTTTCACTCTAAGTGAAGATAGGGTGGCATATACATAATATGGATGTAAAGATGTTATAGAGGAAGAAGTTTACATCGAATAGGAAGAATTTTTTGAGACCTTTGACAGGGAGTCACATGTGTGCAGACTCAAGACAGCATTGTAAGGGCTGAATCAAGCACCTCGTGCTTGGTACACCAGGTTTGACAAATATTTCACCGGGTTGTTCTTCACAAAGAGTGAAGTGGATGCGAACCTGTACTAGATTTTGGTTGATGGTAAGCTTCTGATTATTGTACTTTATGTAGATGATATTATTCTGACAGGTGATGAGAAGCTCATAAGTTCTTGCTAAGAGCATCTTACAAGAGTGTTTGAGATGAAGGACATGGGACTCCTTCACTATTTCCTTGGTTTGGAGATATGGCAGTAGGATGGGGAGCTATTTGTTTCTCAAGGAAAGTGTGCCAAAGAGATTATGAGGAAGTTCCACATGGAGAGCTATAAAGCCGTGGAGACTCCTCTTGCAGGAAATTGGAGGAAGGAGGATGCTACTTCAGGTGAGGTAGTGGATGTTACTGTTTACAGGCAGCTTGTGGGTTCAGTCATGTACTTGGTGAACACACGACCAGACACATGCTACATAGTTAACCAACATAGTCAAGATATGGTTAAGCCGACCAATCTCTTTTGGAAGGCAGGGAAGCATCTCTTGAGATATCTCATGGGAACTAAAAAGTATGGATTATGGTACAGACGGATAGAGGGAGTGAAGATTTAAGGCTTCATTGATGCAGATTGGGTAGGCAGTCCATCAGATAGGAAAAGCACATCAGGAGGGATCTTTAGCATAGGATCGACAACAGTTCTTGGTACAGCAAGAAGCATAGATCAGTTGCACTCAGTTCAGCCGAGGCAGATTACATGGTAGCCAGTTAGGTGGCATGTGAGGCCATCTGGATGAGGAAGATACTTGTTGGTTTGTTTGGTCATCAGATGGATTTGACAGTGATACATTGTGATAACCAGAGTTGCATAAAACTCTCGGTTAATTCAATATTCCATGATAGGTCCAAGCATATTGACATCCGGTACCACCATCTCAGAGATTGTGTTCAAAGAAAATATTCTCATGAAGGCACTTGCCAAGAGAAAATTTGAATACCCCAGAGGCATGATCAGGGTAGCTGATAATCCCTTTCTTTTTGAGGAGTGTTGAAAAGTCAACAAGAAATGTGTCTAATTTAATTTTCCCTTAGTTAAATTGGACAATAAATTGTAATATTATATCATAATCACTTATAATAGTTAACTGAGTGTGCTAGACTCAGTTAGCTCATGAAATTAGAGTTGAGGGTGGTTGGTGAGGCATGTAGAGTGATTCTATTTGTTTTAGAGTCCAAGTTGCAGTTAGTGTATTAGTTTAATGCATGAAAATTAGTTAACTCAATTAAGTGAGTTAAAGTCAGTCAAACTAGTGAGAGGTCAAGTGAATTAAATCAGATTTAATTCACATGCAGTGATCTATCAAGTGACTGATGATTTACTATTAATAGCTACATGCATGTCAGTTCTGATGAAGACCTAGTTGAGACAAAGGTTAAAGGGATGTTATCTATTAGTTATATTATTAAAAAATTGACGGCGTGCAATTAGACAACCATAGGATTGCCCATGATGTATTGCACAGTTTTGGAAGGTTGAATTTCCTAATTAATAGGAATCAATTTTTCTTAGAATTGCACAAGCAAGGCTGGCTGAGAAGAGGCAGGAAATTGGATAAGTGTTGGTCGATTTTGTCTAGATCAGTGTGAGATAGTTGGTAGAGTGAAACCGACTCTTTTGAGAAGAGTGCATTGTGATTGTTTCATGATTCCTTGGTTTTATACAATATAGATAGAGGGGTTTTGAGCATATTTCTTTCCCCAGAAAAATTTCATGTGTTGTGGATTTGATTCTTTCTCTTAGTTGTTGTGATTTTAGGATCATGTTTAATTTCCACAAATTAATTGTAGAAGGATTCAATATATTTCTCTAGAATATTTCACGATCGGATTGAATCCATTGGTATACATATTTTTTGTATAATTTCTACATGGTATCAGAGTGCCAAAAATCACTATAGTGGAGAAGAAATTGAGTTTGTGCTAAACAACATTCGAATTTGCAAAAATATTCTTTGGTGTGACAAGAGGACCAAGATCGCCTTCAATGGATTAAGATTGGAATATTCACTCGAGTGAAGTTCCAATTATATTACATGGAAATACAGAATGGAGGCAGTTTTGGAGGACAACGGGTTGAAAGAATTTATCGACATTGATATTCCAAGGCCCGCAACATCAGACGCCACTCTTCTTGATGCTTGGAAAAAGAAGGTTGAAAAGGCGAGGAGGATCTTATTAGAGGGAGTTTGATATCACATTGTCTCGAGTCTCAATTGAAAGGCGACTCCATATGCAATGTGGAAGGCCTTGATAGATCAGGAAAATAAAAATGGAGAAAGACGACACTATTCTGAAATACTTGGCGAAGTTCATCCAATGTCGATATGAGATTGGAAGTGTCGGGATTACTATAGCAGGTGATGATTTGGTGAGCCTAGTACTTCTAGGCCTTCCCAAGAGCTGGCATAGTTATCAGAACTCTATCAATGGGAGGGAGAAGCTACTAGATTGGGAGTGACTTTGGTTGGATTTGGTACATGAAGAATTCAGGCAGAATACCAGGGATGAATCCTCATCCAAGACATATGATGAGGAGAATTGTTCCTTGGTTGGTAAGGCAAAGAAGGGGAAGGGAAAGAAATCCTTTTCCAAATCTGAGACTGGCAAAGAAGGAAAGAAGCGTGACATGTCCAAAGTGAAATGTTTTCATTGTCACGAGCATGGAAATTATGCCACTAATTGTCCATAGAAGAAGAAGAACAACAAGAAGGCTTCAAGATCTGTAGTGGGTGTCTAATTTAATTTTCCCTTAATTAAATTAGACAATAAATTGTAATATTATCTCATAATCACTTGTAATAGTTAACTGAGTGTGATAGAATCAGTTAGATCATGAAATTTGAGTTGAGGGTGGTTGATGAGGCAGGTAGAGTGATTCTATTTGTTTTAGAGTCCAAGTTGCAGTTATTGTATTAGTTTAATGCATGAAAATCAGTTAACTCAATTAAGTGAGTTAAAGTCAGTCTAAATAGTTGTAACTGAATGTTGTACTAGTGAGAGGTCAAGTGAATTAAATCATATTTAATTCACATGCAATGATCTGTCAAGTGATTGAACATTTAATATTAATAGCTACATGCATGTTAGTTCTGATGAAGACCCAGTTGAGACAGAGGTTAAAGGGAAGTTATCTATTAGTTGTATTATTAAAAAATTTCTGGCGCACAATTAGAAAACCATAGAATTGACCATGATGTATTACGCAATTTTGGAAGGTTGAATTTCCGAATTAATAGGGATCAATTGTTCCTAGAATAGTGCAAGCAAGGAAGGCTGAGAAGAGGTAGGAAATTGGCTAAGTGTTGGTCGATTTTATCCGGATCAGTGTGAGACAGTTGGTAGAGTGCAACAGAATCTTGTGAGAAGAGTGCATTGTAATTGTTTCATGATTCCTTCGTTTTATACAATACAGATAGAGGGGTTTTTAGCAGATTTCTTTCCCTAGAAAAATTTCATGTGTTGTGGATTTGATTCTTTCTCTTACTTGGTGTGATTGTGTGATCATGTTTAATTTCCGCAAATTAATTGTATAAGGATTCAATATCTTGCTCTAGAATATTGCATGATCAGATTGAATCCAATGGTATACATATTGTTTGTATAATTTCTACATACAAGACCAACACTCATCTCTTGACATATTTGAAGCAGTCAACTTCTACTCATATCTCAGACCATATCCATGAATGGAGGCATAGGTGTCACCTTATTAAATTCGATGTCCCTGATCAATTGTTTACTGGGTGGTTCACAAAATCTTTTGTTCCTAAAATTTCCAAAGATCTCACCATGGGTGGTTACGTGACAGAAGAGGAAGTCATAGCCTATGCTCAGTATCTAATTTTGGTATATTCCCAATCTGGAACTTTCTATGAGATTTTACCTGATGCACTGTGACCTTCAACCAATCCAACATCATCGAAATCTCTTGTTACACCTCCTGTTGACAGCTTCACTGGGACAATCGCCCATACTGATAACAGTACACTGAAGGCTTCTTTGAAGTCCAAGTCTAGTTTTTCCACTGCTCCCTCCACTCCTTCAAACAATTTGAAGAATATTGTTAAAACCTCTGAGGTTAATGTTGTTCAATATATCGCAACAGAAAAGTCCTCAAAAGGTAAAAATAAGGGGAAAGGTAAAGCCAAATCCGACACCCAAAAATAGGATTCTGCTAAGTCATCTGCTAACGATACTTCAAAGCATAAGCCCAAGTATTGATCTGAAAATGGAAGGTACTTGAAAAGGGTGCAAGGTATCCATTTTCAATTATGTAAATGAGTGCAAAAATACTCTTAAATTTTGATCTGAAATTGTGAGAACAAAGTATTTCTCATACAGAGATTGATTGTAGGGGCATTTACCGGATATTTCACCTTTCAAAGAAAGGATGAATCCGGAGGCTACCTGGCCCTTCTACAGACTCTGCCTAAAGAAATAAAATGTAATCACTGAGATCCGATCAATGAAAGTATTCATTGATCCAGCTTTAATGTGTGAATAGGCAAGTATACATATTCTGCAACTGGAGTATAATGGTTTGAAGATGAACTAATAAATTTTGTTCACTGTTTAAACCTGCTTAGGAAAAGTTTGCTTATAAAAATTTACTTTTTAAAGGAGCAGAATCTGAAAATATGCAGCAAAATTATACAGTATGACAGCAAATATTTGTTTAAGTGGTTCACCCCTCTCTTGGGCTACCTCCGCGGGATCAAGCCTCCCAAAATGGGCTTGTCCTCTTTGATTAAATTGCTCAAAATGTGAATACAATTGTATAGAAGCCTCAAATGGAAAACTACATTGCAAATTAAGATTCATAAGGTTGTAATCAGTATAAAATGACTAAAAAATCACCTCCATTGGATGAAGGTAGTCCAAAACAGCTCTTCTTCCCTTAGGCCCTAGTGGCTCCACGACCAAAAACGCTGGTAAATTCTCTGTTAGATCGCCCTGATGGCTCTATAAACACTCCCAAAAGCTCCAGCATGCCCAAGAGACCCAGAATCAAAAAAAATTTCGTATCAAAAGGCTTTTCCTAGCCAAAGTTATGCCACTTTTACTCCAACTGCAAGTTTGGCCTAGAGAAACTCCACTAAATGTGGAGAACTGGAGTTAACTCCAGTTAAAAACGGCAACTGCACCAAATTTGGCGGGCGCGCTCCAAAACTGTCGACAACATTAAATGTGACTGTTTTAAATCACGCGTTCACATGCGTCCAACCCGCCACTTTTATGTTAACAAACGGTTTTAAAAACCGCGGCAAATAAACCCGCCGGAGGTTAAGTTCGGTTCACATGGCAAACGGTTTTATATTAAAGGTTAACATAGCCGTTTCATTTTAATCCGCTCCACCTTAACGTAACCAAGCACGTGTTTTTGACACGTAAACCAAAGCCCATGTGCCCTTTTAAAACCCACGTATTAAAATTTCAACTATACGTTATCACTTTTGGGTTTTCAAACATTCGACTTGTGGGTTTTAATGAATATGGATTTGAATTAATATAATTAATATATATATTTTAATTAATATTTAATATATAAAAAAAAATTAATATAATATATGATTTTTTAAAAATCAAATAAAATATTAAAATTTTTAATATATATAAAACATTAATTAATTTTTAATATATTAAAAATATTTCTCCACATTAAAATCATGAACCCATTCAGCATTAAAGGTCATTGGGCGATTTCAAAATGCAATATCTCCTCCATACGGTAACGGATTTGAGTTCCGTTTGCGGCGTTGGGATCATATTGACAAGCTCTTTCCAGTCGATCTGGTTCGGAGCAATTCTGAGCAACTTCATTTTTGAGCTTTTTCCCAAGCTTAGATTTGAGCTCCTGATCAAGTATCCTTACTTGATATGTGATGAAGATCATTATACCAAGGATTTTCCTCACCATGCCGAAGTCTCCCGTCTTCGTAAAGGCGCACTCGAGACGTCGAATTCCTTTAAAGAACTGTTTCCTTCCTAGCAGATGCAAACGATAGATAAACCCCAATATTCTGCATCTGGAAGCTCCCAAGTCTTTATATCTGGTACATAACCTATTTTTGTTGCCAATCGATGGAAAATTAGTTTAATCCTTCGAAATCTCCCATGGAAAATGATGTTTCAGATATTCCTTCCTCTTCCACTCCTCCTGGTTCTGGTCGTCTCCATATTGAGAGAACTAATAATAATTCCATTTCTCAACCAGGTCCTAAGTGTGTTATTCGGAAATCATGTTATAATCTAAACGCGTGAACTACACAGGACTATAACATCATGGAGGATTTAGATCAAGTGTCGTCAGCGATGTTGACCTTAGAAGTCCTTCAGTCATGCCCATCACAATGGAAGGCGCAATTTTCTGCTATCAGAGGGATTGATTCTATGAATTCAAATATTATTACTTTCGATATCAAGAATCATGTTCCTCGACTCCCATCACAGGTAGCTTTCCTTATCCAAGTCATTATGATGGGTAAAACCATTCATCGGACTATTTTTGTTGAAGGTGCTTCCACCTGCATCATGTCTGTCATGTGTTGGAAAGCCATCAACTCTCCTACCTTAAGTCAACCCCCTAAGACTTTGGAAGCTTTTGACAATAGAGGCTCTCAGCTGTATCGTATTCTCAAATCCTTGCTAATTCAGTTGGAGGGTAAAATGGTGAACCTGGAAGTAGAGGTGGTAGATTCTAACCTCAATTACAACCTTCTTCTTGGACGTAGTTGGACCCATGTGATGATTTGCATGGTATCTACCCTTTTCCGCATTCTCCATTTTCCTCATTAGGGAAAGGTAGTCACTGCTGATCAACTTGATTTATTTTCCCCAAATTCTTTAACTAGAAATGTCCCATACATTGGCAATACCTATACTCCTTATGAGAGTGTTGGCCTAGGTATTTTCAAAGACTCGTCCTTTATGGGAGTCTTTCCACTCTTGCCTCCTAATTTCGCCTTTGTTAACATGATATCACCTGGTCCAGATCCATGGATTATTCATAGTCCTGACTAAATTGATAGTTTTGGTGATGCTATGCCCCTTAGCCCTGCAGAAAAAATGTATCAAAGTATTCTTCTAGCTTCTGGGCCTACTTATGAAGCCAATGATAACCTGGTTTCATCTCTGGACACGTATTCAAAATATCCATGGTTTGGTTCTTGGGATTCACATGATCCCTTGGATGAGATATTTCCCACTGACTAGAGTATCGTGGAAGTTATCTTTCCTGAAGAAACTCCATGGGATGATGGTCATTATCGTTCCTCGTTTCACCCAAGCCTGGGTGAAATCTATACTTGTTTAGAAACCCATGTTTTGTCTGAATTGTTTGGCCCACTTTAGCATCCAATTTTGGTTCATGAAGTGTTTTCTGAAGGAAACATGGGTAACATTTATGCAACCATTCTAATCAACATCTCTGTTAAACCAGGGGTTGTCAAGAATGTCCATATTGGTGCATCTTGTTCTCCCGATGAGATTAAGATATACATCGTTCTTTTCAAATAATTCCACTATGTATTCACATGGTATTATGAAGAAATGCCTGGCATAGACCCTAGTGTTGTGGTGCATGAAATTATTACATATCCGAACTCAAAGCATGTTCATCAACGACTTCGTCCTGTGCACCCAAGAAAGGATGGTACCATTAAGGGAGAGGTAAAAAAACTTTTCAAGGTTCGTTTCATCTATCCTATACAATTGAAGGATTGTGTCTCTTATATTTTTCCTGTTACCAAAAAGAAAGGGACCATTCACATTTGTGTTGATTACCGAGACATAAATCAGGCTTTTCCTAAGGAAAACTACCCCACTCCTTTTATAGATCAAATTATTGATGAGTGTGCCGGGAGTGAGATGTTCTCTGTTAGAAAATTATATATTATGGAGCAATGCAACACATAAAATATGCGAAAAATACAAGCACACAAAACACATAAAACCAGAGAGACACAGATATACATGGTTCACCCAGTTTGGGCTATGTCCACCCTGAATAGCCAGTCCTTCCTTTCTATTATCCAGCAAAAATTGAAGAGACAAAACCTACAGCAAATCCGCTGTAATATCCTCTGTTCTCTCTCACAGTATCCCTATCTGTTTCTCACTCTGAGAATACACACATAATACACAGCCACAATAAAATACCCTCATATATACAAGGGGGTTGCCTTCTAAGGAAAAAAAACCTAAACTAAACATAACTTCTACCATCAGATCATCCGCCTATGAACGACCTAGATTGACTAGAAATTACTATACTTTTACAAGGAAAATTTACATATTTTTTTAGCTTCGGGGGCGCTGCCCCCGAAACCCCCAACCAAGGGGGGGGGGGGGGGGGGGGGGCGGCGGTGATTAATTACGGGCGGCAACACCCCTTTTAAGGTACAGGGGTCCAATGCTGTGATACAAAGTAAACAAGATAATCAGGCTCCACACACAACAATCTCCCACTTGGAGACTGATTGTAGCAACTCCACTGCTGCTTCATTTGCTGGACAATGACTCCTCTTTGGACATGGTTGTTCCTCATCTTCATCGTCATCCTTGAAGACCAATTGAAACTGAGCACATTCTCAGTTTCTCCCTGGTTACAACTTTTGTTAGCATATATGCAGGATTTTGGCTAGTGTGTATCTTTTCCAGCTTCAACTCTCCATCTTCCAATACTGACCGTATGAAATGGTACTTGAGATGTATGTGTTTAGTCCTGGAATGAAATGCTGAGTTCTTTGCAAGATGAATAGCACTTTGGTTATCACTGTATAGTGTGCCCATATCATGCTTCTTACCCAATTCATCCATAAACCTTTGTAACCAAATCATTTCTTTACTAGCCTCTGTAGCAGCAACATACTCTGCTTCTGTTGTTGAAAGTGCAACAACACTTTGGATTTTTGAAACCCAACTGACAGTTGTTCCACCTACAGTAAATACATATTCTGTAGTGCTCCTCCTGTTATCTCTGTCACCTGCCATATCTGCATCAACATATCCCTGTAGAGCAATGTTTGAACCACCAAAGCATAATGCTTGATTTGTGGTACCTCTCAAATATCTGAGAATCCATTTTACTGCCATCCAATGTTCTTTTCCTTGATTATTCATGTACCTGCTTACAACTCCCACTGCATGTGCAATATCGGGCCTTGTGCAGACCATTGCATACATTAAGCTTCCAACTGCTGATGCATATGGAACTTTAGACATATAATCCATGTCTTCTTGGGTCTTTGGGCACATCTCCTTACTAAGTTTGAAATGGCTAGCAAAAGGTGTACTAACTGGTTTTGCATTCCGCATATTAAATCTTTTCAACAACTTTTCTATGTACTCATTCTGAGACAGTGTTAATTTGCGATTTTTCCTGTCTCTAGTTATCCTCATACCAAGGATTTGTTTTGCAGCTCCCAAATCCTTCATTGCAAATGAATTTGCCAATTTTCTTTTGAGCACATTTATTTACTGCATGTTAGACCCTGCAACAAGCATGTCATCTACATACAATAACAATATAATATAGCTGCCATCATTTTGCCTTTTCAGATAAACACAATGATCAAAGTGGCATCTAGTATAACCTTGCTCAGACATAAACTTGTCAAATTTTAGATACCACTGCCTTGGAGCCTGTTTTAAGCCATACAAGCTCTTCTTGAGCCTGCACACTAATTTTTCTTTCCCTTTGACCTCATATCCTTCTGGTTGCTCCATATAGATCTCTTCCTCTAGATCTCCATGGAGAAATGTTGTCTTTACATCTAACTGTTCAAGATGTAAATCTTCTGCTGCTACAAGACTTAAGATAGTTCTGATTGAAGTCATCTTAACAACAGGAGAAAATATTTCATCAAAATCAATACCTTTCTTCTGTGCAAACCCCTTCACCACAATTCTAGCTTTGTACCTTTGTTTTCCTCCATCTTCTTCCTTCAGCCTGTAAACCCATTTATTCTGCAATGTAGTTTTACCTGCAGGCAACCTGACTAAGTCCCAAGTCTGGTTATGCATTAAGGAGTCCATCTCTTCTTCCATGGCTAGCTCCCACTTCTTCCTTCTTTCAACCTGCATTGCTTCTTCATAACATTCGAGTTCACCAGAATCAGTCAACAATAAATAATATAATGAAGGAGAGTATCGTTCAGGGGGTCTACTTATCCTGGTAGATCTTCTAACACCACTTTCAGGTGTTTGAGGTGCCTGTTTCTGTTGTGGTGGTTGTTGCTGCTGTGGTTGTTGATTATTATTATTTCCATGCACCTTTACTTTTTCAGTTATCTCATCAAGAACCGTGTATTCCTTGCTTTCTTTTTCCTGTTTCTTTTCCTACAACTGATTCTTATACAAGACCTTTTCATTGAATATTACATCTATGCTCCTAATGATTTTGTGATTTTCATAATCATATAAGCGATAACCAAAATCATTAGCACCATATCCAATAAAGGTACATTTCTTTGATTTTGCCTCAAGCTTTGTTCTATTTTCTTTATTAATATGGACAAAGGCCTCACAACCAAAAGGCTTTAAAAAGAGTAGTTTACCTTTTTACCTGTCCATGCTTCCTCTGGAATACCACCATCCAAGGAACTTGAAGGCCCTCTGTTTATTAGATGAACAATAGTATCTACAACATCTGCCCAAAATTGTAAAGGCAATCCTGCATGCAATCTCATGCACCTTGCACGCTCCATGATTGTTCTGTTCATCCTTTCTGACACACCATTTTCTTGTGGTGTTCTTGGAAATGTCTTCTCTCTACGAATTCCATGCTCTGAACAGTACCTATCAAACTCTTTGCTGCAATACTCACCTCCATTGTCTGATCTAAGACACTTCAACTTCTTTCCTGTCTCAATCTCAACCAAAGCTTTCCATTTCTTGAAAGTATCAAATACATCAGCTTTATTCTGAATACAATAAATCCATGTTTTTCTAGTTGCATCATCGATAAAAGTAACATAATAACGAGAGCCACCAAGAGATGATACCTGAGCAGGTCCCCATACATCTGTATGCACAAGCTCCAATTTTTCGCTCTTCTTTTCTTTCCCAACTCTGAGAAATCTGACTCTCTTTTGTTTTCCATAAATGCAATTCTCACAGAAATCCAAATCAACATTCTTCAAACCTAGCAACAAATTTCTTGAGTGAAGAATCTTCATTCCCTTCTCACTCATGTGTCCGAGCCTATGATGCCATAATGTTGCATCTGCTCCTTTGGAAGTTAAAGCATTAACAGAGTTAGAAATACCATTACATAAATACAATGTACCAACCTTTTCGCCTTTTGCTATTACCAGGGCTCCTTTGGTGACCTTCCAAGTTTTATCTGTGAAAGTTGTCACACAACCTTCACCGCCTAACTGCCCTGTTGAAATCAGATTTTTCTTCAGATCTGGAACATGCCTTACCTCCTTTAGTAGCCATTGGTTTCCATTCTGTTGTTTTACGAGAACTTTACCCATTCCAACAATTTTACAGGGTTTATCATCACCCAAACGAACTTGTCCAAAATCTCCTTGAACATAGTCATGAAAATATTTCTTATTAGGTGTGGCATGGAATGAAGCCCCTGAATCTGCAACCCAAGAATCAGTAACATTTTCAAAAGAAAGAATCAAAGCATCTTGTAACAAATCACCTGTCACATTTTTTACATGATTGTTTTCTTGCTGTGCATCTCCTTCTTTTCCCTTCCAAGATCTACAATCTTTCTTTAGGTGTCCTCTCTTTCCGCATTTCCAGCACACTATCCCCAATCTGGACTTGGATTTGCCTTTCCTTTATTTACTACGATAACCCGAGCTCTTTCCTCTTTCCATTCTTCTTCCCCTAGACTTTGCACTCAAAGCATTACCCGATGTCTCACCAGAGCTTTTCCGTCACATTTCCTCGCTAAAGATAGCAATGAAAACATCATCAAACTTTAAAGTACTAGATCTAGAGACAGAGTTACTAATGGCCATAACTAAACCATTCCAACTTTCTGGCAATGAGCACAAAAATAAAAGAGCCCTAACTTCATGATAAAAGTTTACCCCTACAGAACTTAACTGACTGGTAACCGTATTAAAATCATTTAAATGGTCTGCAACAGATCCACCTTCCGACATCTTCATATTAAATAATCGTTTCATGAGAAATACCTTGTTTGAGGCTGAGGGTTTTTCATATAGTTTCACCAACATCTGCATCAAACCCTCTGTTGTTGTTTCCTTCGAAATATTGAAGGCGACTGACGCCGCAAGGCACAGCCGTACTATTTCGAGTGCCTTTCTATCGAGAATGTTCCATTTTGCGTCTATCATGGCCGCCGGCTTCTCTTTTTTTTCGCTCAATGGTAGGTACAGATCTTTCTGATACAGATAATCTTCCATCTTCATCTTCCACAACGGGAAGTTTTGTCCATTAAATTTCTCGACCCTAAATTTACCATCTTCTACCATTGCTCCCACTCGAACCAGGAACCCTTATTTCCTGCGATTTTATCGGCCAAATAGACCTTCGGCTCTGATACCAGTTGTTAGAAAATTATATATTATGGAGCAATACAACACATAAAATATGCGAAAAATACAAGCACACAAAACACATAAAACCAAAGAGACACAGATATACATGGTTCACCCAGTTTGGGCTACGTCCACCCCGAACAGCCAGTCCTTCCTTTCTATTATCCAGCAAAAATTGAAGAGACAAAACCTACAGCAGATCCGCTGTAATATCCTCTGTTCTCTCTCACAGTCTCCCTATCATTTTCTCGCTCTGAGAATACACACATAATACATAGCCGCAATACAATACCCTCATATATACAAGGGGGTTTCCTTCTAGGGCAAAAAACCCTAAACTAAACATAACTTCTACCATCAGATCATCCACCTATGAACGGCCCAGATTGACTAGAAATTACTATACTTTTACAAGGCAATTTTACATCTGTTTTTAGCTTTGGGGGTGTTGCCCCCGAAACCCCCCACCAGGGGAGGGCTCCGAAAAGCCCCCCATGGCAGCGATTAATTACAGGCAGCGTTGCCACCCCTTTTAAGGTACAGGGGTCCAATGCTGTGATACAAAGTAAACAAGATAATCAGGCTCCACACCCAACATTCTCTTTTATGGATTTCTAGCTACAACCAAATCAATATTCTTCATGCTGATCAACACAAGACCGCCTTATCTGTCCTTGGGGAACCTTTGCCTATAAGAAACTCCCTTTTTGTTTGAAAAATGTTGGGGCTACCTTCTAAAGGGATATGCCCTATTATTTTCATGATATTAAGCACATAGTTCAGCCAAATCTTAACAACCTTCCAGGTCATTCCGTGAAATGTCATGATCACCCCGAACATATTAGAGCGATCTTACTTCACTACTGAAAATATAAAATATGATTGAATCCTCATAAATGTGTATTTTGCGTTGAATCAAGTCGTATCTTAGGTTTCATGGTTTCTAAATAAGGCATTCGGATTGATCCTCTCAAAGTCGAGGCAATCGTCAATCCGCCTCCTCCTTCCTCGTTACTTCAGCTGGAAAGCTTGCAGGGGAAAGCAAATTTTCTCTATCGATTTGTCCCAAATATGAAAATATTGTTAAAGGATTTACTCGTTTATTAAAAAAGGGAGTCCCATTTATTTGGAATAATATTGCTCAGAATTCTTTGGATGATTTGAAGTAAACCCTTGTCAATGCTCCTTTATTGGATCCTCTCGATTATCATCACGATTATTTCCTCTATCTGGCCGTCGCAAACAACACTATTGGTATGGTGCTAGTTCAAGATGATGATGATGGTCATGAACATGTTGTATACTACTTGAGCCGAAATATCTTCGACGCTAAGACTCGCTATGATCCATAGAAAAACTAGCCTTAGTTATTATTCATGATGTTCAATGCTTTCGCCATTACATTCTCCTGCGTAAGACTGTTGTGATTTCTAAATGTAACCCCATGACTTACATCCTTACTCGTTAGTTTCTTGGGGGAAAATACTCAAAATGAATTTTCATTCTCTAGGAGTTTGACTTAGAGTTTACTACGACTAAGTCTAAGAAATCACTTGTCTTCACTGAATTGATCTGCGATCTTCCAGTTGCAATTGATCCTACCCCTTTTGATGAGTTGATTCTTGATGAATCACTCTTTCTCATCAGTACTCTTGATCCATGGTATGGAGAGGTCATTGTTTATCTCCAAACCCAAACATTCGACTAGATATGTATCACTGTGAGAGACGATATATTCATTACCAATATCAACCCTATTGCATCGTTGGAGATACTCTGTATAATACTGGTGTTGATTCTGTCCTTTGTCGATGCTTGAATCTTGAGGAAGCTGAGAAAGTCCTTAATGAATGCCACTCTGGGGTCTGTGGTGGTCATATTTCTAGTTATGCTATCGCTCAGAAAATCCTTCGAGAAGGATATTTTTGGCCATCCATTTTCAAATATTTCTTTCTTACTGTCCGCAAATGCCATGATTTGAAAATTTATTCTCGAAACGAATTCACCCCACCTTCTCCTTTGCATCCAGTTGTGATCATTGAGCCATTTTCAATTCATGGCATAGATATCATGACCTGTAACCCTCGCTTGACTGGGGGGTATGGTTATATTATCGTTGCCATCGATTTTTTTACAAAATGGATGGAGGCGATGCGTACATATGATAATGAAGGTCAAACTATGGCACAATTCATTTTTAATCATGTCATAGCTAGGTTCGGTGTCCTGAAAGCCATATTCACTGAACATGGCTTTAAATTTCGCAATCATATGATGACAGAGCTTACTTCTCAGCTGGGGCTGCACCACAATAGCTCCACTCCTTATTATCCATAGGCCAATGACCAAGTTTAATCCGTCATCAGAGTCTTGGTAATGATGCTTCAATGAACCATTGGGAGACATAAAAGAGATTGGAACCTCATGCTATTCTCTACTTTGTGGTCTTACCAAACTTCTGCTAATATTGCTACCAGATTCACGCCATTTTAGCTGGTGTATGGTCTGAAAGCTACACTTCCAATTGAATTTGAAATCCCTTCTTTGAAGATAGCTATAAAACTCCTTCCCAATGCTTAGCTAGAAGAGGAACGTCTGCTTTATCTCAAGCATATTGATGAGACTCGACGAATCACTGCTTTAGTCATTGAAGCTCACTGAAGAAACGAGTTAAAGATCAATATGATAAGTCTATCTGTCAAACCAGGAGGTAACTCCTCAAAACTAGAATGTGTATTAGCTGAAGAATGTACATGCTTATATAGATGGGAGGTGAGGCTATTGGGATTCAGCTCCCAATGACTCTTGGCCTTCCTTATTTCCTAATAATAAATAATATACAAAAATACATGTGCACACCCATCCATAGGATTAGGTGTCAACATTCCCCCCTTTAATCCGAAGGGATGTTGGTGAGTCCAAGTATCGATCTGAACTTTTCAAACTTTTCTCTTCCAAGTGCTTTGGTGAAGATGTCAGCAGTTTGCTCATTTGTGGAACAATGATGTAGATGGATGGTTTTGGCCTGAACATGATGTCGAATGAGATGGTACTTTGTATTGATGTGCTTTGTTCGATCATGGAACTTTGGGTTATTGGCCAACTTTATTGCAGAAGTGTTGTCGATCATGAGTGGAGTGGAATACATTTGTTTCATCTGCAAATATTCTAGGATTTTCCGGAGCCACACAATTTCCTTTGTTGCTTCAGCTGCTGCCACATATTCTGCCTCGGTCGTGGAATCTGCTGGAACTGACTATTTGCGTGATCTCCATGAGACAGCTCCTGATCCTAGACTCATGGTGTAACCTGTAGTAGACACGCCTGTTTCTTTGTCGCCATCAAAGTCTGAATCAGAGTATCCGGTCAAGTTGAAGTCGCCTACCTGTGTATATTTGAGTCCAAAGTCTTGAGTCCCCTTCAAGTACCTTAGTACTCTTTTTGCAGCAGATCAATGTCCTTCACAAGGTTTTTGCATGAACCTTGAGAGGATTCCAACAACAAATGAGATGTCAGGTCTGGTGGTGGTCAGATAGATAAGACTTCCTACAAGCTGTCTATACTTAGTTGCATCCTCAAATTCCTTCCCTTCAATAGATGTGAGCTTCAAGTTTTGTTCCATTGGAGTGGTTAAGGGATTACAGTTATCCATGCCAAATTTGTTCAAGAGATCTCCAATGTACTTTTTTTGAGAAATAAATATGAATTTAGGATGTTGAATTACTTCAATACCCAAATAGTAATGAACATGACCCAAATCAGTCATTTCAAAACCTTTCTTCAACTCTTTCTTCATGGATGCAATATAGCTCTCATTGTTTCCTGTTATCATAAGATCATCTACATATACCACAAGATATACAATTTTTTTTCCAACTTTCTTAACAAACAAAGTTGCATCATCAAGATCAAAGTGTTTGAAATCAAGTTTCAGAAGATGCTCGGTCAACTTCTCATACCAGGCTCGTGGTGCTAGCTTGAGGCCATACAAGGATTTCACAAGTTTGCAAACTTTGTGTTCTTGACCCTTTATCACAAATCCTTCTGGCTGGGACATATAAACTTTCTCCTTCAGATCTCCATTCAAGAAGGCTGTTTTTACATCCATCTGATGAACTTTCCATCCACTCTAAGCTGCTAAGGCAAAGAGAGTCCGGATGGTAGTCCATTTTGCTGTGGGAGCAAACGTTTCTTCATAATCAATTCCTTCCTTCTGTGCGAATCCTTTTGCCACAAGCCTGGCCTTGTGCTTGTCAAGTGAGCCGTCTGCTTTGTACTTATTCTTGTAGACCCACTTGCAGCCAATTGGTTTCATTCCCAAAGGTGGATCAACCAGCTTCCAAGTGCCATTCTTTATTAAGGCATCATACTCCTTCTGCATCGCTTCTTTCCATTCATCATGAGAAGCGACTTCTTTGAAGGAAGTTGGTTCATGATCTGTAGACAAACTCAATTCACAGTTATAAGCAATATCCATATCAACAAGAGAATCAGAATTATCTACATCACCTTCGATTTCTTGAGTGGAACTTCTTGTTCTTGTTTTTCCAACCTCATCAGGATGAACATCCTCCAGTGTCTTTGTCAGCCATTTGGGGGGACCTTTCTGAGATGGCCCTGGCTGGTCACTTGACTGAGTTGGGATTGATTCAAGATTCAATCTCCCAATTCTGTCAATCACATCATCCAATGTGTCATCTGTGGTTGTTTCTTCATGTGGGGGAGAGTGTGGTTCAGGAAATGATTCCACAGTTTGATTCAATATCGGAATCCCCCCTTCAAGGTGTGGAATCACATTATCAAATTCTTGGAAAGACTTTGCATGTGTGAATCTGTCCAGGTGATCAAGTTGCCGCTCAACAACCTTGTCACTCTTGGAGGATTCAAGAAATATGACATCTCTTGCTATCACAAACTTCTTATTTGCTTCATCATAGAGACGATATCCTTTGGAGGTATTGGAGTACCCCAAGAAGATACATTTTCTGCTTCTAGCACCAAGTTTGTTCCTTTGACCCTTGGGTATCAAGGCATAACAGGTGGACCCAAAGACCTTGAAATTCTTTACCGAAGGAATGTGGCCATGCCACATTTCAAAAGGAGTTTTGTTTCTAATTGAACTTGAAGGACACCTATTCTTTATGTAAACAGCACATAGAACTGCATCAGCCCAAAACATCAATTTTACATTCTTGAAAAATAACATGGAGCGGACCATATTTAAAATGGTTCTGCTCATTCTTTCAGCTACACCGTTCTGTTGTGGATTATATGGCACAGTGGTTTGATGTTTGATTCCATGTTGACGAAGATAATTTTCAAATTCGTTTGAAGTGTATTCTTTTCCATTATCAGTACGTAGAGAGCCAATATGTGTTTGTGCATCATTTTCAATCCATGTATGAAAATTCTTGAAAGTTTGAAAAGCATCAGACTTATTCTTTAGTAAGTAAATCCAACACATTCTGGTGTAGTCATCAATAAATGTCATCATGTATTTTTTTCCATTTGCAAAAGCAATAGGCATAGGGCCACATAAATCTGAATGAACAAGTTCAAGTTTCCTATGTGCTCTTGAGTGTGAATCATGAAATGGCTGTTTGCTATGCTTTCCTAGAATACAAGCATCACATTCCTTAGGTTTTCTAGGAATTGTAGGTAGTCCATCAACACCATTTTTCTTCAACAAACGAAGGTTGTCATAATTTAAGTGTCCAAATCTAGCATGCCATAAAAGACTTGATGGAAATGTACCTTCATCATGATGTGAACTGAATGCAAAGTTTTGAGCATGAGCAAATGAACCTTTCAGCTTCAAGAGTCTCCCTTCTTCTATTCCCTCCATGACAAGTGAGTGATCTGATGCTTTTCTGACCTCTGCCTTGCCATCAAACAAGTGAATTGAGTGTCCTTGCTGCCGGATTTCGACCAGGGACAACAAGTTTCTCTTCAACTCCCGGAGGTATAGAACCTCATGTAGGATATGATCCGGAAGACCAGGCAGTTTAAGCCTGACTGTGCCAAGCCCTGATGGCTTGAGTTTGGATTTATCTGCGAAATATACTGCTCCATCAACTTTGTCAGTGAATTCTTCAAAAAAATCTTTTCTAAATGTCATGTGACATGTTGCTCCCGAATCTAGCAACCAATCATCTCTCCATGAAGTAAATGAAACATCAAAGAGGTTTTCAGTTACTCCATTGTTACAATGTGCTAGAACATAGTGAGCGGATTCAGGTGCTTTACCTTTGTCTTTGTCATTGGTTTTACCTTTGTCTTGATTTCTGTGCTTCTCAATTTTGTTCCATGGTGTTCTGCATTTGGATGCATCATGTCCATCTCTATTGCACCGTGTGCAATGAAGATTGGATTTGTCAGCTTGTCTGCCCCCCCTTTCCGTGAAGTTCCTTCTTCCTCTTCCTCTTCTGCCACCTCTTCCTCTGGATGAATCTGGAGCATGACTCTTTTCTCTTTGTGCCAAGTATGCAGCTTCTTCGGAAGATGAAGGGACTGTCATCTTCCCAAAAGCTTCCTCTCTTTCTGCAAACTTTTTCTCAAGTTTATCAAAGGTGATATGCTCAAGGTTTCCACTTGCTTGCAAAGACTCAAGATAATGTGAGTAAGTCGGATATAATGCCTTAACATATGCTATGAGAGGTATGTCCATTTTTACACCAGTGTTTTGAATGTCATGCATTATAGATCTTATTTCTGAAGTTAAAGCAAGGGGATCATCATTCTTCATTTCAAGACTGAACAGCTTAACCATCAATTGAACATTTTCTAATTCTGAATGTGAGTCATAGAGTTCTTTTAGTTTCTTCAAGGCTTCAAAGGCATTTGAGAATGATGAAATATGGCGACTCACCTCTTCACTCACTGAGGCTGCAATCAAGGCATAAGCCTTGTAGTTCTTGTTTTCCCAAATGGCAAGCTCTTTGTCTGAAGTGGGCTTCTCTGGTGGATTTTTTGCTTGTCCTTCACAGATTCCTTTCCACAGCTCATTAAAAATGAGTGTGTGTTTAATCTTCCGCGACCATTCAAGATAGTTCTCTTTGCCGGAGAGAACTATCCCAACAATTGAGATGAGAGAATGCATTAGACTGCTGGAAAAAATCTTCTGAAGAGGAAACAAATTCTGCTATAAAAACTTCGAATTCTTGAAATATTTCAAATAAAGGGGCAAAAACTCTTGCTGGAAAAAATTTTCTGAGTTTAAAAACTCTTTCTGGAAACTAAATCTGCTCAGAAAACTTTTGCTGAAGACTGAATTTTAAACAAATACTCTTTGCTATAAACTGATTCTGCATAAAAAAAAAATGTATTTTTTTTTGTTTGGGAAAAAATGTATATGAAAAAATGGGATTATGAATGGGAAGGGGTGGAATTATGAATGGGAAGGGGGCGGAATGGAATTTAAAATGGCGAAGTGATATATACAAATGGTGGTTTAATATAAAAGGGCGGAATGATATTTAAAAGGGCGGAATGATATATACAAATGGTGGTTTAATATAAAAGGGCGGAATGATATTTAAAAGGGAGGAATGATATATACAAATGGTGGTTTAATATAAAATGAGGGCGTAATGTAATATGAGAGGCAGCGTTTGGAACGCTGTATTACATGGCGTGTAAAGAGCGCAGGTCGCAGCCTATTAACAAACAGCGTATTAAATATGACAATGCGGAGATAACTGAAGGGGTGTGTAATGACAGCGCGGAGATGAATGAACAGGCGGTGGTATGAAATAGTGGACAGAGGGCGGCTTCTTTAAATGAAGCGGACTGTATATACGTGGAGGACTGTATATGTAATGGAGCGGACTGAATTTGGAGTTAAAAACAACGTTGTATGATATGTATGACAGCGATGAATGTATACATTAATGCAGAGTGTAGACGTTGAGGCGATGTACACCACGCGTAGTATTGGATATGCAGTGGTATTATATGACAGTGTAATATTGTGATAAAATGCCGGAGTGTATTACCGCCACGGTGTAATGACAGAGTGGTATTGGAATGGGAAAGGGCAGTAAGATATGACAGAGCGCAATGGTGAGGGGCGTAAAACAGTGGAAGTGTGACACTCCTCCACGCTGCTTATACCATACACAGTCCAGCGCAACACTGTTTGGATATATACAACACTGTTTTGATATACAACGCACAGTTATTCTCCAACCTATGCAACCAGAGCAGCGTTGAAAACAAATGGAGATAGCGCGTACAGTAAATGAAGGACTGTAATGTATGCTTCTGGAATGGACAGCGCTGGATTATGTAGCGTTGTATGTTATTGAACGCTGGAGGGGCGAGTGAGGGGAGGGGAATGGGAATGCAGGCAGGGAGAGGAGTGAGGGAGAGGGCGTAGGGCGCAGAGGGAGAATGGAACAGGGATGAATGGAGAGGGCGCAAGGATGGATGGAGAGGAGGAGGCCCAAAAGGGCGTTACATAAAAAAAAATTGAAATTGAATCTGCAGAATGACAGAGTTGCAGGACTGCTTGAATGGCAGAATGGCAGAGCTGCAATTTGCAGATTGACAGACACTGCAGTCTTCAGGAGCTGCAGGAGCTAGAGCTGAAAATGTCAGTGATAAATAGGGAAAAAAAATGTAGAATAACAGTCTAGCAATTAGGAGCAGCAGAAAACAATTAATAAAATTGACTGAGCAAAGCATAGGGCGTTACACCACAGGGCAGAAATGCCAAATGTGGGGCTGGCTCTGATACCATGTCAAAGCAGGAGGTAACTCCTCAAAACTAGAATGTGTATTAGCTGAAGAATGTACATGCTTATATAGATGGGAGGTGAGGCTATTGGGATTCAGCTCCCAATGACTCTTGGCCTTCCTTATTTCCTAATAATAAATAATATACAAAAATACATATGCACACCCATCCATAGGATTAGGTGTCAACACTATCAATCATCATATTTTCTCTGAAGGTGACTTGGTCCTGCTTTATGATCAAGGCCATGAAAAATTAGGGGTTGGAAAGCTCGAGCCAATGTGGCTTGGGCCTTACATTGTTCAACATGTATTAGAGAAAGGCACCTACCAGCTAGTCGATTGTGAGGGAAATCAGTTGGCTGAGCCCTGCAATGGGCTCTATCTCAAGAAGTATTATGCTTGATCGCAAGTACAATGATTTGTACATTAGTGTGTGATTCATTAGTGTGCGTTTATATTTTTTGGTGTGAATTTTTTCTTTGCATACATGTTTCCTCTACTTACCTCATGTTCCACTTGGTTTGTAGATGTCACCGAGCCATTATGTCGGTTTTGTTGATGGTTCCTGCCATAGCACATGGAACTTATCTTCCGCAACATGGGAAATTTTTTGCCCTGGCGACGAGTTAATCAATCTACAAGGTATTTTTTTGTGTCAAACAACTAATAATATTTACGAATATATTACGGTCATCAAACTATTATCAGATGCAATTTCTCTCGATATCAGAGACGTGGTTGTCAAACTAGATTCACAAATCATCATGTTATAGTTAAATGGTCATTTATTAGTAATAAACCCTCAAATTTTGCGCATGTATTTATGTGTTCGATTACTGGAAATACATTCAGATTACATCACATATCAACACATTCCATGGAATTTGAATACATTAATAGATACATTGAAAAATTATATATTAGATTGACATTTGCAACATATGTAAAAAACCAAACACATCACCTTGATCTAAGAACACTTTGTAACAGTAGAAAAATGCATATATATATATATATATATATATCGAGTCTGTAAAATTTTGTTACATCAAAATCTAAAAAAATATGTGTTCTGTGACACAATGGCTCCACAAGCCTACATTAGTGCATAAAATAAACTAAAGGCATCTATTTGCCCATGTGGTGCTCATGGTAGAAATTGACCGCCAAAATTACTTGCCATAGTAACTGATGAAATCTACCGGAGACTCCTATGATGTGCCTCTGAAAGAGCAATGATATGTCATCAAAATTTGTGTATTCTAGAATGCCTCTGGTCAGGCCCTCCAGGTTACACTCAATTGCTACGATTGGGTCTACTCCCTCCCCATAAGGAGCATACTTAATCTAGCACGCTACCGTCCTCATAATCGAGGACATACCTGTTGGTTTCTCTAGTCCAACATCTGCAAAATAATCATAAGTTTAAAACTCATAACACATAACACAAAACATTAAAAAGTAAGAAATTCCCAAAACAAGTTTTTTACTTGCATCAGACCACTGTGCACCTGGCGAAAGGGGAAGATCTGGATCTCCTAGGAAATATGTCCCAACGTAAGCGTAGTCATCTACTACGATCAACTAACAATGTAACCAAATGAAGAACATTGTAAAGAAATGCATATGCTGGCCGCCTCCATGACGAGGCATGATCTCGTACAATCTGAGTAGCCTCAGATCTCTCGGGGCTTGATTTTATACCTCAAGCCGATGGTACTGAAACAATGGAACTCAATCCAAGAAGAAAGTGACCAATATGGATCCATACCCAAATTTTTTTAGCTGCCCTATTTTTCACTTTGTAAGTTGGCTTTTCATGTTAGCCAATAATCCCTCACACTAGTTGAACAAAATGGGAGCAAGACAATCTACAACGTACTAAAATTAAGACTTTGTTGCCTCTTACTGCTCCCAGGCCCCAACTACATGGGCCATAGTGTGCAAAATTGTCCTTAAAGGCAGATTGGTGATAGTTTTGATATCCACCTTTCCACTTGTAGTCTTTCTAGCACCAGGACAATGTCTCCCATTGAGCATAATCATGCTCTCACCCCCAGTATGAGCTCCAGAGAGTAGGATTCTATCTCCTCTCCTGGACAATCCAGTAATGAAATAAATGTTCGAAATATCTATTTCAAGCTCTTGGTCCCCGATAATGAAAATTTGGCGATCTACATCCCATAGCCCAATGAGATGTTCTAGTAGCTCAAGTTGAGATCTGAGTCCTGAGGTTTGAAAGAAATTGAGAAAGCCACAATTTCTCAAGGCATTGATGCAATGCGGATCTTGGAGAGCTTCATGTTATTCTATCTCATGGCCTCTTTCTTTCAATTCAATAACCATTTTCGTCAGAAACACTTGCAAAACATCCATAAATAATATTTTAGGAGTTTTCAACCGATTAAAACTGGAAATAAATCATTACAAATGGAGATCTATTTGTTTTAAAAATATTCTTGGAAATCAGTGCATATTTTAGAATTAAACCTACACCGACAGTGCATTGGCATAATAGGTTATGAGCGATCGGTGCGGGTCCGATAGGTCAAACCTGCACCGATCGTCCGCGTCATAAAACTTAAAAATATCCTCTTAAACCCTTAAATTTCTAAATGAAATGGCTTGAAAATGGAATGAAAATGATGAGAAAATACATAGCTCTTATTTGCAACTAATAGATCGTTGAATGGTGTCATGGATCGACTGCGCCGCTTATCTGAAGATCATAAGGAAAATGGGGTAAAATGTGCTTCTCCAATTTACCCAAAGTGAAATGGTATAATTTTTTTTACTTGTTTTCTATTCATAAGTTTTAAACATATTTTTGCCAATATTTTATTATTTTTCTCGATATCAGTGATGTGTGGTTCTATTTGTGCATTAATAGGATATTTTTAACGGTGACAATGATCACTTTTGACTGATGTAGTGAGTTTTATTTTATCTCTTTTTAAGACTCAACTAAAATAAACGAAAAAGGAACCCCTTGGAGTCATCTTTAAGCCCTTTTTTTACTCTAAAAAACTCAAAATATCGCCGAGTACTTGTCATTTCGAACTCGTTAAATTAAATGAATTGACGTGGTCTCAGTATACGTTTACCCTTTTTTCGGGCTGAGATTTACTATTTACGAAAAAGGAATACCTTGATCAAACATGGTCAAGAGGATTTGTCAGATATTGTTCTCTACCTTTTGAAATTCAAGAGGCGATTTACAAAAAGGGACCCGATGGAGTTTTTTTTTTCCATTTCTTTTTCAAACTCCCTAAACATTAAAAAGACATTGAGTTACTCTTCCATCAGACTCGTAAAAAATTAAACGAGGAAAGAGTTGTCACCATGACGAGACCGAGCTACCCCTTCCTAGGGCTCGTGAAAATTACTAGGATGGATTCATTCGAAGAATAAACTTATATGATAAGCATATGCTATCCTCTTCATGGTTCCTATCAAAATAAAGAGGTAATCGTTAGCAATAACATGGAAAAATTGAAAGTGGAACTCCCTATGCATTTTTTAGGCAACAGGTCACTTTTGAACATGACACTCATGTGGAGTTCATGTCGGGTTGGGGATATCCTTCATTCATCACTTACCTTCCTGGTTTTTGGAAATCCATTTGCCTCTTATCTGATCACCATTTTTTTCATCATGACCTTTGAACCTATTTTGAGTCAAATGCTGCCACACTCCAGAGTCGTGTCGCCGATATGTTCAAGAGAAGCCCCTTTTTTTCAAATTCACACATCCTTTTCTTATTTGACACTCTCTGCCACAGTCCTGAATCACTCCCATCATCTTGAGAAATCCTTTGTTTCATGTTGATGATGTGGAAACAATTATGGAATTCCTTTGAAGAATTACTTCCTGTCAACTTCAATTCATTATCCAAGAAGATGATTTAGAAACTCCTTTTTAGTACCTTGGAGCTTGCATGCCTCAATGGAAATTTTTTCGTGTTCGACGAAATTTTCACAATACTAGCCTTTGATCGAATTATTCTGCAAGTTTTCCACCTCAACTCATTTATTCACACTTGTAGAATGCGTTGTCATACCTTGAGGGCCATCGTCATTATTGGAAGTTTCTCCAGTGCTTGTTAACAATTTACATCATTGAATGGTAATCAAGTGGTTTCTACCATCTTCGACATCAATATATCTATTCACATGGTTATATTCGTACATTGGATGGATCGAGATAGAGACGAAGACCATGGATCACATCTGTTATTATCCAAGTTGTGTGGAGTTATTGAGTGTTCATGATTGTACACATGATCCTTTCTAAATGGATGGCTACGACCATACTGTGGATCCATTTCCATGATCTCCTTCAGACAGATGGCTGCGACTATGCTGTGGGTTCATGTGTTATTTGATTCCTATTAAGAGATATGTTATTAGGAATATTCATATCAGATATGTCATATATTGTATTGTGTTTGATTTGGTAGGTTTCCTGGAAGTATTCTGAGTCCTTGCCTTGGTTCATAAAGAATTTCAACCATCACTCCTTGTTCACTTCCCGTCCCTGATCCTGAGGTGCCCTGTGACGAATACTGTGATGTATATCCACCATAGATATTACATTAAGATATCCTTTGAAGAATAAATGAAAACTACCTTGAATAATTTCTGAAGAAGCCTAACTCAAACCCTAAATATATGGGTCAACCTTCTTAGCTAGTTTCTTTTCTGTGCTGATGGCAGGTTACAGCACTTTGACCTCACACTGCCAGCGTGATTTTTATAGGAAAAACTGCGCTGATACCTTTCTGGTAGTGTTTCCTCAGTTGGAGAAGAAGCTTTGTGCACTAGAAGCTTCCAGAACAGTGAGCTAGATATTGTTCGGTGGAGATATGGTCAATCTCTCTCATTTGGAGCTCTTGATTTTATTAATAGGGGATTTTTCCTTGAGAAGTGGGTCTTCCTCCTTCTTTTATGGGCTCATAACTCCCTCTCCCTTCCTATAAATTGATTCCAATCCCTCCACTACTGTATTGTCATTATTGGCCTGGTTTAATCATTAATCCTTTGTATCCCTATATTGTGATAATGCCTAAATTTCCATTCGGGAGAAGGATTTCTTGAAGAGCCCCGGTTTGGACTTGGACATCACCAAAGGGAGACCTCCAACATCAGGGCCATAGTTGTAAGCTTCCTCTTTTATATTATCAATAATACAATGGTGTTTTTCTTTCCATATTTGTTTAGATTATTATACAAGTAACCTAATGCTCCTTGATCTGTTAGGTAGTTTGTATTCAAAGTATGCTATGTTGTGTGTTACGGTTTTTGTTGCCTATTGATCTCCTACAGGTGCTTGGACGTCACAAAAAGCAAGGAACAAGCCTCAATGTTAGGTCCCTATATTACTAGTTTAGCCCCTTATTGTTATTAGTGTAGCCTCCTTATTGTTATTATTGTAGCCCCCTCTAACACCAATATTATTATTATTATGCCCTTACATTGTTATTGTTAGGTCAGTTAGGATTACATTGTGGCCCCATGGACTCCTATATATAGAAAGGAGGTTTTGTCATTTGTATCATCCAAGAATTGTTCATTCATGTAATGTATTGGAGGTTTCCCCCTAGAAGTGGCTTATTTCTAAGGCGTTGATATCTCTTTTCTTCTATTTTTGGAGCTGGTTTCACAACATTTGGTATCAGAGCTTTGGATTCTAGGGTTTCGTTGCTCCAAACAGGTCATCGTGGCATTTTCTCTATAAATTTTTTCCTACGAAGGTTCAAAAGTTGAAATTTTTAGAGTATGAAGCCGAAATCCTGAGGAAGATCATCGCAAAATTTCAGAGCTTGGTTCGCAATATTTTCGGAGATATGATCTGTGGAAGTTAGGTCTTTTTGCAGGCTCCTCAATTTTAACATAAACAGGTCATCGCAGAATTTTTGCTAAACTATTTTTCTGCAATGGCTTAGAATCTAAAATTTTTAGAGCACCAAGCCAAACTCTTGAGGAACATCATCGCAAAATTTCAGATCTTGGTTCGAAAAAATTTAAGAGATATGGTCTGTGGAAGTTAGGACTTTTTCAGGCTCCCGAATTTCATCTCAAAGAGGTGATCGTGGGAAAATATTCATAACTCTCTCTCTGAGCATCGGATTGGAATTATGTAAAAATTAGATGCAAGAACACGGAATGCAGTTTCCTATCGATCAATTTCATAGCTGAAGGAGGAAGTAGTGACACGTGGCAAGTCATACAAGTTCGGTCTACTGAACTAGTCCATAATTAGGTCATCATAGGAGATTGGGCACAACTTTGTGTTCAAGAATCCAAATAAGGTCAGACTTGTGGAATTCAAAAGAGGATTCAGAGGGCTACCTTAGTACAAAATTTTAGATATTGAAGATATGAAATCGTATAGATAATTCAGTTTCAATATCATGCTCCTCAAAATCAAGAAAAAGGTGTGTATTTTTTTTCGAATTACATAAGTCTTGTTTGAAAACAATTAGTTGGAATTTATTCCAAGGGCATATTGAAGAATAGATATCAATATTGGGTTCTAAAATGGCCCCTAAAATGATTCAACACCCATTAAGCCTTCAGAAGGCTCTACTATGACTCATGAAGATGAAGAAACACAACATGAGATATCAAAATTACAAGAGCAAGTGCACCAAATTTCGCTATCGCAAAGAGCAACAAAAAATGAAACGGAAGTTTTGAAGAAAGGTGTGGAAACTAAGATGGATGGTTTGAAGAAAGGTGTGGAAGCTAAGATGGAAGGCATGGAAGTGGGCATGGAAGCTAAGATGGATGGCATAGAAGCTAAGATCGATGAAAAAATGGAAAACATAAAAGTAGACATCGAAGGTTTGACAAAGTTGATACAAGAAATGTTTCCTAATGGCGAAAAGTTAGTAGAGGAAACTCATGATGAGACCAAAATAAATGTTAATCATGATTTCATAAACTCTAATTTTGGACGGAAGAACTGTAGGTTTTAACCCTGAACAGAAATATCTACACACGATTCTTATAACAGAAAATAAACAATAGCAAGAGCATAAAACATAAAACAGATAAACAAAGAGATTTTCCCCTGGATCCCAAATCGGGACGACCAGCTTGATTTTTCATTATATTCCTTTTAGTGTTACAACACATATATATACATGCCGAAGCATACATAAACCCCAATCCATTAACCCTGGATTAGAACATAACTGTAGTTCCCTTGACCGGATCTACAAAATACCAGGGGCTGAAAACCATCGAACCCCAAAACCATGTGCAAAACCATGCACAAAAACCATGGGCGGATCCGCCTATGAGTGGGTCCGTACAAAAACAAATTTTGGCCGGGGCGTTGCCCCGGACCCCAACGGTGGGGACTGCTTCACCCCTCGTGACCCCCCAGCTATGCCCGACGCAACATACAACGCATGGGGCTAATCGTGGAAAGAATATAACACATACCCAACATTCTCCCACTTGTTGTTTTCTTTCCACGGGGGCCACAGGAGGGCTTAGTCATTGGCCCAATTCTTCAACACCCATTGTTTCTCTACACCAAGAGAACTTCTGAGTGCTCACAGACTTTGTCAATGCATCTGCAACATTCTTCAAAGTGTCCACCTTTACCAGCAACACCCTTTTAGCCTCAACCATCTCTCTAACAAAGTGATATTGAACATCAATGTTCTTTGTCTTTGAATGGTAAGCAGGGTTCTTAGCCAAGAAAATTGCACTTTGGCTATCACAGTCTATCCTTATAGCTTGCTGTACCAACCCCATACCTGAACACAATCTCTGCAACCAAACTTCTTCCTTTCTTGCATGAGTGGCTGCTATGTATTCTGCCTCTGTAGTTGAAAGAGCCACTACAGACTGTCTTTTACTCATCCAACTGACTGCGCCTCCAAATAGGCTAAACACATACCCACTTGTAGATCTTCTTTGGTCCAGATCTCCAGCCCAGTCTGCATCAACAAAACCATGAATGTCCAACATTCTTTCCAATCTTGGTCTTCCCTGGTAGCACAAGCCATAATCACTAGTGCCACGTAAATATCTGAAAACCCGCTTCACTGCTGTCCAATGCTCCTTCCCTGGGTTAGACATAAACCTGCTCAATACTCCCACTGCATGTGCAATGTCTGGTCTAGTACAGACCATTGCATACATCAAGCTACCCACTGCACTTGCATATGGAACATGGGACATATACTCCTCTTCTTCTTGTGTCTTGGGACACTGTTCAGCAGACAGCTTTACACCTACAGGTATAGGAACCTTCACCGGTTTACTATCCTGCATATTGAACCTCTGCAATATAGTCTGGACATACTTCCTCTGGTTTAACCAGAGCTTCCTCTTTGCCCGATCTCTCTTAATTTCCATGCCCAAAATATAGTTTGCAGCACCCAGATCCTTCATGTCGAATTTGGAGAACAGTTGGGTCTTCAAATCTTGGATAATTTCTTTGTCATTTCCGATCAACAACATATCATCCACATACAAGACCAAATAAATAACACGGTCACCAATTAATTTGAAATAAACACAGTGATCCTCCTTGCTTCTGGTGAAGCCAAGTCCCCGTATATAGGTATCAAATTTCTGATACCACATCCTTGGTGACTGTTTTAACCCATACAGAGACTTCTTCAACCTGCATACCAGTTCTTTCTTACCCTTCACCACAAAGCCTTCAGGTTGCTTCATGTAGATCTCCTCTTCTAGATCCCCGTGAAGAAATGTTGTCTTCACATCCATCTGTTCTATCTCAAAATAAAATGCAGCAGCAACAGATAAAAGTAATCTAATAGAAGTAACTTTGGCAACAGGAGGAAAAATATCACCAAAATCAATTCCCGGCACCTGGGAATAACCTTTCGCTACCAACCGAGCTTTGTATTTCTCCACCTTGCCTTCTACATTCATCTTCTTCTTAAACACCCATTTTCTCCCAATGGGCTTCCTTCCAGCTGGCAACTCCACCAGATCCCATGCATCATTTTTGTGCAAAGATTCCATTTCATCAACCATGGCCTCCTTCCCGAGTTTTCTATCCTCTGAATAAACTGCCTCCCTGACAGTTCTGGGTTCATCATCAGTTATAGTTAAGGCAAAACCTGAACAGAAAGCAGATGGACTATACCTTTCTGGTTGCCTTCTTTCCCGAACTGATCTTCTCAAATTTGGAGTTTGTGGCTCTTCATCTTCTGAGTCTTCTTCTGTTGTAGAGTCTGATTCATCCTCCTTTAGCTCAAACTCTATCTTCTCAGGTTCCTTTGGTAGGACTTCATGTTTAGTAATATCTTTCACTTCTATAAACACCACATCTCAGCTGTACACAACCTTCCTTGTTTCTGGGTTCCAAAGCTTGTAACCCTTTAAACCATCCTTATACCCAATAAAGATGCACTTTTCAGATTTATTATCCAACTTGGTCCTTTTCTCCTTTGGAACATGTACATATGCATCACATCCAAATACCCTTAGATGTGAAAGAGAGGGTTTCTTACCGGTCCATACCTCATGTGGGTTCTTATCCTCCAACGCTGATGAAGGTGATCTGTTAACTAAGTAACATGCAGTCTCCACTGCCTCTGCCCAGAATTCTTGTCCTAACCCGGTACCACTGAGCATGCTTCTTGCCTTTTCCATCAGTGTTCTATTCATTCTTTCTGCAACTCCATTTTGCTGAGGTGTGTATGGAGTAGTTTTCTGCCGTGCTATACCACACTTCTTACAGAACTCTTCAAATTCCTTCTTGCAGAACTCCCCACCATTATCTGTCCTCAGCGCCTTTATCTTCTTCTCTGTCTGGTTTTCCACCAGAGCCTTAAATTCTTTAAATCTGTCAAAGAATTCAGATTTCTTCCTCAAGAGATATATCCATGTATTCCTTGAGAAGTCATCTATGAATGAAACATAGTACACAGACTTTCCCAGTGATGGAACTGACACAGGTCCAAACACATCACTGTGCACAAGTTCTAATATTTTGTTCGCCCTCTTAGCACCAAGAAGGAAAACTCACCCGATTCTGCTTCCCATATACACAATGTTCACAGAAATCGAAATCTAGAGAACAATTAGACATACCTTCTACCATACCATCTCTATGCAGTATCCGAAGGCCCTTCTCTCCAATATGTCTAAGCCTTTGATGCCATAGCATGGTCTTTTCTCCAGAGACAGCTAGGCTTTCCGTCCCACTTTCAGGAACCACAGAACTGTTACACCCATCAATAACAGTACTACCTTGTAGCTTGTACAGAGTTCCAGTCTGAACTCCCCGCATTAATACCAATGCTCCCCGAACCATCTTGCAGGCATCTTTCTCGAACACTGTTTTTACACCTGCATCATCCATCTTGCTTACAGAAATTAGATTTCTGGCCAATGCAGGAATATGCAGAACACCAGGAAGTGTTCTAATCCTTCCACCTTGCAGCTTCAGCTTGACCTTTCCACGTCCGATGATTCTGGCCCTCCTATCATCCCCAGGAAGACATCACCACCATCATATTTCTCATACTCGCAGAACCACTCCCTATGGGGAGTGAAGTGAAAGGATGCACCTGAGTCAATCAACCATGACTCATGATCTACATGTGTATTTGAAGAAGAAGCCAAATACACATCCCCACCTTCATCCGAGGTGGTTTTTGCCTCTGCAGAAGGACCTTCATCAGATCCCTTTCCTTTCTCGGGAGCTTTAGATCTGCATTCCTTTTTGTAGTGCCCTTCCTTTCCTCATTTCCAGCACACCTTTACAAACTTTCCAGGAGATTTAGATCTCCCTCTAGATTTAGATCTCCCACTCGAAACTTTATTCTTGTTTCTGTTCTGGGACCTTCCTCGTACAGATAAGGCATCTCCATTCTGACCCTCCATATTTCTCCGTCTCATTTCCTCCGACAGCAAGGCTGAGACAATGTCATCAAAATTCAAGGTAGTTGTATTGCTACCTATTGCAATAACCAGACTGTCCCACGAGTCTGGTAGAGAGCACAACAAATTGATGCACTTATCTTCATCTGAGATTTTAATATCAACAGATGACAGCTGACTTACCACAGTATTGAAGGCGTTCAGATGCTCTGTCACCGAGTCTCCATCCTTCATCCTCAGGTTATACAGCTTTTTCCGCAGGAACAACTTATTCACCAGAGACTTAGATTGGCACAAAGTCCCAATTTTTTCCCACAAATTCTTGGCCATAGCTTCCCTAGATACATTCAACAATACTGAATCTAACTCACACAACCGTATTGTGCTCTTAGCCTTCCGATCCAGTTTCTTCCAGTCTTCATCTGACATTGCCGTTGGTTTAGTACCTGGATCTACCGCGATCCACTGATCTTTATCCACCAGCAGATCCTCCATCTTGAGCTTCCACAACTCAAAACTCTGACCATTAAATTTCTCGATCTTTATCTTTCCGCCACTCGCCATATTCTTTCACCGCAAGAATCGATCCCGCAGATCTCCCAATGCACAGGGTCTACCACAGGCCCGAGCAAAAAACCCTCAACAACAAAGGCGTCCCCTTGAAGTCGAAACAACTCTAATACCAAATGTAGGTTTTAACCCTGAACAGAAATTATCTACACACGAATCTTATAACAGAAAATAAACAATAGCGAGAGCATAAAACATAAAACAGATAAACACAGAGATTTTCCCCTGGATCCCAAATCGGGATGACTAGCTTGATTTTTCATTATATTCCTTTTAGTGTTACAACACATATATATACATGCTGAAGCATACATAAACCCCAATCCATTAACCCTGGATTAGAACATAACCGTAGTTCCCTTGACCGGATCTACAAAATACCAGGGGCCGAAAACCATCGAACCCCAAAACCATGTGCAAAACCATGCACAAAAGCATGGGCGGATCCGCCTATGAGTGGGTCCGCGCAAAAAACAAATTTTGGCTAGGGCGCTGCCCCGGACCCCAACGGTGGGGACTGCTTCGCCCCTCGTGACCCCCCAACTACGCCCGATGCAACATACAGCGTGTGGGGCTAATCGTGGAAAGAATATAACACATACCCAACAAGAACCGCCATATTCCAAAGATGGATATGAGGAATTTTGATGGCAAGGATCCCGTAACATGGATACTACAGATGGAGAAATATTTTGATCTCAATAATGTGCAAAACACACAAATGGTATGCATTGCAACTTTACATTTAGAAAAAAATACATTTGTATGGTATCGATGGCTTTGCTCCAGTTAAAAAATTGTCACATGGTCAATTTTTACAGAGGAAATGATAGCACATTATGAGGATACAAAGAGCAACACCTTCTTTAGCCAATTGATAAATCTCAAACAAAAGGGTTTAGTGGGGGAGCACATTGAGGACTTCCAAAAATTGAATATAAGGGTAATTGATATTCCAGAGGAACACATGATTGATCTCTTCATATGTACTTTAAAGGATAACATCCAACATGAAGTTCACGTTTTGGAACCTGATTCATTGGAGAAGGCATTCAGGTTGGCAAGAAAAATTGAATGTAAAATTATGGCGACAAGGAAGCCTACCACTCACTTCTATAAAGAGGGAAGTGTTGCTACTCCTAGATTTCCACAACCTACAAGGTTGACACCACAACAATTGGAAGAAAAAAGAGTAAAAGCAGACAATTGGAAGAAAAATTGAATGTAAAAGCAGACATGGAAGGTTTGAAAAAGTTGATACAAGAAAAGTTTCCTAATGGTGAAAAGATAGTAGAGGAAACTCATGATGAGAACAAAATAAATGTTAATCGTGGTTTCATAAACTCTAATGTTGGCAGGAAGAACCACCATATTCCAAAAATGGATATGAGGAAGTTTGATGGATAGGATCCTGTAACATGGATACTACAGATGGAGCAATATTTTGATCTCCATAATGTGCAAAACACACAAAAGGTACGCATTGCAACTTTACATTTAGAACAAAATACATTTGTATGGTATCGATGGCTTTGCTCCCATAAAAAAATTGTCACTTAGTCAATTTTTACAGAGGAAATGATAGCACATTATGAGGATACAAAGAGCAACACCTTCTTTAGCCAATTGATAAATCTCAAACAAAAGGGTTTAATGGGGGAGCACATTGAGGACTTCTAAAAATTGAATATAAGGGTAACTGATATTCCAGAGGAACACATGATTGATCTCTTCATAGGTACTTTAAAGGATAACATCCAACATGAAGTTCGTTTTTTGGAACCTGATTCATTGGAGAAGGCATTCAGGTTGGCAAGAAAAATTGAATGTAAAATTATGGCGACAAGGAAGCCTACCACTCACTTCTATAAAGATGGAAGTGTTGTTACTCCTAGATTTCCACAACCTACAAGGTTGACACCACAAAAATTGGAAGAAAAAAGAGTAAAAGGGCTTTGCTACAGTTGTGATAGAAAATACACTAAAGGTCATAAGTGTGCTAAGAAGAAATTATTTTACATAGATTGTGAAGAGGAAGAAGAAAATGAACAAGAAGAGGATATACACCAGGAACGAACCCTAGAAGAGGAAGAAATGTGTAATATTCCTTTTTAGGAATTTTTGCAATATCTTCAATGAGGACGCTGTATAAGGAAAACCATGCAATAAAAACACACAAAAGGGATTGGATCCTCTTATATATGCTGTATGTAGCTTAAATATGAAATGACATCAGAAAAAAATCATTCTAGCTACACTAAACATATCTCCCCAGCTCAAATATGCTCTAAAGCACCCTAATCCCACAACTTCACAAAATAGAATTGCCGAAGACTGAAAAAGCATAATTTTTATTAGGGAATCTACAGAAAAATATGATTTAATACAGATATAGAGCTTTCATTAATCATAGAATCAGAAATGAGATGTTTGACCTCTTTTACAAGCACATGAGAACATCCCGGTAAGGGTTTCTGGCAAAATAGCAATATAAAATGTAGCACTGCAGAAAATAACACAGTACCCTACAAATATGTATTATAAAATACTGAATATGATCTAAAATATATGAATAATACAGAAATTGGCCCAAGGCCTTCTTCAATAGACCTTCCAGAGTCAAATAAACACCTCCTCCTCCGAAACAAGCACAAAATAGGAGGGTTTAACCCAGTAGCTGCTGCTTCTGCAGAAATGACACAGTTACTGGAAGTGACTATGCTGTATATGATGCAGAATGGATATCCTCAAGTTATATGATGAAAAATAAGCTTAGATCCTTCCCCTTAGATCTCACAATTAGCTAGACCAAAGGTGAAGATGGAATTTCCACATGAGAATTATTTTGCACTAAAGAGTGCTGCAACTACAGCTAAACAGCTGGAGCTTGCAATAAAAAAAAGACCAAACAAATATGATTACTGAATGCCTTCCTTGCTGCTATCTCCTCCTTCTTATCCTTGGTGATCGTCCTCACCCCGGACCCCACTCATTGATGAGATGACTTTCTTGAGAAGATTCCCCTTTCAAAACCGCGTTGCCCCAGTTCGTTTCCCTCTTGTAGCAGTGCTGTTGACTTGGTCAACTGGATCTAGTTCACCAGAATTTTCCTCTTTCACACCAAAGTGGCTTTATCTATCCTCCTAACCTGATCCCTTTTCACACTGGGATTTGTTTTATTGTCTTTCTACTCTTCTACTGCAAAAATGGAGCAAGTATAATATTCCAACTAGCAGTGGTTAATTGTGAATATCACAGTCCTCCCCGCTCAAAAGTTGCTTTCCCACAAGCAACAATAAAGAAGGATGCTACAAGATCTTCTCTCCCTCCCAAGTGGCATCCTCATCTGGTATATTCCTCCATCAAATAAGATATTCCTTGATGACTCTGTTCCTTAGCTGCCTCTCCCTTGTGTCTAAGATTGCTTCTAGCTGCAAAATTAGGTGGCCCTCATCATTAATAAGGGGGATATCCATGTTGGCAACCACATTCCTCCCAATGGCCTTCTTGAGGCAAGAGACATGGAAGATATTGTGGATCTTGCTCCCCTTAGGAAGCTCCAGCTCATATGCTACCTTGTCAATACACTTGATCACCTTGTATGGTCCATAGAAACGTGGTTGGAGATTTTCAACTCCCTTCTCCTTGAGTGTGGACTATTTGTAAGGCTGAAGACGTAGATAGACAAGATCTCCCACCTCAAATTGTCTCTCTATCCGACCACGATCTGCATACATATTCTGCTAGTTCTGGGCAGTAGTAATGTTGTCCTTGAGTGCTCAGAGTATGTCCTGGTTCTCCTGAATCCATTCCTTTGCCCCAAACATAACATCAGCAAATGACAGTGCCTCATACCCATATAAGGCCCGGAATGGAGTCATGCCAATAGAAATATGGTGAGTAGTGTTGTAACAATACTCTCCCAAGTGGAGCCAACGCAACCAAGCTCTCTGCTGCCCTGCTACATAGTTCCTCAAGTAGCCTTCCAGCCACTTGTTCACTATCTCGGTCTGTCCATTGGTCTGGGGGTGATAGCTAGTGCTTGGAGTCAAATCAGTCCCCACTAACTGGAAAAGTTCTTTACAAAATCCACCCATGAAGCGGCTGTCCCGATCACTCACTATGGTCCTTTGGAGACCATGGAGTCTAAATACATCTGTGAAGAAGAGCTCAACTACCTATGAAGTAGTATAATGTGTAGAAATGGCAAAGAAATGAGAGTACTTTGTTAGTCTATCAACAACTACAAAGATACAATCCTTACCCTATACTGTCGGTAGGCCGGTGATGAAGTCCATAGAGATACTTTCCCACTTCCCATCTAGAATAGGTAGTGGCTGCAATAATCCAGCAGGGTGGGTGTGTTCTCCCTTATTCTGCTAAAAAAGGGCACACTCTTCTGACATGTCGGAGCACATCCTCCTTGATACGCTTCCATGAGAATCTCTCTCTTATGGCCCTGTAAGTCTTTGTGAAACCTTGATGCCCGGCAAGTGGGCAATCATGTGATGCCAATAAGATCTTCTCCTTGAGCTTGGAATTCTTAGCCAAGAAGATCTGGTCTCGGTAATAGATTACCTCATCCAATACTCTAAACCTCTCATCTGATACCACCCCATCAAGTATCTCACATGCAAAGTCATCTTTGGAATACTCAACTAAAATTTGAGCTTTCCAATCTGCGTCCATGCCCCTCAAAGACAGCGCTGTAGGCCTCCTGGATAGTGCATCAGCTACTACATTGCTCTTCCCCTTGACATACTCTATGTCAAAATCATAAGCTTGGATTTTTCTCACCCACTTCTGTTGTCTCTCCTGGAGTTGTTTCTGTTCAAGGAATAATCTAAGACTGTTATGTTCAGTCTTCACTTTGAACTTATTCCCCACCAAGTATTGCCGGAATTTGGCTAATGCATGCATGATATCCAACATCTCTTTATCATAGATGGGGTATAACCTCTCATGAGGGAGCAACTTACTGCTCTCAAAGGCTATAGGATGCCCACCTTGCATCAAGACTGCTCCAATCCCTTCACCTAATGCATCACATTCTAGAATAAAAGGTTGAGAAAAGTCAGGAAAAACCAAAATAGGACAACTACTCATAAGCTCTTTGAGCTTATCAAAATCCCTCTGCGCTGTAGGTGTCTAATGGAAAGCTCCCTTCTTTTTCAAGTCTGTGGGTGGTGCTGCTAGCTGTGAAAACCTTTTCACAAACTTCCGGTAATAAGTGCATATGCCCACAAACCCTCTGAGTTCTGTAACATTTCTGGGTTCAGGCCAACCTCTGATAGCCTGGATCTTCTCCTCATGTATCCTCACTCCATCTACTCCTTAGATGTGCCCCAAATACAACATCTTTGTGAGGCCAAATTCACATTTGGAGAGCTTGGCATAGAATTGCTGCTCCTTGAGGATATGTAAAACTGTCTCAATATGCTGCAAGTGCTCCTCCCAAGTGCGGCTGTAGATAAGAATATCATCAAAGAAGACCAATACAAACTTTCTCAAATGACCATGGAAGATGTGGTTCATGCAATATTGGAAATTTTTTGGAGCATTGGTCAATCCAAAGGGCATTACCAGAAACTCAAAATGCCCATAGTGACATTTGAACGTTGTCTTGGGGATATCTTTCTCCCTCACCTTGATTTGATGATACCCAGATCTCAAATCAATCTTGGAGAAGTATTTATATCCCCTCAACTCATCCATGAGTTCATCGATCCTAGGTATAGGGTACCTGTTCTTCATGGTCTTCTAGTTCAAGGCACTATAGTCAATGCACATCCTCAATGTGCCATCTTTCTTCTTTACTAAGACCACTAAAGAAGCAAAAGGACTAGTACTAGGCCGGATGTGTCCTAGAGCTAGTAGCTCTTGGATAGCCCTCTCAATCTTATCCCTATAAGCCTTGGGGTGCCTATAAGGAATGGTGATTACTGCTTGGATCCCTTGTTCCAACTCAATAGTGTGTTCAAACCCTCGGTCAGGAGGTATCCCTGGTGGGATATCTCCAAATACTGTAGAATATCAGTTCAAGAGAGACTGAACATCTGGATGAACTGGTGAATCCTTTCCCCTTACCTCCGATATATGCAGCTCCACTACCCATTCAACTTCCCCTCTGCAGATATCTGCCTCCATCCTGTGTGCTGAAACAACCTGAGGGGGATACGTGTTTATACCCTTGATCTTTTGATACTGGCCATCCTTCCCTCCTATCCATTCCATCTCCAAAGTTCTCTAATTAGTGGTAAATCTCCCAAGAGTGATTAACCACTGGACTCCCAATATGACATTGGTGTCTGAAATGTATACCACAAAGAAGTGTTCTGTCAAGGTGTAGGTCCCCATGGTAATGGTTAGTGCCGTAACATACTTGGCACACTACAGGGTCATAGCTCCTGGGACCACAACTGAGAATCCCTCAAACTCCTCCATGTGGATTCCTCTCCTTTGTTCCAACTGTGCATCGATAAAATTATGAGTAGCCCCACTATCTATCAACACAGAGACTCTTTGCTCCATAATAGTACCTCTCACCCTCAAAGTCAGATATTTTGGGACCCCTCTTAACGCTGCAATAGCTCCCCCTCTTGGAGCAAAGTCTTCTATGGATGGTACAACGCTAGCATCCTTCTTGGAGAAGGTCTTGGCATGATGTGCTCTCCCCGAAACACATTCTTTCTCCAAATCATGAACATGGATTGCCTTCTTTGGTCCTGAGTAGGCCTCCTGCTGCAACAATGTCCTTGCCCTGGGCAAGATGTGTTGTAGGTCTCTAGCTTTCTCCACAACTTCAAGGAGTGTGGCTGGTTGAGTGGATTTGACCAACCCCTACAATAGTTCAGCCACCCCATTAATAAACATGCATACCTTCCGGCTCATATTGAGGTTGGATACCATCACTAAAAGCTGCAAATACTCAACAATATAATCCTCAAGATCTCCCTCCTCCTTGAGCTTAGTTAATTTGACAAAATGGGCTTCCAGATCTCTTGGATCAAATCTCTCTACTAGCTTCTTGGTGAAAGCTGAGTATGAAGTGATGTGATGATTCCCAAGTGTGGCCAGTCCATGAAACCACCATTCTTGAGCTTCCCCTTCTAAGTGCAGCACAACTATCTTTATGGCTTCTATTTCAGAAACCCTGTTAAGCAGGAAGTATGTGTCCAACTTCTCCACCCAAGCCTTTGCTGTACACTTAGGTGTCCCATAAAATGTGGGAAAGAAGAACCCTACCATATTGCGCTGTAGGGCTGACCCCTGCATCAAGCTCTCCTCATTTTGATGAGGATTAATCCTCCTTCCGTCCTTGATCCGGCAAAACTGCTGAAAGCTCAAGTGCTCCTTGAACCTTTGAGATTGGAGTTCATATTCTTCAAAATAATCTCCCAGGGTTCCCTCCTTATCTCCTTCAGTTATAAATGTATGCATGGTAGATCGTTGTGGTGTAGCTAAATGCCCCATGTCATTTGAAGTGCTGGTGCTTGCCTCATGGAAAAACCCTATAGAATCCTTTTCATGTCTCATCTCCTTGAGGTACCTTGCAATGTTCTGCAGGGTCTAGAGTAGAATATTTGAAATATATACCTCCTCCATGTTGAAGGTAGATTATCCCCACAAGCTGAGCCAAGAGTAGAGCTCTGATACCACTGTAATATTCCTTTTTAGGAATTTCTGCAATATATTCAATGAGGACGCTATACAAGGAAAACCATGCGATAAAAATGCACAACAGGACTTGGATCCTCTTATATATGATGTATTTAGCTTAAATATGAAATGGAATCAGAAAAAAATCATTCTAGCTACACTAAACAGATCTCCCCAACTCAAATATGCTCAAAAGCACCCTAATCCCACAACTTCACAAAATATAATTGATGAAGACTGCAAAAACGTAATTTTTATTAGGGAATATACAAAAAAGAACAATTTAATATAGATCTGGAGCTTTCATTAATCATAGAATCAGAAATGAGATGTTTGACCTCTTTTACAAGCACATCAGAACATCTCGGCAAGGGTTTCTGGCAAAATAGGAATATAAAATGCAGCACTACAGAAAATAATGTAGTACCCTGCAACTCTGTATTAGAAAATACTGAATATGATCTGAAATAGATGAATAATATATAGATTGGCGCAAGGCCTTCTTCAATAGACCTTCCAGAGTCAAATAGACACCTCCTCCTCTGAAACAAGCACAAAATAGGAGGGTTTAACCCAGCAGTTGCTGCTTCTGTAGAAATGACGTAGTTACTGGAAGTGAATGCACTGTATATGACGTATAATGGATATCCTCAAGTTAGATGATGAAAAATAATCTTAGATCCTTCCCCTTAGATCTAACAATTAGCTATACCAAAGGGGAAGATGGAATTCCCGCATGAGAATTCTTTTGCACTAAACAGTGCTGAAACTACAACTAAACAACTGGAGCTTGCAATCAGTCAAAAGACCAAACAAATATGATTATTGAATGCCTTCCTTGCTGCTATCTCCTCCTTCTTATCCTTGGTGAGCTTCCTCACCCCAGACCCCACTCATTGATGAGGTGACTTTCTTGAGAAGATTCCCATTTCAAAACTGCACTGCCCTAGTTGGTTTCCCTCTTGTAGCAACGCTATTGACTTGGTCAACTAGATCTAGTTCACCAGCATTGTCCTCTTTCACACCAAAGTGGCTTTATTTATCCCCCTAACCTGATCCCTTTTCACACTGGGATTTTTTTTATTGTCTTTCTACTCTTCTACTACCAAAATGGAGCAAGTATAATATTCCAACTAGCAGTGGCTAATTGGGAATATTACAAAATGAGTCCAACCATATCGTGTAATGGATTGGTAGCAATTACCGCTCCTCAAACTCTCAAGATAGAAGGACATATCAAGAAGAAAAAGGTAATAGTGTTGATTGATTCGGGTAGTACCCATAATTTTATTCATTGTAAGGTAGCCAAGGAATTGAATTGTTTCCTATACCCAGCACCAAAATGTCAAGTGATGGTTGCAAATGGAGGAACTATAAATTGCTCTGGAAAATTCCATAATATCAAGCTAAACATGGGAGAATATGTATTGAATAGTCCAATGATTTCGATTCCTATGTGAGGTGCTGATGTTGTACTAGGAGTACAATGGTTACAATCTTTGGGGACGATAGCTTTTAATTTTCAAGAACTTTTCTTGAAATTTTTTTCAGAAGGAAAGGAAGTCGAATTATGGGGTATCGCAGGGAAGCCGGGAAAGATAATAAGCTCTAATGTCATGACAAAGATTCTGAAGAAAGAACAACGAGGCGTAATTGCACAATTATGCTCACTAGAAGTTCCAACATCAAAATCATCTATTTCTGCAGATCTCCAAAGAGTCTTGGACAATCATTCCAAGGTGTTTGAAACTCCCAAAGGACTCCCACCTATTAGTGATCATGATCGTGCTATTAATTTGATTCCATGAAGTGTTCCTCCAAACATCAGGCCTTATATATATCCTTACGTCTAAAAGAGCGAAATTGAACGTATGATTGCAGAAATGTTAGAGGCTGGTATAATTCAACCTAGTCAAAGTTCCTTCTCTGCTCTAGTAGTATTGGTGCACAAGAAGGATGGATCATGGTGCATGTGTCTGGATTATAGGGAGCTCAATAATCTCACCATTAAAGATAAATTTCCCATTCCTGTGATTGATGAATTATTGGATGAATTACATGGAGCAATTTATTTTACCAAGTTAGATCTTCGTTCAGGATATCATCAAATTAGAATGAAGACTGAAGATATTCCAAAAATAGCATTTCGAACTCATGAGGGTCATTATGAATTTTGGTCATGCCTTTTGGCCTTACCAATGCACCTTCTACATTTCAAGGGTTGATGAATTCCATTTTCAAACCCTTCCTTAGAAAATTTGTGCTAGTATTTTTTGATGATATACTAGTCTATAGCAGGTCTTGGAAGGATCATGTTCAACATGTTGACAGGGTGCTCAAACTATTGCAAGAGAAACAATTATATGAAAAATCATCCAAATGTTTCTTTGGAGTACAAGAGGTGGAATATTTGGGTCATATTGTATCTCACGATGGTGTTAAGGTAGACCCTAACAAAATTAAAGCCATTAAGGAATGGAAAGTCCCCACAACTATAAAGAAGTTGCGACGATTTCTCAGTTTAACAGGGTATTATTGCAATTTTGTTAAAAATTATGGGAGAATAGCAGCACCTCTAACAACATTATTGAAGAAAGATGCATTTTCATGGACTCCTGAAGCAACTAAGGCATTTGAAAATCTTAAAGAGGAAATGTTCCTAGCACTGGTCTTAGCTATACCAGACTTCACAAAAACCTTTATTGTGGAATGTGATGCCTCAGGAAATGGAATTGGTGCTGTTTTAATGCAAGAAGAAAGACCCATTGCTTTTGAAAGTCGTCCAATCAAATGAAAGTATTTACAAAAAGCTATTTATGAGAAGGAAATGTTAGCAATACTACATGCACTAAAGAAATGACGACCTTACCTAATGGGAAGACACTTCAAGGTAAAAACTGATCATGATAGTCTGAAACACTTTTTGGAAAAAAGACTATCTTTAGAAGAGTAGCAAAAATGGGTCACAAAGATTTTGGGTTATGACTTTGAAATAATCTACAAAAAAGGGAAGCTAGATGTTGTTGCAGATGCACTCTCAAGAAAAAATGAAGAGGTGGAAGCATTGCGTTGTGCCATTTCTATTATCCAACTTGATTGGATAACCGAAGCAACGGATGAATGGAAGAGGGATGAAGAAGTGTGGAAACTCATTCAAAAGTTGCAGCAAGATCCTAGTACATCTGATACATTTTTTTGGAAAAATGATTCCTTATGGTACAAAGATCTCTTATATCTTTGTAAGAATTCCCAACTAAAACAAAAGATTCTTTTGGAATTGCACACTTCTCCTTTAGGAGGACACTCAGGATTTTTAAAAACTTACCACAGGGTGAAGAAAGAGTTTTTTTGGGATGGCCTTAAATCTGATATTCAAAAGTTTGTGGCGGAATGTTTGGTTTGCCAGCAGAATAAAGTGGAAACAATTAAGACCCCGGGACTTCTACAACCTTTATCCATTCCAAGTCAACGTTAGGAGGAGATTTCAATGGATTTTATCACAGGTTTACCTAAGTCCGAAGGAAAGAGTGTCATCATGGTGGTAGTTGATAGACTTACCAAGTATGCACACTTTTGTGCATTATCTCATCCATTTAAAGCAAGTACGGTTGCTACTACATTTATGGATAGAATTCAAAAGCTACATGGAAGCCCAAGGGTTATTGTGAGCGACAGAGATCCCATTTTTACTGGAAATTTTTGGACGGAGTTATGTTCTTGTTTGGGTACTCAATTAGCTCATAGCTCATCTTATCATCCTCAATCTGATGGTCAAACTGAGATAGTAAATAAATGTTTTGAAGGATATCTTCGTTGTTTTGTATCTGATAAACAAACACAATGGGTCAAGTGGTTACCTCTCGCTGAATGGTGGTATAACACTTCCTTCCATACTGCAGCAAAAATGACCCCATTTATGGCACATTATGGATATCATCCACCATCCATCACATCATCTTCAAGGGAAAATTCGAAGGTTCAAGCAGTGGAAGATCACATCGAGCATCAGCAAGAAGTTCTCCAACTCTTAAAGGATAACCTGAATTTGGCACAAAATCGAATGAAACAACGGGCAGATCAACATCGCAGCGAGAGAAGTTTTGATGTAGGAGATTGGGTATTTTTACGGCTACAACCATATAAACAAATGTCCCTCAAGCAAGCTAAGAAGGATAATAAATTATCGCCAAAGTACTATGGTCCTTACAAGGTGTTGGAAAAGATTGGTACTATGGCATACAAATTGGAGCTTCCTGCTTCTTCACGAGTGCATCCAATTTTCCATGTTTCATGCTTAAAGAAGGTTATAGGTGAAAATATTCCAGTTCAAACAATATTGCCAGAAATTGATGAGGAAGGAAAAATCATATTGGAACCTGAAGCGGTCACGGAAACAAGAACTCGACAGATACGAAATTGATCAATTTCGGAGTATCTCATTAAGTGGAAGAACTTACCCACCGAAGATTCTACATGGGAGGATGAGAATTTTATACAGAAGCACCCAGAGCTACTCGAGCGTTGAGGACAACACTTTTTTGAAGGAGAGGGGCATGTTAGGTCCATATATTACTAGTTTAGCCCCTTATTGTTATTAGTGTAGCCCCCTTGTTGTTATTATTGTAGCCCCCTCTAACCCCAATATTGTTATTATTGTGCCCTTACATTGTTATTGTTAGGTCAGCTAGGATTACATTGTGGCCCCATGGACTCCTATATATAGAAAGGAGGTTTTGTCATTTGTATCGTCCAATAATCATTCATTCATGTAATGTACTGGAGGTTTCCCCCTCGAAGTGGCTTATTTCTAAGGTGTTTATATTTCTTTTCTTCTATTTTTGGAGCTGGTTTCACAACAATCAAGTATCGTGGATCAAGGTCTTCATCGAAGGATTGAACGATAGCATTAGGAAGGGGTAGGTTCTCCTTCTTCCTCTTTCACTTTTAATATAGACTAGGATTGGGTACATTAGATAGTCTCATGCATTGATAGACCCACTCTAGGGCTAGAGAGATCACCTCCGTCTACAGAGGGTATTTTCTTCACAACAATTAGGTGCAACTCTAACCAAGGAGTGGATTCTTTGAAATTCATTACATCACTCTATCGATAGTTTGTTGGTATCCTTATATTTTTAACTCATAATCATATTTGATATTTCCTTTAATGCAATGTATTTATAGGTGAATGAAAGATCCACAATAAAATCACGTTAAATTCACAAGGATAATTGTTTGGTATATCAAAGGAACTTACAATCTTACTATAAAATGTTGTAGTGACAAAATGAGCTAGTTTTTTGGTTGCACTTACTCATACTAGGTTGGATATGTCAATAATAATTTGGTTGTTTAAATGAAAGGTCCATAACATAGTCACCCTAAAGTCACAAGGAGAATTATTTTTTATGTCAAAGGAACTTACCAAGTTGGTATAAAATACTATAGTGACAAAATTAGTTTGTTGCACTAACATGTAATAGGTTGGAGATGGAAACGACATGAAACCTATATATAACCCTTTGTTTTGAATTTATTATGGTGATAAATATTGGATCATTATATTATATTTCATCTATATTGATTATTTCAAAGTGGAAAAATGGGAGGAATCAACTCTTAGGACCATTTTTACTAGCATTTCCAAGTTTGGTGAATTGGGGTTTAAAGTATGTCAGAGGTAGTGTGAGACATTTAATGAATAGTTTAGGGGTCCAAATCTTCTCTATATGCACTTAAATACTTTTCCATTGGCATAATAAACACCCCAAACATAGTACATATGAAAAAAACATTCCACCTAGGAGTTGACCCTCATGTTTTGTCCACCACGATTCAAGAGGATGAGAGGGTAGCCCCATTACTCATGGAAAAGGGGAGAGCCATGTCACCATGTTGAACGATAATTTAGAAGTGTTGAGTTGTAACTCATATTGAGGGTTTAATGGGTCAAATTTAACCCCTAGTTGGCTATTGAACGGTGTGATAATTGTGTCACCATGGGGGCTTCACTGGTGGAGAAATACCATGCCATGTGCATTCATATTAGGGGATATATATTGATGAAAAAATGATATAATATATTGGGGGATATATATAGGGGGTAAAGGGTTTTTATATTGAAGGACATAAAAAATGGAGATCAAAGTTAATGAAAAAATATAAAGGGGTATAAAAAATGTTAATGAAAAAATGGATACCTACAATATCTAGTGAAAGAAGGGTTTTTTTAAATAGGGAAGGTGTATTGGGTTTGTATTGGTAAGGGGTTAAATAAGAGATTTTTAGAGTTATTTTATAGTATGTAGTCAAATTAAGGGTATTGTTTAATATGCCACAAACACACGTGATATGTTAGAGGTTCATTGAGTGAAGTGAACGTGTGTGCCAATAGGAGGAAAAATGGTTCAATTCTATTCTAGTGAATTTTATTCTAGAATTGAGAAAAGTATATAAGAGTGAATAAATAAAGGGAATAAAATAGAGAACTTGTTTTATATAACATCCCATGGGCCACAAGTGTTACTCATATGTATTTGCACGATTTCCATTCAAACAAATAAGAGAGAAAATAAACCTCACCTTCATTAGGGGAATTTTGAGGTCTAAAATGGGCCTCCTAAGGAAATTATAAAATAATAGTGGAAATAATAAAATAAGATTAGATTACATCATCAAATTTTAGAGGGAAAAAGGAAAAACACTACTTTTTCAACTCGTATTTTCAACTTGTCTCCCTATGGGTTTACTCAAATTTCAATCAGTAACACTAGTTGGATGTAGAATTTTATTCCTCGTCCAAGGAGTACCCATGTTGCATACTTTTGATGGACCATTCTACACGAAAAATGAGAAATACATGAAAAATGTGATTGCAATCATGTTTTTTCATGTATTTCTCATTTTTTGTGTAGCATGGTCCATAAAAAGTATGCAACATGAGTACTCCTTTGATGATCAATTAAATTTTGCATCCAACGAGTTCTCCTGCTCAAAATTTTAGTAAAATAATAGGGAGATATGTTGAAAATACAAGTTGAAAAAGTAGTTTTATTATTTTATTATTTTTTATTATTTTTACTTTTTTACCCCAAAAATGGGGAATCATATCCCATGGTTAGCATCATCATCTTGAATCCTATTAGTTCTTATAACGTTTATTTTTGTTGTACATTTTTCTTAGGAGACCCATTTTAGACCTCAAAAGTTCTCTAATGCTAGTTGGATTTTCTCCCGAAGGAGTTTCATAAGTCATATCTTGTCTTATTGTGGTTTTCTGTGGATTTTATATTTTCATCTAATTTTTACATATTATATTGCACGCATAAGTAGAAACAATAATTTTATAAATCAATAAAGTCAAAGGAAAATCAATACTCATAATATAGATTTTCACATTTCAATAAATATTTATCAGATTTGTTGTGATGATCTGTCCATTAGAGTATCCATGATAGTTTACGGATCATCCAAATCCGTTATATGGTGTTGTAAATAGAAGAACATGATCTCTATTTTGACTATAGAAGCTAGAATATTGTATTGTAGCACATGATGGTACGAAGTTGCTTTGGATTCAATGTCTCATGGGTGAAATTGGTTTTCAAGTCAAAGCATCGACACTGATATATTGAGATATTTAAAGTGAAATATAGGTTGCGAAGAACCATGTTGCTTAGAACAAAATGAAGAATATGGAGATTCATGTTAAATATTTGAAATAGTACAATAATTTTTTGTTAAACTTGTTTATTGTAGGAAAATTTCTCAAGTCTCTAATATCTTTATGAATCCTATCTCGGAAACTAAATTTGTGGAAATTTGGGCTATGCCTGGGATTTATGGGGTTCCAATTTTGTGGGGTTTTACAAAGGTAATTTCACCTCCTAAATATTTAAAGAATTATGTTGATTGGGTGGATTTGGAACAACATGCAATGTAGGTTCATCACATCTATATTTCTTATATAGAGAACAAGTCGAAAAATAAATGAGTGGTTGTTTGAGTGGCCAATTAGGGATATGACTAGTCAAGTAATGATAAAAAAGCAGTTTACTAGTGAATGGTATCAGGAAGGAATTAAGGAGTTTTTTATGTTCCTCTATCAATCAATGTCGATCTCATTTCCTTGACTGCAAGAGAGTTGGTTACTTCTTGGTGCTATATAAGATGGCCACATGGATCAATCTAAGAAAGTAAGTCGTGGAGTGTATTTATATGGAAATCTATTGGTTCTTTACATTTTTATGTATGTTGAGATATGTGGGGTTGTGTTTAGGAACTATAATGGTGTTTTTAAACATTATTTCTCTGTTAAAATAACCTCTCTCTAAACAACATAATTCTTGATTCTCCAACACCACAAAAGTAACTAAGGAGAGATGACGAACAATTATTTGACTTTGCTTCCCTCGTACTACATGGAACTTCTATGTAATTTGCATTTTCATCCAAACGAATATTTTTTATTCATAAACATAATCAAAATTACATGTTTGGTGTGCATAAATAACTTCATAAGATGCCTTCACTCTAGTCATAATTGTCACCAAAATAATATCAAATATAGAAACTAAAACATAATATCCTTTAAAACTCATAAATTTTGAGAGATAAAACAAATATCCCTTTCTTATATATAGATAATTCATTAAAAAATATAGATCAATTAGAAATATATATAGAGTCCATCATGGACCCCCAACATAGCTAAAAGGGACTATAGGTTCAATAAATAGTGATTGCAAAAGAACTACCTATAAAATTTGTCAACAATATCATCTGACCTTGCTTATTATATGATCCCTCTTTTGATATATTTTTAGTGCTATGTTGAGGTCACTAAAAACATGAGAAAAAGAATGTGATCAAAACTTGATTAATATGCTTGAAAATATCAGCCAAATTCCTAAACATCACATCACAAGTCTTAGTTGAAACCTTTTGTAAAGGGGTGTCATGGAAATAACATGTTATGGTGTGATGGGGGAGTGTGGCTTCATGATTTGGAAGTTGTAGGGTAGGGAATGCCACCTCCTTTGGAAATATTTTTTATCCTCATCTTATAGAACCCTCATCATGTATTCAAAATGATAAATGTATACTTTATATCTTTGTTTCCAAATAGGGGTTACCCACTACACACACACTAGTCCTTGGATAAAATGGCACGCTATTAGTTCCTCTATGTTAGTATATTTTGCTTTGAACCATAGAGGAGTGGGAAACTATTCTTGCATTTTTTTCTTGACCACTTTTTTCCTCATCTCCCGATGCATTAGTTAAGATGAGTAGGCCATGATTTTCACATCCCATACATAGGAATTATGGTCATAAGATAGTGGTTGTGACAACCCAAAGTTGTGGAGATAAGACTCACACAACTTGGCCTTTCTTCCATGTTGTTTCTTTAAATTTTTTGATAAATTATTTCATGGTATGAATGTTGAAAAATCTTTGTTGAGTAAGGTTAAAAATATAATATGTATACCATGTTCCCTTAGAAATAAAGTGTAAGTCTTAGCTGGCTTGTTGTAGTTTCCAAACTCTAGATATAAGCATGCCATAGTCCTTGAGGAGGCCTTTGTGGTTGTGATTTTGTTTTATCTGCCTAATATTATCCTTTTTACCTGCCCCAATTGTTGTTTACATGAATACTTTTCTTTCTCAAGTTATTACTTTGTAATTTTCTTCCCATATCTTAAGTACCATGATGTCTTCCATAAGTTGAAGGATTTGATCTTGTAGTCTCTCCACACCCCCCACTCCCTAGTTTTTTGCAATTATTTTCCATCTATGTGCCTCTATTTTTTCCTTCTTAATCTCTAGCATAGCATGGGTGATATGAAATTGGAGGAGAACTTCTCCTTCCTAAAAATTGACCGTCCTCTGATGCTTTGCAAGTAAACAAAATGGGTCTCAATATAAACAATTTTTATAATCTATTCAAGGATGAAGAGTTAGTTCTCACATGAACTTTAAACAAGCAACACATTCACATGTAACTCAAAATATCAATCATGAAGAGAGGAAAAACATAATTTTATGATGGATTTCACCTCTCCCGGGCTACATCTTCGGTCCTGCTATCACAGCTAGAGCGCTCCATTGATTTTAGTGGTCAAATAGTACATGAGATTAGTTAACAAATGAGTGGCTTATTTCCCCTACAAGGAAACCTTCTCCTGCAAATAATTCTCACACTAAAAAGTATGATCAGCTACAATCAGTCATAAAAAGGTCAACATGGAAAGGGCTCTCACATCAAGTCCCTCTACTGCACCTCAAACTGCGCATAAAATGTACAACAACTCCACATTGGAGTACTAAAAAGAGATTTCCTCAAAACACATAATGAGAAAAGATAAAGAAGTGCTACACCATAGAAGCCACAACTACTTCAGATAAAAAAAGAAGGATGGAAAACCCCTACAAGGTTCTCTCCATGCTCAAAATGCCTTCAAAACCGCATCAAACCACTGATTGTCTATATCACTAAAATACCCAATCCTGAAAAAGTCATTCCAGAAGTGCTCCAATCAGTAAATTAAGGCTTCCAATGAATTGAGAATGCACCAAAACTCCTATATACGCTCTTCTTGGGCTCAAAAAGTCAAAAAATTGATCAAGTTATGGCTCTCCCAAGTTTCTTCTATTAATTGTTCTGCAAAATGACCCAGACTGCTATTTGTTCAATAAATTCCACTTTTTCATGCCGTGAAGCGACAAATTCACTTGGGTTCGATGATATTCCCGATGAAAAGAGTGAAAAATGTCACCTCTTTAATTTTTGCCATGACCCCTTAGTGAAAGAACAGGGTCACGTGGGCGCCCATAAGGTTGGGGGTTGGGGCCAACAATCCACCCCCTTCGGCATTGACACCTTTCTTGTTAGAGCTCTAGTCATGTGGAGGGCGATGTGACCGGTGGTTGTGGTTAACTTCACGCCCCTGCTAGGCTAGCTCCTTAACTCTGGCCGTTGACTGTAGGTCAGCCTTAACTATCTCCCTCGTTAGACTCGGCTCCACGCTGGTCACATGGAGCACCATAGCACCAGGCGCTGGGGTTGAATCCCCGCCTTGCTCCGGTAGCACCTTCCACCACTACATGCACGATCATATAACAAGGATCCTGACCAAGGGTTGGGGCTGGTCCTTGTCTCGCTCTACCTTTCGCCATGGTCCTTTGGCATATCCTGTGACCAGGAGCTGGTCCTTGTCAGCGCTCCAAATTTGCTCCGTCACCAGGGTCTCATGGAGGGTAACACGACCGGGGTCAGGGCTAACGCCCGACCCCTCTTCCAAAAGGCACACAACATCAACTTTAAATATATGTGGTAGAATATAATGTTAAGAAACAACCCATAGGCGAGACGGTGGGGGTCTGCACTGTGTTGCGGCAAGTCTCTCGATCAATCCCCTCTAAGGCTTTCGGGCTCAATGTAAAAATTTTAACCAATGTTGGGAGGCCAAAAACGCTTGGAACAAAGACACGAAGAGTAGTTCTTACGTTCTTACTTTCTAACCATCTGAATAAAATGTGTTCAGTGCAAAGCCATTTGTGCATATTTTTATGGCAGAGTTATTGTACATAAGCGAAAGTGACAATCTAGAAAGCTCCATCGACTAATGAAATACAAAATTGTGGTGGGATCAAACCTCTCTACGTAACTATTAAATCCATTAAATCCATGCACAAATTTTTATAACAAAATTACTATACATAAGCGAAGGTGACAATTTAGAAAGCTCCATCGACTAATAAAATACAAAATCATGGTGGGATCAAACCTCTTATTAACTATTAAATCATATTCTCTTGACGATCTATTTTGACGATCTCTTTTTTTTACTATGCATTATAGGTATTAAAATCATGTCGACTAGCCACTAGCCACTAGCCTGCTCTGCTTTTACCTTCTCATCCTCTGCTTGTCTTGGCTTGTAGAAAATGATGACATCGAACAATTTTCTTTGGAATGACAATGTAATCTTCGAGTTTAGATAGATAAACACATATTTCAACTATCATTATGAGCGTGCACAGGTCTAACGGTATTGAGGAAACTCTCATTAAGAGCGTGCACGGGTCTAACTGCATTGAGGATATATATTTTGATTATTAGTTGTTATGGACTAAATAATGGTTTAATTGTTAGTTTTTGGAAAGTTAATATGATTATTCACGTTACATTGTCTATTTATATTACATTTTGTTTTGTGCGGAGGTCCATTCCACAGCTTATTATAATTCCTCTCGTATTCCTTACATTTTCAATTTAAACTTAATAAGTGTTATTTTTATAATTATGAATTTTAAAAAATTATTATTTATAATACATACATATATATATATATATATTAATTTACTTAAAATTATTATAAAATATTAATAATTTCATTTTTATTAAAATATTAATAATTTTCTTTTTATCAGACAGGTTTAGTGCATTATTAGAATTACAATCAAAGTTGTATAATTTCATTAAAGTTTAAACAAAATTGACATACAATTTAAAAAAAATATTAATAATAAAAAATATTTTAATTAAAAAATAAATTTAATTTTAAATAAAACATTTAAATTCTCACTTTTATAAGAATAAATTTATACTAATTTAAAATATATAAAATACAAAAACTAACTAAAGGTAAAAAAAATTAATTACTATGTGTAATTGATTTAGTTTTTATATAAAATTGATATGTGATGTCTAAAAGTATTAATTACAAAATGAATTTCAATCTAGCATAACATATAAAAAGCAAAAATAATTGAAAGTGAAAATTTAAAATTTTAATTACTTTGAAAGAGATGTGTAATTGATTTAATTTTTATATAAAATTGATATGTCATATTTAAAAGTGTTAATTACAAAAAGAATTTCAATCTAGCATAATATATAAAAAAACAAAAATAATTGAAAGTGAAAATTTTTAATTATTTTGAAAGAGATGTGTAATTGATTTAATTTTTATATAAAATTGACATGTTATATTTAAAAGTATTAATTACAAAATGAATTTCAATCCAGCATAAAACACTTCAATACTTATAGAGAGAGCACTCTACTTCTTAATATGAGGGATGAGTTTACAAATATATTAATAACAAAAAAAAACATTTGAATGTAGATAATGTAAATCATAACTAAAATATCTCAATGCTCATTAAATTTTTTCAAAAAATATTTGAATGCAGATAATGTAAATCATAAACAAAATATTTCAATGCTCATTAATTTTTTTCAATATCAAATGTGTACCAATATTTATAAATTATAATTGAGATCACTTTGAGCTATTATTTTTTTTATACATTATAAATTATTTTTTTTATTTTCACACTCACACACACTCTCTTTATATATATTACAGTGTAGATTCATTCATACATACGTTTCCATTTAATATATATATTTCAACTCTTTATCTATTGGACTAGGGTAGATCCATATTTATCAAGTGCTCAAGTGGGATCAAATATTTTGAGGTACAATTTTTTTTTCAACTTTTGAGGTGCACTCTAAAAGAGTTTTGCATTTCAAAAGATTTGATCCTTCTTTGATTTTTATAGATCCTAGGGATTTGTACCTGAAAAGGTATGATCCCTCTTGGGGATTGATAGATCTTGGGTTAAGATGAACCTGCCCTGGTCTAATAGGAAGAGAGTTGGTGTATTGAAAAATTCCAGAGATATATTTATATATATTGTGTGCTATGCATTAATTAGAGAGTTGAAAGATACATTTATATTTATATCTATGTGTGTATTATGTATTAATTGGAAACATGTGTATATGAATGATATTTTATTTCAGTTTTATACAAAATTATGTTATAATTGGATATTGAAATATTTTTTATTATAATGAATATTGGTATTTTTTATTAATATATATATATTAAAAAATTAATAGATTAACATTAAATCATTTTATTTAAATATTAGTCACAAAAAATTATATATATATATATATATATATATATATATATATATATATATATATATATATATATATATATATATATATATTAATTAATTAATATTATTATTATTATTATTTTTTTTCTCTGAATAAGACTAGATTATATTATATAATACAAAAAGTACAGAGGTACATTCCAACTTCCTGATCAGGACAGCTAGCTAATCCTGAAAGAGAAAATTAAAAAAAAAACAAAAATGGGGCTGCACTTTGGGGGGAAACCAACCCATTAACCAATCCACAAAGCATAATAAGAGCTGCCCCTTAAGGGCCCTTAAGGGGAAACCAACATTAAACAAAAGAAACCAGTAGCTAAGTTTGCTGTGCAAAATGTAAATAGACATAGAGACTAAAGATAAGTTGGAAAAAACTAGAAAAGGAGGAACCCTGACGCTATACGTTTTGTCCCTTGCATCCTGAATTTGCTGAGGAGGTTGCTTTTCCTCTATGTAGCAACCATATTCGGAGGGGTCATCATCTGGCTTGGAGAGATGAGGGTCCAGCTCAGACGTGGAGGTGGAACGAGCTTCTGTTCCTTCTACCTTTTCCCCTTCAACGGAGCTGCTACTACCTCCATTGTTCGATGATTCATCCATAGGTTTGACATGTAGAGCCACCATTTTCCGAGGCTCCTCGGGGTAAGAGTGAGAAATAGTTGATTTTCGCATCCTTTTCCTAGACCCCGAGCCGGAATGGCATGGCTTGGCTTTAGGAATTCGAAGAGAGATATGGGCAGAGAGGAGCTGAGGGTCAAGAACCTTCGGCACATCCATGGCCAATGAGAAATCCACATAGCACTCCGCAATGGCGGGGATGGGAGGGAAAACCTCAGCCTTTGCCTCTGCGACAATGCATTCAATGGCAGCGAGGCATGAAGTCAACATAATTATGGGAATGCAAGTGAGGCAGATGAACAGAGTGATATGAACAAGCAGAGAGGCAGTATGTGGCGTGGAGCGAGTGAGCGGAGGGCTTCTGAAGGCCTGAGAGAGGGGTGGAGGCACAATAAGGATCAACAGAGTCGAGAGAAAACTTGAGATAGAGACGAAAGGATAATTACAGGGAGGAGATGACGCCATTGCCCATAGATGGCCAAGGCGCTCTGCAAGAAGGATATACAAGAATGAATTCACGACGAGTGAAATTGAATACCAGTAATGACATCGGGCTGTGGACCAGCATGGCGTATTTAAGGCTCCCACGCCAGGGCCATGTGCTACCTTGTGGTAAGGACAACTTCTTGGTGTTGGAGAGCCTATGTGGCATGCCAACTGCGCATTACAAGGCACCCAAATCCAGGGAAAAATTATACTATATTTTTTTAGAAAGGTATTTTTGATTATTTGATAAAAGTGGCAATATGAAACTGGGATATTATTTTTCTATGTTTATTAATATGTATAAATATCCATAATTTTATTTTCTATACAATATTCAATAGTATATAAAATACAATCACATGAGATAAATAAATATGAGATAAACACACTTTGTGTTGGTATCTTATTAGTGCCTTCCCAAAGGACCAGTAGGGACTATAGTAATATCTTTGGTCATTCGGTATTAAATTTTGCACCCAAATTAAGACATATTAATGCATGAAACCAAAGTTCTTATGCATATCTTTTATTGCACCTTTTGTCCACCGTATTAAATATTGACAAGCATTTGGATTATTTTTTGCTATCATATCACAAACGTTCCTGAACAATAACAAATTTGAAGGTCTTATTGGCCTCTTCTCAAGGCATCTCCTACTTGTATCTTGGTTAAAAGTCCTATTATCGATAACATGTACACTACCTGCCTTATTGTATGAACTAAGAATTTGTTGCGCTGTCCATGGAAATGGCACTGGTGCCACCTGCCATTCCCATGTTGCTGCGTCTAGAACTCTGGAACTTAGCTTGTTTGACCAACACCAGGTAACAACACAATTTGCAAGAAATCCGATTGTGATGCGAAAAATCAGCCAGTGTACTTCTCTTCATGTTTTTTATTGTCCTATGAAATTTTCGATGGCGTCCTCGAAACATGCCTCACATGGAAACTCGCCTCTCCCATTCTAAACAAGCTGATTTTTCTGTACTTTGTTTCTAAACAAGTTGAGAAGTTCATTGAGCGGGCAGAACAACCTGTTGCAGAAGGGGCATTCTGCCATTTCCACATCCTCCACGTCCATGTCCAACTCTTTCCTTGACAAGAAGTCTAGAGCAGTGGGACAAGGGGCACTATACTTTCAGGGCTTCGTGAATTTCTACCTCCACCATTACAGTCAACGACTGCTACTGCTATCACATTTTCTGAGGGTAACAAAAGGAAGAGGAGCATCATCACTGCTTTCGTCTCCACACTCAGTGTTGCAGGAACTGATAAGCCCATTCTCTAGTTCATTATATGTGATTTTTTAAACAACTGCAAATAAAATAAACTTTGTATCAAACAACCTTAGCATTCAGCCCTAAATATCAGACGTTGTGGCTAATAACGACCTGAAGATAAATTACAGGTTGTAGAAAGAAACTCAAAAGTGGTTCGACCTGAAGATATATTGTATTTCTGATATCATTTGGATCTCCTCAAGCCTCTATACAGGTTCCTGTAGGGGGTATGTGCTTCTTATTCTCCCCTCTGCTTTGGATTACCCTATTCTCCTATGCATAGGGTATCTTCCTATCAGAGGAGAATGCTTTGTCGGATGGACTGTTTTTCACATAAATATAAAAAAGCGTTTTTTCTCTGTTGAAAAAAAAAAACTAAGAAGTGGTTGTTTTCACTTTTAGTTACCAATCAAATCATTGTAGGGACCTAATTAATAAGCATGCCCCTTTTTATGTCTATATTATCTCTGTAATTATGATAGATACGTCTAATATATAAGCAATGTCAAATTTTCAGTCCCTAAATATTGGACGTTGTGGCTAATAACGATCTGTAGATAAATTACAGGTTGTAGAAAGAAACTCAAAAGTGGTTGTTTTCACTTTTAGTTACCAATCAAATCATTTTAGGGACTTAATTAATAAGCATGCCCCTTTTTATATCTATCTTATCTCTATAATTATGATAGATACAAACAATACAACTTCTAGTCTAATATATAAGCAATGTCAAATTTGCTTATATATAACCCACAAAAGAAAGTTGTTTTACAGGATGGAGTGGACCACTTCTTCATCAAATAAACGAAAACAAAGAATACTGAATGCCATGACATGAAAATAAAATAATAATTCTAGAGACACTCTATGGGATGTTAATTCATTAATATTGCAAGCCTGGGATGGTTTGTCTCAGGTCATGAGTCGTTCGCGTCCAAACTCGAACCATTTACCTCTGTTGTAAATAATTTGTTGAGGGGAGGAAGGGTTCCAACTTTATCGACAAAGGATAATGAACATGTAATACCTATCGATGGACCCATGTATCCTTCTTACTCAAAGTCTATTATTTTGTCGACAACAGGGGCCTATAAAGAGCATAGAACGTTGAAGGCCTTTGCAGGTTTTCTTAAAATGTTATCAAAGTATATAATTATTTTCCAACTTTGTTTTTATGCAAAAAAAAATAACGATTTTTTCTAATAAAATTGAAATTGGAAATTTATTAACTACAGTGCAAAATTATTATGCTTTCATGTATTGACTTACTGGAAATTGATTAACTACATTGTGAAATTATTATGCTTTCATGTTTTTCCTAGGTAAAGAAAATGTGCTGTACCTGGATAAATAAAATGTTTTATAAAAATTTCCCTACCATAACTCCCTATTGTTCTGTCTCTCTCTGTATCCTAAATTTTTCTCACTTTGTTATGTTCTAAAGACCCTTCTTTTTATCATAGGTACAACATCCCTTCCAATGTGTGCAAGTAAATGTTCGAGAAGCATAAGTGTTTTCCTTGATGATTTTTAGCCCGAGTTTGTTTTACTATCACAAATACTGCCTTTGTTTACCCACAAAAACTGTGAGGGAACTCTTTTAAAACCACCATTCATACCTTGAAATAACCTAAACAATGTCTATAAAACTAGTTAAACCTTAATCTTTCACACAACTAGATTCAGCAATATGTCTTTTACAGAAACTGGTCATGAAAAAAATCTTGCCACCTTGCTTGAGATATAGTGATGAGTTGTAACTTACCATAGTATCCAGAATGATGTATAACCCCATTATTGAAAAAAAAAAAAATGGTATAAACCCAATACTGAAAATAAGAATGGTAGAAACAGAGCCAGGCTTTCTAATGAGGTGGTAAATCAAATTAAAATGGTTAATGGCACAAGCTACTCGATCTGTTGTGGAAAATATTATTGGTACTTTCCATATGCTGTGAAAAACACAAAAAAAAATATTAGCTGGCGTTCATGCATGAGAAATATTCAAAAAGTGGTTGTCTTCCATTGCAACCTGTAAATGTTGTTGCAAGTGTGTGCTGAATATTTTGATGCTCGTCCATATGCTATGGTGAATAGTTATGCTTTAATTTTAAAATTAGTTTAATTATTTTAAGATAAATAATAATAATGTGTGATTTTTTTTTTATAAAATATTACTTACTCTGTTTTAATTTATTTGCTAAATTAAATTATGTTACTTATGATACTGTCATGTTATATACTTATCTTTTGACTTAAGAATACGCTAAATTGAATTCAATTTGATTTAACATGAACTGTAGTTTTAATTCAAAGACAAGAAAATTAAGTGAACTTTTCCTCTAAAATATTTTCTTAAGATAAGAAACTATATTTTCTCTCGGTGCTCATTCCTGCTCTACTTGGAAGCAACACAAATTCCCATATACATTCTCTGGTTTTTTGTTGGAATAAAAATATAATTTGTTTCTTGTTGAATTAGGTTGAAAACAATCATGTTTAAGAACATGATGCAGGAATTAGCACAGAAGCACTTTTTAAGCTTACCGGAATACAAATCGATCAAAGATGGCCCACATCATGTGCCTTGATTCAAGGCAATCGTAACATACAATGGATGAACATTTAAAGTTCTGCCTTCTGTAGAATAACCAAAGAAGCCCAAAATTTGAGAAAAATGGCATGTCACAAAAAGACTATATATAGAAAATCAAAATCTCTCTGTTATCTGTTCAAACTTGGTATCAAGAATAAAGAATGAAACATCTACAAGGCTGAAGAAGTCAAAATCTCTCTGTTATCTGTTCAAACTTGGTATCAAGAATAAAGAATGAAACATCTACAAGGCTGAAGAAGTTTCACATTATAACGATTGAAGCTGAAATCCACAACTAGTCACGAAGTTACAGATCCTTCACACATGACTAACTCCTGCTCAAAGCAGGGACTAGCTTCCTTGCAACCATCTTTGTTAAAATTAAAACAAAATACAATTACATACACAATGAGATAAAATTACCTTGGGACAAATTTACTCTGGAAAAATGAATATGGAAACACTTTAACTTAAAATGAATTATTTAAATGTTACAGATTACAATTGTTAAATATAGTATTTATTATCAATATTGGCCCACTTAATTCAAATTTTTTTTTCAAATCAATTCTACGGAGTCTTTATTATCAATATCGGCCCAATTAAATCTATCCTTTTTTTTAAAATAGTTTCTACACATTTGAGCTCTAAATTAACCAATGAATAAAATATTGTATCCTATTATAATTTTCATAATTCACGGTTAGATAAAGTCAATTTGCATAATTCAACCTTAGTTAAAGTCAATTTTATGGTGATTTATAAACATTGTAATTCCAAATTTAAAGGATGGCATGTGTAAGTTTTTTTTATTGATAAAAATAAGGATGAAGCTTATATCTGTATATTTTTCATACATATATGATTTACTGTTTAAATAATGTTTGAAAAATGATGATGAAGATTTTGTTTGATAAGATTAATTAAAATCGATTAATGCAAAGCGATATAGTAGTGATTTGGATTCTCTCTTTGAAAGAATTAAAGATAATTTCAAAGATCACTTAGGTTATGTAAATAAAATTTATTTGAAAATGAATGAATATGAAAATGATTTTCTAAGAAGGATGGTCAATTTATAGAAATAGTGATGATGAATCTATAAAACCATATTATACAAACTTTAGATTCATCTAAAATTATGATGACAATAAGGATTATTCATTTGATTATTTGTGTCGTTCATTGATTAGGAAACTGGACCAGGAGAAACTTAAGGTTAAGAAAATAGGAGAAGCCCTCATGGCATTGTATGAGAAGATTAACCACTTTTCCCTCAATATTAGTTTCAAACATTCTGAATGAGATCATAGTATCTATTTATTTCATGTAAATGATGAAACATTAATTGTTGTATTGCATGTCAATGACCTTGTCAATATTGAAAAAAATGTTAATTTCATTCCAAGTTTGAAGAAACTATCAGAAAATACACTTGATATTATTGATCTCAAATGGATAATGACATCATTTTATTTCTTAATATAAATATATGTAGATTTTTTTTATGGAAATTGAAAATGGAACATTGTAAACTACGTGCTACATTTTATTAGTTAATTGCAACTCTAACCAAGGAGTGGATTCTCTGAAATTCATTACATCACTCTATCGATGGTTTGTTGGTATCCTTATCTTTTTAACTCACAATCAAATTTGATATTTCCTTTAATGCAATGTATTTTCTAGGTAAATGTAAGGTCCACAAGAAAATCACCTTAAATTAACAAAGATAATTGTTTGGCATATCAAAGCAAGTTACTATGTTGCTATAAAATGTTGCAGTGACAAAATGTGCCAGTTTGTTGTTTTCACTAACTCATACTAGGTTGGATTTGTCAATAATAATTTGGTTGGGAAAATGCAAGGTACATAAGATAGCCACCCTAAAGTCACAAGGAGAATGATTTTTTATGTCAAAGGAACTTACCAACTTAGTATAAAATATTACAGTGACAAATTTAGTTGGTTGCACTAACTCGAACTAGGTTGGAGATGGAAACAACATGAAACCTATATATAGCCCTTTGTTTTGAATTTATTACGGTGATCAATATTGGATCATTATATTATTTTTCATGCATATTTATTCTTTAAAAGTGGAAAAATGGGAGAAATCAACTCTCAAGATCATTTTTACTAGTGGGTACAAGTTTGGTGAATTGGGGTTTAAAGTATTTCAGAGGTAGTGTGAGGCATTTAATGATTTTTTAGGGGTCCAAATATTCTCTATATGCACTCCAATACTTTTCCATTGACACAATAAAGACGCCAAACATAGTACATATGTAAAATTTAGGCCACCCAGAATTTGACCTTCCCGTTTTGTCCACCATGATTCAAGAGGATGTGAAGGTAGCTCCATTACTCATGGAAAATGGGAGAGCCATGTAAATATGTTGAAAAATATTTTAGAAGTGTTGAGTTGTAACTCATATTGAGGGTTGAATGGGTCAAATTTAACCCCTACTTGGCTATTGAACTATGTGATAATTGTGCCATCACGGGGGTTTCACTCGGGGAGAAATACCATACCATGTGCATTCATATTGGGGGATATATATCGAAGAAAATATTACATAAGATATTGGGGGATATATAGTGGGTAAAGGGTTTTTATATTGTCAGATATTAAAAATCGATATCAAAGTTATTGAAAAAATATATAGGGGTATAAAAAATGTTAATGAAAAAATGGATACCTACAACATCTACTGAAAGTAGGGTTTTTTAAAATTTGGATAGTGAAGAATGAACCAGTCATTATACAAATATACGTGGATGAATTTTTTATTATATATGTGGAGCACATAATTCTATAATGCAAGAAAATGTTGGCAACAAGATTTGAAATGAAAGAGTTGGGACTCATGCACTATTACTTGGGTTTGGAAGTTTGGTAGAAACCCAGTGAGATATATCCTGGTCAAGGTAATTACATAATCAAGATGTTATAAAAGTTCGGTATGATGGATTTCAAGCCTATGATTACTCCCATGATCACAAATCTCAAGAAGTTGAGAAGCTATGACTCTAGTCTCGTCGATCCTACAAGCTATCGTAAGTTGGTGGGTTCTTTGATGTTCTTGGTAAATAGAATACCTTATATATGCTTTGTTGTAAATTTTCTTAGTCAAATTTGTTAATCAAGGTTGTCATTGATGTCAATATGAATTTTGACTAAGATGTCAATATGACTTTGACTGAGATGTCAATATTCTTGAGATGCCTGGTTCCAGATGATGATGTCATAACTCTTGGTTGATAACAATGCCATCAATGAAGATGTCAAGCCACTAATGAAGAAGTCTTGTCCAAACAAGTCCTTAAACTAACTATAATGTTGTCGAGTGTCAATCATATGCCTTGATTGGTGATCTAGACCATAGGTGCCAATATACAAGCCTTTGAAGTGGAGAACTATAATTGATGAAGTCATACACGTGTATAATGTTGTCGAGTGTCAATCATATGCCTTGATTGGTGATCTAGACCATAGGTGCCAATATACAAGCCTTTGAAGTGGAGAACTATAATTGATGAAGTCATACACGTGATGATGTCATACTCTTGAAGAATGACCACACTTTCACATAATTGGAAGACTTCTTTGGAGCTTTTGACAAATTAATGAAGGCTGCACTATGACATATCACTGCACTAGTATATGATGACATTGTTGATACATGATGCTACATGAATGCTGCACTCCTACATAATGACTCTATTATCCTATGATGACATTGATAACAATGAAGAAACCAAAGAATGAAGAAGCCACACTGTCCCAAACAGTCCGCATGCTGTCCCAAACTTTTTATGCATAAAATTTAAGGACAATGACAAAGAAAAATATGTTTCACCATCTTAGAGGCAGAATTTCTTTGTGAGACCTTCACCATCCTTTAGGGCATAATTTTAGCTTTCCAATGAGCCCTTACTTGCCCCAATACTCCTAGCGGTTTGTGAGAAAATGAATTTTTAAGTTTAAAAATAATATATTTAATTGCTGAGCCGACCTATCCTTGTCCTTCATGTTGGCCTACCTTCAAAAAGACATGTCCCTTCATTCCAATCAAAAATCTGTATAAATATGAGTATGATACTTCATTTTCCAGCAAGGAATTCGGTCAAAATCTCAGAGAATAAGAACAGAAGGATAAAGGAGGCCAAAGAGGATAGGAAAACATTGTTTGGGAAATTCTTTAAGATCGGATGAGTGTTTTGGGGCTTACACTCATTATTTGACAACTACAGGAAACGAACACCACAGGACTTGGACATCACAGAATTGATTACAGTCTTATACTTACCCATAGAGCCTCCTTTCTTTTTTGCCTAAGAATAAAAAGAGCACGAAAAATACTTGCTGGAGTTAAAAATTAAATTGATAAACAATGTTTGGGTGAATTACATAAGCTAAAAGAGCTCGGACTGTGTCACAAAGAACTTAGGACAACAACATAGAGCTGCCACACCTTTTGAACAATAACAGGAAGCCTCAACAGAATTCGGTCCTATGACAATGATGGCAGAATAAGCTCAGAATAATGACTTGATTTGATTTATCCCATTTGTGAAAATCCTTGATATGTCTGTGGAGTTTTTGGTGAAGGACTTAACACAGTGATGCATTAGCAGCCTTGAAGTGTTGTTACATGATCATCCTTTGAAGACAGTTATGGAACATACCTAAAGGAGTTTTTTGATTACTTATCATGTGCATGAGGAGTTGAACATTGGAGCCAAGAACAATGAAGTGATAATTTTGGAGCACCGTTGAAGACACCATGTGAAGTAGATCCTTGAGCATACCTTGGAAGATCTTGAAGAGAAGTTGGAGGTGATCTTGGAAAATCTTGAAGAGCAGTTGAAGCTGATCTTGAGCATACCTTGGAGAGTTGTCCAGAAGCCTATCAGAGGCACTCTTGAAGACTTGGTTGACCTCATGATACATAATTGAAGCCGTCTTGGAGCTATTTGTTGGAGCAGTCCTAGAGTATACATCCTTGGCCTTGGAGCTGACTTTGAAGATTTGTGGAAATCCTTGGAGACCATGACGCGTTGAAAGTCATCATGAGGTGAACTTAGAGATCTAGCTTGGGGAATATGAAGAGCAGCGGTGACACCTTCTGAGAAGAAAAGGTTTTCATTGATGAAGTGATTTGGAGAAGGAAATGTTGGCTAAGAGATTGACAAGGCTCGTTGTAGATGTTACTGGTAGTCGTGAAGTATAACCAAATATATCTCGACGAATTGAAGCAAGAGGTTGGAGCCTCATAAAGACAAGGTTGGTGCCTTGATAGATAGGGTTGGAGTGTTAGAGGATAGGAGTCCTAAAGAAACCAGGTTGGAGCCCGTACCAGAGATAGGGTTGGAGCCCCTGAGGTTGGTGCCTCAAAATTGACAAGGTTGGAGCCTTGGAAAGACCAAGTCGGTGCTTGGAAAAATACAGGTTAGAGCCTGGAATATTGGAGTCTTCATCTAGGGTTGGAGCCCTATATCATTATTGTAATTTACTTATTGTAAAGAAGAAATTAATAAAAGTATCTATTCCATCATTGTTCATTTTGTGTTCTAAATATAAGCAATCTAACTGGTAAAATTAACAATTGAAAAGAAATACTAATTCACCACCCTCTCAATATTTCCAACAATTATGTTGGAGCCTCTTCATGACCATTGGATAACAGCCAAGAATATCTTGAGATAACTACATGGTAAAATTCATCACTTCCTAAAGTATGATGGAAATGAAGTTAAGTTAATAGGTTTTACCGATTCTGATTGGGGTGGAAGTGAGACTTATGCAAGAAGCATTACTAGTGGATGTTTCAGTTTGGGATCTGCAATGAATTCATGGATGAGTAGAAAATAAGATCCTATTGCATTAAGTAGTGCTGAAGCAAAATATGACGTTGTTGCATGTGAAGAAGGAAAATAATCTGTTTGGTTAAGAAAACTTTTATCATATTTGTTAGGAAAGCCTCTAGATCCTACAATGGTAAGTTGTGATAATCAGAGCAACATCAAGATGTATGAATACCCTGTATTCCATGTCAGGACGAAGCATATAAAAAAAATTACTATTAAATTAAGTGTTTAGTACAAGATGGAGTCGTGAAGCTATACTATATTTTGGCAAATGAACATGTAGCAGATGTGTTGATGAAATCTCTTCTGAATAAGAATTTTGAATATTTTAGAAGCATTCTTGGATTAGTTGATGTTTTCAATTTAGTTAATAAGGAGAGATGAAGCATCGTGTGGAAACAAGATGCTTAGGAGGACATATGGCTAACCCGTGTTTATTTCTACATCCTGAAGTAGGGAGGGTGATGTTGGTCATGGAGCTTTGACCTTTGATACACACCTATATCCCTGGGTTGGTGATAGAGCTTAAAACCCTAATGGTCCCTAGAGAGGCTAAATCTTGAGTTCACCATAGTCCCACCAGATTAGAGTACCCTGGTCAAGTATCTAATCCATAACATTGTGTGTGCTATAACTCTTCGTAGTTCATATTATTTTGAGATCTTCCTTGTACCTTTATATGTATGTAATTATGAATACCTCCCTAGTTAAGAGGGAGTGTTGAAGAATGTAACTAGTGTCGGTATTCATAATTTTAATAATCAAAAGAAATTATATCATTAAAGAAAATGACTTATTAAAGCATGAGGCAATTTTTTCTAGGTCAAAGCCTCCATTGGAGGCTTCCAGGTTTTGTCTTGAGTCAATAGAGTCATTGCTAATTCTATTAGACCCTTCTTGGGATTTTGTATCATGTAAAAAGAATTATTTTTGAGTCAAAAAGGTTATTTGTCACCTCCACACCAAGTCATCCATGTCCCCATGAGGTTGGCCTACATTAGGGAAATTTGACCCAATAGAAAGGTTGTATATAGAGAGGTAGCTTGAACTATTTGGAGCACTCACTTAACAAGTTTGATCTACAAGAAAGAGAAGAAGAAAAAGAGAGCGAAGTAGCTAGAGAAGGAATAAAGAAGCTCGTAAGACCTAAAACGAGTTCTTGGGATATCTATCTCTCACACATGAAAAATTTATGGGAAGTTGCTTGGGTCAAAATTATGAATCTACTGAAGGTCAAAAACTCTGTAGCTAGCGGCTGAATATCTATTTCTAGGGACCAAAATTATGGATTGTAGTTTCTACTGGGAAGTTGTCACTTTGAGACTTTAACTGGGATCGTCTATTGGAAGGAATAGTTGACTTGGTGATTGGAGGAGGTCTTTGTCTAGGTCCAAATGGTTTGGTATTGTCTCATCCTAATTTGGATCTTAGTGGAAGAGTTGGGTTGGGTTTTCCCATTGAAGGGGTTTTTCCCTGGTTGATTTCCTACATCTTGTGCCTCTTGTTCTTATGGTATTCATACACATATAATTTAATATTCCCAATTAGCCATGAGCTAGTTGGAATATTCAATTTTGTTTTGCTGCTTTTTTTGATGAATAAGAGGACAATGGAGGTCCATAATTCTCCTTAATAATGAATAAATCAATGCCAAATGTGAAAGAGATAAATCTTGGCAGCTTAATTAAGCACCCTTTGGTGTGAAAAGGCACTGGATCACCTTGACCGGGTCAACCTTGACCAAATGAAAAACGTTGTCATGGAGGAGTGGTCATCAATAAAGGACAACACAGTTTTAGATGGAGATGTTTTGTGTGAAAGTAGTGCTATTGTTGGATGGGGCTTAGGGTTTTCAAGCTCATATCTTATTTAAGGAAGAGGATGACAACCATTGTTCATTCATGTTGATATGTTGATATTATTTCTGAATATATGGTCTATTTAGACATATATCTTTCTCTTGCTGTTTAGCTGAGATTGAGTGTTGTTTAGCATTGGGTGTTCCTGATCGGGAATCCCAACTCTTTCCTTGAGAGGCCTCATGGGAGAGTTTGTACTACATTTTCCACTATCAGGCTTAAGGCCAAGCTTCTTCTTTCAACTACAACGCAGATATTGTTGAGGGTTTGGTTGTTTTTGCAAGTTGTAGCAGTGGAGATTAGATCTGGGTTATTTCATTGCTCATTTTCAGTGGAGGAGGCCTCCTTTCCATTGGGAGGACATTAAGGAAGGCCCTTGAGCATATTTTTTAGATCTTGGCATCAGGCCAACAATTTATTTATCCTTGTGTAAGGTCCCACCTTACCCACCATCAGTAAGATAGAGAAGTAGATGTCACATAATCAGTAATACTCATTTGCACAAAATCCTAAAGAATTAGTCACTGCTTTCACTTAGAGGATCTATTGGAGGAGGATATTATATTGATCATATCAGATCAAACACACTTTCCGGATCTGTATTTTGCAGTGGATCTGTAGCCCTAGGGCTTAGATCTACATCTTGTATATGGTGTTTTTCTAAAAACCCTTAAGGGGTTCTTCAAGGGAGCTTGTATAATGTCTAGATATGTATTGGATCTATCTTTTGGGGCACATATCGGCCCTAGATATGATGTATATTAATTTTTTGTAGCAGTGGCTTTTAAACAACATTGTAGCAGTCTTCCAGCTTTTTCTATATAGTAGCAACACCTCTTTTGAGGGATTTTGTCCATTGGAGGCTTGTACTTTCTTGTTGTGCATCTTATGGCCCATTTCTTATGTATATTTTTCTGTTGTTATAACATATGAAAGGTATCCATATTGGCCTCTTGCTTTTAAATGATGTTTTACACTATTGTTCTAGCATTTTGCACTATATTCCTTCTTTTCCCATTTGGGAATATTACAGTGGTATCAGAGCATAATCTTGGCACAACCTGTGCATCTTGAAAAGCCAATATGTCATTTGAAGATGGAGAGCCTCTTATTGATAGAGAGAAGAGGTATAAAAGAAGAAGACACAGGAAGTTTGATTATACAAATGACAAAGAAGACAAGGGCAAAACCCCTTTATTTGGAGGAGAAGATGAAGAGAAGGAGTTCCCTAAGATCCTTCTTAAAGCCATGCAAGACATTGCTAGAGAGATCAAGGAGATGAGAATGGATGGATTCAAGGAATCCCCTAAAGGATTTCATCATGGTGAAGGCTCTAGCATGTCTCATCACTGGATTGATCAACCAGTGCAACAACCACAAGTTTCCCAACACTCTACAATGCCTACATTCTTGGTTGTGGGAAATGAAGGGTTTCAAGAGAAAGAATCCCTTGAAGCCTATTTTATGGAGTATGAGTCTCAAACACAGAGATTCAAGGACAACTTGAGTTTTCAAGAATTTTGTCAAATCAAGGACAATTGAAGACCAAGGCATCACAATAGAAGTGGTGGATTCATTTAGAATCATGATCGACACCACACTATGGGAATATTTTTCTTACCCAACTTTGATGGGTCATCCAAGTGCACTGCCAAATCATGGGTAGAGAAACTTGACATCTACTTCTAGTTGAACAAAGTTCCACAAATGGAAGCCATTAAGATTGCAGTGCTGCACCTTGAGGGTGAAGCACATGACTGGTGGTTCCATGGCTTGTCTACATTGGGTCATGCCAATGTGACTGCATATTCAGAGTTCACTATAAGGCTAGTGGAAAGATTTGTTCCTGAAGCACCATTAATGAATCTTGCAAAGCTTAAACAATCAGGTAATCCAGAAACTTACATTTCTGAGTTTTTAAAACATTTTGTTATGGTTCCTAATTTATCTACAACAAGAAGGGTGTATATGTTCATTGATGGGTTAGATGAACCTCTTCAGGGGTTGGTTAAGTCTACCAAGCCCACTACCCTTCAAGATTCCATTTAAAGGGTTAGAGATCTTTAGGATGCCTTTCCAAAAGCAAAGGAAACATTTCAGCATAAGCCCTCTTTTCCATCAAAGGGAAAAAAAGAAAAGGCTCCTATTTCAAAGGAGAGCCAAGACAGAAAACCTCTTGATGATGATGTCCGGAAAGATTTGAGGAGGAGGAAGCTTTGCTTCATTTTCCAAGAATCATGGGCACCTGGACATAGGTGTGAAGCAAGAAAGGAAAACTACATAGAGGTATTCTCAGATGATGAGGAGGAAGAAGAAGATGAACCAAGAAGAGGTCACAGCGCTGACACTACAGGAGATGAACCAACACCATCAGAAGATGGGAATGGGGCGTTTGCTCCAATTGGAGGGGATCTTGCATCATTGAGAGGAGTACCTAAGTACTTGACCTTAAGAGTTCAAGGTTCCATCTTGAATAAGAGGGTTTCTGTTTTGGTTGATAGTGGGGCCACCCACAACTTTATTGATGCCAAACTAGTGCAAAGGAGGGAAATACCCATTGATTCTTTTGAGGGATTTTCTATTTTGGTCCTAGGAGATAGAACTATGCAATGCATGCATTATGTTCCATCGTTATTAGTCACTATGGGGACATATACATTGACTAATCACTTCTTTGTGGTTGACATACCTAACACCAATGTGATATTGGGTGTGCAATGGTTGATTACTTTGGGGAAAGTCATCACAGATTGGGAGACTTTGTAGATGGAATGGGTGGATAGAAAGAGTGGAAAAGCTCAAGTGATTAAAAGCATGCACACATATCCCTCACATACCACTTCCACACAGAAAACATAGATGGATTTTCACAGTGGAAGAAATGACCTAACAGTCCCATCTATTATGCTTATGAGATTGCTGCATGGGAAACTATTATTTAGTGGCAAACCACCTGGGAGGCCACCTGATTCAGATTTGGTGAGAGATATCTCACAACATGATGCTCCAAGCATAGATCTAGGAGGGATGGGAGAATTAGAAGACCATGATACAATGCTGGGAGTCTTGGGTAAACTCAAGAAGGAGGGAGGCATTCTCCCAACATCATCATCACCCACTTTCATTTCAGATTCAACGATGTGGGAGGAGAAGCATGGGAGGAATGACCTTCCAACATATGCCTTTTTCATGGGAGATGTCAAGGAGAAGAAAAACCATATGATATACATTCTTTGTGATAGATCATCAACGCTGTCACTGTGGAAGATTGATCCATATTGGAAATCCCAACTGTTGGTGGATTATTCCAAGGATCTTTTCACATGCATGATACTTGATGACTAGCTATATGAAGAGGGTTATTCAGTCCAAGAAGGAGTCATCTATTATCATGGTAGTATCTTCTTATCTAGAGCCTCCAAGCTCAAGGAGAAGTTGCTACAAAGAACGTATGAAGAGTTCTTTTTCAGCCATACTTTTTCCATGAAGGCGTACAACACTATCATGGAAAGCTACACTTGGGAAGGCTTTGAAGAGGAACTATATCAGCATTTTCAAAGATGCATGAACCATGTGGAGTTGGAGGAGAGACATGACTCTATGAAGGAGTTATTTCAGCCACCTCTTTCCTCTTTTGGAATGAGAGGAGATGTATCTATGCATCACTCCATTTGTATGAGGAGAATGTTTGGTAAATAACATGCTTATGTACCTAATATTTCATTTGATGATCATTTTCATTCTTTTACCATGTATATGTAGACCATAGCTCTAAGGAGGAGCATTATTCCTTATAAAATTCATGGCCAAATTTGGGCCACAAACCTTTCTGAACATAGCCACTCCCTTGGAGGACAAAGGGAGATATTGTACTATTGTGGGTGCATTCCAAAAGCACCAAATATATCTCACACTTTCAGCCATGGTGAGATGACTTGGACAGTAAGTAAGTGGTGGGGAAACCACTTACCATATCATTATCTGAGGCAGTTAGGAGATTTACTGCACTGGTTCCACATGTGGGACTATGACCCACCTCCATTTGCACAAATTTTTGTTTGTATGTACTTAATTTTGATCCCATACATTGATGATGTACTTATACTTTTTATGGGAATGTTTGGAGGGAGGATGGGAAGATTGTATGTGCCCTATGGGAGAGAGATTCTCCATGTTCACTATGATACATGTTTCAAGGAGAATATTGGGCAAACCATGTTTGTTTCATTTGAACTATTGACTCCTTATGGGATGGATTATTTGCATCTCATGAGAACTTTGAAGGAGAAATTCATGGAGGGATTGATTGATAGACACTTAGCTTATGAGGGAAGCTTATCACATGTTGGTGTCACCAATGATGGAGAGTTTCAGCAATCACCTTGTCAGTTGCTTGAGGACAATCAAAATTTGGGAAGGGAGGACTGTAATATTCCCAATTAGCCATGAGCTAGTCAGAATATTCAATTTTGTTTTGCTGCTTTTTTTGATGAATAAGAGAACAATGGAGGTCCATAATTCTCCTTAATAATGAATAAATCAATGCCAAAAGTGAAAGAGATAAATCTTGGCAGCTTAATTAAGCACCCTTTGGTGTGAAAAGGGATTGGATCACCTTGACTGGGTCAATCTTGACCAAATTAACAGCGTTGTCATGGAGGAGTGGTCATCAATAAGGGACAATGCAGTTTTAGATGGAGATGCTTTGTGTGAAAGTAGTGCTTTATTGGATGGGGCTTAGGGTTTGAAAGCTCATATATTATTTAAGGAAGATGATGGCAGCCATTCTTCATTCATGTTGATATGTTGATATTACTTCTGAATATATGGTCTGTTTAGACATATATCTTTCTCTTGCTGTTTAGTTGAGATTGAGTGATGTTTAGCACTAGGTGTTCTTGATCGAGAATCCCACCTCTTTCCTTGAGAGGCCTCTTGGGAGAGTTTGTACTACATTGTCCACTATCAGGCTTAAGGCCAAGCTTCTTCTTTCAACTACATCACAGATCCCATTGAGGGTTTGGTTGTTTTTGCAGGTTGCAGCAGTGGAGATTAGATCTGGGTTATTTCATTGCTCATTTTCAGTGGAGGAGGCTTCCTTTCCATTGGGAGGACAGTAAGGAAGGCCCTTGAGCATATTTTTATATCTTTGCACCAGGGAAACTATTTATTTAGCCCTACAACACAATTTTGTTCCAGATCTGTGTTATTTTTGTAGGAGGAGTTGCAGGGTGGATTGGCACACCATTTGGAGAGCTGATTTTCTAGTGGAGGGGATTTGCCTTTCACTTAGAGGATCTATTGGAGGAGGTTATTCTATTGATAGTATCATATCAGCCACACTTTCTAGATCTATATTTTGCAGTTGATCTGCAGCCCTAGGGCTTAGATCTACATCTTGTATATGGTGTTTTACTGAAAACCCTTAAGGGGTTCTTCAAAGGAGCTTGTATAGTGTCTAGATCTATATTGGATCTACCTTTTGTGGCACATATCAGCCCTAGATCTGATGTATATTCATTTTCTATAGCAGTGGCTTTTAAACAACATTGTAGCAGTCTTCCAGCTTTTTCTATATAGTAGGAGCACCTCTTTTGAGGGATTTTGTCCGTTGAAGGCTTGTACTTTCTTGTTGTGCATCTTATGGCCCATTTATTATGTATATTTTTCTGCTGTTATAACATATGAAAGGTCTCCATATTGGCATCTTTCTTTTAAATGATGTTTTACACTATTATTCCAACATTTTGCACTATATTCTTGCTTTTCCAATTTGGGAATATTACATATAATTTGGTAATTTCTTGATGAAAGATAAACTAATAAAGAATTAAAAGAATCCAACATAATTCATAACTAATTATCAAGAAAGATGAATCAAACCCTAATTCCTATAATCATTTATTTCTCAACTGATGGGACATAATAATCCATTCTAGAGTAACTTCCTACTAATGTTGGAATAAAAAATTTGCAGTAAATCAAAATTCTGGAAATCCTGGAAACATAAATTCTGCAAAAAAATTCCTAGGAGAAGATATATATTGTAGTACATTGAAATTTTGAAAAAGGAAAAAAAATTTCACATTTAGGAGCCTCAGTCTTTGTTATGTCAATGATAGAGTCATCCATGGAATGTTGACGTGGCAATGTTGCTTTCTGCAATTTCTAGTCATTTTCTTCCTTGACGGATTTCCCAAGTTGTACATTGATAAGGATGAGAGGATGTGTTCTTGGCACACAAGAAACTGAGGTATGGGATGGATTGCAGACTACATGGGGTTGGAGTTATAAATTTTCTTTGTCAAGAGCCAATAAGCATTGATTTTTTTGTACCATGGAACTCATGAAAACTTTATTTGTCACAATTTCATATTGTTGAGGGAAATTAGTTTTCCCTTGCATCAAATTTTGCATAAAGGTCCTAAAATTGGTTTTTGTTGACACCTAATCCTAGGGATTGGGAGAAATTGTATAATAATGTAAATACAAAATAAGGAAGTTGAAGAGACATTGGGAGATGAATCACAAGAGTATCACCTCCATGTTTATATTTGTATGCATCCTTAATGAAATTCAAGTAATTTTTTGTAGACTTACCTCCTGCTCTGATATGGTATCAGAGCCTCCTTCTTTCTCTTGGCAGATCTGCCTCTCTGCTTTCTCCTCGCAGAACTGTCTCACTACCCACTACAAATTCTGCACATTCTTCTCCCCTCCCTCGCTGTATCACAATACCCCATATGTTCTCTGCTCTCCTCTAGCATTAAAGTGATCTCAAGCCTTGGTTTCGACAATATTTCACACCTCCTCCATTTCTGTGCCTCCATAACACAATAACTCCATCGCAATGATCTTCACTATCCAATATTGCTACTCCTACACTTGTGTTAGCTCCCTCTCGGCCACACTGCCTCAAACTATCCACCGTGGCTTCTCCTCCATGAAGCATCCCATCTGCGTTGACTGATCGACCCTCCCACTCAAAGTCAGGCCTCCCATGGCTCTTGTGGCTCCTGTTCACCATCTCCCCATAGTCAGCCCTCCCGTGGCTTTGCCTCCCCATAGTCCTCCTTGCTCGACTCTCGACCCTCCCACAGACCAGCCCTTTTCTAGCCTCAGTGCTCCCTCCCACCCATAGAATCATACTACATGGAATCTCCTCATAACTCTGTGTCAACATCGGTGCTTGGCTTCCCTCTATGCTAAAGTGATTTGGGTTGTCTGTGATACGCCCTCCCCAAGCAAACCCTCCCCCAGTTCACGCATCCCCCAGTCTTTCCCTCCCCCAAACAAACCCTCCCATAGTTTATCCCTCCCCTAGTTAATACCTCCATTACTAAAAAAAATTGTTTACAAAAAAAAATTAAGTGCATAATTTAATTTTTCTTAGCACCATAATTGTATTTTTTTACAGTGACAGTAGAGTGGTTTTTTTATAGAATTCATTCACTCATATCTGTTGTGGGATTCATTCTCTATGGAAATGAAAAATATCCTAAATGGTAAATTAATATTAAGCAAACTCTCATTTTTAATGAATCTTGGAGAGGAATCTGCGAAGGAGAAGAAGAAAATGCACTTGCAAAGCCTACAAAAGACAAGGAGATCACCATTTGGGACAACAAAAACAACAAAATGTATGCATTGAATGAAACATCTATAAATGAAGAGGTGAGTCGTCATATTACACCATTTTCAAATGTTTATAAAGCCATGAAGAATTTTAAAGAACTCTATGACTCAAATTCAGAACTTGAAGTGGTTCAATTGATAATTAAACTATTCAGCCTTGAATTGAAAAATGATGACCCTCTTCCTTTAGCATCAAAATTAAGATCTATCATGCATGACATTAAAAAAATTGGTGTTGAAATTGACCTACCTCTCATAAATTATTTCAAGGCATTATATCCCACTTATGCACATTATCTTGAGTCATTGCAAGCAAGTGGAAACCTCCAGGAGATTACCTTTGACTCCCTTGAGAAAACATTTGTAGAGAGATAAAAGGCTTTTGGGAAGAAGGCAACTCCTCAGTCTTCTGAAAAATCCGTATGTCTTGCACATAGAGAGAATAATCATGCTCGAGATTATTTTAGAGGGATAGGTGGACGAAGAGGATGAGGAAGAAGAAATTTCAGAGGAAGGTGGGGCAGACAAATTCAAAGTGAAAAATATGATCTTCATTACATACGCTGCAATAGAGATGGACATGATGCATCCACATGTAAGCTGCCTTGGGAAAAAATTGAGCAAGAAAGAAATGAAGCCAAAGGTAAAAATCATGACAAAGATAAAGGTAAAGCACCTGAATCCGCTCATTATGTTGCGGAACATTGTAATCTTGGATTAACTTAAGACTTGTTTAATGCTTCACTTGCTTCTTGGGAAAATGATTGGTTGCTAGATTCATGAGAAACATGCCACAAGACTTTTAGAATTTTTTTTTTTTGAATAATTTACTGGCAAGGTTGATGGATCAGTATACTTTGCAAACAAATAAAAACTCAAGCCTTCAAAGCTTGGCACAATCAAGCTTAAGTTGCCTGGTCTTCTAGAATTTCTTCTACATGAGGTTCTATACCTCCCAGAGTTGAGGAGAAACTTGTTGTCTTTGGTCCACATCCGCTAGCAAGGACAATCCATTCATATGTTTTATGGAAAGGTTGAGGTCAAAAAAGCATCAGATCACTCACTTGTCATGAGAGGGATAGAAGAATAAAGACTTCTAAAGCTGCAAGGTACCTCTGCTCATGTAAAAAACTTTGCATTTAGTTCTCACTATGATGAAGGTACATTACCATCAAGTATTTATGGCATGCTAGATTTGGACACTTGAACCATGACAAATTTTGAATGTTGAAGAAAAATGGTGTTACTGGTTTTCTTACAATTCGTAGGAAACTTAAGCAATGTGATGCTTGTATTCTAGGAAAGCATAGAAAACAGTATTTTCATGATTCGCATTCCAGAGCACATAGAAAAAATGAGCTTATTCATTCATATTTATGTGGCCCCATGCTTGTTCCTTCTTCAAATGGAAATAAACATATGATGAAATTTGTTGATGACTACACTAGAATGTGTTGGGTTTACTTACTGAAGAAAAAATTTGATGTTTTTCGAACATTCAAGAACTTTCATGCATGGATTGAAAATGATGCACAAACTCATATTGGCTCTTTATGCACCGATAATGGAAAAGACTACACTTCAAATGAATTTGAAAAATATCTTTGCAAACATGGGATTAAACATCAAACAAACATGCCTTATAATCCCCAATAGAATGATGTAGTTGAAAGAATGAACAGAACAATTTTAAATATGGTACGTTCCATGATGTTTTTCAAGAATGTAAAATTGATGTTTTGGGATGATTTAGTTCTATGCATTGTTTACATAAAGAATAGGTGTCCTTATAATGCAATTAGAAATAAGACCCCTTATGAAATGTGGCATGGCCAAATTCCTTTGGTAAAGCATCCCAAGATCTTTGGTTCCACCTGTTATGCTTTAATACCTAAGGAATAAAGAAATAAAATTGTTGAAAAGAGTCGAAAATGTATATTCTTGGGGTATTCCAATACCTCCAAAGCATATTGTCTCTATGATGAAGTTAATAAAAAGTTTGAAGTATCTAGAGATGTCATATTTCTTGAATCTTCCAAGATTGACAATGTTGTTGAGCGACAACTTGATCTCTTAGATAGATTCGCACATGCAAATTTATTTCAATAATTTGATAATAATATTCCACATCTTGAAGGGGGGGTTCCTATACTGAATCAATATGTGGAATCGTCTTCCAAAGCACTCTCTCCCCCACATGAAGATCTAGCCAAAGATGACACTTTGAGTGACATGATTGACAAAATTGGGAGACTGAATCTTGATTCAACCCCAACTCAATCAAATGAGTAGCCTGGGCCATCTCAGAAAGGTCCTCCAAAATGGTTGACAAAGACACTTGAAAATGTTCGTCTTGATGAGGTTGGAAAGATAGGAACAAGAAGTTCCATTAGGAAAAATGGAGGTTATGTAGATGATTCTGATTCACTTGTTGATATGGATGTTTCTTATAATTTTGAATTGTATTTGTCTATAGATCTTGAACCAACTTCCTTCAAATAAGTCGCTTCTCATGATGAATAGAATGAAACGATGCAAAAGGAATATGATGCCTTGATAAATAGTGGCACTTGGAAGCTGGTTGATTCTCCATTGAAAACCAAACCAATTGGCTGCAAGTGGGTCTACAAGAAAAAGTACAAATTTTATGTCTCACTTGACAAGCACAAATGGGGTTTGTGGAAAAAGGTTTTGCATAGAAAAAAGGGGTCGATTATCAGGAGACATTTGCACCAACAACAAAATGGGCCACCATTCGGACACTCTTTTCCTTGGAAGCTCAGAAAAGTTTGAAATTCCATCATATGGATGACATAAAAACTTATTTCTTGAATGGATATCTAAAGGATAATGTTTTCATGTCCCAGTGAGAAGGATTTTTGTGAAGGGCCAAGAACACAAAGTATACAAGCTTGTAAAATCCTTGTATGGCCTAAAGCAAGCACCACGACCTCGTATGATGCAACTTTGTTTGTCAAGAAATTTGGAAAAAAAATTGTATATCTTGTGGTGTATGTAGATGATATTTTGATGAAAGGGAACAATGAGAGCTATATTGCATCCATAAATAAGGAATTGAGGAAAGGTTTTGAAATGACTGATTTGGGCTATGTTCACTACTATGTTGGTATTTAAGTGACTCAACATCCTAAGTTTATATTCCTCTCTCAGAATAAGTACATTGGAGATCTATTGAACATGTTTGGCATGGCTAAGTGCAATCCTTTGACCACTCAAATGGAACAAAACTCGAAGCTCACATCCATTTAAGGGAAACAATTTGAGGATGCAACAAAGTATAGACAACTTGCAGGAAGTCTCATCTAACTGAATACTACCAAAACAAACATATCATTTGATGGTGGAATCTTCTTTAGGTTTATGCAAAATTCTTCACTACAAGGAAAAGACCCTCTAGCGGAGGTTATAAAGGAGGTTTTTAGTGTTATAAAATTGGCCAAAATAGTCAAAAAAACATTTTCTACAACATCTGTTTTTGGTAATGGAGGTTTTGCCGGAGATTTTAACGGAATTTCAACACAACTAAAAAAACTAGGTGACTAGAGGTTATTACGGATGTTTTTTTCATCGGTGTGCTCCTAAGGTGTCAACGGCCCCGGTGCGTGTCCTAGATGGTCAGACTGGGGTAGTCGAAGGTGCATGCACTGGGCCGTAAAGGTCTAAAACTGCACTGGGCACACTGTTGGTGATACAACGCATGGGGCCATTCTAATTGGTATTGGGATTTGTGTGCTGCCCATAGGTTGTATCAAGGCACCGCTACGTAGTCTTATAGAAACACATGGGTGCGCAGTCTCAGAAAAATGCATCGATTGTTCTAATCCGTATTTGTATTTGTGTGGTGCCCATAGGTCGTACAAATGCACTGGTGCATAGTCTCACATAAACGTACTGGTGCACAATATCAGAAAAACGCACCGATTATTCTAATTTGTATTGGTATTTTTGTGGTGCCCATAGGTCGTACAAACGCACTAGTGCATAGTCTTACATAAACTCACCGGTGCGCAGTATAGCACAAATGCACCGAGATTTATAATTGGTATTGGTATTTGTGCGATGCCCATAGGTCCTAGAAATGCACCGGCGTGCTGTATCATACAAACACACCGGTGTACAGTAATTGAAATGCACCGATGTTCATTTTGTATTTTTTAGAAACATCGACCTGTGACAGTGCAATTATTGTGATTTTTTAAAATTCATTATTCATCAAAAGTCGACACATCTTATAATAGTATTCATATTAATTAAATTTTTATTAATGCATTTGAATGTGATGTTTGGATGAATTTGTTATATCATATCATAATTGTTTTGATTTTTTAAAATTCATTATTCATCAAAAGATGACACATATCTTATAACAGTATTCATATCAATTAAATTTTTATTAGTGCATTTGAATGTGATGTTTGGATTAATTTGTTATATCATATTATCAAATTTCACATATCTCCATTATAATGTTTAATCATCCATAAATTTAATCAGTGGTGTTACATTTCACAACGACAATGGAGAACGTGTTGTGAAACCAGCTCCAAAAATAGAAGAAAAGAGATATCAATGCCTTAGAAATAAGCCACTTAGAGGGGGCAACCTACAATACATTACATGAATGAAAAATTCTTGGATGATACAAATTACAAAACCTCATTTCTATATATAGGAGTCTATGGGGCCACAATGTAATCCTAGCTGACCTAACAATAATAATTTAAGGGCACAATAGTAACAATATGGGGGTTACAGGGGTACAATAATAACAATAAGGGGGTTACATTAACAACAATAAGGGACTATAATAGTAATATAGGGACCTAACACGCCCCTCTCCTTAAAAAAAGTGTTGTCCTCAACGCTTGAGTAGCTCTGGGTGCTTCTGTATAAAATTCTCATCCTCCCATGTAGAATCTTCAGTGGGTAAGTTCTTCCACTTGATGAGATACTCCGAAATTGATCGATTTCGTAGTTGTCGAGTTCTTGTTTCCGTGACCGCTTCAGGTTACAATATGATTTTTCCTTCCTCATCAAGTTCGGGCAATATTGTTTGAACTGGAAGATTTTCACCTATAACCTTCTTTAAGCATGAAACATGGAAAATTGGATGCACTCGTGAAGAAGCAGGAAGCTCCAATTTGTATGCCATAGTACCAATCTTTTGCAACACCTCGTAAGGACCATAGTACTTTGGCGATAATTTATTATCCTTCTTAGCTTGCTTGAGGGACATTTGTTTGTATGGTTGTAGCCGTAAAAATACCCAATCTCCTACATCAAAACTTCTCTCGATGCGATGTTGATCTGCCTATTGTTTCATTCGATTTTGTGCCAAATTCAGGTTATCCTTTAAGAGTTGGAGAACTTCTTGCTGATGCTCGATGTGATCTTCCACTGCTTGAACCTTCGAATTTTCCCTTAAAGATGATGTGATCGATGGTGGATGATATCCACAAAGTGCCATAAATGGGGTCATTTTTGCTGCAGTATGGAAGGAAGTGTTATACCACCATTCAGCGAGAGGTAACCACTTGACCCATTGTGTTTGTTTATCAGATACAAAACAACGAAGATATCCTTCTAAACATTTATTTACTATCTCAGTTTGACCATCAGATTGAGGAGGATAAGATGAGCTATGAGCTAATTGAGTACCCAAACAAGAAAAGAACTCCGTCCAAAAATTTCCAGTAAAAATGGGATCTCTGTCGCTCACAATAACCCTTGGGCTTCCATGTAGCTTTTGAATTCTGTCCATAAATGTAGTAGCAACTGTACTTGCTTTAAATGGATGAGATAAAGCACAAAAGTGTGCATACTTGGTAAGTCTATCAACTACCACCATGATGACACTCTTTCCTTCGGACTTAGGTAAACCTGTGATAAAATCCATTGAAATCTCCTCCCAACGTTGGCTTGGAATGGATAAAGGTTGTAGAAGACCCGGGGTCTTAATTGTCTCAACTTTATTCTGCTGGAAAACCAAACATTCTGCCACAAACTTTTGAATATCAGATTTAAGGCCATCCCAAAAAAATTCTTTCTTCACCCTGTGGTAAGTTTTTAAAAATCCTGTGTGTCCTCCTAAAGGAGAAGTGTGCAATTCCAGAAGAATCTTTTGTTTTAGTTGGGAATTCTTACAAAGATATAAGCGATCTTTGTACCATAAGGAATCATTTTTCCAACTAAATGTATCAGATGTACTAGGATCTTGCTGCAACTTTTGAATGAGTATCCACACTTCTTCGTCCTTCTTCCATTCATCCCTTGCTTCGGTTATCCAATCTGGTTGGATAATAGAAATGGCACAAAGCAATGCTTCCACCTCTTCATTCTTTCTTGAGAGTGCATCTTCAACAACATTTAGCTTCCCTTTTTTGTATATTATTTCAAAGTCATAACCCAACATCTTTGTGACCCATTTTTGTTGCTCTTCTGAAGATAGTCTTTGTTCCAAAAAGTGTTTAAGACTATCATGATCAGTTTTTACCTTGAAGTGTCTTTCCATTAGGTAAGTTCGCCATTTCTTTAGTGCATGTAGTATTGCTAACATTTCCTTCTCATAAATAGGTTTCTGTAAATACTTTCCTTTGATTGGACGACTTTCAAAAACAATGGGTCTTCCTTCCTGCATTAAAACTGCACCAATTCCATTTCCTGAGGCATCACATTCCACAATAAAGGTTTTTGTGAAGTTTGGCGTAGCTAAGATCGGTGCTAGGCACATTGCCTCTTTAAGATGTTCAAAGGCCTTAGTTGCTTCAGGAGTCCATGAAAATGCATCTTTCTTCAATAATGTTGTTAGAGGTGCTGCTATTCTTCCATAATTCTTAACAAACTTGCGATAATACCCCGTTAACTCGAGAAATCCTCGCAATTGCTTTATGGTTGTGGGGACTTTCCATTCCTTAATGGCTTTAATTTTGTTAGGGTCTACTTTAACACCCTCGTGAGATACAATATGACCCAGATATTCCACCTCTTGTACTCCAAAGAAACATTTGGATGTTTTTGCATACAATTGTTTCTCCTGCAATAGTTTGAGCACCCTGTCAACATGTTCAACATGATCCTTCCAAGACCCGTTGTAGATTATTATATCATCAAAAAATACTAGCACAAATTTTCTAAGGAAGGGTTTGAAAATGGAATTCATCAACCCTTGAAATGTAGAAGGTGCATTGGTAAGGCCAAAAGGCATGACCAAAAATTCATAATGACCCTCATGAGTTCGAAATGCTATTTTTGGAATATCTTCAGTCTTCATTCTAATTTGATGATATCCTCAACGAAGATCCAACTTGGTAAAATAAATTTCTCCATGTAATTCATCCAATAATTCATCAATCACAGGAATGGGAAATTTATCTTTAATGGTGAGCTTATTGAGCTTCCTATAATCCGGACACATTCGCCATGATCCATCCTTCTTGTGTACCAATACTACAGGAGCAGAGAAAGAACTTTGACTAGGTTGAATTATACCTACCTCTAACATTTCTGCAATCATACGTTCAATTTCGCTCTTTTGGAAGTAAGGATATCTATAAGGCATGATGTTTGGAGGAACACTTCCTGGAATCAAATGAATAGCATGATCATGATCATGAATAGGTGGGAGTCCTTTGGGAGTTTCAAACACCTTGGAATGATTGTCCAAGACTTGTTGGAGATCTGCAGAAATAGATGATTTTGATGTCGGAACTTCTAGTGAGCATAATCGTGCAATTACGCCTCGTTGTTCTTTCTTTAGAAGCTTTGTCATGACATTAGAGCTTATTATCCTTCCTGGCTTCCCTTCAATACCCCGTAATTCGACTTCCTTTCCTTCTGAAAAAAAATTCAAGAAAAGTTCTTGAAAATTAAAAGCTACCGTCCCCAAAGATTGTAACCATTGTACTCCTAGTACAACATCGGCACCTCCCATAGGAATGGAAAGCATTGGACTATTCAATACATATTCCCCCATGGTTAGCTTGATATTATGGCATTTTCTAGAGCAATTTATAGTTCCTCCATTTGCAACCATCACTTGACATTCTGGTGCTGGGTATATGAAACAATTCAATTCCTTGGCTACCTTACAATGAATAAAATTATGGGTACTACCTGAATCAATCAACACTATTACCTTTTTCTTCTTGATATGTCCTTCTATCTTAAGATTTTGAGGAGTGGTAATTCCTACCAATGCATTACATGATATGGTCGGACTCATTTCTTCCTCTTCTAGGGTTGGTTCCTGGTGTATACCCTCTTCTTTTGAAAATTCTTGTTCATTTTCTTCTTCCTCTTCACAATCTATGTAAAATAATTTCTTCTCAGCACACTTATGACCTTTAGTGTATTTGCTATCACAACCGTAGCAAAGCCCTTTTGCTCTTTTTTCTTCCAATTGTTGTGGTGTCAACCTTGTAGGTTGTGGAAATCTAGGCGTAGCAACACTTCCTTCTTTATAGAATTGAGTGGTAGGCTTCCTTGTCGACATAATTTTACATTCAACTTTTCTTGCCAACCTGAATGCCTTCTCCAATGAATCAGGTTCCAAAACACGAACTTCATGTTGGATGTTATCCTTTAGAGTACCTAAGAAGAGATCAATCCTGTGTTCCTCTGGAATATTATTTACCCTTATATTCAATTTTTGGAAGTCCTCAATGTGCTGCCCCACTAAACCCTTTTGTTTAAGATTTATCAATTGGCTAAAGAAGGTGTTGCTCTTTGTATCCTCATAATGTGCTATCATTTCCTCCGTAAAAATTGACCAAGTGACAATTTTTTTATGGGAGCAAAGCCATCGATACCATACAAATGTATTTTGTTCTAAATGTAAAGTTGTGATGCGTACCTTTTGTGTGTTTTGCACATTATTGAGATCAAAATATTGCTCCATCTGTAGTATCCATGTTACAGGATCCTTTCCATAAAATTTCCTCATATCCATTTTTGGAATATGGTGGTTCTTCCTTCCAACATTAGAGTTTATGAAATCATGATTAACATTTATTTTGTTCTCATCATGGTTTTCATAAACTATCTTTTCACCATTAGGAAACATTTCTTGTATCATCTTTTTCAAACCTTCCATGTTTTCTTTTAGATCCTTCTTCATGTTTTCCATTTTTTCATCGATCTTAGCTTCCATGTCATCAATCTTAGATTCCATGCCAGTTTCCATGCCATCCATCTTAGCTTCCATGCCATCCATTCCATTCTTCAAACCATCCATCTTAGATTCCATGCCTTTCTTCAAACCATCCATCTTAGTTTCCATGCCTTTCTTCAAAACTTCCATGTCATTTTTTGTTGCTCTTTGTGAGAGCGAAAGTTTTTGCACTTGCTCTAGTAATTTTGATATGTCATGTTGCCATTCTTCGTCTTCATGAGTCATAGTAGAGCCTTATAAAGGCTTAATGGGTGTTGAATCCTTTTTAGGGGCCATTTTAGAATCCAATACTGATATCTATTCTACAATATGCCCTTGGAATCAATTCAACTTGATTCTTAAAACAAGACTTATGCAATTCGGAAAAAAAATACACACCTTTTACTTGCTTTTGAGGAGCTCGATATTGAAATTGAATTATCTCTATAATTGCGGATCCTCAATATCTGAAATTCTACCCTATAGTAGGCCTCTAAAGCTTCTTTCAAATTCCACAGGTTTGATCTGATTTGGATTCTTCAAGGGAAATTTATGTCCAATCTCCCACAAAGACCTAATTATGGACTGGTTCAGTAGAGCGAACTTGTATGACTTGCCACGTGTCACTGTTTCCTCCTTTGGCTATGAAATTGATAGAAAAAAAACTAATGTCCATGTACTTGTGGTCACGTTTTACAACATTCCAATCCGATGCTCAGACAGAGAGTTATGAAGCTTTTCCCATGATCACCTCTTTGAGATGAAATTCAGAAGCCTAAAAAAGCCCTAACTTCCACATATCATATCTCCGCCAATATTGCGAACCAAGATATGAATTTTTTCAATGATGTTCCTCAGGATTTCGGCTTCGCACTCTAAAAATTTCAGCTTTTGAACCTTTGTAGAAACAAATTTATAGCGAAAATGCCACGATAACCTGTTTAGTTTAAATGCAGGAGCTTTCCAAATGACCTACCTTCCATAGATCATATCTCCAAAAATATTGTGAACCAAGCTCTAAAATTTTGCGACGATGTTCCTCAAGAGTTTGGCTTCGCACTCTAAAAATTTCAGCTTCTGAACCTTCGTAGAAAAAATGTTATAGTGAAAATTCCACGATGACATTTTTAGAGCAGTGAAACGCTAGAATCCCAAAGCTCTGATACCAAATGTTGTGAAACCAGCTCCAAAAATAGAAGAAAAGAGATATCAATGCCTTAGAAATAAGCCACTTCGAGGGGGAGACCTCCAATACATTACATGAATGAACAATTTTTGGATGATACAAATTACAAAACCTCCTTTCTATATATAGGAGTCCATGGGGCCACAATGTAATCATAGCTGACCTAACAATAATAATTTAAGGGCACAACAATAACAATATGGGGGTTACAGGGGTACAATAATAACAATAAGAGGATTACACTAACAACAATAAGGGACTATACTAGTAATATAGGGACCTAACAGAATGCAATAGAATAAATTAAAACATATTGTATTATATATATATATATATAGTCTTTGTCATACAAAATGGGACAATTATTGGTATCTCTTCGTCTTTCAATTGGGACACTATGTCCATTACATTAAACAAAATGTCTAATTTCACAGAAAAATATTTCAAAAAACAACGCCTTGCTTTGATATCTAAACATAATGATCATCATTCTTCACTTGAACTGTTGTCACTGCTCAAGCTACTTCCATGACTTGGGTTATTTTTAGGAATGTTTTGTTCACGGTGTTGATTGTTTTCTTCTTCTTCACATTCCATCTACAAACATAAAAATAAACTATAATTAGTGTATATAAATTGGTGAGAATAATTAAAATTGTAATATTAAATAATATACATCAATGTAAATAAAAAATAAATGACGTACCATAGCAACAATTGACTCATAAACTATACATATTCTTTCAAAACCATGTACTATGCCATATTTCAAGATTTCATACATTGGCGCAGTTCCATTTTGTTTCCTGCAAGTTCTATACCCCATAACAAATCATATATTTAATATAAAAGATTTTTTTGTTCTATTAATTATAGACAGAGCTAAGTAAAACAAGACCGATACATGCTTACAAATTCCACAATTAATTTTTGATATGCTAACATATACTCACAACCCATATTTAACCCAATGTCAATCAATTCGTGTGATGGTTCTTCTTTGTATGTTAGGACCTGTTTGAAGACATTCAATGATGATTTTTGTAAAACAACTTAAAATATAAAAAAATGAAATCTAGTTGAGTTGTTATAAGGAAGTAATAATTAATCACAAACTTAGATATCAACCCTTTTCTTCTTTGTCGTCTTGTTTTATGTGCTGAATGGGTTCCATTTTCTTTTCTTTTCTACAAGAAAATACTTGAAAATTAATATTTAATGCTAAATTGTTTATTTATTATACCTAATGATCGAAAAATTCAATGATTACATATTACATTGGAAGCACGTTGTTGTTGAGATGGCTCCTCCCGCGATGCAATTTGTCTTTTTCCTTTGACCATCTCCTTAAAATACACCTTTTTGGACATTCCTAATGGGCATATTTCGATATCGCCTCATTCCATCTGAGATTTTCATAATCTTCCAAAATGTAACATGATAATAAACTATTTAATTTTTATATTGATATATGAAAAGTAAATATAACAAAGATATATGGCACATGGATTAAAAAAAATTGTTTTTAATTTTTTTATCAAATAGTACGTGCGTGGTGCGCTGAGATAATCTAGTGCACTGGTGTGCTAGGTTACGCAGGGCACACCAATTAAAAAGTTTCCTTTTTCTTTTAAATTCACGCAAGGGCCGACATGGATTGGGATCCGACTATGCAAGTCATCCTGTGGGTTGGAGGTCATGGGCCTATATATATAGCAATACAAACCCTATAAATCTAAAATGAAAAGCCCTAACTCTGAAATCACATAAATAGGAAGAAGAAAGGGCAGAAACAAACAGAATGAAGGGTTTAGGGTAAAAATGGATTTTTTTTGTTTTTTTTTGTTTCTGAAAATGAACAAAAAAATTGAATTTTTTTTACTTAGTGCGTAAAAATTACTGCAGAAAATGTAAAAAATATAATAAAATTTAATCACGAGATCATTTGAAATTCTATGCTACAAGGGTTGAATCACCAAAGGTTTAGAATTCTGATTGTCTGAATAGTTCTGTTCAAAAGTATTTCGCTTCTCCACAAGCAAGCTACGTGCCTTCTTTCTATGGGTATGTGTCATGGAAAATTCTCGCGAATTTTTTTCAAAAATATTGAAATAATGAAAAATGTTTAGTATTTAAAGAATTGTTTTATGAAATTAAATTTTTGAAAATATTTTTCCACCCATTTTTCAATTTATCGCTTTTTTTTTCACTTAAAAAAAATAAGTTGCGATTTTTTATTTTTTATTTTTCGTTTTTCATCAATTTAAGGCTGTATTAATAACACTCGCACTACGCGCTTTATACCACTTCACCGTGCACAATAACTAAACCGCACCGCGCTAAGTATTCGACATAAGCACTGATAACAATAAGTCCATTGTTAAGGCACCAAAATTACTTTTAGGTGTGTGCGCTAAAATGTATTGTTGATTTTGCTCAAATGGACATAGAAAATATCATAATTATATCGAATGGACAATTATTCAAAATCCATCTCATTCCGTAATATTTCTCAAAGTTCATCGTGGAGTTCTCCCTATCCATCTCGAGACATAATATTTACTTCATATTTTATTTATATTTTCATTATCTAATTAAATTTATGTTTTTTATCCATGTCAACCAACTTAATAAAATTTATAATGTATAAAAATTTGCAGGTTCATGAAGATTCAGAATCGAGTTCAGATGCACAAAATAATCAAACAACTCCAAAACGTCGGAAGCTCTTATCAGGAGCAGCATACTGCAAGGCGCGTTTTGTAGATGAAAAAGGACAGCCGCTTCACCTTGCCAATTATAACAATATTACATCTGCTAGCCATACTCCTGGGACAATGATGGTAATAATAATTGTTTGGTATATTAATGTAATTATTAATTTAAATTTCAAACAAATTAATCATGTATTTTCAATGTTCTTACTAATTGATATCATAGATTGTGTACAAATCATCTTCAAATATATTATTTTGAAATTATTAGGATTCTAGTGATGATGAGTGACCTACCTACCATCTTATGTTGCACCCCACGACAATGTCAAATAGAGAGAAGGCTGAATTAAGAGAAAAAAATCGGAGAGGAACGATACCAAGAATATGGGATGAAGCTAAGGAGCCCTATGTTTCCCCCAAACACTGCAACTAGGTGTTTTTTTACCCAGATGTGTTGGATAGGGATTGGTGGTTCGTACTGAGACATGACCCTAGATCAAAACATATTTTTGAGAACAATAGTGTTATCATGCCAAGTGAGCTAGAAGATAATGAGGTTGATCATGAGAATCGAAAGTGAAATGGTACATGTGTTATTTCATCAATATTTATACTTTTTAAGATGGGTTTTTATAAAGAAGAGGACTTAATTACCTTATAACTTATAATAATATTTTTTTTTGAACATTATAATATGTATTTTGAATTAATTGGTAATTTCCATTGTGTTAATGTTAAAATCAATATTTCACATAATAATTTGCAATTATGTTGATTTCAAAAACAATGGCGTACTGTATAAAGTTCTTTTTTTTGGTATGTAAGATCATAATAAATTAATGATAATTCCAAAGTACATGAATTTATTTGCATTATTTTGTAAACTTTATTATGTTACAAAAATTCATATTATTCTAGATTTATTATTTTACAATTATTTACAATTTTACGAATTTACAAATTTAAGAAATTTAATAAAATTATTTCACATTAATACAATTAAAATTTTACAATTTTTTTTACATACAATTACAATTAAAATTAGAATTAGAATTTTACATTTTCAAATTAAATTACAATTAAAATTAAAATTACAATTTTAGAATTTTACATACAATTGCAATTACAATTAAAAATTTACAATTACAATCATTTCACAGTAATACAATTAAAATTTTACAAATATTTTACATACAATTAGAATTAGAATTACAATTACAATTTTGTCAATTTCAATGCATAATTACAATTACAATTTTAGAATTTTACATACAATTACAATTACAATTTTAGAATTTTACATACAATTAGAATTACTGTAGAATTTCCAGATTATCCACAATGTTAAGAAACAATGGTCGACGTTTCGAATCCCAACAGGGATCCATCTTCAGGACAAGATTTTGAATGAAGAATGACAACAGGGATCCATCTTTAGGACAAGATTTTGAATGAAGAAATTTTTGGATTATCCACAGTGTTAAGAAACAATGGTTGACGTTTTGAATCCCAAAGGGGATCCATCTTCATGACAAGATTACAATTACAATTTTACAATTTTACATATATACAATTACAATTAAAATGACAATTACAATCATTTCACAATAAATTAAATATTACAATTACAATTAAAATTACAATTACAATTTTAGAATTTTACATATAATTAAAATTACAATTTTACATATATACAATTACAATTAAAATTAAAATTACAATAATTTCACAATAAATTAAATATTACAATTACAATTAAAATTTTACAAATATTTTACATACAATTACAATTAAAATTACAATTACAAATACAAATACAATTTTACAATTTTACATACAATTAAAATTAAAATTTCAATTACAATCACGACATAATATTTAATAAATATCATGATCATTTAATATTAAATTAAATAAACATCATGATCATGATAACCATCATACAAACATCATATTTGACTAAAAAACACATTCAAATTTTATAACATCATCTAATCATCGTGATCATGATCGTCTAACAAAACACAATTAGCATTGTATACCATCATCACAACGCAAACATCAAATATACATCTCATGTCAAATAACTGCTATCACATACACATCTATCTGCAAGCTGCACATTAAATGAACATATCTAACATGACCTAACAATATACACATCATGATGATCACCAACATGTAAATTAAGTACAACTACAACATGAACATAAAATACATGGACCACATATATATATAACTGTATAATGTCAAAAATATACAACTGTAATGTAAATGTAAAATATCAGCTGGTGGTACATCATCAATAGCAGTACTAGTCGAGGCTTGCTCAATCAATGGTATGGCCTCGACATGCTCAGATACATGCCGATCATCACGTGCCTGTTGATTTGGTACTTCTGCCTCATGCTGATCAGGATCAACTGTCAGTTGCTCATCGTGATGACTCGACATGGTCAATGGTCCAGCCTGCTCATGATCATGAGTATTGCTGGATGTTGTAGGCTGCTGACTTGACATAGCCGATGGTCTAGCCTGCTCTCCATTAGGACCGTTAGTCGATGTAGAAGGCTGCTCATCTGGCGTGACGTGAGGTGAACGATGATGACTCCCCTGATCATCATCATCAGATGATGCATCGCTAGTCACGAAATGTCGATGTATTGCGTCTCGACCACACCTATAACGTCGAAGGGCCCTCCTCAACCGTGTAACCAAGATCGTAGCTCCTACGACATGCCGCATCAGGGTGAACATGCCTCTCCACATCTGTACCAGCCTAGCATCGGCCTATATATCTCTCATAGTGGCGGGCTTGAATCCCACCTCCACAAAAAATGCACTGAGTTGGTCGCCCAACTCCATCCTCAATCTACTGTCAAGCCTACACCTAGCAAAAGACAGTACCGACACACCATGAGGACCAGGTCTGTATGCACTGGCCTGATCCTCAACATCTGCCATATCCTGATCGTCATCAGGATCCCCACCTAGATAATTTGGTGGCGCTGGCATCTCATCGCCATCAAATGACCCAATGTCTACAAAATATATATAAGCACACAACAATAATTAGGCAATTTCATTAAACAGTTTAATAAAAACAAGTTAAAGAACATGTTAGAATAAATTTAAATAAAACAAAGGATAGAGTTACCTATAATAGTAATATAGCCCATCGAGGTGAAGAGGATGTTTCAAGTCTCACCAGCTAACTAAAACCAACTTACGAAATGTGGGACCTGAACGGTTGATGGTCATCAACACTGGCTAGCAACTCCAGTGCATCATGCGATATCCTCACGGAAAAATTTGACTCGCCCCTCTTTTGCATCATTTGTCCCCATATCTGCATCCATGAATGCAGCATTGACCTACGATGTTGTCGAACAAAAGTAGGTCTCCTCTCTAGAAACCTCTCAAAAAATAAACAAAATAGCTTTGAAGCAAAAGGGAAGTTCACCCTCCCTTGTGCCTGAGCACGACATCTATCTAAAGCTATACAAAACTGCCGCAAAAAAATGGCAAACCACCTCACAAGTCGTGGTTGTTGTACCAAAGAATCAACATAAAATAGAAGCGGGAAACTAATGCGTTTCCCTTCGCTGGTGTTGTGTGAAATGGTCGAAATTAGTAGTGAGAGGTATCTCACCTCCTCTCGACCAAATGAAGAAATACGTAACTGACCTCCGGAGACCTAAAAATCTAAAGGAGACAGTATATCCGTGCTAATGTATCTCTGGGAGTACACCAACTTACTCCCTGTTGCATAGCCAATGGGGACCTCTGGGAACGAGGGAAAATCCACTCCTCTCCTTGATAGGCCAGTAACGAAATAGATGTCCTCCTCAATGGGCGCGTACCACTGGTTAGGACCAACCCAGAAAGCCTGATGGTGGGCATTCCATCTATGGATAAGATGTCGCAAAAACACACCATGGGCCTTTACGGATGTAGCCTCCTCATAGAACTTGAGGAGGCCTACCTGCCTTAGGAGCCCCTGGGTAAATGTTGTAATAGGGTGAGGGTATGTATCTCTCTCTCTCTCTCTCTCTCTCTCGTGCCTCTCACATGTGAACCATGTTATACTAGTCCGCCTGTTGTTGCTGTTGTTCCCTCTCTTCTCTCCTTTCACATCGCTCAATGATTCACATATTAAATACAATTTTTTTTATTAAATGAGACATGTACTTAGGTATATACATATATAAATTTTTTTGAAAAAAAAACAAAACTGTCGGTGCACCACAAAAAACAAGCATGCACTGGTAACGGTGCGTATTTTTTTGTCACGCACCGGAGGCAGTGCACCAGAAAATATTCAGTGCACCAGAGGCGGTGCACCTGAAAATTTTCAGTGCACCGCCCTCCTGGCATTGTTACAAATTCAACGGTGCGGTGGTATAACAGACCATACCGTTGACTATGTACCAGTGTCGGGAGGGCGGTGCGCTGACCAAACTATGCGCCCGAGGGCAGGTATTTTGGTCAACACATCGCATTCCCACAATTTTCCATGGTCAATAGTGCGGTCATGTAAATGACCGCAATGTTGATCATGTATGGAAGTTAAGAGGGCGGTGCGCTGACCAAACTATGCGCCCCAGGCGTATAGTTTAGGCAGCGCACCGCCCTCTTGACTTCCATAGATGATCAACATTGCGGTCATTTACATGACCGCACCGTTGACCATGTAAAATTGCGGGAATGCAGTGCATTGACCAAAATAACTGCCCCCGGATGGATATTTTCGTCAACATACCACATTCTCGTAATTTGACATTGTTAACGGTGCGGTAGGGTAACCGACCATACCACACTTTTTTTTTTAAATTTTAAAAAATCACGATGCGCCCTTTCGGTACCACCCTAAAACCAAAGAAAATACCTTTAGCACCAGTCGCGGTGCGGTCTGTAAATTTACAGGTAGCACGGCGAACCGGTGCGAGCTGAACGGCTCGAGCGCACCGCACGAGATTTTTTTTTTAAATAAGGTGAATTTTAACCTATTTTACAAAACTAATCCGCTAAAAGGTTTAATTATAAATACCATTGGCCGTCGAGGAGGCATATTGGCTGTAGAATTATGGAAAAACAAGGAAAATACCTATACATTTGGCCATGAAGGAGGCATATGGGCTGTATAATTTGCAAAACTAAATTTTCCCACCGTTTTGCAAAATTCAAAATGGAGATGGTGGGAAATGGATAGCAGCAGTGTGTGCAATGGGAGCACTAATGACAGGGCACCTCACACAAGGTAAAGTTTCACTGGTGCTTAAGTGCTCTCGAGCACTGAAAAGTGAAAAATGCAGATTTTTGGCCGTAATTTTTTTTTTATATTTAACCCTGTTCTGGTGCGTGGGTTTTATAGGCGCATCGGTGCGGTTTTGTAAAACCGCACCAGGATGTTTTAGTTTTGGCGCGGGGTTTTATGACGCATTGGTGTGGAATATTTGTGAAGCACCAGTGTGCTATAGTAATAAGATGCACAGGGTGGGTTTGTAAGGAACGCACGGTGGCCCAGTGTGCCAATGTTTTGTGCGTACCGGTGCTTTATCTAGTTGAACACACTGGTGTGGTTTAGGATTCTAAACGCACCGAAAGAAAAACATCTGCAAAAACCTCCACCAACCAACCTCTTCTAGTAACCTCCGCTACAAACGAATGTCTGGGGTATTTTTATAAGGGGTTCCTCAAAAAAAATCCACTAGAGGGTCTTTTCCTTGTACTGCTTGTGAGGGAAATTGGTCTGTTACAACCATAATTCTAAAGTAATTGAAAGGGACTCAAGTATACAGAGGTGGGCAACTTAAGCTTGATTGAATACTCTGATTCAGACTTTGATGGGGACAAAGAAGCTTGGGTATCTACTTTAGGTTATACTATGACTCTTGGATCAAGAGCTGTCTCTTAGAGATCACACAAACAATCAGTTCTAGAAGATTCCGTAATTGAGGCAGAATATGTAGCAATAGCTGAAGTGAAAAAGGAAATTGTGTGGCTCAGCAAAATCCTAGAAGATTTGCATATGAAACAAATTCATTCAACTACACTCATGATCAACAATAATTATGCAATAAACTTGGCCAAGAAACCAAAGTCCAATGATCAAACGAAGCACATCAATACAAATTACCATCTGATTCGACATCATGTTGAGGCCGAGGCAATCCATCTACGCCATTGTTCCACAAATGAGCAGATTGCAAACATCTTCATAAAATAACTTGGAAGAGACAAGTTTTAAATATTCAGAATGATGCTTGGACTCAGTAACATCCCTTCAAATTAAGGGGGGAATGTTGACACCTAATCCTAGGGATTGGGTGAAATTGTATAATAATGAAAATACAAAATAAGGAAGTTTAAGAGACAATGGGAGATGAATCCTTGAAGAGTCTCACCTCCATGTATATATTCATATGAATCCTTAATGAAAGTCAAGTCAGTTTTTGGTGGAGTTATCTCCCGGCATGACAGTTTTTCAAGTTCTTAATCTTGTCTTCTCGATAAATTTCTAATGCATGTAGTGTCCCTCAAAGCTCAGTGTAATCCATATGTTGGTTTTTTAGCAAGTACCCTTATTGCTTAGTTGTTGTTCATGGTTTTCAAGATGGATTTTTATCCTTACTATGAAAAGTGACACATGGCAAAATTCATTATTCCACCACTTTGAGACATATTGAATCCTTCATAGCTAATGAATGGAGAGTCCCCCAACCCTTTTTTAATTTGTGCCACCTCACATAATCCTATATCACAAAATGTCAAAACCTAATGGGCCTTCAAAACACAACATGAAATAAAAATGATGTTGGAATGGAGGTATGTGGTGCTAAAAAATATGATCCATCCAATAGGACTAAGGAAACCACACCCAAAGTAGAGAGGGGATGAGTCCATTGTCATGATTGGAGTATGTCCACTATAGGAGAAGAAAAATCGAAGGCCAAGCAGGGTAACCCCGAGCTATAATAAATTGCAACGAAACCAAAGGAGTATGCATAATGTTATTTGAATATGCCTACCATGAGATAAGTAGAGCAATTTTTGTCCCATATACATGAGATGATGAGATCATAAGAAATGGTGGTGAATATGGTGGGCATGTTAAGGTGATGGGATGGTCTTATCGACCATTTATCACTAGCATTGTAATGAATGTCCACACATTTACCTTTGAGGTGAGTTGTGTCTGTGCATTGAGTCAGACTTGAGTGGGGGTGTGTTTATGAAATGGGTTACACATACTCCTTAAAGTTGATTGAAATAATCCCCATTTCCCTTTTTGCTGTGAGGTTTGATAACTTGTTCACCTCTTGATTTTGGTGCCCTAGAAAAATATAATAGGAAACTAAGGTTAGAGTGACTTTCTCTTGTTGGATTCACTCCAAGATGGAATCCAACTAATAATCTTGTGAAGCAAGTTTGAAGAGTAAAGTTTTGACGAATAACATTGAGTCTCCAATCATCACCAAATTTAAAGCATTAATATATTTTACAAGGTTTAATCCTTGCAATAGAGCATATGTACTTCTACCACATTATTTTTAATACTCCTATACTCCAAGCATAGGTATATGCTTTTGTCCTCCTGGGGTTATTGATAACTCCGACTTTTGCAACCACTCCTTACTAAAGGTTTTCAACAATTTTCTGTCTTACCAATTTTACTAAATAAGACTTAAACTCTCAATCCCACTTTAAATATTGTTTCGAACCATTAATTATAGTAATTGTTATTGAATTATGCCACCCCATAAGCCACCATATCATGTAGAATACAACCACATTCTCTTACGATTATGTGATGTACTCGGCGTGGTGTGTTTTTGTAAAGATACCATGAGTGAGGAAACAGATAGCATCATATTTATGTAGAAGCGGTAGATATGTTCACATGAAAATTGTAAATCCAAAAGTTGGGAGGCCAAAAACGCTCGAAAGGACAAAAAGAGTAGTTATTACTTTATAACCAACAGGTTAAACCCGCATAGCCTTGTGAAAGCAAACCTAAATGTTAGATGATTTCCATCAACACACATTCTATTACATGTTACTAATTGATTGGAAATCCATATTTAGGTCATGTAAACATATCTCTATCTACTGACCTGTCAATGACGTGTAAGTAACAAGAAAAAACGGGAAAGTCACAATCACCTGATGTGCCTCCGATTGCGCGCCGTTAAAGGAATCTAATATTAAGGTGAGATGCCAATTTCACAATGGTAAGCATAAACATAATATGCTTATCACTTTCTTTAAAGGCGATGGGACAGGCTCTGGGATCACGAAGTCTGTGAATAAAATTGTAAATCTCTTTGGCAGAGAAGAAGCAACAATATCAAAAATTTGGATCACTACTATTTTTTTGTCACAGAGGAATAAGTACACACAATAGGATTGTTGGATAAGCTCTGGTATGATACTTTGGGAAACCCTTTCCCTCAGAACAACCTTGGAAAACTTAGGAAGACTAGTTCTTCTATTTCATCCATGGCAACCCCATCCACTCCAGGTTAGTTTCTTTGTATCAATGGTTGATGTTATTTGTATTTGATCTTAAGTCTACACAATTATTTAGACTAGAATGAATCCATATAGACTCACAATGATTTACTGCCTCCCCAACAACACAGATCCAATTAACCCACAAAGATTTACCCTTATGTATCTATTTGTACCCACTTGGGAAGTAAAGCACTTGGATTCCTTGAATGGAATTATGTGTGTCTTAATATTCAATATATCCTATGATTGAGAAAATTGGGTTATATCAATATTCAAATGTGTTGGATATTGGATAAATCAACGCTCTTGTGTGTTTAACTACACGTGCTTAATTTTTTTTGCTACATGTGATTAATTTTTTTTGTTACATGTTCTTAACTGTTTTTTTGGATCCGTTAACTCTGGCGATCATGATTCCAACAAATGGTATCTGAGCCAAAGGTCTCGAGTTCGAATCACACCCAAATTTGGGGACATTTTTTGATATTGGATAAACGAGTTATCCACCGTTTTAGTAGATCCGTTAACTCTAGTGATGCATCCCTTTACTTTGACCTCAAGGATGTATTCCATTTACTCTAGCCCTAGTGTAGTAAACCACCTGACATATTTTTTATTTATTAATATTTATTTGCAATTTCATGATATAGAGTTTTTTTTCATGGATATTTCAAGTTAGTTTATGTTTGATAATGGATTATTTGTAGAGGCTGCAGATGATTTAAGCAGGTTGACGAAACACAGAGCTAATGTAGAGTTCCAACGATCGAATGATGAAGCGACACAAGTAATGTAGAGTATCATCATTATTAAGCCTCCTAGTTATTATCGTTCACTATCTTTGGTTAGTCTCCTTTCCCCGGCAGGCTTAAGATCTCTAATGTTGCCATCTTCTTGTAAGTAGCCTTCATCTGTTTTCTTGTTCTTTCTTATTGATTACTATGAAATTCATCAATCAGAGTACATTACATTTATCTTTGATGGATTCGGGGTATTTTTTGAGAGTGACACCGCGAGAACGAGAGAATCTATGGAAAAGTAATAACTACAACAATAATGTTCATGGTGTTGTGAAGAAGGAATCTGAGAAATATCCAAGAGAACCCATAAACTCAACTGGTTATGACTGGTTATTATTATTTTATATATATGTGTGTGTGTTTGTTTGTGTAATAATAGGGGTAATATGTAGCGGTGATTGATATTGACATTTAAACATTGCAAGGTACTCCTGAGAAGTGGTGACTGAAGAATATTCATTTTTGTCAGCAGGGACACTGTTAATTGCCCACGCATTGATAATGAAAAATACTTTTCCAAGACGAGAAACAAATCCTAGTTGTACAGAGAGTTTGCAAAGTTAGTTCTACGCCGACGTGAGTATATTTTTGTAAATAGTTTTATGGTTAAATTTTGTTTAATGCTAGGCCATCTGTGTTGGTTTTTATGGGTGAAGGTGAAAATATCCATTGGCTAATTTCTCTATATCCACATGAGATTCTAAAATGGATCTGGATTTTATATGAAGTACATGTTAAAAAAATTCAAGACAGGGGAATGTTTCCTCAACACACAAAGTTGCGGAGAGGCCTTAATCCATGCAATACAGTCGTGAAAATTAAATCATATGAGACTTCCTTTTAATACAGAGTGGCGAAGATTAAAACATGTTGAATTTCACAACTATAATGGAGAAAAACATATTACTGAATGTAGAACATAGTAAAACATAGTGGTTGCGGTAATATTCTCACATGAAATTTCCAGAAGGATATCGAGACAAACTATAATTTAGAACTTCAAAAACATGAAATACATGCATATGGAGGTTTTGGCTCCTTCACTAAGTAAAACACTACCTTTTACTGAGATTTAAATTCACCAGGAGTTGCGGAAATCACTCACTGTAAAACCTGTAACTATTTGTTTTCACGCGCCCACCAAAATTCGCTCCACGATTTTCTCCACTTGTCTTCACAAACTTACATTCGACAAAATACATAATACATCTACATACATGAATATTCAAAACATATGTTTCCTACACATTAATTCATGATAGACAATATTTAATACACAGGATGGGAAAGCATGATTTTCTGAACTTTGGGGAAATGCTTGCCCATGCTTTTCTACCAACTATTAATAAATTTTTGTTTGACTTTGATTATTTAATATGTCGTGGAATGGGTAATTGTCCTCCTATTCAAAACTTCATTTAATCTATGTCCTTTCCTGAAACTCAATCTGCAATTTTCAAAACGTTTACTTGAGGTATGGCTTCTGTCAGTACATTTAACGCGATGGTGGAGATTAATTTTCGAACACTCCCCCTTAATTTCAACTACTGCCATTGACCATTCCCAAACAATCTCTGAGATAAATTTTTTTCACATTCCAATGACTTTGTGAATCTTTCTGCATATTGTTCTTCCGACCTGCAATGCTGCAACACAATATCACCATTGTTAAATAATTCTCTTATGAAGTGATATTTAGCATCAATGTGCTTTGTCCTCTTGTGAAAAAAAGAATTCTTTGATAGTTTAATTGCTGAAATATTGTCATAGAAAACAATGTTTGTTACCTCTTGTTCATGGCAGAAATTCCTCAACATCATTCTCATCCAAACTTCTTGACATGTTGTTGCTATTGTGGCGACATATTCAACTTCTACTATTGACAATGACACTATTGGATGCTTCTTGGAAACCCATGAAATGGCTCCTGAACCTAAATGAAAAACATATCCTGATGTGCTCTTTTTGTCATCAACGCTTCCTGCTGAGTCACTGTTAGTATAACCAACCAACCTAAAAGAATTTGTTGCGGTGTACAAAATACCATACTCATTTTTCTCATTGAAATACTTTTAAATCATTTTTTATTTTTGCCACTGTGTCTCTTTGGGTGTCTCCATGAACCTTGACACCAAAATCACTGCATACATTATGTCAGTCCTAGTTGCGGTCAAATACATTAAGCTGCCCACCATACTTTTGTATAATGTCGCATTGACATTGCTATTGCAATATTCCTTGTTCAACTTCAATCCCATGACAGTTAGAGTTGGTGCGGGCTTGCTGTTCTGCATATGAAACCTCTCTAAAATTTCTACAATATAATTTTATTGAGAGATAAAATTCCATTTTCTATTTGCTTCACTTCTATGCCCAAAAAATACCTTAACAACCCCAAGTCAGTCATTTCAAACTAAATTTTCATGACTTCTTTGAAATCAACGATAAGGAAATCATCACTCCCTGTAAAAATCAATTCATATACATAAGAAAACAACAATAAGAAGCTTACCATCACTCTCTTTGATGTAGAGAGTAGGTTCACCGTTACATTTGGCGAACCCATTGTCCATCAAGTAAGCATCTATCTTTCTATACCATGCACGCTGTGCTTGATTCAACCCATAAAGAGCTTTCCTCAACCTATATACCTTGTCTTCTTGGCCTTCTACCTCATAACCAGGTGGTTGCACAACATATACTTCCTCTTTCAACACTCCATTCAGGAACATTGATTTAACGTCCATTTGATACACTTTCCATTTATGTTGCGCTGCAATTGACAACAATATACGCACTGTCTCTATCCTTGTGACTGGTGCAAATGTCTCTGCATAATCTCTTCCATGTTGCTGCTTGTATTCTTTGAAAACTAGCCTTGCTTTATGCCTTTCATTCTTTCCTTCAATGTTTCTCTTGGTCTTATAGACCCACTTCACTCCAATGACTTATTGTCCTTGCGGAAGGTTCACTAAATCCCATGTGTCATTATTTTATATTGCTCCTATATCATCATCCATTGACGCAACCCATTTTTCTTCTTTAACTTCATCCTCAAAATGAATTGGGTCATCGACATGACAGAATAATGCAAATAATGAATTCAGACCAGCGCTACTATCAACTTAATTTTTCTCATAAATTTCACTCATTAGGGGAATTTTGAGGTATAAAATGGGCCTCCTAAGAAAAATGAACAACCAAAATAAACTTTATAAGAACCAATAGGATTCAAGATGATGATTTCAACCATGGGGATGATTCACCATTTTTTGAGCAAAAAAGTAAAAAGATTAAAAAAAATAAAATAATAAAACTACTTTTTCAACTTATATTTTCAACATATCTCCCTAATGTTTTACTAAAATTTCGAGCATGATTAATAGTTGGATGCAAAATTTAATTCCTCATCCAAGGATTACCCATGTTTCATACTTTTGATGGACCCTGCTATACGAAAAATGAGAAATACATGAAAAAACGTGATTACAATCACATTTTTCATGTATTTCTCATTTTTTGTGTGGCAGGGTCCATCGGAAGTATGCAATGTGAGTACTCCTTGAATGATGAATCAAATTATGCATCTAACAAGTTTTCTCGCTCGAAATTTTAGCAAACCCATAGGGATATAAGTTGAAAATATGAGTAGAAAAAGCAGTTTGTTCTTTTTTCCCTCTAAAATTTGATGATGTAATCTAACCTTATTTTATTATTTCCACTATTATTTTATAATTTCCTTAGGAGGCCCATTTTAGACCTCAAAATTCCCCTAATGAATTTCTGAATTTGTGTCATCTTATGCTTGCAGAAGATGGGATTGACATGTTAGTTGGTGTTGCACTTGAAATATATGGAGTTGCGGATCTTTGTGGTGTGCTTAGAGAAGCACTTGCTTGACTGCACAACGTTGTCTTATTATTTTTTGATGGTCTCACATGTTGAATGCTTTGTTGAGCTTGTGTATGTGAAGGAGGATTCACCATTGAGGAATTACTTGTTGCGGTTAATTCCTCTTTGTATTCATATGGTGCACATGTTTTCACATCGACTGTATTCTCTAAACTTCCATCCCATGCTTCCTCTTCTATGAAATTCACATCTCCGTTGATTATGACTTTCTTGGTTGATGGATTATAGAGCATGTATGCCTTGGATTCATCACTGTATCCAATAAATATACATTTCTCCCCCTTACTGTCCAACTTCTTCCTCAACTCATCTGGGACATGTGCATACACCACACATCCAAACACTCTCATGTGAGTGACACTATGCTTTCTACCACTCCATGCCTCTTCAGGAACTATATTCATTACACTTTTGGTTGGACACCTATTAATGATATATGTTTCACAAGCAACAAATTCATCCCAAAAATCATTTCGCAAATGCTTTGGCTTCAACATACTCCTTGTCATTTCCATAATGGTCCTATTCTTCCTTTCTGCGACACCATTTTGCTGAGGTGTATACCTTGTTGTAAATTTATTGTGAATTCCATGCTCACTGAAAAAATGTAGGAAGTCATTTTTGATGTATTTGCCACCTCTGTTAGTCCTGAACAGTTTGCTTCTTAACAAGAGCTTTGTATTAGCGGAAGCACTCAAACACTCCACTTTTCTGTTTTAGGAAGTAAACCCATGGCTTCCTTGTGTAGTCATCTATGAAGATCAAAATATAAAATCTACCCCCCATTGATGGTGTTTGTATTGGTCCACATAAATTTGAATGGACAATCTCCAAAGGTGCCTTTTTCCCTTATTAACTTTACTGTTGGAAATTATTCTCTATGTTGTTTACCCAATATGCATCCTTCACATTGATTGTATGTTTTTTCTATGAGTGGCAATCCCTTCACCATGCCTTTCTTACACAACAAATTCAAACCTCCAAAGTTGAGATGACCAAATCTCAAATGCCATAACCAATTTTCATCTTTGATCTATGCTTAAAAGTCTACTTATGTGATATTTGGAACTTTTATTTCATTCTCTTGTGAATTCATTGATAGTTGTGCTTGAGCACCTTTTTCCTTCAAATCTTATTTTAGTATGAGAGGACACATTCTATTGTTTGTCATCTGAAATTTTACAATCAACTGTCTCCTTGAAGACTTATCCAAAATTGTGCACTCATCATTCTTTAAAAAGACATTGTAGCCCTTTTACATGATTTTCCAATGCTTATGAGGTTATGCTTCAAACCAGGGACAAAATAAACATTTGAAATATACTTGTTCTCTCCCTTCTTTGTTAGAATGTTGACTCTTCCTTTTCCCATGATAGAGACTTTGTTATCAGTCCCCGATGTCACTTCTGATTTCACACTTTCATCTAGATTGGAAAACATTTCTATGTTCCCAGTCATGTAGTTGCTACACCCTGAATCTAGAAACCATACATCCCCTTGTTTTCCTTGTGCTACATTACAAGCTAAAAAAAATGCTATCATGGTTCTGATTTTCCTTTGTGAAAATTGCACTTGGTTTGTTACTTATGCATATTTCTTCTTTCTATATTCATTTGAATAATGACCATACTTCTTACAGTAATGACATTGAACTTGAGATTTATCATACCTCTAACCTTGTGCCTGATTTTGGCTTGAGCTTTGACTTGGAGTTTGATTGTTTCCCCTTCCACTTGAGCTTGAAGGGCTGCTTCTTCCACCTCTGTGTGGGCTTCTTCCTCTTCATCTATAATTTGATCTTCCTCGACCTCTACTTTGACCAAATGAAACTTGTGTCTTGAAAGCATGCTCCAATGAGGAGTTTTTTTCTCTCTTCAGTCTGTGTTCATGAGAAATCAATGATGCATGAAGCTCATCCACTAAAAATTGTGAGAGATCCTTTATCTTTTCTATGGCCACAACAATGGAATCTAATCTTGCTTGCAAACTTCTCAAAACTTTCTCAACTATTCTCCTTTCCTCAAGTGTCTCACCATGAGACCTGATTTGAGTAACCAATCCAATTACATATGTAAAAAATGAGTCTACATTCTCAGACTCTTTCATACAAATTGTCTCAAAATATCTTCTCAGCATCTGTAGTTTTTTTGTCTTCACCTTTGCTATGCCTTGGTAGGTTGTGTGGAGGATATCCCATGCTTTCTTGGACTTTGAAGCTGCTGCAATCCTTGGGAAGATACTTTCATGCACTGCCTGAAAAATATAGAAGAGGGATTTTGAGTCTTTCTTATTGTTGTCCCTAAGCAAATCCTTCTCTGCTTGTGTCAAAGCATTGTATGCTACTGCATCTGTTGGTTTTTGGAAACCATTCCCCACCGATTCCCAAATGTCTTGAGAAGAAAACAAAGCCTTTATTGTAATAGCCCAATAATGGTAAACTTTTTCCATTAAAGTGAGGTATTTGTGGATTAGTCGAGCTTCTTCTTATTGCTGCCATTTTCACTGTGTAAAATAAACTTTCTCCTTCTTGGTATATGCTCCACAAAAAATTTCCAGAACACCTTTTAACTAGCAGTAAAAACATTTGCAATTACGGTAATGAAATTTTCAATCAGCTCTGATACCATGTTTGAAATGTAAGAAACATGTAAATTCTTTCCTCTGCGGAGAGGTCTTAATCTAGAAAATACAATCCTGGAAATTAAATCATATGAGAATTCCTTTTAATACAAAGTGGTGGAGATTAAAACATGTTGACTTGCCCAACAAATTACTGACGGTACAATAGAGAGTGGTTGCGGTCAAATTCACACGTGAAATTTCCAGAAGGATATCGAGACAAACTATACTTTAGATTATAACTTTAAAAACATGAAATACATTCAAAACCTGTAACTAAACTATACTTTAGATTATAACTTCAAAAACATGAAATACATTCAAAACATGTTTCCAAGCGCCACCAAAACGCTCCACTATTTTCTCCACTTGCTTTCACATACTTACATCAGCCACAATACATAATGCTTGCCCATGCTTTTCTACGAACCATTAATAAATGTTCATTTGACTTTCATTATATAATCTGTTGCTCAATGGGTAATCACTCAATGTAAAAACTATAACTATAACTCACTATAAAATTGTAAACTTACATATGTCACAATACATAATGCTTGCCCATGTGTTTCTACCAACCATTAATAAATTTTCATTTGACTTTGATTATTTAATCTATTGGGCAATGGGTAATTGAATTTCCGTTTAGAACCTGATTTAATCCATGTCGTTGCGTGAAAACTCAATCCCCAACCTACAAAACATTTACTCAAAAGTATGACTTTGAGTCCATTTAAAATAGTGATTGAGATTAATTTTCCAACCATACATAGTTGGGGTGGAACCAAACACCTCTGGTTAACGGTTAAATATATTCTCTAAGCATCTTTTTTTCTTCTCAACATTATGGCATTAGAAGCACGAAATCATGTTGACAACTACTAGCTGCTCTGCTTTTACGTTCCTTTCACTAGGCTGCTACTTTGCTGGCATTAAAACTGAGCAGCCACGGGCATCCTCTGCTGGTCTTGGCTTATAGAAAATGATGATATCCAACAATTTTCACTCGTCTAAATGTATTAAGGATATATATCTTGATTATTAGTTGTTATTGACGAAATAATGGTTTATTTGTTAGTGTTTGGAGAGTTAATATGATTATTCACGTTACATTGTCTATTTATATTACATTTTGTTTTGTGTGGAGCTCCATTTCACAGCTTATAGCTTATTATAATTCCTGTCACATTCCATACATTTTCAATTTGGACTTCAATATGGACTTAAAAAGTGTTATTTTTATAATCAAAATAAAAAATTTAATAAATTGAATTTAAAAAAAAATTATTTATAATATAAATAAAGATTTATATTTTTATTAATTTAATTAAAATTATTATACAATATTAATAATTTCATTTTTTATTAAAATATTAATAATTTTCTTTTTATTAAACTTCTTTGGTGCATTTTTAGAATTATTATCAAAATTATATAATTTCTTTAAAGTTTAAATAATATTGATCTACAATTTAAAAAAAATATTAATAATAAAAAAAAATTCTCATGTTTTTGTTTTTATACTTAAGTAATGTATTTCAATACCAACTTCTTATATATTTATATAGAAAAAGAAATGAAATTAATTTTAAATAAAATATTTTAATTAAAAAATAATTTTAATTTTAAATCAAATATTTCAAATTCCCACTTTTAGAAGAATAAATTTATATTAATTTAAAATATATAAAAATAAAAAATAATTAAAGGTGGACATTTTTAATTACTTTGAAAGAGAAGTGTAATTGATTTAATTTTTATATAAAATTGATATATGATATTTAAAAGTTTTAATTACAAAATGAATTTCAATCTAGCATAATATATAAAAAGAAAAAATAATTGAATGTGGAAATTTTTAATTACTTTGAAAGAGATGTGTAATTGATATGTGATATTTAAAAGTATTAATTACAAAATGAATTTCAATCTAGTATAATATATAAAAAGCAAAAATAATTGAAGGTGAAATATTTTAATTATTTTGAAAAAGATGTGTAATTGATTTAATTTTTATATAACATTGATATGGAATATTTAAACATATTAATTACAAAATGAATTTCAATCTAATCATAATATATAAAAAGTAACAATAATTTTGAAGGTGAAAATTTTTAATTACTTTGAAAGAGATGTGTAATTGATTTAAATTTTATATACAATTGATATGTGTTATTTAAAAGTATTAATTACAAAATGAATTTCAATCTAGCATAAAATATTTAAATACCTATAGAGAGAGTACTCTACTTCATATTATGAGGGATGCATTTACAAATATATTAATAGCAAAGAAAACATTTGAATGTAGACAATGTAAATCATAAATAAAATATTTCAATAGTCAGTAATTTTTTCAATATCAAATGTGTATCAATCTTTATAAAATATAATCCAAATAACCTTGAATTATTATTTTTTTATACATCATAATTTTTTTTTCACACTCACACACACTCTCTCTTATATATATTACCAGCCTAGATCCATTTATACATATGTTTCCAATATATATATATATATATATGTGTGTGTGTGTGTGTGTGTGTGTATGTATTTCAACTTTTGAGGTGCACTCTAAAAGAGTTTTGGGCTTCAAAAGATTTGATCTTTCTTGGAGCTTGATAGACACTAGGGATTTTTCACCTCAAAAGACATGATATCTCTTGGGGCTTGATAGATCTTGGGTTAAGATGAACCTACCCTGATCTAATAGAAAGAGAGTTGGTGTATAAATAAAGTCTATCTAGATATATATTTTTTTTTGTAAATTGGGAAGATCTATTCACAAAGTATAAAAACAGAGTATACAAAACAACCTCAGAGGCTAGTGACTGAAGTCAAAGAACACTGCTGTGTCAAGCCCACACTTAGGTAGGGGAGTACATGGGAGAACTGCTAAGTGGGGGAAACAGAAAAAATGGTATGACTGCAATAGACCAAAACATTCATGGTACTGGAAAAAGATCTTTTGATCTCGAGTGCTGAGTGAGCTACATACAAAAAGAAAACAGACCAAACCAGGAGGAGCAGAGAAAGTCAGGGACCCGAGGGGGGAGACATGTCCTCTTCGTCATTGAGATAATCCTCTATGCTGATCGGGCGATTCGGGGTTCCTTCCTCCAGGTCAAGGAGATTGCGATGGGACGAACCAGCCTCCTGCGGGTGAACCTTTGCTTGAGCTTCTTCCTTGATCCTGGGCTTCTGCTGGTGATGCTTGACCGAGATGCGTTTCAGCAAATCGTAATGAGGGGAGGAGCTGTCGATGAAGCGGAGGTGGTGAACCGCCCTCACATAGGCTTCGAATTTGTCAGACAATGTGTCCATTTTCTTTTTCAGCTTTTTGCTGACGTTGCTCTGCTCCTGGATCACAATGGCCAACATAGTTTTGGTATGCCAGTGTAGGTCAATTGCATGGCTGTATAGATTTTCTCGGCTCCTTGTGAGTGCAGGGTCAGGAATCTAGCGGAAGGCATTGTCCACCATTTCCGAGGGGGTGGTCCTGCGACGAGAAAAGGCCTCTGCCTCCAATTCGGACAGAAGTTCTTGCATTGGCTCCGGAGTGCTCTCCGCGAAGATGCAGGCGGCAATACGAGCAGAGGTCTCCGCCCTCAAGACTGGATGGCGAGAAGGATTCGCCCGGTAAGATTGGCGACCGCGGTGAGGCTGGGGAGGAGGGTTGCGGCGACGGGGGGCCATGGGAGGCAGCCTGCACAAAGGAGTGGAAGGGGGGGCAAGTGCAGGAAGCTGAAACTGCAACATGTGGAGAGAGGAGAGCCCAACAGTGGCAAGCAATGAGGGATGAAGGCTAAGTGAGGGGGATTTAAGGTGACAAGTCGAGGAGAAGGGGGAGCGTAGGAACAGCTGGATCACATGCGGGCAAAGGTGTTGGGAGCCGACCTGGAGTAATTTCCTTGGGGGGAGATGTAAAGGGGTGAGAAAACCAATGGTGAGCCACCAAATCAATCAATCGTGAGAAGGAATGAGGTGTACCAAGTCATAATGATTGATAGGTGAAGGTGGTACTGACAAGACCAAGGCCTTTTGAAGATCATTTTTGTTAATGCTGGTGTAAGCGGTTTTTACCGTTGGTGATTCAATTGAGTTCTAGGCCTGAGAAATGAGTCTTTCCGAGGTCTTGACCCCTTGGTTGGCAAGGAAATCTGCCAACTTATTAGCATCTCTCCTGACTGCCGTGAAAGAAACCCCTCTGGCCTCCACGATGTTGGCTTTGATTTTATGAAAGATTTTATTGATGTGCCAGTAGTCAGAAACCTATCCGACATTGCGCCCTCGTTGGAGCTTCTTACAATCTTGGGTAGCAAAAGTCTATAGATATATTTATATCTATTGTGTGGTATGCATTAATTAAAGAGTCAAAAGATATATTTATATTTATGTGTGTATTATATATTAATTGGAAGCATAAGTATATGAATGATATTTTATTTCAGTTTTATACAAAATTATTATGTTATAAGTGGATGCTGAAATATTTTTTTATTATAACGAATATTGATATTTTTTATTAATAATTTTTTTTTAAATATTATATATCAATTTTATATTGAGTAAATTTTTTTATTAAATTTAAAAAATAATTTTTTCACATAATATAATACAATATTATATATATACATTAACATTCAATTATTTTATTTAAATATTAATAATAAAAAAATGCTAAATATGCTATATTACAAGATATTTTTTATTCTCTGACGTACATGTGGCAACATGAAATTGGGATATTATTTTTCTATATTTATTAGCAAGTGTGTGAATATCATAATCTTATTTTCCATCCAATATTCAATATTATATAATATACAATCACATGTAGGCACAATGAGATAGATAAATGTGAGGTAAACACACTTTGTGTTGGTATCTTATTAAGCTTAAAACTAAATACAATTACATACACAATGAGACAAAAATGCCTTAGGAAAAATGAGTATGGAATGCTTTAACTTAAAATGGATTATTTAAAAGTTAGAGAACGCAATCGCTAAATATAGTCTTTGTTATCAATATCGACACACTTAACTTAATCTTTTTTTTCAAATCATTTTTATGGTCTTTATTATCAACATCCGGCCACTTAAATCAAATTTTTTATTTTCAAATCATTTATGCACATTTGAGCTCTAAATTAACCAATGAATGAACTATTGTCTACCCTCATAATTTGCATAATTCATGGTTAGACAAAGTCAATTTGCATAGTTGATACTTAAATAAAGTCAATTTTATGGTGATTTATAAACATTTTAATTCTAAATTTAAAGGATGTTAGGTGGGAATTCTTGTTATTGATGAGAATAAAGATGAGACTTATATTTTTAGAGTTGTAATACATATATGATTTATTGTGGGTTTAAATGATGTTAAATGATTTACAGTTTGAATGATGTTTGAAAAAGGATGATGAAGATTTTGTTTGATAACTTGATTGATTGAAATTGATTTATGCAAAGTGGGAGAGTAGTTATATATTTTGATTCTCTCTCTTGAAATAATTAAAGATCACTTAGGTTATGTAAATAAATTTTATTTGAAATTTAATGAATATGAGAATGATAAATTCTTGATAAGGATAGTAAATTTATAAAAATAGTCATGATGAATCTAAAGAAACCATTATACCAACTTTAGATTCACTTATGATGGCATTAAGGATTATTTTCACCCTAAAGATCCAAGGAGATGTAAGGTCCATAATATAGTCACCCTAAAGTCACATGGAGAATTTTTTTTTTTATGTCAAAGGAACTTACCAACTTGGTATAAAATATTACAGTGACAAAGTTAGTTGGTTTCACTAAGTCGAACTAGGTTGGAGATGGAAATGACATGAAACCTATACATAGCTCTTTGTTTTGAATTTATTATGGTGATCAAGATTAGATCATTATATTATCTTTCATCCATATTGATTATTTCAAAGTGGAAAAATCAGAGGATTCGACTCTCAGGACCATTTTTACTAGCGGGTCCATGTTTGGTGAATTGGTGTTTAAAGTATTTCAGAGGTAGTGTGAGGCATTTAATGAATTGTTTAGGGGTCCAAATCTTCTCTCTATGCACTTAAATACATTTCCATTAACACAATAAACACCCCAAACATAGTACATACGCAAATTTATGTCACCCAAAAGTTGACGTTCATGTTTTGTCCACCATGATTCAAGAGGATTCCACCATGATTCAAGAGGATGTGAGGGTAGCTCCATTACTCATGGAAAAGGGGAGAACCATGTCACCATGTTGAACAATAATTTAGAAGTGTTGAGTTGTAACTCATATTGAGGGTTGAATGGGTCAAATTTAACCCCTAGTTGGCTATTGAACCGTGTGATAATTGTGGAACCATGGGGGCTTAACTGGGGTAGAAATACCATACCATGTGCATTCATATTGGGGAGATATATATTGATGATAAAATGAAATAATATATTGGGGGATATATGTAAATGGTTTTTATATTGACATATATAAAAAATGGAGATCAAAGTTAATGAAAAAATATGAAGGGGTATAAAAAATGTTAATGAAAAGATGGATACCTACAATATCTAGTGAAAGAAGGTTTTTGTTTTTTTTTTTTTTTTTTTTTTAATATAATTTTTTAATTGGGAAGGTTTATTGGGTTCGTATTGGTAATTTAACACCCTCTTCCCACATCTACCCAAGTAACCAAAAAACCAGGGTAAACATGTGACGAGAGGCTACTAATAAGAGATTTAACCTCCTAGATGACCTTGAGGAAGTAGAACTAATGGAAACATGACAAACAAATCTTACACAACATCAAAAACATCCCTAAGAGGTATCCCAACCCTTTAGGCCTCTTACCCCTAGGTTAGACAAACTTTTTGACCATTTTGAGCCTTAGTTGCAGGAATAAAAAAACAAGGTAGCAGCTGGGAGGCAACAACAACACACACAACACAAAAAGCATGCGACCAGGGCCCCAATTAATCAGTTATGTGCCTACAACTTCAGGATTTGAGTCACCTTTTTAGGCCCAGATCCTAGGTCACTGCGCAAAAATCATGAAAATTTAGGGGATGATAAATAACATCAGAACAATGATACAGAAGAAATCACATCAACAAGAACTCATTTTCACCCCTCCTAGCCATGAGAGGCATTTTGTCAAACATATCACAAACATTAAATCTACAGGTGTAAACAACAAATTTAAAGATATGGGTCTCATAATTGTTTGAGAATCGCTAAGAAGCATTTCTCCCTTACATCATAAGATGCAATACATTCTATTATACCATAGATACATTGTGCATTCATTTACAAGTAAAAGCATGGATATAGCCATGCATCGTCACTGATAAAATACATGCTTATAACAAACATAATAACAACATAAATACCATGGATATAACATCAATAGAATCCACATAATAACCAGTGAACTTATACATCAAATACCAAAGGAATGAGCTTCTCATTAATGAGTGTAAGAACCAACCAGATATGGGACTTCCACGTTCCACCCAACCATAGATTGCTTGAGCCAAATATCTCTTCAGCCAATCACCCCCATGCCATATTCCAAACATGAATGTGGGAATAAAATTGAAAGAACCAACCAGGGAATCTCGAGGCTAAACCACGTCACCCTCTTCAATAATAAGCTATGCTTTGTCATAGTCTACACCTGATCACTAGGCCAACACAAACATGTATATCACCATATTCTCTCCGCTTAAACTGTGGGGAATTTTCATGTCTCATAGTCTCCCAGGATTTAACACAACCCACAGTAAAATTAGGGGTCACTAGGACTTAAACCGAGACATAATCTCCAGGCTTTACCATATATCCCAAACCCAAGATTCCTAGGCCTGAAATGGAGAGAAAACCACCTCTCAGGATTTACCGCAATCTAAACCGAGATTACTAGGCCTTAAACTGAGGAAACACATGAAACAGTTCCATAATCATTCAGATATCCACCTCACTCAGCTTCGAATCCATCCGGTAATCCAGCTAAACCAAAACATGAGAACTCCACAACACCATGCATATCCGAAAATGGAAAAGCTAGGATGAATACACTGTCACACCTGGAAAAAACCCATACCAATACAAAAAAGAACCACATGCAATACCATGCATGCCACATCTAGCAAGAAATCATACATGCAAATCAATACTTGCAAATAATCTTGTTGTAGTTACTTGATTCTTGCTCCTCCTTGCTTGCTTCCTCCTACTTCTTACTTTCTTGTCTTTCTTGCTTCAATGCCAAAGTGCTCCAAAAATCTAAGTGTCCAAGAGTGTGTAAGAGAGAGACAATAATGAGAGAGCTCCAAAAACACACTGACCAAATTTACCAACTGATTCTTAGAATAATTTTTATAGAGAGGCCTCTATTTTCTTCATTTTCCATTATTTTCCTTCATTTTCCTCCTCACATGCGACCTGTGACCTTTCATCTCCCTTTTCTCCTAATTTCCATTATTTTCATAAATAAATGTGCCAAAAATTCCATTTTCCTTTCCAAAGCCTTTGCCTTTGCCTTTGCCAATTTCCTTAGCATTTTTTTCCCAACATTCAACTTGGAATAAGTGTCCCATCAACCATGGTTATTATTTTTAACTTTATTACATGGAATGTTCATCAGGGTTGTTAGATGTAAGGGTTAAATAATGTGATTTTTAGAGGTATTTTCTAATATATAGTCAATTTAAGGGTATTTTTTAAAATGCCATGAGCACATGGGATATGCCAAAGGTTCATTGAGTGAAGTGCACATGTGTGACACTAGGAGAAAAATGGATTCAATTCTATTCTAGTGAATTTATTCCATAGTTGAGAAAAGTAGATGAGAGTGAATAAAGAAAGGGATTAAAAATAATAATTTGTTTTATATGGATGGGTGTTACTCATATGTATTTGCACAATTTGAATTCAGACAAAAAAGAGAGAAAAACAACCTCGCCTTCTAGTTGGATTTTCTCCCGAAGGAGTTTCATAGGTCTATCTTGTCTTACTGTGGTTTTGTGTGAAATTTTCTATTTTCATCTAGTTTTTACATATTATATTGCATGCATAAGTAGAAATCCTAATTTAATAAATCAATAAAGTTTAAGGAAAATGAATACGCATAATATAGTTTTTCAAATTTCAGTAAATGTTTATTAGATTTGTTTTGATGATCTGTCCATTGGAGTATCCATGATAGTTTACTGATCATCCAAATCCTTTATTTGGTCTTGTAAATAGAAGAATACGATCTCTATTTTGACTATTGAAGCTAGAATATTATGTTGTAGTGCATGATGACACGAAGTTGGTTTGGATTCAACGTCTCATGGGTCAAATTTATTTTCAATTCAAGGTATCCACAGTGATATATTGAGATATTTAAAGTGAAATACAAGTTGCAAAGAACCATGTTGCTAAGAATAAAATGAAGAATATGGAGATTCATGTTCATTATTTTAAATATTACAAGAAAATTTTGTTAAACTTGTTTATCGTAGGAAAAATTCTCAAGTCTCTAATATCTTTATGAATCCTATCTCAAAAACTAAATTTGTGAAAATTTGGGCTATGCTTGGGATTTATGGGGTTGTGATTTTGTGGGGTTTTAAAAAGGTAATTTCACCTCCTAAATATATAAAGAATTATTTGATTGGGTGGACTTGGAAAAAAATGCTATGTAGGTTCATCACATCCCTATTTCTTATAGAGAAAATGAGTCGACAATCAATGAGTGGTTGTTTGAGTGGCCAATTAGGGATTTGACTAGTCAAGTAATGATAAATAAGCAATTTACTAGTGAATGGTATAGAGAAGGAATTAAGGAGTTTTATATGTTCCTCTATCAATCAATGTGGATATCATTTCCCTTACTGCAAGGGAGTTGGTTAATTCTTGGTGCTATATACGATGGTCATATGGATCAATCTAAGAAAGTAAGTTGTGGAGTGTATTTATATGGAAATATATTGGTTCTTTACATTTTTATGTATGTTGAGATATGTGGGGTTGTGTTTAGGAAATATAATGGTGTTTTTAAACATTATTTCACTCAAAAAAATCTCTCTCTAAACTACCTAATTCTTGATTCTCCAACACCCCAAAAGTAATTAAGGAGAGATGAGGAACACTTATTCAACTTTGCTTCCCTCATACTACTTGGAACTTCTATGTACTTTTCCTTTTCATTCAAACAAATATTTTTTATTCATAAACATAATCAAAATTACATGTTTCATGTGCATAAATAACTTCATAAGAGGCCTTCACTCTAGTCATAATTGTCACCAAAATAATGTCAAATATAAAATCTAAAATATAATATCCCCTAAAACTCATAAACTTTGAGAGATAAAAGAAATATCCCTTTCTTATATATCGATCATTCATTAAAAAATATAGATCAATTAGAAATATATATAGAGTCCATCATGGACCCCTAGCATAGTTAAGAGGGACTTTATGTTCATTAAATAGTGACTGCAAAATAAATACCTATAAACTTTGTCAACATCATCTAACCTTTCTTATTGTGTAGTACCTCTTTTGATATATTTTAGTGCTATGTTGAGTTCACTAAAAACATGAGAAAAAATAATGTTATTAAATTTGGATTAATATGCTTGACAATATCGGCCAAATTCCTAAACATCACATGAGAAGTCTTAGTTGCAACCTTTTTTAAAGGGTTGTCATGGAAGTAACATTTTATGGTGTGATGCAGGAGTGAGGCTTCGTGATCTATAAGTTGTAGGGTAGGACATGCCACCTCCTTTGGAAATATATTTTATCCTCATCTATAGAACCCTCATCATGTATTCGAAATGATAAATGGATACTTTATATATTTCTTTCCAAATAGGGGTTATCCACTACACACACACTAGTCGTTGGATAAAATGTCACGGGATCCTATTATTTCCTCTATGTTAGTATACTTTTCTTTGACCCATAGAGGAGTGGAAAATTATTCTTGAATTTTATTCTTGAACACCTTTTCCCTCATCTCCTCATGCATTAGCTAAGATGTTTAGGCCATGATTTTCACATCCCATACATAGGGATTAAGGTCACAAGAAATTGGTTGTGACAACCCAAAGTTGTGGAGATAAGACTCACACAACTTGGCCTTTTATTCCATGTTGTTGCTTTAAAATTTTTGATAAATTCTTTCATGGTTTGAATGTTGAAAACTCTTTGTATACCATTGTTCCCTTAGAAAGAAAGTATAAGTCTTAGTTGGCTTGTTGTAGTTGACCAAATCTAGATATAAGCGTGCCATTATCCTTGAGGAGGCCTTTATGGTTGTGAATTTTTTTTATCTGGGTAATATTATCCCCTTTTCCTACCCCAATTGTTGTTTACACAACTATTTTTCTTTCTCAAGTTATTCCTTTTTATTTTTCTTCCCATATCTTAAGTATCATGGTGTCTTCCATAAGTTGAAGGATTTGGTCTTGAAGTCTCTCCACACCCCCCACTCCCTACTTTGTTGCAATTTTTTTCCATCTATGCGCCTCTATTTTTCCCTTCTTAATATCTAGCATAACATGGGTGATATGAAATTGGAGGATAACTTATCCTTCCTAAAAATTGAGCGTCCTATGACTCTTTGCAAGTAAACAAAATGTGTCTTAATATAAAAAAAAAAAGTCTTATAATCTCTTCAAGGATGATGAGTTAGTTTTCATATGAACTTTAAACATGTAGCACATTCACATGTAACTCAAAATAGCAATCATGAAGAGTGGAAAAATATAATTTGATGATGGAGTTCACCCATCCTGGGCTACATATCTGAACCTACTAACAAATCTAGACCACTCCATTGATTTCAATGGTGAAAGAGTACATGATATTTGTTGACAACTGAATGGCTTGTTTTCCCTACAAGGAAACCTTCTTCTCCAAATAATTCTCACTCTAAAAAGTATGACCACCTATAGTCAGTCATAAAAAGGTCAACATGAAAAGTGATCTCACATCAAGTCCCTGTACTCCACCTGAAACTGAGCATAAAATGTACAACATCTCCACATTGAAGTACTATAAAGAGATTTCCTCAAAACACATACTGAGAAAAGATAAAGAATATATTCATCATAGAAGTCGTAACCACTATAGAGAAAACAAGAAGGATGCAAAACCCCTACAAGGTTCTCTCCATGCTCAAAATGCCTTCAAAAACTTATCAAACCATTGATTGTCTCTAGAACTAAAAGACCCAATCCTTAAAAAAAATTCTTCCACAAGTGCTCCAATCAGTAAAATAAGGCTTCCAATGGATTGGCAATGCCCAAAAACCCATATCTAAGCTCTTCCTGGGATCAAAAAGACCAAAAATTGATCAAGTTATGGCTCTCCCATGTTTCTTCTACTAAATGTTCTGCAAAATGACCTAGAATTCTATTTGTTCCATAAATTCCACTTTTTTCATGTCTATGAAGCGACAAATTCACTTGGGTCTGATGATATTATCACTGAAAAGATTGAAAAATGTTGTCTCTTTAATTTTTTCCATGACCCCTTACCACAAAAACAAGGTCATGTGGGCGCCCATAAGGTTGGGGGCTAGGGCGAACCGTCAGCCCCTGTTGGCTTTGGCACCTTTCTCGTCGGAGCTCTGGTCATGTGGAGAGAAATTTGACTAGCGGTCGGGGATAACTTCCCGCCCTCGCCGAGCTAGCTTGTTTACTCTGGCTGGTTACACGTTTAACCATGTGATTGGTGGTCTACCTTAACTACCACCCCTGTCAAACTCGGTTCCATGCCTGTCACATGACACGCCATAGCACGAGGGGTTGGGGCTAAATCTCCACCCCACTCCAGTAGCACCTTCCACCACTATGTGCATGATCATATAACAAGGATCACGACTAGGGGTTGGGGCAGGTGCCTGCCTCGCTCCGCCTTCCGCCATGGTCTTGTGGCTTACCTTGTGACCATGGGCTAGTCCCTGACGACGCTTTAAGTTTGCTCCATCTCCAGGGTGTTGTATAGGGTAACATGACCGGGGTCAGGGCTAACGCCTGACCCCTCTTCCCAAAAGCACACAACATAAACTTTAAATATATGTGGTAGATTATAAGGTTAAGAAACAACCCATAGGCGAGACATTGGAGGTTTGGACTATGTTGCGGTAGGTCTCCGGATTGATCCCTGCTGAGGCCTCCAAGCTCAATGTAAAAATTTTGACCAATGTGAAGGCACCACCATACACCTGTACAAATTTGACACGAACCAATCCAACCAAGAACCAATCAAATAATGCCACCATACACCTGTACGGAGTTGGCACATGAAGAGTTCTAGTTGGTTCTCCATACGCCTAGATGACATGCTAATGTCATCATGAAATTAGCAGTATGGATTGCCCAGTTAGCAACCCAGTCAGCCTACCTGCAAATGTTTTTGGTGTTGGTCAAAAACTTTAGAACATCATCAATTTTTCATACGATGTCGAATTGAGGCAATTCAAGCATCATTGGAATTAGAATGGAAAACACTATGATTTAACATAAATTTTGAAATATTCTGGGAACTTTCATTTTTTAGCCTAATTTTGATCTCCAGATCAATGGGCTAGGAGTTGTACTAGTATTAGTCTTCGTATAGTTTATGACCCAATAGCTGTAAAGGATTTTGTTGTACCCCATTTTTCTCTTCCTAGGAATATATTCCTTCTTAAGTAATTCTGGTGGTTTTGTAATTGCTTCCTCAAGGCCTATTTGTTCCTCAATACTTGGCGTCTTTTCTAGATTAACCACAACAAGAGAAGGTTCCTTCTTTTTCGGAGCTGATTTAATTCTATGTTTGTTTCTTCTAAAAATTTGAGGTTCGAATTTGAGCACTTATGATATTTGTTTGAGATTAGGTGGTTTTCCTAATTTTACCAATGTTGATGTAATTTATTTCTCAGTCATCTCTAGAATTTCTTTTTCTTTGGCTTTTGTTTAGATGATCTAGGAATAGTTGCTTTCTCTTTTCCTTTTTCTGCAAGGCTTTGCTATATTAAGGATTCTTGCATTTATAAGAATTCTTCTTGTCGATTTTCCATAAAAATGACTCCATGGAACCTAATGTTCTAGAATTTCTAGATCATTACAAATAAGTAATTTGATAAGTTGGAAATGGGTCAAGGTTTCATGCTTTCCGCCTTCACTTTGTTTCTCATCCCATTTAATTATTGCAATAGAAAATAGGGGACATTGGAGGTCTTTCCTAGGTGAAGGTGGTACAAATTCTTGCAACCATAATGAGTCTTCATTCATAATATTTATACTTATCTGATGGGATATTTCATTCCATGGTTCCAGTAGGCCCTCTCTTTTCACTTCATTTTTGTTTTTTATGCACTTTTCATGGTCCAAGTAGAATTTATTCTCGAAAGAAGTGACTTATTTCCATTCTACTTTATCCCTGCATGGAAACCTTCTTGGGATCCTTGCAATAGAGCATACATTTCTGCCACATTATTAGTAGTTACTCATATACTCCAAGCATAGTTATACACTTTTTTCCTCCTGGGGTTATAGATAACCCCGACTCTTGCAATCGCTCCTTACTAAATATTTTCAACAATTTTCTATCATACCAATTTTATTGAATAAGGCTTAAACTCTTAATCTCACTTTAAATATTGATTCGAACCATTAGTTATAATAATTATTATTGAATTATGATTATACATTTTATTAACATTTCTCACACATTTTCTTTAAGCTCTTTAAAGCCAAAACATTCACAAAATAGATATGTGAATTATACCCAACAACGCTTCTTAATTACCATATATCTCATAGAATGACTTTGAAAAGAAAGAATGCCACCCCATAAGCCACCATAACATGTATAATACCACATTCTCTTACGAATATGTGATGTACTTAGTGCAGTGGGATGAATTTTTCTAAAGATCCCATGAGTGAGGAAAGGGATAGCCTCATATTTATGTAAAAGTTGTGGGAGATATGATCACATGAACATTTTCAATCCCAATGCTGGGAGGGAAAAAATGCTCGGAACAAGGACACAGAGAGTAGTTCTTACTTTCTAACCAACAGGTTGAACCCACATAGCCTTGTGAAAGAAAACCCCAATGTTAGATGACTTCCATTACGCGATCGGGTCACGCAGATTCTATTGCATTTTACTAATTGATTGGAAATCCATATTTATGTCATGTAAACATATCACCATATGTTGACCTGTCAATGTAGTGTAAGTACTAATAAAACAAGGGAAAGTCACAATCACCTTATGTGCTTCCAATTTCACGTTGTCGATGAAATATATGATTTATGCGAGCTGTCACTTTGGCAATGGTAAGCATAAACATAATATGCTTATCAATTTCTTTAAAGGCGATGGGATAGGCTCTGGGATCACAAAGTCTATGAATAAAATTATAAATATCTTTGGTAGAGAAGAAGCAATAGTATCAAAAATTCGGACCACTACTATCCGTTTATCGTAGAGGAAGGAGTACGTGAAATGGATTTGTGGATAAGTTGTGGGATGTGACTCTGTCAGGCCCTCACCCTGAGAGCGGCCTAGGAAAACTCATGAAGAATTGTTCTAATATTTCCACCATGGCAACCCCCTCCACTCTAGGTTAGTTTCTTTGTATTAATAATTGATGTTATTTGTATTTCATCCTATGTATACACAATTATTTTGACTTTAATGAATCCATATTGACTCACAATGAGTTATTGCCCCTCCAACAACACAAATCCAATTAGCCCACAAATATTTATTCTTATATATCTATCTGTACCCACTTGGGAAGTAAAGCACCTGGCATCCCTGAATATAATTTTGTTCGTATTAATATTCAATATAACTTATCATTGAGATAATTGGGTTAGTACCAAAATTTTATTGTGTTGGAGATTGGATAAATCAACGTTCCCATGTGTTTCGAGATATGTGTTTAATGGTGGATCCATTAATTTTGTCGAGAAGATTATTTATTGTAATCGTGCTTCCAACAAGTGGTATCTGAGCCAAAGGTCTCAAGTTCGAATCACACCAAATTCGTGTTGGAGACATTTTTGGATATAGGATAAACCAAATCTCCACCCTTTTAATGGATTTGTTAACTCTAGTGATGGATCCATTTACTCTGGCGTCAGTGATGTATTCTAGAAATGGGGGCCGGTGTAGTAAAACATTTGGAATATTTTTTATTTATTAATATTTATTTACAATTTCGTGACATATAGTTTTGTCTCGTGGATGTTTCAAGTTACTTAATATTTTTTCATGGATTATGTTGGGTCCCTGTAATTTGGCAGATTGGCAATGACAAAATAGACAAAGGTAACATCAAACAAACTTTGGAGTCCTAGGACCTATCCTTCTTGGACTCAGAGAGGGCTCTCTCTATATTTTTATAAATGATATGACTTTTATGATTTATGATGTTGATTTTAGGCTAGTTAAATTGATAGGGTTTGTTTGTTTTGTTTTGTTTGGTTGGGTTTTTTTTTCAAGAAGACCAGATAGAGTAAGAGAAATTTAAACCATTAGGCTATGGGGTCTGTGAAAGTCTTGAAAATGACAACAATAAATCAAGGGTGTTTCATAGGGAAAGTTAACAAAGCCAAATGGATCTTAATAGCTTAGGTGGGTGTAAAATGAACATCAAATTGTGAATTTAGTAGGTCTAAAGGGCAATTAAGAATCCTTTATCATATACTAGAACAAGAAGGGTCTTTAAGATAACTATGCCAAGAAATAAATAAAGACAGGGCATACCATAAACTTCTTCGATCAAATTTCACCAAGTAAACCCTAAGACAACAATCCAGCAAACCCTAGAGAGCAAGGAACTTGTAAATTCTCTAGTGATTTCACCTTCAGGCAAAGAAAACATTCAAGATGACACATAAGTAATGATTAAAAAGAAGGGAGCTCCTAAATTACTTAATAAAACTATAAAATACCTTCAAAGTGACTATTTAATATGGACTAAAGGACAAGGAAAACCATAAACTTCTTCAGCCAAACCCTAATTTGTAAACTTCAAAGAAAGGCCTAAAAAACAATGTTTAAAGCTACACCAAAGGACATGGAATACCATAAACTCTTTGGCTTGGCTCTACTAGATCATTTTCAAGATAACAAGAATAAGTGGAATCAAAGATAAATTAAGAATTCTTCAATCAGACCTAGCAGAGGAAAACATCTAAACAACAGAAGGTAGACATAATTAAGGTGCCTCTCAACAACATATCTTAATCTAAATTTTATACTCTGTCATAAGGGAAAGATGAAAAATATGGAAAACATAAGAAGTGTAAAATCAGAACAACTTCACCATTAATTAGGTTCATGAATCCTATGAATATGCTAGCTTCATTGTCATTCAATTCAAAACAATCACAAAGCTCCAAAGCCAATTTCTTCACAACTCCAAGTCTATGTATTGAGCTCAACAATCAACCAACAACCAACAAAAATTATGAAGCATTACATGTAGTATTTAACTGCAAATGAGGAGGTGGAAACCCTAGCTAGGGTTGTAGAAGTCATTAATTACATAATAAATGCATTTGACCATTGAGACCATGCAAGGCCCAAGGCACAAATATCCCAAACTCATTAAATGAAAAAATAACTTCTAACATAACTCCTCAACTAATTTTAGAGATATTTGTCCTTAAAGCCTTCAAAATATATTTTCTAATAACTTCTTGTGTCTTTTTTTGACTTTCTGGCAAGGGCGCAGCGCTAATGGCTGAGAGCGCAATGCTAGGCCAAGGGCGCAATGCCAAAACTGGAAACAAATCCATTTTTGCAGTTAATTTTTGGAGGCCTTCCCGGTGTCCAAATAAGCTCCATGATAGCTCATTGGAATGCATGTCCTCTCTAGTTTCCAAATATGCCTTTAGTTTCCATATTGGTGCCCATTTACCTAGTAAAAAATCCATTCTCCCAATACTGCTAAGGGTGCAGTGCTAGTGCTGAAAAGAGGGAAGAAAGGTGTGTTTTTGGTGGTTTTTGGCCCTTTGAGGGACCAGTTTTGTTCCAAATGACCTGAACGTTTTTTTGGATGATGAAATTTCCATGAGGATCATGAATATGTAATCCATTTTTCATTTGAGTTCCCCCAAAAAAGAGCGCAATGCTAGTGGTGCTACGCGTTTGGCCCTTTTTTCTTCTATCCAAACAGTCAAAAACTCAAAATTTGCACCAAGTGCCAAAATTTGAAACTTACCTTGCTGATCATGTTTGGGATGCTTGAAGGGATACATCATTAAGGATATCTATTTTTCCTTCTCCTTTTCCTCATTTAGGGCTTGAATCTTTGCAAGGGCTCTTTTGAGCTTGGCCCTTGCAATTCTGTTCCTCATGGCATAATGTCTTGCCATCTTCTTCTGCAGGTCAATGTCTCTTTTTGTCTTCTCAAGTTGACCCTCTAGGTCCAAATTGGATCTCTCTAGCCAATATTCTCTATCATATCTGATCTCCATGGCAAGCAGCTCACTTGGAGTGATCTGCTCTGCCAACTCTGTTGCTTTCTCTCTTTCCCGGGCTAAGGCCTTCTTCAACCCAATTGTCCTTGGCCTCTTCCTAGGAAGTTGTTCTTCCTCTCCATCACTGTCCTCATATCTATCCAAGGCCTCATCTAGCATAGCCTTGGCCTTTCTAGCCTCCTTCCGAGCTCTGATAGCCCTGACCTCACTGATGGCTTTCTCTGTCTCTAACTGCTTGTTTTTTTATCTCAAGGAAGTTGATCACATTCTTTTCCCTACCAATATTAGCTTGTAGCTCACTAATCTTGGAATCATTTCTTTTGAGCAGCATGTTTGTGATCCTCTCCCCGTTCTCATCCTCTAGGTCAATCAATTCAAACTCTTGTTCAGTTTCATGCTTATCATCCTCTTCACGAATGACCTAATTTGTGACCTTTTCCTTACCCTTGTCAAGCTGTTTTGTTGATGTAGAAGGCATGGCCCCTTGCCTCTTAAGGGTAGCAAACACATGCCTGAAGCCTCTTTGGTAGGTTAAAGGAAGTGGCTCAATGCTACTCATCTTAGTGCCATCTATCTCAATTTTTTCATCACTGTTTGATGCTTTGTCATCATGATATGAGGGTGAAGTATTATGAACAGGTGATGTGGAAGGGATATCTTGCTGCTGATGGCCATGTGGAGCAGTGAAAACTTCATGGGCAATGAAGGTCTCCCATGGAATGCTTTTCTATTTTAGTTGGTGCATAACCACCATCTTGATAAGTGAGTGATGAAACAAGCTTTGAATTTGCTGAGGATAGTCTCTCTTTGGCACTATGTAGGCCATTTTGTCAATGCTTTGGTAAATATAGTATGGTATATGCAACATCCTAACCCTAGTGAAATGCATATGAAATACTTCATGATTATCCTCATCATAGGTGCATATCTATCAAGCAGATGAGAAAAGGGGAAGATAGACTTGTGGTGCTCTTTATACCTATGCTTTAGATATGGTTCAAAGTAACTCATGTCTAGGTTTGCTTGCTTGAACCAGTTTTCTCCCACACTTGGTATCCCTGTAGCATTGGAAATGGCCTTTTTAGATAACTAAAATGTCACCCCCGCAAGATTAAATTGTTTGTCATGCAAATTAATAATGAAAAGTCTTGTTAGCTTAGGGTGGTTTTGTACTTGCTGCACCTTTTCACAAAAATAAAAGCAGCCTACATGTTTGAAACATGAAACAGTAAGGGGAGATGCCATTAGTTCCCTTGTATTGAGGGGTTCAAATCTATTTATATTTCCTCCTTTATGATCATGCCTTCTTGGCATTTGTGCCTCCACACCACTTCCTTCACCCTCAGACATTGTACACTCTATTTTGGAAACCCTAGGGATGATGTGAACTGAGATGAAGGGAGGGTATGAAATGGCAGTTTGAAAATGATATGGAATGAGTGAGAATGAAAGGAATGGCTATTGTGTCAAGCAAGATGAATGGAAACCCTCTAAACCAATATAATTCCCCTTGTTTTGACTAATACTCTTTATAGGAAGATGAAGCAAATGGTAAAACAGTGATTCCAAGGTTGAAACTTAGGGTTTGATTAGGGTTTCATTTACATTGAATTAGAAGTGATAAAAGTAGCTTCAAAGTATGTTAGGGCATGCACTTACCAATTATCAGTGCCTTGGAGGACTTGAGCCAAGATTTGGAAGAAATTTGACTTGATTTGGGTGATTGGAGCACTTAGAAAACCCTCCTACCCAAGCGCGCAGCGCCAGTGCTGAGGGCGCAATGCCAAGGCTAAGCGCGCAGTGCTATGGGATGAGGGCGCAACGCCAAAAGAATGAGAAGAGTGTGTGTCGGGAAAGAGCATAGCGCCTTCAGAAAATGAACGGGAGAAAAATTCCAAGGGCGCAACACCCAGTTCTAGGCACAGATCGTCAAGCTAAACACGTAGCACCAAGAAAATTTGCTCAATTTTTCTTAGAAAACCCCTAAATTCTTCTATCCTGAGTGCTCTTGATCTTATGGAAATGAAAAAATCATTCATTGAAGTGTGAAATGGGCTTTTATAGGCTCATGGATGTAATTTAACTTTGCAAACCCATTTTCTAATGTCAAAAGTCTTTTTCTTTTCTCACTAACCTTTTTACACTGTTTGCATGTAGGTTTACTAAATGATGAATTTGACCTTTCTTTTGGTCATAGAGGCATGACAAGTTCATTTTAACACCTTTGGGATTTAATCACACACACTAGCATCTTCAAAATATTCTCTTGTTTCCACCCTAAAACTCAACGTTTCCACCTTCTCTAGTCACCTTTCAAAACCCTAAGTGTTTGTAGTTCTTCACAACAATCATCAGTGTTGTATTCTAGGTTCTCTATAGCCCTTTCAAGTTCATTCATTCTGTCTAGCTCACCTTACCTTTTTCCATATTTCTTCAATATCTTCTAATAGATTTTCTTCATGCTTGGTCTTGTGTGCTTCCTTCATGTCATTTTCTGCAAATGATCACTATTTTGGCACTCAACTGGACCATCTAGTTCAAAACCTTAGTTCTCTTCAAGACCAAGTTGTTTCCCCTTTCTTTGTTGTAAGTTTTTTTTATTCAGGAGTAGATAGTCTACCTCATCAGTACCTTCTGCTGATAAATCTTTCAACACTCCTGCAGAAGTGCTGAACTATTTCCATTTTTCTCACTTGCAGGTTCTAATTTGAAGAGGTAATCCTCTTTGGAAACTTTTAGGTCCTTTTTGAATAACCATGTATTGACATTCTATTACATCTGAGCCAAATTTTAGCAAAGGAAAAACAATGCCTGAAACATCCAATGATGAACTTAAAACATGTAAAAACCCTAATGACCTAGTGGGAGGGTTCTTTGACTTGATTTTGGCTGAAATTTGGCTTGGATATTGTCAAGTGAAAACAGAATATTTGTTGTGGGTTATTATGCCCAAAAGGACATGGAAATGAGATAATAACAAGAAACCCTAGAGGGAGAATGGAGTCTATTTACAGGGGAAAAATGAGGCAATGAGGTTATAGGCAGGGAGGAAGGATGAAAATGGGAGGCATAAGTCCATAATGAGTCTTTAAGAGCAACAGGGTGACCATGAAATGGAAAAGTGATAGAATAGTGAAAAAGTTCCTATAATGATAATGAAGACAGTGATATTTCTGAAACTCAAGATATTCAAGGAATATTGTTTTCAAAAATCTATAAACATCCTATAGTCATCTAAAGATAGTGAAAAACACTGATGACTAACAGATTAATTGCATAAGTTGTAAAGGCTTTAAACAAATTGATGGAACACATAGCTAATGCAGAGTTCCAGCCATCGAATGATGAGGCGAGACAAGTAACGCAAAGTATCATCATTATTAAGGCTCCTAGTTATTATCGTTCACTGTCTATAGATAGTCCCCTTTCCCCGATAGGCTCAAGCTCTCTAATGTTACCATTTTCTTGTAAGTCTTAAAGGTTAATCATGAGTTAGAAATTAGTTTCTAGAGGATTAGTTAGAAGTTATTTGAACCATTTTTTTAGTTGTAACTTTCGATCAATTGTATACATAATTCTCCATAATGAAACATCAAGGGTGTGGGTGTTCTCATCAATTATGTGTTACTCTTCTCTCTATGTTGTAATTTGTCACTGTATCAGATCAAAGGAGTTGATCGTAGTTGTTTGCACCTGTGGTGTGAAGCCAGTGAGTCTATGGACCTGAGCTTCATTTAAGAGTTGGGATTCTTCTTGGGTGAAGCTAGAACTGCTAGAGGCTTCTCAACTGCTAGGCCTTCGAACTTGCTGGAACCACTACCCTGTCCACTACTGGAGTGGTCCTGCTACTGAAAATTTGATTGTAGTTGGAAGAGGAAATTCCCACACTATTCATCCCACAACGTTTTGATTGGTTAGAACGGTGAGAACCACTTTATTTGAGAATATATTCTATGCCATATACTTTGTATAACCGATGTTAGAAGCATTTTTATTGCTTTTTTCTGAGAAATATTGCCATGTCTTTGAGCCCTTGCAAGTTTTTCCACGAGTCTGCATGTTTTCTTTTTTCTTTTGATAAATGAGGCTTCTATGTTGATCAACGATAAAAACTGCGCAGGATAGTCCAAGAGCCATTTTCATATTATAATTGAATCCATGTTTTTTATTTTACTTCGTAGAGGGGAAAATAGAGTGCCCTATTTATTTTGATTTTTTTGAAAGGTGTTGTTTTTTCTGAAGCTTTTAATGGTGTAGAGTCAAATTTCTGATTTTTTTAATTGCAATTTTGCTCTAAACATGGCTTCAACAAGTCATTTTGCAATTCCAAAGCCATTATTTAGTGGAAATAATTACGACTTTTGGAGTCATAAAATGCAAGCATGCTTACAAGGTTTAGGTTGTTGGGAAAATGTAGTATCAGGGTTCAAAAAACCTGAAGCAAATGTAACAGTTTCTATGAATGCTGCTCAAACAAGACAGTTTGATGATCTTAAAAAGAAAGAAGGTAGAGCTAAGTCCTATTTTTAAAAATTCCTTAGATGACTCTATTTTTCCTAAAATTAGTACTCATGTAAAGACTGCTAAAGAAATATGGGATATACATTAGGGGAATTTTGAGGTCTAAAATGGGCCTCCTAAGAAAAATGTACAACAAAAATAATCTTTTTAAGAACAAATAGGATTCAAGATGATGATGTCAACCATGGGGGATGATTCACCATTTTTTAAAGTAAAAGGGTAAAAATATTAAAAAATAATAAAATAATAAAACTACTTGTTCAACTCGTATTTTCAACTTATCTCCCAAATTTTTTAACCAAATTTCGAAAGGGAGTACCTGTTGGATGCAAAATTTAATTTCTCATCCTATGAGTACCCATGTTGCATACTTTTGATGGACCTTGCTATACGAAAAATGAGAAATACATAAAAAAAAACGTGATTGCAATCACATTTTTCATTTTCGTGTAACAAGACCCATCGAAAGTATGCAACATGGGTACTCTTTGGATGAGGAAATAAATTTTGCATCCAATGAGTACTCCTGCTCGAAATTTGAGCAAAAAATTTAGGAGATAAGTTGAAAATATGAGTCGAAAAAGTAGTTTTTTATTTTTTCCCTCTAAAATTTGATGATATAATCAAATCTTATTTTATTATTTTCACTATTATTTTATAATTTCCTTAGGAGGCCCATTTTATACCTCAAAATTTCCCTAATTCTTAAAGTTTCTTATCAAGATAATGAGAAAGTAAAGATGGTAAAATTACAAACTCTCAAAACTCAATTTGAAACACTTAAAATGACTGAATCAGAAGCAATTGATCAGTTCATGACTAAATTTATGGGTGATTTTAATCAGTTTTGAATGAATGATGAAGAACTATAAGACCAAAGAATTGTTGAAAAGGTTCTTAGAAGTTTGCCCAAAAAATTTGACATGATAGTTACTGTTTTTGAGTCGAAATATTTAACAAAATTGTCCGTGCAAGAATTATGGGTTCTTTATTGGCTCATGAAGTAAGAATTAATCTAGATGTCAATACTTTAGAGCATGCTTTAAAATATAAAGTTTCCATGGATAGAGGTAGAGGCAGAGGTTTTCGTGGTAGGAAAGGAAAAGGAAGAGGACAGTCTCAGTCAAATGATAGATCACAAGTAACTCAAACACATTCAGAGCAGTCTAAAACTGATCATGGTCGTAGGCGGATAGATAAATAAAAAATTGAACATCACTATTGTGAAAAATATGGCCATTATAATTCTGAATGTCAAAAATTACAGTATGTTTTAAGTAAAAACAAAGCCAATGTCACAAATATTGAGTATGAAACATCTGATGCTTTATTTCTGGCATGACAAGTGACTGTGCAAGTACCTAATAGGATATTTTGTTGGTAGAAAAAAAATGTAGTAATCATATGTCTGGTCATAGTGATTTTTTTTCATATCTTAATACATCTTTCAGTTCCTTTATTGGTTTGGATGATGATCGTCAAGTCAAAGCTTCAAGAAAGGGTGTTGTGCCTATCTTAACCAAACAAAATGTGGGGAAGAAAATCTATGATGTTTACTATGTACCCAATTTCAAGCATAATTTGTTGAGTGTTGGTCACTTAGATGCACATGGTTATGATGTTAGTTTTCATAAAACTACTTGCAAAATTTTTGACAACATAAATATCTTGTTGCAAAGATTCCTATGACAAAGAACAAGATGTATCAATTACAAACGAGAAGTGAGAAGTTGTATGCACATAATGTTTCAACATCAAATGACACTAACTTGTGGCATTTGTGATATGGTCATTTACCTTTTAAAAGTATGAGTTTGTTGCAAAGACAATATATGGTGAAAGGTTTGCCTACTTTGTCTGACCATATCTCTTTTTGTACAAGTTGTATAATGGGTAAACATAAGTGAGATAGTTTTTCATCAACCTTTTATACAACCAAAGAACAACTAGAGTTAGTGCATACAGATTTGTGCAGACCTATGAAAGCACAATTAGTAGGTGACAGTCTCTTTTATTCTTACATTTATTGATGAATTTAGTAGAAAAATATGGTTGTATTTCATCAAATACAAATCTGAAACATTTTCTTGGCTCAAGCAGTTCAAAGCCGAAGTGGAAAAATATAGTGGAAAGTTTATTAAAGTTCTTAGGTCTGATAAAGGAGGTGATTAAGAATATAAGGAATTCATTGATTTACGTAAACAACGTGGTATTAAAAAACAAATGAAAACTAGTTAAACTCCACAACAGAATGGAGTCACAGAAAGAAAGAATCAGACAATTATTAATATGGCTCGAAGTTTTCTCAAAACACGAAATTTGAATAAAGATTTACGGGCTGAATCAGTTTCATGTTCGGTATATATTTTGAATAGATCGCTAGCTTCGAGTGTTCAAAGTCTTGTACCTGAAGAAGCATGGAGTGGACAAAAGGAAATTGTTTCACACTTTCGAATCTTTGGTTGTATTTCTTTCGCTCATGTTCCAAAAAATTAAGAAAGAAGATTGATGATAGGAGCGAAAAGTTTATCTTTATAGGGTATAGTGACCAATATAAAGCATACAGATTGTTTAATCCTATTAATAAGAATTTTTTCGTAAGTCGAGATGTGAAATTTATGGAAGACAAATATTGTAATGAAATGGAGAACAATACTTGTCCTAATCCTTTTATTACGTTAGATGAACATTAAGAAACTACAACGAGCACTCCAATATTACAGGTTCAAGAAAAAACCAGTAGTAGTTCATCAAGCAGTAGCAGTTCATCATCTTTAAGTGATTTTGATTCTGATAATCCAAAAATGAGAAGTTTAAGTGATATGTATGCACAAGACAATATTGATGATATTGTACATTTTTCATTTTTCTCATTTCAACCTACTTGTTTTGAAGAAGCTATAAAGGAAAAAGAATGGGTAGATGCAATGAGTACTGAAATCGATGCTATTGAAAGAAATAAAAAATGGGATTTGGTTGATCTACCTAATGATAAAAATTCTATAGGTGTCAAATGGGTTTATAAAACTAATTTAAGTGAGAGAGGTGAAGTTGATAAACACGAAGAAAGGTTAGTTCGCAAAGGTTTTTCACAACAACCTGGCATAGATTATGGTGAAACATTTTCATTTGTAGCAAGAATTGATACTGTTCGATTTGAATTCTCTATTGTAGCACAAAAAAAGTGGCCAATTTACCAAATGGATGTAAAGTCTGCATTTTTAAATGGTGTATTGAATGAAGAAGTGTATTTTGATCAACCACCTAGTTTCGAAATAAAAAATAAAAAACATAAGCTATACAGGTTAAAGAAAGCATTGTATGGCTTGAAGCAAGCTCCAAGAGCTTGGTGTAACCGAATAGACCATTACTTGTCAAATAATGGTTTCAGAAGGAGAAACCATGAACCAACCTTGTATATCAAGGAAGATCATCAAGGTAATATACTTATACTATGTCTTTATGTTGATGACATAATTTATACAAGCAACATGTAGTTAGATGAATTTAAATATGTAGTAAAAAATGAATTTGAAATGACAGATCTTGAATTAATGATATACTTCTTAGATATTGAAGTGAAACAAACACATTATGGTATCTTTATGAGTCAATAGAAGTATGTTAGTGATTATAGTATGTTTTAAGTAAAAACGTACACTTTAATGTTTTTACATGCATTTTTAAAATTATATATATATATATATATCTGTGTGTGTGTGTGTGTGTGTGTAATGAATCCCTTGGTTTAAATAAATAAGTATTATAATATTTAAATAAATAAGTGTTATGAATAGAAAAATTTTAACTAATAAAATTGTGTTTTCATCATGGTTAAATACAATATGATTTTTGGAATAAATAAATTAAAAAATATATTGATTTAGATAGTCATTCTAAATTATTTTAAAAGCAATCTTTATTTTTTTTTTTTAAATGTGAATTTTCAAACTCTTTCCCAAAAGAAAATTGATTCCTCAAATGAATGGTTTTCATTAGTAGATTTCTTCCCCATATTTCAGTAAATTATGAAATTAAATAATTAAAATTTACTATATGAAAATCAAATGTTTATAAAGATGGAACTCTTATTGAACTTTATTGGACCCACTTTTTCTTTGATGTTTAATGTTTCTTCTTTAGTATTTTCTCTTTAAGAATGATTATTAATAATTGCGAGAGAGGTTCTCTTCAACTGAGTATAATAGAGATGTTGTAATGTCCTTTCATGTCCAGCCTTGTCTGTTTAACATTTTGACTCAGTTAAATTGCATAAATATAAAGTTAAAATTAAAATTAAATAAAATAAACTAATAATTAAAATAAAATAGTTAATTTAGCGTTGGTAATTTTTGGACTATAGATTTTGAATATAATATTTTTATTTAAAAATAAAATATAATATTTTAAAAAAATAAAATTACTCATTTTTTATTGGGTAGAGAAGTTCTCTCCAGCTCATTATGCTAGATATGTGTAACCTAATGTATTATAATGTAAACATTTTAACTAGGTGAAAATAAAATAAAAATAACCCTATGAAAAAAAAAATGATCCATGGGATTAAGAACCCATGGTATTCACGTGGAATATAACCTATTTAAGGGGGAAATTAAAATATTATAGATTCATCTTAGTTTCATGTTATATTTAGATACACTGACCTAGATCCATCTTGAGAGTATTGGTCCAGTATCCTATCGACTTGCACTGCCTCCGACATTGAAATTCCATGATGTTTTCCATGTGTCATTGCTTAGGAAGTATGTTAAAGATGTCGATCATGCGATTGATTGGTTTGTATTGCAGGTGGAGTGAGAAGGAGAATTATATCCAGAACATTAGTGCATTTTGTAGAGAAATTCAATGATGCTCCATAACTGAGAAATAGAATAATTTAAAGTGCAGTGGAAGTACTTTTGGCCCGATGAAGCTACATGGAAGATGGCAGATCAGATGTGAGCTATGTATCATTCCTTATTCGATGGTCGAGCGAATTTTTTGGCGTGGGTTTTGGTATATCTTGGTATGATGTTTTTTTATATGTACATATGTATAAGGATGTAAATACCACCATGAGCTATGTTCTAAAGCTCCAATAAGCGGTATGGGTGTCATGTCCTTATGATGTTATAGTTTTCTTGTTGCCATGTTGGTTTTCTTCTTAGCAGGTTTATCATTGTAAATAATGCAATGATCTAAGTTATAAATCTCTATGGGTATTATGTTTTTCTTACAACAATCTTGTTGATTGTAGGTTTCATTGAACACGGAGGGAAGTGTTCCCCCAAGGGGGAGGTTTATGTAACAACCCTGGTGAAAATTCCATATAATAAAAGTTAATAAAGGAAAAATGATAACCAAGGTGATGGGACATGTATTCCAAGTTCAATTTTGGGAAAAAAATCCTAGTGTGGGTGGTCATACGGTTTATTATGGCTATGGAAATTGGAAAAGGAAATAGATAAGGCTTTGGAAAGGAAAGGTGGCATTAATTGAAATTTTTTTATGAAAATAATGGAAAATAGGAGAAAAGGGAGGTGAAAGGTCATGACTGCATGGGAGGAGGAAAATGAAGGAAAATAATGGAAAATGAAGAAAATAGAGGCCTCATTGATAAAAAGGCTTATGAGGATCAATTGGTAACCTTTTGTTAGTTCAGTTTGGAGCTCTCATTCTATTCCCTCTCTCTCTCTCATACTTGTGGGTACTTAGAGTTTCTTGGAGCACCCTTGGAGGGTGTGGCATACTTGGATTTTTCGATCAAGATGGCAAAGGAAGTGTAGGAAAGTGCAAGAGGAAATCGAGATCGGTAGCTACAACGTGTTTTGTTTACAGGTATCGAGTTACATGTATGTTTTCCTCACTATTTTTGGCATGCATGGCATATGCATGTGGTTTATTGGTCATGATCTATCATTGGCATGGAGGATTTCCTCCATTGATAGTGGATTTACCTAGCCTTACCATTTCCTGGATAGCCATGGGGTTGTGGGTTCATTTCATTTCTTGTTTTTTTATTTTGTTCTCATGTTCCTTTAGTTATGGGTTAAGTTACTAGTTCCTAGAGCCTTGGTTGGACAAATGATCTAGAGCCCTGTAACAACTTGGGTTGAGTTACTAGTCTTGGAGCCTTGGTTGTAAAAATGATCAAGAGCCCTTGGTGGGTTAAGTTACTAGCCTTGGAGCCTTGGTTTCACAAACGCTCTGGAGCCCGGCAAAAAATTTGGGTTGAGTTACTAATCCTAGAGCCTTGGTTGGAACAAATGCTCTGGAGCCCTGGCAACTTGGGTGGAGACCAATCTGGCGATGGTTGTGATGTCTGACCGTGAGGTGGAATCCCTAGTTGAGGGTTGAGGTGGTTTGGCCTATGGAAGCCCTATTTTGGTTTTGATGGATTTGTTTTATGAGATCCCACATTGATGCTTGGAATATGGAATGAGGACGATTGGATGAAGACATATTTGGCCTATCGATGTCTATGGTCGGGTGTTACGTGGAAGTCCTAGACTTGGTTGCATTTTTCCTATGGAAATAAGAGCTCTTTCCTCCTGTATTGATGGGTAAATATGCTTGTTATTATGTTGGGTAAATATTCTTGTTATTGTGTTGTTCATATGGTAGGTCTATGCTTATCATTTCTGTTTTTTATCTGATGGTTATGAATGTGTTCTATGTCAGTAATGATGTATGGCTTTCGTCACGTTTTTATTTGTAAATTAATGAGCAATGTATCTATGACAAAATAGATGATAATGCAATTATTATGATGAGGAAATACTTCTTCTTAGAAATTCTCAGATAAGTATGATACCCCTATGCTCAAATATGTTGTTTAAACTTGTAGATTGCATATTTGTGACATGTTTGATGAAATACCTGTCATGGCTAGTAGGGGTCTAGTTAAGTCCTTGTTCAAGTTATTTCATTTACATAGTTATTCCACTATTATATTTCATTCATGAAAGTGTCATAAAGTTATAGGCAAAGACATGAGCCCTGGGCCTGAAAAAGTGGCACATAAATCAGGGTCGCAGGCTCATAACTAATGGGAAAGGTCCCCAATCGCACACACACCAATGTTTTGTGAGCGGCTGGAGGTTTCCAGATGCACTCTTTCCCATGTAAAGGGATTGACTAGGGGATTAATGCATGAAAAGGTTAGTTTGATTTAGGGGCTAGCCTCCTTGAAGGTTGGGATGGCTCCTGGGTGTCTTGTAGCATGTGCATAAGGTTTGTGTTGTTGTGTGGTGTCAGTTCCACTTCCTTAAGGTGACCTAGGAGGTGGAATCAAATAATAGTAACTTTTCATCATGTGTTTACCCCAATTGGCCTGTTACAAGGGTAGATGTGGGAGGAGGGCCTTACGGATACAAAGGTCCGACAAATCATGATCAAATTTATGAAAAGTATAGCAAATCCAACTTGCATGAGAATTATTCTAATGAAAAAACAATTAGCACGATCATAAGCCTTAGAGATATCAATTTTAAGTACAACACCCTTCATCTTCAATAATTTTATGTTGTGCAAGCCTTCTTGAGCCACCCTAATGGCCTCATGAATTTGAAGCCATGCAAGAAAACCAACTTTTTCTTGTGAAATTAACTTAGAGATAATAGGTTTAATTCGATGAGAAATCACCTTAGATATAACCTTGTAAACACAGTTGTAGATTGAGATGGGATGAAAATCCTCAAAAGAGACAATATTATCAAACTTGGGAATAAGGGTAATGAAGGTTGAGTTGAAAGTAGGGAGCACCTAACAACCTGTAATAGATATATTCCAATTGGGCTGAAGAAGGCAATAAAATTTTTAGCAACCCAACCATCATGGCTTAGGATCTTATCTTTTTCAAAAATAGAGATGGCCGCTTTTAACTCCCTTTCACTGAAAACCCCCATAATCTCATGATTCTCATCCTCCTCCACAAAATGTGGGAAAAATTGTGCCACAAGAGGGATTTCAGCAATATCTACCATTTGGGGCTCCTTAAAGATATTAGTGAAATGTGATTGATCCATGGAAGAAAGACCCTCGAAATTTAAAACTTCACACCCCTTCTCATCCTCCATGCTCCAAATGGTATTTTCAATTTTTCTTCTTTGGCATAGGTGTGGAAAAAATTATTATTCTCATCCCCAATATCTAGCCATAATTCCCATCTTCTAAGTCTCCATGACTCCATTTTTTGCAAGGATATCATTCCCGATGGCCACATGGCTATGTAATTCTTCACAATATTCAAGGTACTAAAATCCATCAATTCTATAACTATAGAAGTCTTCGATCATTAGTTCCACAACCAAAAAATCCTCCTCCTCCCTTCTACGCACTGCACCAACCCTTGTTTGGATGAGAATTTGATATGTTTTAGATTATATTCAAATTGACCGAAAACAGGTCTCCGAGAACTACCATCATATGGGGGCCAATTATCCCTAATTAATATATTGAAATTCTATTTTTTTAGGAAACTTACGTTCATTTTAAATTGGCATGGAGGCTTATGAGAATTTTATTTAATCTCCATGATAATAGGAGAGTGATCTGATATGCCTCCAAAACCAACCCATTGTTTAATAAGAGGAAAATTTTGTGTCATGGAATCATCCATAGGAAATAGATCAAGCCTCTTAGCTACATGGTCATCCCCCAGCCTATGGTTAGTCCAAGTTAGCTTCAAATTCACTGGGAAAATGTAATCTAAATGGAAACTTGAAATATTATGCATAAAGAAATCAGTGAGAGGGTATACCTGCATGCGAGAACCCAAAGATTCTACAACACCCAATGAAAAATGTAAATCATCACTCATAATCAGTTCTCAAACCTCAAGAAAGAATTATAAAAAAGTGAATTATATAAGGAATCTCTATCATAATGAGGCCCATATATGATGATGAAAGTAATATTTTGGTCCAAATCCGACGAAAAACCCACCATACCTAGCCCAACATAGACACTCCAAAATGTTTGTAAATGGATCTTAAAAACATCCCATACAAGAGCCAATCCCCCAAACTAGCCAGGAACATCAATAGTGATAAAACACCAAGATGATAAATAGGATCCTAAAATTTGTATGATATTGTCTCCCTCCCCAAGTGTTTCTTGTAGGAAGATAACATTTGGATGCTCCACAAGAAATACTCTTTTTAAATCCATTTTTTTGGGGCTAATGGCTAGCCCTCAATAGTGATAGGATAGAGTCTTTATATGGGAACCTTCTAAGGGTATTCCATATCTCTAAGCACCAAATATATTGATGATTATTGACCTACTTCCAATTCCACATAGGCCTTAGCTTTGGCCAATGAAATATTTGGTTTTTTCCTCTACCTTTCCGAGAGGAATCATGCATCAAAATCTGACCCAATCTTCCAGAAGGGCTCTGAGACCTCAAGATTACTAAATGAGATCTCAAATTATGTAGTATGTCACCTTCCCCACTTGAACTACCCAAAAAAAGAGAATCCCTTGGGGGAAGAGTAACTAGAATACCTAGAAGGTAAGTGACAAGGAGAATTCTTATGAGGAGGAAAATAAATGGCAATGATGGCTTCCTAGCATGGGGGATTCACTAGGTTAACAATACCTTACCACGTGCATTCATATTGGGGGATATATATATTGAGGAAAAAATGATATAATACATTGAGCATATAATAGGGAGTAAAGGGTTTTTATATTGGCGGGTATAAAAAATGGAGCTCAAAGTTAATGAAAAAATGAATACCTACAATATCTAGTCAAAGTAAGGGCTTTTTTAATTGGGAAGGTATATTGGGTTCGTATTGGTATGTGGTTAAATAATGTGATTGTTAGAGGTATTTTATAATATGTCATCAAATTAGGGGTATTTCTTAGTATGCCACGAACACACATGACATGTCAGAGATTCATTGAGTGAAGACCCTGTGTTTCCTAGAACCCAACACTGAACATATATGGAGCCTAATATTTAGAGAATCAGAACATGGACCAATATGTAAATTTGAAAAGGAATGGGAATCTAGGTTACAAGGATATCAATTAACCTCATGTGATCATTTGAACCTTTTCACAAGAACCGATGAAGAAACCTATGGAAGAGTCCCCATATGTGACACCATCATCACACTTGGCTTAAAAAAGACAGATGACACCAGATCCCTTTCCCAACGACTATCCTCATTCAAATCCACAGGAATAACTCTTGAGTCCTCCACCCTATCTTGTGCTTATTAGAAGATTTTTCATCATTTGAATGAACCTTAAAAGGAAGGTTATAATTACTCACCAGGTGACCATGTTTGTTGCCCCACCTACAACGAAATGGGAACCCTTCATAGTCTATGTCCTGAAGCCTCACTTCACCCTTCCCAATATTCATTGTAGGATGATGTTTTTTATGAAGGCCCATACAGACCAAAGCCCTTGCAACCAACTTTTCCCGAGTCTTGCGGAAAGAGTAATATTCATACAAGAAGCGCCCCAAACTATTCTCGAGTCTCCCAGAAAGAGTAATCTTCATCCAAGAAGCACCCCAAACTATTCCCAAAATTTGAAAAACTTTGGGGATTCCACATATTTAAGGGGAGTCCTGGAAATCAAACCCACACCATGATTTAATCCATATGCTCCTTGTGAGCGTCAAATAAAAGCATCTATAATTTAAAAATGAATGGGGTGGAGACAATATCCCATACTTCCTTAACAACGTAAGCCATGTCCTCCTTAGTTTTGAAGGGGAGTTGAATCCACCCTTTAGGCAAAGGAAAAAGCTTCGGGACCTTAGAGACCACAAGAGAAATATATTTATCCCTCCATGCCAAAATGGTTGCTAGAAAAAAATTTCTCCCATGAGCTCATCCAAGCAATGATTTCTCAATCGATTCAGCAACATCCTCCATCTCCACATCATTTCCTAGGAATAAAATGTAAGGTGTATGAGTCACATCACATTTAAGAGCCATGTATTTCTTCTTGTTATTATTTCTTCCCCTCATATAAATCCTAATTTGATACATCCTTCCCAGAGCTAGAACGAGGACCTGACACTGGCACCACTTGGTTAACTAAAACTTGTGGACCCAAAACTACAATAGGAATGTCCCCAGGATTGGAGCACATCAAGAATAGGTCCCACGACTTAGGGAAAAATATTCGTAGACTAGGAAACCAAAAATGATGAAACACCACCACTAATAGGTTGAAACAACATAACCTTAGAAACCCCACCCCCCTAAAAAAAAATCCTAGTGAAATAAAAAAAAACCCTCATTTGATATGGATGGAAATAGGGGAGGAATACCACCCATCGATGGCTACGAAAAATCAATCGAGAAAGGAAAACAACTTGTACGTGTGGTCATCGACGTGAACCCTAAAAAAATCGTAGAAGAGGAGAGATTCCCAAAAACCGAGTGAGAATGGTTTTGCAAAATCCCACTAGCCAGGTTTGAACCCCCAACAAAAAAACTCAAGGTTTGAGTGTTATAACGACCAAGAAAACAACATCGCCAGGCAAGACAAAGATGGAGCCCATGTTGGGGTTCAATGAATCATAATCGACCACATCCACAAAATCCATGCTGGACAACTCCACACATTCTAGTTCAATAAACCTCCAACAGAAAAAACCCTAAAAACTAGAATAAACATGAAACTCAAGTAAAATCCCAGTGACAATCCATTGTAATGTAAAACCCTATACCAATCACCCAAAGTAGAGAAGTCGAATGACAAACACAACCACATTTTAAAGAGTAATAATGTGAAACTCCTTACACCACTCTCACCATTTGTGAGTAAGTCGAACCTTCAAAACATACGTGGATAGAACCACGTGACACCATGAAACCCTAACGAAACGAGGACCCAAAACCCTGTCATTGCACTCTCCGACAAATCCATATTTTTGTTTACTCTTATTGAATTTCTCTCTAATTTTAAAACTATCTTATGCCACATAAATAGTTAATATTTAATTATAAAATATATATCTTAAATATTTAATTTCTTAAAAACAATAAATTTAAAAAATCATTATTATGAAAAAATATATAGATTATTATTATTATCCAATTTTAAGGTCACGACCAAGCTAGACACCAAATTGGTGTATGATACCCCCTTGTTTGTGGGAGAAGGGACCCATCTCCGTGCAATGATTTGACTGCTAAGTCTACGAAGGCATACATACTCTACCCCCCTCTAGTTTTTGAACTAGTGACCTATAGATATAAAATTTTAAAGATGCTTTTATTTATATATATTAAATTTAAAAACAATTATATATATATATTGTTGGACACCTAATCAGCTAAGGGTTAAGGTGGGGAAGTTGTACAGTCAAAGCGAGTCTAATAACATTGAAAGATGAATCCAACAATCACAAGAATGTATTATAAATGTACATCAATGTGAATAATAAATGAAATTCATGTTTATATTCATATTCAGTCCACATTCTAATTGTGTTTGACATGGTATAGAGCTAGCGTACTCCTACCCTGCTCAAATTTGAGCAAATTTTTGTGGCCATTCTCTATATGCCGCTCCATGTCATAATTAGACTTTGAATGTCCTTAGCGCTATTTTCTGCCATTTTTCTACCTTGTGCCATTTTTGACTACTCACTGTCCATAACACTCTGCTAATTCGCTCTATTTCAGAAATTTTTTGCCTCTCCTCTGTGTACCTGTATGTTGGAAATGTTCACCTAGGACTTATCAAAATTATACCTATTAGACCTTTTCTTGCACTCAACGTTCTCAGCATCAGAGTGTAGATATTAAATTTGGGTGTTTATGCTCATGTAACTCCTGATATTTTCTGTAGAGTTGTCCTACTCTTTCACTGGTGTTTCTCCATCCCTCTACAAAATTTCAATGCGAGTCTCCATGTGTTACTCTTCACAAGCGTAGAGAAAACCCTTTGATGAATCCTAGGGATCAAAATTTACCTTTTGAGATTTCCTCCTGCTGCTAATGCCCCCCTCCTTCTAGTGCAACATTAATCTCCATCACCCTTGCCATTGATACTGCAAGATTTGTTGGGGTGTGCCTGCGTGTGCAATAAGTCCATATGAATTTTTCTTTCTTCCAAATCGATTATTTGAATATTGTATTCTCATGCCACCTTGATCTGAGCTTGTGAGAAATACACCTTGTAAGTTGTTTTGAAAAACAACAAAACTATTTAGATCCTCAAATTTTATAAAGAAAATTGTGCTCCTTCCTTGCCGCAAGACTTTCATATATTAGAAACCAGGTTTTCCACAAAAAAAAAAAATCTCTCACAACTCATTCTCACTTGTACTCTGACCTATATTTCCATTGAATAAAGTATTACAAGGGGGATTCTCCTTCATATTATGAATAGGTGCGTAGCGTACAGGAGCAAAAGGAATTGGAACTGGTGGGACTTGCGGAATTGGATATCCTCCATATGGATCATAAGATGTAGTCGAAGATGCCAAATAGCTCTAAGCACCCCAGATAGATGCAGGGGGGTCTAGAAAACATGCCAGGAGCATGAATTTGACTAAGCATCAAATACCAAATTATGAAGAGAATCTCTAGCTTGCATTTCCATCTGCTATGTGGTGAATTCTGATGCTTCATAACATTACCACCAACATTTGGTGCGCCATAAACTCCAGTGAAGAATTCCTTCCACCCATAATTGAATAGTTGAGCACACTCCAGGAGAGAGCTTCGACCTGCACAGAGTGAGAGGAGATATGAGCGTGATACTTCACTCCCCGACTCCTCGACCTTAGCTTCCATTGCTGAGCATGAGACCCAATGCTCCAGTATGTTGAAATTTTAAACACAACTGCAACTGCAGAAACAAGGACACAAACTCAGTTTTTTATTTAATGCCAGAGGACAGCAGCTCAAGAATTTCTTTCGTTTGTTTGCACGCTACCATGCATTGAAGCCATGCTTAATATCTCTGCAAATCAATTTTTTTTTTACAAAGGTCATAGCCCGTTCTCTAGGTAAAATCATGTTTTGAATTCACGCAACCCTGCCATTACTTCATCCACCAACTACCTCTTAACCAGTGCATTCATTTTAATTCAAATGCCTCGTCACCAGTCCTTTGCTATCGCGATGCACTGGACCCACACGCCATGTCACGAAACCCGTGGACCAATCAATGCCTTATCGCAAATCCGGAAGTCTACGTTAACCACCACAGAAATGGATGCGAGAAGCATTTATCAAATATGCTTGAATTTTTTTGAAATCCACCACGAGCTCCACCTCCAACCAATGAGGGAGCGATCACATGGTTCAGTTGTCCATTAAGCTGGGAAAAATTTGGATGCGATAAACTCATGCAAACAGGTTTATACTTTGTTTTCAATTCCGCGAAAACGATTTTGTAAAGATTTTAGAACTTAGGTTATGATTTTATGTTTTATGTTTAATGCCGCAACGAGTCTTATTGAAAAGTCCTTTTTGATTTAAGACATATATATATTCGGTTTAATATATATATATTATAAACTTGTAAAAGTTTTTAATATATATAAAAGTAATATTTTGTTATGTGTATGGTAATATATGAAAGCCCAAAAAAGGAAGTGTGACTCTGTATGAAAAGCAGAGAATAGAAAAGCACAACATGTGCATTTTTTTTGGTGGTGACTGTGTGAAGAAAAAGGCCTGAAGGTAGAAACAAGAAAAAGGCAGAGAGCGAAAATTTGTAGCACTGTGTGTGTGCATTGTTTTAAAGGAGACAGAGAGCAAATTTTTTGTAATGCTGTGTGTGAAGTAGATTGAAGCAAGTATTGTAATCTAGAACAACTGAAGTTCTGAAGTCTCTCATATTTGTAACAAAGTTTTTTTTTTTATGAAATATAAGTTTTTGTGCATATCTGTCAATATTGTTAAATGATTTCTCTGTGTTAGAAGGAGAGATTTTTTTTTCTCTCTGTGTGTTTGGAATGATCAGAAATTCCAACATGGTATTAGAGCTATTCCAGGATCTTTGAACTTGTCAAAGAAGCTGAAGGAAGGAGTTGTTGAAGTTTTCTCCAGTAGTGTGAAAAATCAGCAAAGCCATGTATTTACAAAACATAGTTTTTTATTTTGCTTGAAGATTACAATCCTCAGTGACAGAGTTGATCTCTCAGAAGAGAGACAGTTTGTTTGGATACAAAATCAAATTTTTATAGCATAGTTCAGTAATCTAGCCATGGTAGGAGCGAACACAAGCACCAGTATAGGAAATACTCAACTCCCACAGTTCAATGGGAAGAACTATGACTATTGGGCAAGAAAAATGAGAGCCATGTTTGCCTCTCAAGATTTATGGGAGCTAGTTGAAGATGGTCTAGAAGAACCAACAGATGAAAATGGATTTAATGCCTTAACATAGGCAAAGAAGGATTTTCTGAAGAGTAATTGGAAGAAGGATTCAAAATCCCTCTTCTATATCTATCAGGCAATGCATGAAAGTGTATTTCCAAGTATTGCAGCAGCTAAGAGGTCCAAAGATGCATGAGATACTCTCCAAACAACCTACCAAGGAATGGAGAAGGAAAATACAACAAAGCTTCAATTAATGAGAAGATATTTCGAAGTAATTTGCATGAAAGAGTTTGATACAATAAACTCATTCTTCACTTCGTTAATTGGGTTGGTTACCCAAATGAGATCTCATGGAGAGATAGTAGAAGAAAGAAGAATAGTGGAGAAAGTATTGAGGAGCTTACCCTCAAGATTTGATGTGATAGTCACAACCATTGAAGAGACAAAGGATCTCTCAAAGTTTACAGTTGATGAGCTTCATGCATCATTGATGACACATGAACAAATATTGGGTAGAACAAAAAACTCATCTTTGGAGCATGCCTTCAAGACCCAAATTTATTTTGGAAGAGGAAGAGGTCAAGGTAGAGGAAACTACAGAGGAAAAGGAAGAGGTGGAAGCCAAAACAGAGGAGGAAAAAGCAGCCCTGCAAATACTAGTGGAAGGGGTAGCAACCAAAATCAGAACCAAGGCCAAGGCAGTAGCCAGCAAGGTGGAAAAAATCAAGAACATGGACAAAGGTATGATAAATCCCAAGTCCAATGTCATTACTGTAAGAAGTATGGCCATTATTCCAATGAATGTAGGAAGAAATAGAGTGACATGGGTAATAGACCCAGTCCTAATTTTACTAAAGAAAATATCAGTCAAGAGAAGTTGTTTTTAGCATGTAATATGGCTGAAGAAAAGAATGAAGATATATGGTTTCTAGATTCAGGATGTAGCAACCATATGACTGGAAACATTTCTATGTTTTCCATGATTGATGAAAATGTAAAGTCTCAAGTAACATTGGGGACAGACAGTAAGGTATCTGTCATGGGAAAAGGCAGAGTAAGTGTTTTGACAAAGAAGGGAGAAATAAAAACCATATCAGATGTTTATTATGTTCCTGGTATGAAGTGTAACCTTTTGAGCATTGGACAACTCATTCAGAAAGGCTACAATGTTTTCTTTGAAGATGATGGATGCACCATCATGGATAAACCACCAAGCAAGCAATGCATTGCACAAGTAAAGATGACAAGGAACATAATGTTCCCTCTCAAAATGAGAACAGATTTGAAGAAAGGAGTTGCAATGGCAGCAGTGACACAAGAGACATTACAAAGAGAAGCAAAAGATGAAAACTGGTTATGGCATTTGAGATTTGGACATCTCAACTTTGGAGGTCTGAATTTGTTGCATAGGAAATGAATGGTAAATGGATTACCATTGATTGAGAAACTGGACAGCCTTTGTGAAGGCTGCATCTTGGGCAAAGGCTGATGGAATTTTTTCTTTCTGAAGGCTGCATGAATTTTCTACTCAACTTAGTGTTCCTAAATTGATGTCATAAATTGTCAACCAGGGCTAGTAAACTGTTGAAGTGAAGTGCACTATATGTGCCTAGGTATATTCTTCCTACTTCGTTGTGTTTAGTGTTTTTCTAGTGTTTTTAGTTTTGTGTTTTTATGCTAAGAGGAAAAGAACTAAATAGTTGGCAAAGAGAAGTTACTGATCACACTAAAACAGAACAAAATCTACTCTAAACTATGAATGGCACCTAAGACAGAAAATGGTAATCCATAGATTGTAAAGCTGATAAGAAAAGTAACTCATAACATTAAACTCAGTCCAATTCTTTTCATTAGAGGTATGTTGGAACAACTGAGAAAAGGATTAGTTTGATGTAATGAGGTAAACAACAACTTAAAATATTACAGAGAAAATCTCACCCGTTGTTAGAAATTTGTTGGAACATTTTGAGAAAAGATTATCTACAATATAGTAAGGAACCCTATGCTAAAATAACTTATGACACTAAAATTAACTCATTCTGCAACTCAAAATGTTACTATTAAGCCTCATTCAAGGGTTAGAGATCTCTTGGAATAACTTTGGAAAAAGGTTGTTTGTAAAGTTATGAGAAATTGCAGAACAGTCAAGAACTCAAAATGATATAACTAATTCTTTTTCATATGATAATGATGTGTTAGGAGGAGTTAAGAACAAGAGTAATTTATAAAATAATGAGGGTCTTTTAAGTCTAATGAACAGGCTTGAAATACAATTAACTAGTAGAACCGAAATACAATGAACGGAGCTGAACTAAAATGCAATTAACCTCCGAAGTACTACAGCTCTATCTCATTCATGTGTTAGTGATATATTGGAACAGTTCATAAGAACAAGATTGACTGCAATATTCGATGTAAGTAAACATAAAACATGATGCTCAGAAAAACTACCTAGATTAAGAACAGAACAGAGCTAAAGTCACTTATCTAGAAAATATGCACAAAGCCTTTCGGATAGTAGGGGCCCTCTACCACCAGATTGGCACACGAATCCTTAACTCTTTAAAATTTCTTCAGATCATGCATCAAAGTTTTACTTCTTTCATTAAAGTAAAAACACTCAGAAAAAGAGTATCACAGTCTTTGAGAACTAACAACAAGGCATCAACTAACTAACTATTTCTCGGTTCACCGAGTTATTCTTATAAGCAAATACATAACTGTCTTTGAGTAGAAATAGGTATAGGTGTATTTCATAACTAAAATCGAACTAGAACTCCTGTTGAGGACTCGTATTTTGGTGAAGACATCTGCAGAGTCCTTATCCCTGTAGAAGTCTACTTCTTAGTTTTGGCTTCCTCCACGTGCATAACCACTTGCAGATTTTTTCTCAACCTTCGTAGAGGGCAAGGAATGATGTAGGAGAGTTTTGGAATTCAACCATATGCATTTTTCCTTTAAGTGACACCTGTAACCTGTGTGAACATAAAGATGGTTGCAGAATATGCGACTAGCTACAGAATGGCTGCATTCTCTAGCTAAGTCTAGTAAAAAATCACTACGACAACAAAACCAAAAAAGTATAGTAAGTCAGTCATTGCATGCATTCTTAAAGTGACTTTAATCATTCCTATTGATATTTTAAGCCTATAACTGATAAAGGACAAATGGAATGAAGTGAAATTTGGTGAAAGAAAAGGACATCTTTAGGGCTCAACATGAATATTGGGTTGAAGCTGTACATTGTGTCGCATATGTCTTGAATAGATGCCCAACAAAGAGTGTTATGAAAAAAGTTCTGGAAGAAGCATGGAGTGGCATAAAACAGTTTTTCACCCACATGAGAGTTTTTGGTTGTGTGGCTTCTGCACACATTCTGGATCAGATGAGGAAGAAGTTGGACAGTAAGGGGGAGAAGTGCATATTTATTGGATACAGTGAAGAATCAAAGGCATACTGACTGTATAACCCATTCACCAAGAAGTTTGTTATAAGCAGAGATGTACAATTCATTGAGGAAGTGGCTTGGGATGGAAGCATTGAGAAAATATTGAATGTAAAAACTGGTTTGTCTCATGATGATGATGAGGAAGAAATGGATGTAAGACACCCGTCATTAGCATCACCACCTGCACCAACACTAGGAAAACAAGGGACACCAAAAGTAGGTATGAGAACACCCTTGAGAAGTGATGACAGTATTTCTCCAAGCACATCACAAGGAGCAGATTTGAGTGCTTCTACAAGCACAAGTTCAGCAAGTGAAAGAGGAACCAGATTCAGAAGTCTAAGTGAAATTTATGAGCAAGAGGCAGTAAATGAAGGTATGAACTCTTTATTTGCATTATATTGTCATGTAGAAGATCCTATTAATTTTGAAGAATATATAAAAGATAAGAAATGGATAGATGCTATGAATGAAGAGATAAATTCCATAGAGAAAAAATAAGACATGGGAATTAGTTGATATCCCAAAAGGTAAATAAGTTATTGGAGTGAAATGGGTTTATAAAACCAAAAGCAATGCTGAAGGTAAGATTTAAAGGCACAAGCCCAGACTTGTTGTCAAAGGCTACAAGTAGCAACAAGGAAGAGACTATGAGGAAAATTTTGCACCAGTTGCAAGAATGGAAACAGTAAGAGCAGTGCTGTCCATAGCAGCACAACACAAATGGAAGGTTTACCAAATGGAAGTGAAATCAACATTCCTAAATGGTGTATTGATGGAAGAGGTATATGTTGAACAACCTCTGGGATATGAGAAAGCAGGCCAAGAGCATAAGGTATGCAGATTGAAGAAAGCTCTATATGGGCTGAAATAAGCACCAAGAGTATGGTACAGTAGGATAGATGCCTATCTACTAGAAAATGGGTTTGAAAAATGTGAAGGAGAAGCCACATTATATATCAAAGAGAAAGATGGTAAGATGTTGATTGTTGTTTTGTATGTTTATGATGTGATATTTACAGGTAATGATGCTTACCTCATTGAGAATTTTAAAACAGTCATGAAGGATGAATTTGAGATGACTGATATGGGATTGTTGAGATACTTCTTAGGAATAGAAGTAGAGAAAAATGAAAATAAGATTTTTATCTATCAAGCTAAATATGTGAATGAAGTTTTGGAAAGATTTAACATGCAGGATTGCAAGGCAGCGATTACTCCTATAGTGATGGGATCGAAACTGAGAAAATAAGACAACAACAAGGATTTTGATCCAAGTTTGTATAAGAGCATAGTTGGCAGCCTCATGTATTTGACTACAACTAGGCTGGATATTATGCATGCTGTAAGTTTAATTTCCAGATTTATGAAAAGGCCAAAGGAGTCACATTGGCAAGAAGCAAAAATCATTATGAGGTATGTGAAAGGAACAAAGAGGTATGGTATTGAATACACCACTTCAGAAAATTTTGAAATGATTAGATATACTAACAGTGATTGGGCTGGAAGTACAGATGACAGGAAAAGCACCTCTGGATATGTTTTTCATATGGGATCAAGAGCCATTTCATGGGCTTATAAGAAATAGCCAATTGTGGCTTTATCAACAACAGAGGCAGAGTATGTGGCAGCTACAGCAGCAAAATTTCAAGTAGTATGGATGAGGAGAATGTTAATAAGTTTGTGTCATGAATAGGTAAAAGGCACAACAATTTATTATGATAATAGCTCAGCAATAGCATTATCAAAGAATTTAGTGTTTCATAAAAGAATGAAACAAATTGATGCCAATTATCACTACATCAGAGAGTCAGTGAGCAATGGAGAAATTGTTTTGAAACATTGTAGAACGGAAGAACATCTTGCTGATATATTGACAAAACCATTGGGGAAAAAAAGTTTTAATTATTTGAGAAAATGTTTGGGTATGTAAGAGACCAGAAGTTGTGTTTAAGGGGGAGTGTTGAAATTTTAAACACAACTGCAACTATGACAACAAGGACACAAATTCCGTTTTTTATTTGATGCTGGAGGACAACAACTCATAAATTTCTTTCGTTTGTTTGCATGCTACCGTGCATTCAAGCCATGCTTAATATCTCTGCAAATCAATTTTTTTTACAAAGGTCGTAGCCTGTTCTCTTTGTAAAACCATGTTTTGAATTCATGCAATCCTGCCATTACTTCATCCACCAACTACCTCTTAACCAACACATTTGTTTTAATTCAAATGCCGCGTCACCAGTCCTTTGCTCTCGCGATGAACCAGACCCACACGCCATGTCATGAAACCCATGGACCAATCAGCGCCTTATCGCAAATTCGGAAGTCTACGTCAGCCACCACAGAAATGGATGCGATAAGCATTTATCAAATATGCCTGAATTATTTTTAAATCTGCCGCAGGCTCCACCTCTAACCAATGAGGGAGCGATCACATGGTTCAGTTGTCCAGTCATCTAGGACAAATTTGGATGCGATAAACTCTTGCAAATGGGTTTATACTTTGTTTTCAAATCCGCGAAAGCAATTTTGTAAAGCTTTTAGAACTTAGGTTATAATTTTATGTTTTATGTTTAATGCTGCAACGAGTCTTATTGAAAAGTCCTTTTTTTCAGGACATATATATATATATATATATATATATATATATATATATATATATATATATATATATATATAGATCTATATTATAAACTTGTAAAAGTTTATAATATATATAAAAGTAATAGTTTTTTATGTGTATGGTAATATATGAAAGCCAAAAAAAGGAAGTGTGACTCTGTATGAAAAGCAGAGAATAGAAAAGCACAACATGTGTGTTTTTTTGTGTGTTTACTGTGTGAAGAAAAAGGCCCGAAGGCAGAAACAAGAAAAAGGCAGAGAGCGAAAATTTGTAGCACTGTGTGTGTGCATTTTTTTAAAGGAGAGAGAGAGAAAATTTTTTGTAACGCTGTGTATGAAGTAGCTTGAAGCAAGTTTTGTAATCCAAAACAACTGAAGTTCTGAAGTCTCTCATATTTGTAATAGAGTTTTTTTTTTTATGCAATAGAATTTTTTGTGCATCTCTGTCAATATTGTTAAATTATTTCTCTATGTTAGAAGGAGAGATTTTCTTTTCTCTCTGTGTGTATGGAATGCTCAAAAATTCCAACACAGTAGAGCCGAAGGCATTGAGCCACCCTGTGAGCATATATTATTGTTTGGGCGAGTTTTCCTACTTCCTGGGATGCATATTACTTGAAGACTTGAGCATAGTGAACTGTAGGAGGTGAAACATTGATATAGGCAGGTTTTTTTATGTTTGTGGACATGAAAACAACTCTCAATAGACCTCATTGAATTTTTGAGCATGACCACAAATTCTGGAGTTCAAACTGAGGTGGTCGAAGGTCGTCATTTTACATTTTGTTGTTGTTGTAGCTTTATTAAGAGAACTACATGTTATCTCAGAGACTAAATGGGTGTGGTTTGACGATGATACAAGGACCATGATAAAGAGTGAACCTATGCTTCCATTTGAGGATGAGATATACGCTTTATGGTTTCCAGAGACCTAAAGAATAATATTTGCGTGGAGTTACAACAAAGAACAACATAGATCTGGCGCGACATTCACTAGGTAGAGCAGACTGTGGCAAGAGTAAAGATCCACAACAGGAAAAGGTCACATTGTTTTTATTCAATAGAAGCTAGTTCATTCATATTGTGATAGAAACTGAAATTATCATTTTTTAAGTGTTTGAAATATATTTCTTTTCTTTTTTGAACAATTGTGCAACTTGGATTGTTCCCTGACCTATTTGGTATATATAATATTTGAGAAAATAACCACAAATCATGAGGAACAAAGAGGTATTGCCACTATGAAAGAAGCGGTTTGAGTCTCAAGAAAAAAAAATATAGTTTCAAAGTCACATTGTTGGCTCTCTCATCGATGTTCACTTAAAATGCAATGTTTTCACTGATACTAAGGGAAGTGTTGCTACATGACTAAAAAATTAGGTTTATTGTGCTGCTGTTATATAGTTGTAAGTCTACCTTTTTAACAATTGATTACAACTCATACTTAGAGATTTATGAGAACCAAAGGCTACATTATCCTAAAAAATATTAGCTTCTAGTATGAAGATTGGCCCCATTTTGTGGCACATAAGATCAAGAACATTATGCATTTGTGCACAGTATTGTCCCATTCACTTTGTCAATTATTTGATTGTCAACACAATTTTGGTATAAGTTGACACTCTTTTAAAGTTGATTGCAAGAGTTTTTTCTTTTTGGTACTTTGAGAAAATGGTCAGAGTTGATGATATATTAGATTTACTAGATACGCTCATCCATTCCAATGTTTATGAGATGGTTAAAATCAACAAAGATATTCTATTTGATATTAGAACTTGTTTGCACAATGCACAAGAGAAGATATATTTTTTGCAGCTTGAGTCACAAATTTAGTAAGAAGAATTACAACAGTGGAATCATCATTCTGATCCTGTTTCTGTTCAGAAGAGAAAGACTCCCATTAGCAGCAATACTATAAAATTGAGGTTTATTCACATTCAACGCTTAGTTCAAGAGAAGATTTGCATGCATATGAAAAATTTCATTCTGCACTTCCCAAGCCCTCATCAGACCCTCGAAAGAGCTTGTGTAACATACCTACTCAACCCTATGTATTTACACCTGGTAAATAAATATTACGTTAATGTATTTTTAACTATTTTATCAAGAATTGGTTGAAAATTAATTCTTGAATTAGTTGAAAGTGAATATGTGCTGTGTATTGAAGAGTGTGATCGATAGACTCATGGGAAGTCTCCAGTATTTGGAAAAGAGCGGGTTCTACAAATTAAAGGGGGAGTATTAAGATTTAAGGAGTGGGTGTGCAATGCGTTTAGGATGGCCACCACTGTAGTAGTTTGGCATGCCGCCGTGCTTCCCACACAGAGATCGACAACTGCAACTCGGCCTCCTTCCACCGTTACCATGAGATCACATTCCCAATGTGGACTACAACATATAAAGGGTGTTCATGACAACCATACACCTGCAATGGCGATGACGTTGAGCTGATGGACCAAGAATGCATAGATCTGGTGGCGCAAAGAAGTACTTGTAAAATTTAGGACCGTTGACCCTAAAAGGAATCTCTGCGATTGTAAATTCTCATGAAAGAATATAGAAACATTACATCAAGCGAAGAGAGCAATGAAAATTGAAGTGGCATAGTGAGATAAGTATCTTTGTTTATTTTTCTAGTCTTTTGAAAGAGTTCTTGAAAAAGAATACATGGAAACCTTGCACATAAGAAGACAAAGAAACTTTGAAAAAACTAGATATTGGTCAGATTTCTTGGAAATTACATGCATTTTAATGGTTATTATGCTTAGTTTTTATTTTGAGAACCAAGAACATGTATTTGCACGAATGAAAACAATAGTTAATAAGTCATAGTTCTTGAAAAAGAAATGATAAGAAATCCAAGTTCATTTTCTTGAAAATGAAATGATAAGAAATCCAAGTTCTTTTCTTGAAAATGAATATAGATTGAAGAGGGTAACTCCTGAAATATTTTCATGTGAGGTAAAGAAGAGAAGATAAAAGTTTTCTCAGATTAATATTCTTGGAAGAGATTTTTTATGAATATGTATATATACATTAACCATGTTGTGAATATGTATATATACATTAACCATGTTGTGAATATATATATATATATATATATATATATTTATATATATATATATATATATATATTAACCATGTTGTGAATAGGTATATATAGATTACCATGGTGTTTGTAAATATTAGTTATTTAATAAATCCATGGATAGTTTACCATGGTGTTGGTAAAGATTAATTATTTAATAAATCCATGGGTAGATTACCATGGTGTTGGTAAATATTATTTATTTAATAAATCCATGGGTAGATTACCATGGTGTTGGTAAAGATTAGTTATTTAATAAATCCATGGGTAGATTACCATAGTGTTGGTAAATATTAGTTATTTAATAAATCCATGGATAAAAGAACTATTAAGTTATCTCTCTTTAGAATTATTTAGAAGAAAAAACTGTGTGATTAATTTTATGTTATCATGATTATGATGTTAGTTTCTTTCAGAATAAGATCATGTATATGCATGCAATATTTGTATTAGATTTAATTGGAAAGAATATACATTTTTATATGGGAAATAATAACAAGTTTTGTTATCCAACATTTATTCTTTGGCAAAGAAGATGAATTACATGTACAAAAAATAAAGTAATGTTTTGGTTCCTTGATATATATATATGGGTAATGTTGGTATAACATTTGGAGAATAAGACATGTATTCTTATGCTTTATTCTTTTAGTTTTATGGAAAATAAACCATGTCTTTGCATGCCTATTATGTTATATTTCCTAGAAAATGAAACATGTGATTGCATGCTCTTTTGTGTTAAGTATTCTTTTGGGAAATTGTTTTAGAAACTTTATGCATTGTATTCATAGGAAAAACATTCATAATGTTAGCTTTAGCACCAAAAGAAATAGCTAAAGGGTTGGTTATTTTGCTAAAGTTTAAGTAACACGAATGCACATTGTGTCATTTTCCATTGGAGGACTTCCTGGATAGTGGTAGTGAATTGTCTTGTACGAATGTGAGCGTGTGTGAGAAGTGTCATAATAATGTGGGATGATTTGACATGAATTTATAATTACGTGCTCACACTAAGGTGGAGATGTTAGAAGAAAGAATGGTGTGATATTGTATTCACAACTCATATATGCACAGGAATAAGTGTTAAAGGATCACTTAAATATTGATTGTTTATTGATTAAGGCTTTATCTAATCATGCTATAAAAGCTTGTTGATGACATCAGTGACAGGAAATGATATTGACTTATGAGAAGGAAATATTATGCTTAACATGGTTGCAGGTAAATGATTATGGTTCATGCAGATAAGTGTGAGCTGTAGGATTATCTAATGTATGATGGTCCATTGTAGGTACATCCATGCCACCAGGATATGAAGATACGAAGATAAGAAGATATGGAGATTAGTGGGTAAATGCTATCATATTTATTGTAATGGCTTTAAGCCAGATATTTGTATATTTCCTTGTAATATTTATAAACGATGGTTAAGGAATGGTCTCCCTTATAAGCCATTGAGTGAGGGTTGAAGACCCTCACAAGCATTTAATAATAAAATTAAACATTTGCTGGTTTTCACCCTACGGGGTTTCCAGGGTATATTGGTGTTCAATGATGTGATTGATTATTGTGTCAAATGGATGATGTTGATTCCTTTCTTGTTGTGATGTTCATAAAGTCAAGTATGTGATGACTACAATAATAATGAAATGAATGCAAGGTTACATCATACAGCTTTATGTTAAAGTACTACAATAGAAGTTGCTAATGGTTAAGCAACTTACTATTCTTATACCGAGGTTACACTATGAACTGGTGAACATTCTATCTAATGATTAGTAAGGAATATTTAATAGTGATTTGGATAGTTACCCGTGAGTAACTTGTATAAAAAAATGTAACTCCTTACATTTCCATGTGAAGTTATCGGTGTATGTTACAAGTGGTATCAAAGCTAAAGGTTGCAGCACTGGTGCCTTTGGGATTTTTTAAGTGAAAATAAATTGAGGTATGCTTCTAATGGGCATGAGTTAAGGTATGATTCTAGCAATCTACATATTGATTGATGTATGCAGTAGTCTACTTTTGACATGATATGTGTGATTCATGTTTATAACTACATTGAAGAGGAATAAGTAATAAATGCTACTGCAAAACAATTTTCATAACATTAGAATCCTGTTGAGAATAAAAAAACAATAAAACCTTTGCTGTACTTATGAACAACCTGAGTACTCACTAGTGAAAGTGAGATTTGTTTATTAACATTGGGTATATGACATATTACTCATACATTTAATCAACATAACTAAAGTTACCATGCACTACTTGAAAAAGGATGAATGTGTAAAGTGATGGTGTGCGAAACTAATGCATGAATGCAAAAGATAGGGAAAGTCCTTGAAGAGAATGATAGAGTGTTTTAAAATGAAATTGAATGAACCCTTTCAGATGTTAAAAATACATAATGGGTCAAGTAGTGAGACTTGACTAAAATAACTAGTTATTAAATAGCTATTTTTTGAATAAGTCGTGTCATGGATGCATTAAGATTATTAGTGGCAATGATTAGTTAGTGTTGTATGACTAACTAATAAAACCTATATGCATGAATGGGTTTTTATTAAATATTATTGCAAGATGTGAACAAGTAGTTACTTCATGTGTCAGACTGTTGGTAATAATACACTAGTGGAATGGAAAATGTTGGACTATTACCTGTGGGACTGTTACCCTAATCATTATTGATATATACACATTAATGAATATTTGTATATAATTGTATGCATAACAACATTGTATGCATGAAACTAAAATTATTTATTTTGAAAATGAATATTTTTTTAACAATGCATATTTAAAATATAAATCTTCCGGGAAATCACATAATAAATTTTTGGAACCAACGCGTTTCGAACTACCAACTGTAGTTCATCATCACGATAATGAAAATTAGCTGATCTGACATATACATTTATACCATGAAGAGAGAAGCAACGGTCACAACCCAAGAAAAGTCAAAAAGCTTAAAAACGGTCAAAAAATAAAAATATAAATATAAAACAAACCAAAAGACCTTGAAAATATAAAAGTTAAAAATAGTCAACAATAAAAATATAAATAAAAATTACAGATAAAGGATTTAATAAAAAAACATTAAAACATTAATAAATAAATAAAACAAGAATTAAAATACAATTAAAAATAAAAATAAAAATAAAATTACAACGGTCAAAAAATAAGATTAAAATATAAAACTAAAAATTATTCCAACCTTAAAAAGTTAAAAACTATCAACAATAAAAATATATAAAGAACCCGAAACATAACAAATATAAAATAATATAAAATCAAAACTAAAATAACACCCCATGAAGCAAGTTGAAAAAATCAAAGTCAAAAAGTCAAAATAAATAAATAAATAGAAAATAAATAAATTAAAAAATAAAAATAAAAATAAATAAATAAATAATAATAATGAAATATATATATATATATATATATATATATATATATATATATATTCTATAACCAAAAATATAAATAAATAAAATAAATTAAAGGATTTTAATAAATAAATGAATATATTAATAAATTAATAAATAAAAATAACAATAAAATAAAAATAAAATATAACTAATTTATTTTAATAAAATAAATAAATTTAATAAATTAATCTAAATAAATCAATAAATAAAATAAAATTAAAAGAATTAAATTAAGAATTAAATTACAATAAAAATATAAAATAAAATAAAATATAAATATAAATATAAAAATATTTAATTTATTTACTAAATAAATAAATAAATTAATATAAATAAAACTATAAATTAAAAACTAAAATAAAATAATCGAATAAATAAAAAATAAATCAAAGAGAAAAAAAAAAAAAACATATTTATGATTAGTGTCATTGATGCGATTAAGCATGGTTAGCTTAATGGCAATAAGAAAAACTGTGAAAGTAAAATAGTGCCATGAAAAAATTGCAACAGTAATTGATAAAGTATCATGTGATAATGTGCATGATTTTGTTATTTGGGAAATAATAATGTATAACACATGGTATTATGTTATAATGTGCATGATTGTGATTATTTGGGAAATAATAATGTCTAACAAATGTATGTTATTCATGTTTGTTGTTAATCTAGATATCATTAGACCCATGTGGAGGGCCAAGTATGATGTATGATATACATAAAGTTTCTTTTTATTTATGTATAATGTGTACATAGTTCATTATGTAATTTACTATGGGAAACAATGCTAAAAGAGAAATTTAACATGCCAGACAGTTGTGAACAATTGTGAAAGGCTAGAAGGCCTTGGGTTGATGGTGGTTGCCTGCCCGGAGGGGTTGATGATACTCACCTACCCGGATTTCGTCTCCCTAGAGATATATGATCTCCGTAAGGGAAAAGAGTTAGCCAAGATGGTGAAGAGGGGAAAACCTGAGCCAACTCTATTGATTTGGAGCCTGTTGGAGGGGGTCCAAATTCCTCATAGACGAGACACTGTCAAAGGAATATGCATGATGTTGCCAAGAGGAATACATACTGGACCTGGAATGGTATTTTGTCAAATAACTGTCTAGATGTGAAAATGACTCGATTTGCTTGTGGAAACCAACTCCCATGGGTTGGGAGGAGCATTTTGTTTACCATTGTGGTTCTCATAGCGGAACAAGTTAAGTAATAAGTTATGTGTTATATTAAAATGAATTTTTATATGGTTGTGTAAATATCTTATGTAGATATTAAGAGGAAAGGAGCTTAGCACTCGGAAAATGAATTACTGAATGTATAAGTTCATTTATTTTATTACTCATTTGTTTGAATGTCTTAGCAGAGGCTAGGATATGCCCATGGTGACTTAATTGACCATTAGTACGATTAGAGAGCTAGGTGCTCTGTGAGTACTTTTTGAAGTATTGTGTGGATGTCTTTAGCAGGAGCTAAGACAGTGTGCATGCAATGCATTGATTAGAGTGTTGGTGCTCTCTGAGTACTTGTGGAAGTACTCTAATTAAAGCATCTCTTGATATTGCATGAATGTTTAATAGCTGCAAGTATTTCATCTGATTGAAACTATGTGACTAATGTGATTGAATTTATTAGTCATACATTACAAGCTCTTTTCCATGGAGTGTTGATGGGTTGTTCAACCATTCTCAGAGAGCTTTTGTAAAAGCCATCATTACTTTCGATAGAAATTGGTAAGTAATGGTAAGTTGGTATAGAGATTTTTTCTATATTTTTATGAATTTGAATAATGAATAAGTGGTTAAAAATGGAAATGGAATATTTTTTGAGCTATACATGCTTATGACTATGGATAAAAACATTATTGTTTCAATTAATGAAATTTAAGGAAACGAAAGTGTTTTCATTATAAAGGGGAAGGACCCCCTTTGGGTTGTTTATATTATTATATCATGAGTATAAGTTTAAATTTCAGTGACAGAAGCACACCGAGGACGGTGTTCTCTTAGGGGGGGAGTATGTAACATACCTACTCAACCCTATGTATTTACACCTGGTAAATAAATCTTACGTTAATGTATTTTTAACTGTTTTATCAAGAATTGGTTGAAAACGAATTCTTGAATAAGTTGAAAATGAATATGTGCCGCGTATTGAAGAGTTTGATCGATAGACTCATGGGAAGTCTCCAGTATTTGGAAAAGAGTGGGTTATGCAAATTAAAGGGGGCGTATTAAGATTTCAGGAGTGGATGTGCAATGCATTGAGGATAGTCACCGCTGCAGGATTTTGGCATGCCACCGTGCTTCCCACACAAAGATCGACAACTACAACTTAGCCTCCTTCCGCTGTTACCACGAGATCACATTCCCAATGTGGACTGCAACAGAGAAAGGGTGTTCATGACAACCATACACCGGCAACGGTGATGACGTTGAGCAGCTGGTACCAAGAATGCACAAATCTGGTGGCACAGAGAAGTACTTGTAAAATTTAGGACTGTTGACCCTAAAAGGAATCTCTGCAATTGTAAATTCTCATGAAAGAATATAACAACATTACATCAAGCGAAGAGAGCAATGCAAATTGAAGTGGCATAGCAAGATAAGTATCTTTGTTTATTTTTCTAGTCTTTTGAAAGAGTTCTTGAAAAAGAAACATAGAAACCTTGCCCATAAGAAGACAAAGAAACTATGAAAAAACTAGAAATTGGTCAGATTTCTTGGAAAGTACATGCATTTTAATTGTTATTATGCTTAGTTTTTCTTTTGAGAACCAAGAACATGTATTTTCACGAATGAAAACAATAGTTAATAAGTCATAGTTCTTGAAAAAGAAATGATAAGAAATCCAAGTTTATTTTCTTGAAAATAAAATGACAAGAAATCCAAGTTCTTTTCTTGAAAATGAATATAGATTAAAGAGGGTAACTCCTGAAATATTTTCATGTGAGGTAAAGAAGAGAAGAGAAAAAGTTTCTCATATTTTTATTCTTGGAAGAGTTTTTTTTATGAATATGTATATATTCATTAACCATGTTGTGAATATGTATATATACATTAACCATGTTGTGAATAGGTATATATAGATTACCATGGTGTTTGTAAATATTAGTTATTTAATAAATCCATAAATAGTTTACCATGGTGTTGGTAAAGATTAATTATTTAATAAATCCATGGGTAGATTACCATGGTGTTGGTAAATATTAGTTATTTAATAAATCCATGGATAGTTTACCATGGTGCTGGTAAAGATTAATTATTTAATAAATCCATGGATAGTTTAACATGGTGTTGGTAAAGATTAGTTATTTAATAAATCCATGGGTAGATTACCATGGTGTTGGTAAAGATTAGTTATTTAATAAATCCTTGGGTAGATTACCATAGTGTTGGTAAAGATTATTTATTTACTAAATCCATGGATAAAAGAACTATTCAGTTATCTTTCTTTAGAATTCTTTAGAAGAAAATAATGTGTGATTACTTTTATGTTATCATGATTTTGATGTTAGTTTCTTTTGGAATAAGATCATGTATATGTATGCAATATTTGTATTATATTTCATTGGAAAGAATATACATTTGTATATGGGAAATGATAACAAGTTTTGTTATCCTACATCGATTCTTTGGCAAAGAAGATGAATTACATGTACAAAAACTAAAGTAATGTTTTGGTTCCTTCATATATATATATATATATATATATATATATATATATATATATATATATATATATGGGTAATGTTGGTATAACATTTGGAGAATAAGACATGTATTCTTATGCTTTATTCCTTTAGTTTTATGGAAAATAAACCATGTCTTTGCATGCCTATTATGTTATATTTCCTTAAAAAGGAAACATGTGATTGCATGCTCTATTGTGTTAAGTATTCTTTTGGAAAATTGTTTTAGAAACTTTATGCATTGTATGCATAGGAACAACATTCATCATGTTAGCTTTAGCACCAAAAACAATAGCTCAAGGTTGGTTCTTTTGCTAAATTTTAAGTAACACGAATGCACATTGTGTCATTTTCCATTGGAGGACTTCCTAGACAGTGGTAGTGAATTGTCTTGTATAAATGTGAGCGTGTGTGAGAAGTGTCATAATAATATGGGATGATTTGGCATGAATTTATAATTACTTTCTCGCACTAAGGTGGATATGTTAGAAGAAAGCATGGTGTGATATTGTATTCACAACTCATGTATGCACAGGAATAAGTGTTAAAGGATCACTTAAAGATTGATTATTTATTGATTAAGGCTTTATGTAATCATGCTATAAAATATTGTTGATGACATTAGTGACAGGAAATGATGGTGACTTATGAGAAGGAAATATTTTGCTTAACATAGTGGCAGGTAAATGATTATGGTTCATGCAGATGAGTGTGAGTTGCAGGATGATCCAATGTACGATGGTCCAATTTAGGTACATCCATGCCACTAGGATATGAAGATACGAAGATAAGAAGATATGGAGATTAGTGGGTAAATGTTATCATATTTATTGTAATGGCTTTAAGCTATATATTTGTATATTTCCTTATAAGATTTTTAAATGATGGTTAAGGGATGGTCTCCCTTATAAGCCATTGAGTGAGGGTTGAACACTCTCACGAGCGTTTAATAACAAAATTAAATGTTTGTTGGTTTTCACCCTACGGGGTTTCCAAGGTATATTGGTGTTTAATGATGTGATTGATTATTGTGTCAAATGGATGATGTTGATTCCTTTATTGTTGTGATGTTCATAAAGTCAAGTATGTGATGACTACAAGAATAATGAAATGAATGCAAGGTTACATCATACAGTTTTATGTTAAAGTACTACAATAGAGGTTGCTAATGGTTAAGAAACTTACTATTCTTATACTGAGGTTACACTATGAACTAGTGAAAATTATATCTAATGATTAGTAAGGAATATTTAATAGTGATTTGGATAGTTACTCGTGGGTAACTTGTATAAAAAAAAAATTAACTCCTTACATTTCCATGTGAAGTTATCGGTGTATGTTACAGCTTGTCAGCGATAACCACAAAACTAACCTTGGATGTGAAAAGGAGGTGTCCTTTCATATTCCAGACTATTCCAAGCCCATTCAATTTCAAAGTGTTGGGTTTCTTCATGGAGGTTCACCTTCAGCTATTCCAGATTCTGCTCCTCCACATTCGCAGCCAGAATTTGTTAAATGCCAACATTATGACTGAGTTGGCCATATGAAATATCACTATTTTGATCTTCGTCCAATTGAGAATTGTCATAAAACCACTCATTCTTCAAACAAATTCTTCAAAAACAAACCTCCTGCAAGAGAAAAGATTCATCTTGGATGGATCGGTTCTTGGCAGTGGGCTTCAACAGTCAAGAAGATATTAAGTCATATGTCAGTACTTGTTCTAGAGTATTGAACAATATGGCAGTCGAGTTTTACCCATCTTCTCACCTTGTATATGACAGGGGGGAAGTGATCGTCATATACAAGCTTCAAAGCCACATCAAGTGAGCCTGAGCCACAACTTGCCTTACCAGATTCAGTGTTGTAGCTAGAGACACAGAAGTTCAAGTGAGCCCAAGCCATAATATGCCATACCAGATTCAGAGTTGTAGCCTGAGCATGCCTTTGGTTGGTGGTCAGCCTTAAACCATCTATGCAAGGTTGAGACCTCCCTTTTTAGGTTGAGATTCTCCCTCTTCAAATAATTTGGGACACTTCCTCTAGTAGAATACTTCAACTTCTTTCTAGTTTTGAAGAGTTCCAGGAATTTCATTAAGCATTCCATAGTTGGTGGTCATCCTTAAACCATCGCAGGTTGTAGACCTCCATTTTCTAGGTTGAAGGTATCCCTCTCCAAAGAATTATGGACACTTCCTATAGTAGAAGATATCATCTTCTTGACAGATTTGGAAGAGTTTCTGGAACTTCACTAAGTGCTCCAGTGTTGTTGGTCATCCTTAAACCACCCCCTTATACCAACATTTCAGAGAGCACATTCAGCATAGCGCTGCCATGCATATTTTTGCACATTTTGTATTACAACTCTCTTCTTGGACTCATACACACCCCTTCAGATTAAGGGGGGAATGTTAGACACTTAATATACTAAGGGTTAAAGTATGGAAGTTGGAGAGTCAAAAGGAGCCCAAGAAACATTGGAAAATGAATCCAAGAGTCACAAGAATGTATTATAAATATACATCAATATAAATAATAAATGCAATTCATGTTTATCATTCATATTCAGTCCACATTTCAGTTGTGTTTGACAATTTTAAAAATACATATAAAAGAATTAAAGTGTACATGATCGAACAAGGTGTTCAACTTTTATATATATATATATATATATAGGTTTAAATAAATAAGTATTATGAATAGATAATTTTAACTTTCAAAAATAAGATTGCTTTTTGATCATGGTTAAATAAAATATGATTTTTGGAATAAATAAATTAAAATATATATTGATTTAGATGGTCATTCTAAATTATTTTTAAAGTAATCTTTATTTAAAAAAAAAAATGGGTCATGAACTTTACATGAATAGTAAAAACGATTCCTGAAATGAATAGTTTTTATGAGTAGATTTCTTCGCCATATTTCAATAAAGTATGAAATTAAATAAATAAAATTTACTATATGTAAATTAATAGTTTAAAAAAGATGGCACTCCTATTGAAAATTTTTGGATCTACCTTTCCTTTCAGGCTTAGTGTTTCTTCTTTAATATTTGTATTTTAAAATGATGGTTAAGAATGGAGAGACAACTATTTTTCAATTTACCAACCCAGTATGATAGAGATGTTGTAATGTATTTTCCTCTCCATTCTTATTGGTTTAACATTTTTAACTCACTTAAATTACCTAAATATAAAGTTAAAATTAAAATTAAATAAATTAAACTAATAATTAAATTAAAATAATTAATTTAACCTTGGTAGTTTTGTACTCTAGATTTTGAATATAATATTCTTATTTTAAAATAAAATGTAATAATTTTTTTAACTAAAATTACTCATTTTTTATTGGACTAAAAAGCGCTCTCCAATTGAGTATGCTAGATATGTATAACCTAATGTATTAAAATGTAAACATTTTAACTAGGTGAAAATAAAATCAAAATAACCCTATGAAAAATAAATAATATAAAATATAAAAATGATCCATGGGATTAAGAACCCATGGTAATGACCCATGGTATTCACCTGGAATATAACCTCTATTTCAGTGGAAATTAAACTAGTCTAGATTCATCTTAGTTTGATGTTATATTTAGATACACCGGCCTAGATCCATCTTAACGGCCAAGAGGGATCAAATCACTTTTCAATTTAAAAGAGGTTTGCATCTCAAGAAATTTGATCCCTCTTGGAACTTGGTTGATTCAAAGATAAGATGCATCTAGACTGATGTAATAAAATAACTTCCCTCTTTCAATTAATTCTATGTTAGAGTTAAACATAGTCATTACATCTCCTATCACAAATACACATACTATTGTTATTATGGTTATCACAAATTATATATATATATATATATATATATAGTCTAGCTATTATAAGTTTTCGAGTTTTGGATTGGAAAAATATTTTTTGGTGAGATCTTTATCTTTTGTTTTTCTTAAAATGTGGTTTTGATAGCATATATGGATTCAATACTCTAAAAAAACTTTTAGGGAACTTAGATTGTAAAATATTCACAATTTAACCTTGTAATTCCAACAAATTCCCAAATTTTCCTGAAAAACCTGCAAAATTTATAATAAATAGAAAAAAATTATATATATATATATATATATATATATATATATATATTTCGACTCCATACCTAATCATTTAATACACACCACACATCTTTAAATATTATAAAATAAATCAATTAACTACTATGTAATGATAATTAATGATGGGCTAATATAAATAATATGTTAATAATATGTTTTAATATATATAAACAACAAATATGCTAGTGTAATAATACATGTTATACAGATAACCATTCTATGCTCAAAAGAAGTTAAAATATCCCAAGTCTAAAATCAAGAAATGGAATCACTAGGACTTTGGTAACATTGTTCAAGTTAAGAGGAATATAAAGAATCAAATGTGGAAACTACAATAAAGGTTAATTATAGATGAGTGTAGGAAAGAGTTGGCTTCCATATAAGTTGATTTACTCACTTGACTTGATGAACATAGGGGTTAATAAGAGATATGCTAGAAATAGAAGTCTGTGATAAATTGGTTATATTAGTGTGAATGAAACCATGAGTTCTTCCATAAATAAATGGTGAAGCATCGTCTCCTTAGATGGATCTCCTCACTTAAGGATAACGCGGGAAGGAAACATTGAATATCACGAGGATATGGAAGTTGATTTGGCCTTCTATGAGAGCTCTCCATGTTCAGATCCACATCCCAATAGAATGACAACCGTTCAAAAAATCATCAGATGCATTCATCCATTGATCAAATAGAATGAGGTGTTAATGAGGGAAATATATTTATTATAGGTGGATGAAGCACTAATGAACATGTCCAAAAAAAATCCCAGGGGTCAGATTTATTTACAATGGATTTCGTCTAGGGTTGTTGGTATTTTCTAAAGTAGGAAATTCAGGATCAAATAGATGAATCAAGAAGATATGCAATGGTTCTTCTTATCATCAATTCTACCTTCTTCACTATGGTTCCTAAATGTTACCTAGTGAATGAATCAAGAAAATTTCATCCCATAGCATTCTGCAATGTCATCTATAAGCTCATCTCAAAATTCATAGCTAACTTCCTTAAGCCTCACATTCCCTTTATTATTAGGATTGATTAGATAGGTTAGGTGGAAGGGTGTCAAAGTTTTGATGGCATTGTAGTGGAACATGAGGTAATTCATTCTATGAAAATCCTAAAATGGCATGTATTATTATCAAATTATATTAATCCAAATATTTTGATAAATTAAGTTGGTCCTAACTTTATCAATTTTTGTTGGCTTTCGACTTCTTGAAGGGTTGGTCTAATTGGGTTGGAATTCTTATTTCCTCACCTTTTTTCTTCATCCTTATCAATGGTTCGCGCTCCATTGCTTTCAATCCTTCTCGAGGAATCAATAAGGGAGATACCCTTTCCTCATTTCTTTTTATTTTTCCATGGGGTGGCTTAGCAAGGAACTTAATGTTATTGTAGTGATATAAAAAATAAAGGTCTTCACCTATTTAAGGAGGATCTCCTATTTCACACGAAAACTTTGCGGATGACACCATGCTCATGCATTCCCCCATGATTGAGGAAGCTCGAGCCTTTAATCAAGTGCTAGATGATTTCATGGATTCCTCTAAGACCTCGATCAATTTGAATAATTCTCAGTTCATATTCTTTAACATTGACCTAGTAGTGCAGGGTCGTATCTTACACCTACTAGATTTTCAACATCGTTCTTTGCTAATGAAATATATTGGTTCCCCCATGGTTTATAACTAGTGTATATATATATATATATATATATATATATATATATATATATATTGGACAGAATTCATGTAAAACTTAATTATCAAGTTGGATTGTAGACCTTATGTTCTCTTAACATTGCAGGTTATTTAGTGTTCTTAAAATTTGTGCTACATGGCCTCCCTATCTACTTCTTCTTTATCCTAATGACTCCCATGGGTATTATTAGAACCATTAGATGTATATAATGTTATTTTCTATAGGGAGGTGCCTCTCTTGAAAAACATGGTCCCTAGTAGCCCCTAACAAGCTCTATCTACCAAGATGAGGGGAGGCTTAGGTCTGTGGGATCTAGAAACTCTCAGTGAACTCCTAGGGGCCAATATTTAGTGGATATGAATTCAAGAAGGAAATTAACTATGGTTTAAAATATGGAATATAACTACATTAACAACTCCCCTCTCCAATAGGGGTTAAGATCCCAACGTTCAATTCAAGGTTCATCCATTTGGAATTTAGCGAGTAGCAGAAAGCACATCATCCAGCAACACCATTTTTGGTAGGTAATAAATAGGAAAACTACCTTATTTTGGGATGACTCGTAGCACCAATTTCCAAAATTAAATGAGTAACACACTTTGCAGGATCTCAAGACCTTGATGATCTCTCAAGGTCATCAGATTGTGGTGGAATATTGGCACAACCTGACCCCAAATTCCCTATGGTGAAAATGGAAGAATAGAGAGGAATAACCTCCTATTTCAAACCATGTTAATCACTCTTCTCAACATATATGCATCACAAAAAAAAATCCCATTTTATAAGACTAGGACAAACTTTAATGGGGATGCTAACCTAAAGGAAATGTTATGGTTCAAGAGGCATATTCTCTCATTGCAGTCTTTCATGTTATCACGAAAAAATGTTCACATAGCCATTTCTTACTACATTGACCGAAATACACCATGTATGATGAGTTTTTCCATGGTAAAACTCACTTTAACCATAGGAAGTAATTCAATGAACCATTTTCCTAAATTATTTCTCATTAAAATCCAAAAACCCCCATGAGAATAATTAAATAAATCATTATTTATTTAAAATTCTCTAGAAATAATTATTAAGTCATTATTTGATGATTATTTCTAATCATTTTTTACTTAATCCCCTTGGAATAATTAAATAAATCATTATTTTTTTAGCATTCCATATTTATCCCCTATTTTCCTCATGAGATAATTGTTACACCATTATTTAATATTTTTTTCAAATTCATATTTGACTTAGTCATCATAAATTAATTAATAAATACTTTTTATTTGTTAATTACCTAAATTTTTTTCTAAATAAATATATTTGACAATTTCAAATATATTTTCCCTCTCAAAAAATATAATAAAATATTCATAACAACTAGATTTTCATTTAGTCAATAATATTTTATTATTTTCCAATTCTTAATCTATCTCAATATTTAGTTATAAATAGAGGGTTTCCTCTCCATTCTTCACCATGATAATTATCATCATCCCCATTATCATCTCATGACATTTGTACGGTCACGTGAGTTCAAGTCTCCATTTTTTTCATTTTCCCAGAGCATACCGCATATTGAGAGAGAGAATAACATTGTTGAAGCACAAGGTCAACAAGGACCCATCCCACAGAGGGGGCTCTATAGAAGAAATTTCGTAAACTCTCCTTACCATGTGTTAAATTTCAATTTTTATTAATAAAACAAAGATTTATTTTTTCATCTTTCCATTAGGTTGTCACACTTCATTTGGTTGTTGCATGTATCTTTTTTATTTTCATACTATTTATTTCAGGGTTTAATATTATTTTTGCAAGTTTAAAGGATGCAGTAACAACCATTTTTGTTGTTAGGGTCATTAGTCACCAGTGACTTAAGTGAAGAATTTTTGGTACACTCTAAATCACTCTAGGTCATTTTTTTCTTCTGCACCAATCCGAGTCTCCTCCTGCCATCTCTCAGGATTCTTGGTATCCCCCCAGATAACTTTATCATGCTTAATTTCGATGGAGCTTCCAAGGGGAACCCAGGCATTCTGGGCTATGAGGGTTCTTTTGGTAAGACTCAAGGTTAGGTAATTATCATCTATGTTGGAGAAATGGGTCACAATATGTCGTATTTTATGCACTTGAGGTTGGAATTCAACAAGCCATAAATAGAAATATTTTGAAGCTGGTGATAGAAGTAGATTCATAATTGGTGATAATTCTAATCAGAAAAAAAAAATCATGAAACAAATCTTGAGAAGGTTTCTCATAGATGGTGACTAGATAATTTATTATGCAAAAAAGTATCCCTTCTCCTACAAATTCCAATTGTGTTTACCTCCAATGTGCACATAAAAGGGAATAAGGTAGAAAAATATTAAATAAAATTTTCCTCGACTCAAATTATCACTCAAATATGGTCCTTGGGATGACAATATAGACTCACCATTGAAGGAGGACTTTCAAGTTTTGGTTAGAGTGGAATATTAAACCCTATATGGGGTGCCTAGGGATGGGATATGGGTGAAGGGGGTATGTTCGTAGTCACCTAAAGTAGTTACCAATGGAGGTATGTCCACCACATCTCATAATATGGATACGACATGGGATGGATGGGTATTTCTATTTGTACAAGTGTTAATGATGTTTAATCCAAGTTCTTCAAAACCCGCATGTGGTTATGAATCCTGTAGGTTTTATTCCATTTAATGCATATCTTAATGAAAAACATAGGCTTCAAGTGATGATGGCACTAGTTTTACTATGTATTTTATATGATATGATTAAAACCCTCTCCTTCCTAGCCATTTTTTACTCCCTAATTTCATTGAGTCGATTTAGAGAAGCTTCCCTTCTATCTACCTATGGATTGGCTAGCTAAAACAAGCCTTCCTCATTGATTTTCTGGGAATAAACATTGGCCTTCATGTCCTAAACCCTCTCTTGTAATTGAATTTCCTATTATTTTCTTTTGGTTTTGGGTTGGGTTGAGATTACATTGTAGATATGTGCTTGTTTGCACAATTTTTTTTCAGAGTTCATATCATGCTCTTTGTTCATTGTCCAGGCTGTGCTTTGGGTTTTTATTGTTGGTTTCCTCTCCCCTAAAAAATGTTCCTATGTGAAAAAATTTCATGCCCACTCAATTTTGGTATTGTTTCAGTAGACTACAAAGATAACATGAGAGTGATATTTCTATCACCATGGAGGCAGTGGGAGAGACTCCCCTGGTGGCTCATAAGCTTGAGCTTGTGCCTAGTCTTTGGATTGAATTTTTCACTAGAAAACTCCACCAGACATTTAATAGGAGTTGCGAGAGTTAGAGGAGGATATAATTGCAAAGTGATATTATCTCTTAGACTCAAAGGTTACTATTATAGTTACAAATTGGGCGCCCAATACATATCATTCAAGGTGAAGTCTAAACCAAGAATTACAGACTATAGAATCTCTTTATTGGTTGCTAAAAGCACTCTTGTGGAAGCTCCTCGTAGAAAGAAATGATGTGAAGGATGAAATATTGTTGATGTTAGATGAGCTCCAATTGCAACTCAGAGGCATGTACAAATTTTTGTCTCATGTGGAGGTTTTTATCATGCATGGAAAAGGTCATACTCAAGAAAATCCAATTGGTCTGATGCCCATTGAGGTGGATGCTTGTAACTCTTCTTAATCCTTTTAATGGTTGGAGTTTCTAAATTTATTTGGCCTATTTTTTCTTATAATCTATTAAGGCATGTGAAGGATACAAATTTCAATTTTGTTATTACTTTGGATAATCTAGTTGGCAGGCCTAGGGATTCCTTTATTTTAGTTATTTGATGGCATTTAGCTCTTTATTAGACAAAGGAAATTCTACCAATGGTCTAGTTTTCCTAGCGATAAACCAAAGATATTTAGATATCTACATGACGTGTAACATGTTTTAGATAATAAAATATTTTAATTAAAAAAAACATCATTATATTTTCAAAGTCAGTTTACATAACAATTTCATGTTAAAGAGAGTGGTTTATACCACACCAATTATTATGTGAGAAGACATTATTTAAATGAAACTTGTATTTAAATCTATATTTTAAAATAATTTTTTACAATGTTAATATTTAATATTGTTGTTATATACATTTTATTTTATTATGTAAATCATAATTATATATGTTAGAAAATATTTCTATAATATCAACACATTGCTACTTGTAGATAATAAGTTAAATTATAATTAAGAATAGTACTCCATATATCTATATATATATATATATATATATATATATATATATATATATATATTAACTTTGTTGGAATTTGGACTAGGATCAAATCTACTAACTACCACTATAATACCAAGAGTATATCCAAAAAATTATATGATTTGAATATGAATATTAGTAATGTTATGCTAAGATCCTGTTCAGAATATAAAAATTTGTGTCTAAGGCTTGTCCTCCAAATAATAAGTAAAAGTAGGTGGTGTTAAGTGTTTTTGATGAATTTTTGTTTATGAATTATGTTGCATGACATCAAACATGGAATGAAAACATATAACCATCAATCAACACCATCAATTGTTGAAGGAGTTCACCCCTCCTGGGCTACATCTCGTTGGATCAGCTCTATGGCTTGATCCCTTCTCATTAGGCTCAATGAATGAAACAAGGAGTACATGAAATGTTGAACAAGGGAATGATAAGTTTCTCCTACAAAGAAACATAATAATGCAAGTACATCATTCCATAAGCATGCTAACCTTTAGTCAAGCATGTAACAATCAACACATTAGGCATCTTACACTACAATACACCATGTAGCATGCTACAATTGCACTACAATACACCATGTAGCATTTGAATAAAAACTCTCCTTCAAAAACATAAAGAAGGAAGAAGTATAAGAAGTTACAACACTGACGAAGTTGATGTTTCAAAATGAACATGGAGAGTAGACAACCTCTGCAAGGCCATCCTCAACATCCAACTCCTCCATGAGATGATTCAACACCATGGTTGGTCATGGCACCCTTTAGCTTCAACCTACAGAAAAGACTATCTAGAGTGATCTATTTATCATGAGCTCAAATTTTAGCTCAAAAATCAAAGTTCTCGGAAAACGACCATGTAGTGCTCGTCGTTCTGAATCCGGTGCACTCCGTTTCACGAAAAATGGAATCTGTATGCTCCCAGAAATGAGTTATGTTCATTTGTAGAAACAGGGAAAAAAATGAGGATAGGGAGCCTAGTCAGCAATCTGTACTACTGACATGGCATGCTAACTAGGCATGGTCCATGTTTTGTCATTTTCCTTCGGCGAATGATAACATGCCAAGTGGAAGTATCTTATTGGTTGAATGGCTGGGTGATTTGGCGTGTTTTTATTGGGTTAAGTTTGGCCAAATGGGAAGAGGGCACGTGGTGCAGACTGGGGCCGCCACGTGCCCCCCCCCCCTTCCACGACAGTGCAGAGAAAAATTTTGGTTCTAAGTTCGGGTGGAGGCGTCAGGTTCGACCCTGCGACCTCCCATGCAACACGTGCGCCAAATACCACCATGCCACACCATATGTTTTAACATTATAACAGATCCACATATATATTTAAGTTATGTCTTGTATTATGGCGGGGGGAGAGGGGGCTAGCCCTGTGTGGCAAACCCCCAAATCATATGACCACACCTCATAACCATGGCAGGGGCTAATCACAAAGCCCAAATTTTATACATTAAACTAAGGTTAATTAACCCATAAACTTGTATTAAATGCGCCTAATCCGGTTTAACCACTAAGCACTGATTAAAGTGCTAAATGTGTTTAATTAATATAGATGCGCTTAATTATATTAAATGGGATTAAGTTGGTAGAGTTCAACGAAATAGGTGGAACTGCTAGTTTAACTCCAGCTAAGTGCAATTTGCCAGATTTGGCAGAGTTTTTCTAGGTGAAACTGGCAGAAGTCATAACTAAGGAAATTTTCAACCAAATCAGGGTCAAAAAGAGGCTAGATGACTATTTTTGGGCATTTTGGACTCAATGGTGCAAGTTTCAGACGAAATGGAGTACTTCTAGATGGGATTTTTCCAGCTTGAAGTTTCAGGATGCTTGGGACCACTAAAGGGTTAGGCCATATCTACTTCACCTAGAGACCATTTGAGGTGAAGAAAGAGGCTAGATAGCCATTCTTGGCCATTCTGGAATCAATCATGCAGGTTTAAGAAGAAATGGAGAAACTCTAGATGGTGTTTTCCAGCTTTAAGTTTAAGGATGCTTAGGGCCGCTAGAGGGTTAAGCCATATCTGCTTCACCTGGAGACCAATTGAAGAGAAAGAAGAGGTTAGATAGCCATTCTTGGTCATTTTGAGTACATTGGAATAGGTTTTAGAACCATTTGAGCACTTCTGGATGGGTTTCTAGCAAAGTGAAGAGTATGGATGCTATGGACAACTAGCGTGTTGAACCAATTCTTGGAGGATTTTGAGATGGAGATGATCTTGCAGGGGTCTTCCAGCCTCCATATGTTTGCAACAACAGCCTTTGCAGTAGTTTTGTAGCTATTTCTAATCTTTTCTCTTTAGGTTTTTTAGAGAAAAAGATTGTTTATGTACTTGCAATGTTTTATTACATGTTGATGCTCTTTCAAATTGGTGTGAGGGATCTTGATCCAAGATGCCCATGTGTTGCTGATAGTTGCATTGCTTGACTCTAGGTCAACAAGTGAAAGGTAAAAGAAACTTTGTAGGAGTTGTTTCTTTGTAGGAGAAAATTACCATTTCAGTTCAGCACTTTGATATACTCTTCATGTTGAAACCTTGAGCATAATGAGAATGAATCATGCCTTCAGAGTTGATTCAAGGAGATGTAGCCTAGGAGGGATGAAATCCTTCAACACCGGATTGTGTATTGTTGTTTGATGCATATTTCCATTCCTTGTTTGATGATTTCATGTTTTAAAATATGTTCATGGAATTATCGTAAGAAAAACACTTAAAATAAATTATAGGAATAACCTATTATTCAGTGCAAATCTTATGCACATAAGAAGCAAGCATGTTTATATTCTGAAGGGGAAATTAGTAGGAAAATTATTAATAAACCTCCATTCATAGCATCTATGGCTCCTAAATCTTGTTCCATTGAGTCCGGAATACTTAAAAATGGTACCTTAGCATCTTTATGCTTCCAATTTGGTCGAAAACTCTAGAAGTTATGACTTCTCCAAGTTTTTCCACAATTTCTTGCCCAAATTTAGCTAACCAGAGCTAACTAGGACTAGTTGGTGCCAAAAATAGAATTTCTGCCAAATTTGGTGGACCTGCCAACTTAACCGCCTGATTATTTGTTAATTAACCCCACTTAAGTGTTATTTAACTCAGGATTAGCGCTAACTGGCACTCGTTTAACAAATCAGATTAATGTTAATTAAACTAGGTTAGTGGTTAATTAACCCGCGCTGAAGGGATAATTAATACATGCTTATGGATAAGCGCCTCTAATTCTGCTGACGATCTCTAAGTGTCGGTCATATGTTTTTGGTTCTAGCCCCCTCTCTCCCCAACGATGCGTTCATGAAACTTTAAATAGTGGTGCACTATGAGGTTAAGGAACAAGTGGTAGGCAGAGTGGTAATGCGGTATGTTAGTTAGGCGGAGGTCTCGTGTTCGAACCCCGCCCAGTCCTCTGGTCCATAAAAAAATTTTGAATGCACCATGATGGGGGGCACATGGCGGCCCCTGGCTGAACCACATGCCTCCTCCTCATTAGCCTTCTTGAAGCCAATACAAAACCACCAACACACCAGAATTCGAACCAATCCACATCTACCACTTGGAAATCTCCCATTAGCCAGAGAAATGCGTTGAACAAAATTTGACTTGCCCATTAACCTGCACAGTCATCAAGCCACATCAACAGTACGGACTATTGACTGGGCTCCCCAACTGTACAATTTTTTACAAAATTTTCCTATTTAAAAAAACCGACATAATGTGTTTCTAGGAGCATACGGTGTCGGTTTCGCATGAAACGAGTTGCACCGGATTCAGGAAAATGAGCACTACATGGTAGTTCAAGTTCCATACCGATCCAAATATTTTTTATTTTTGAGCAAAAATTAGCTCCTTATCACTCCTCCCTATTGAAAAGCTTTTGGACTCCAAAATCTCACTTTTAGTAATTCAGCTTCTGAAGGTTCCGTTCCTCCAGTCTTCCAAACTTGATCAAATCAACGCTTGTCATGCCTTGACCTGTACAATGATTTCCATTCCTTTTGGTCACCATAACCATAAGTGCACTGTATGGCGGAAGATATTGTAACGTGATTCCGTTGTTAAACCACTTTTTCATTTGCATTTTTTTGACATCCGATGTATGGCAATATTGCAAGAAAATATTCTTGCTGCAAAATATTTACCAAGGATAAAATCCAAAAATAATTTAACAAATAACCCAAACAAGTTCCACATAGTGAATACTTGAGTAAATGAGTGCCTAACACATTAGTGTCCTACTACATGTGCTGCTACTACTCATAGAATGGTTTGAAAATGATTTTCCAAAAACATAATTAGAAATTAATTTTTACAATATGGAAATAACTTGACGTCCAAATTTTCCCATTAAAAATTACTATTCACAAGCCAAACTTAGCATGGAAATTCTCTAAACAAAACACTATTGCATTTAAAGGGATTTATTTATGCATATCACCTTTTACAATAGTCCAACTATGGGACATGCAACTAGTGCAAAACAAAATTTACAACTTCAATTGGACAAATAATCTGCTCACTTCTTACCCAACCAGGTAAGTGAACCCTCTATTTGTTCTTCCTCTTTTTCTAGAGACACGTCAAGTATGGTTGCATCTTGTGCCACTTTTTCCATGCTTCCTCTTTAGGTACATGCATAACTTGCTTTCCCTTGCCAAGATGAATATGCAAATGCAATTTCCAACATTTTGCAACCCAATGTCCATTAATATTGCGATGAGTGAAAAAGTTTCTTTGATATCCTCTTGGCTCACATGCCTCTGACTTTGGATTAACTTTTCCCTTCTTAGGTTTGTTTCCAATAGACATGTACATCCTTTTCATAATTTCTTCCTTCTTTTCACACTTATCTACACTATGGTTAGATGAAGGGAAAAAGGTACATGGAGATACATTCTTCAATAAGTTGTTCAAATTTTAATTTTCCTTCTCATCTTGAAAAAAAATTGATACAACAAGATGATTATACCTCTTTTGCTTGTTCTTCGACTTGTTCTTCTTACATGTAGAACTTGCATGGCGAGTAGGACTTTCATGGTGAGAAGAAATTAATTTCTTATCTTCTTCATCTTTCTCATCTCTCTCTGGAGATACCTTCAAGTCTTTCTTGTATTTGGAGAACCAAGTAGGTAGTAGTTCCAGATGCAAAGTCCAACACCTTGCCTCCTCATGTCCTCTTTTGTGACAAAAGGTACATGATACACAATATCTGTCATCAGAAGACCATTTTTTTGCTGCAAACAAACCCAAGTGTTCATACTTAGGTCTCTCTTTGGCTTTAATTGGGTTCTTGGTGCCTTGCTGGTTCACACCAAGACCTCCTCCCTTGTAACCAATCTTTTACAAGAGCTTGGACCCAATTCCATTACCATACTTTTCAAAAGCTGCAAAAGAACTATCTTCAACACTTTTATGAAAAGGAGTATGCAATTTCTTACCAATTGTTCCATCTTTTTCTTGAGGGAAAAAGATGCTTGAAAAATCCCTTTTGATCTTGGAGGTTTCCACTTGGACTCTTTGGTTCTCTTCCTTAAACTTCCCAAACTTAGGTACGGATTGAACCTCATCCTCCACATCATGTGGACAAAAGGCACAAAATTGTCCATCATATTTTTCTGAATGAATTTCTACACATGCATTTTGCACGAAAGTTATATAAAAACATGGAGTTTGTGGAGAGGATGGTGGCTTTACACCATTCTTGTCTCTTTCTTCCCTTGAAGAAAATTCTTCACCTGGAGGTGGTGTAGAGTTTTCACCATGAAACTTGGTGTGCCTCTCTTCATAGAGGACCTTCACCATATCTACCATGTCTATAACAGCCTTTTCATAAGCTTTAACATCTTTTGACATCTTGGTAGACCCTCCTCCTTGAAACATACTTTTGTTGAAGCCTCAAGTTGGAACTTTGAGGTAGGACTGGTGGTAGAGACTTGTTCTCCTTTCCAAAATATTTTCTCCTCACTTGAGCTTAAAAACACACCACTTTTACAAAAAAAAACCTTCTTACACAAAGAAAACCATGTGCTCTGACACCAACTGATCCGAATAGGAATATTAGTAATGGTATGCTAAGATCCTATTCATAATATAAAAATTTGTGTCTAAGGTTTTTCCTCCAAATAGTAAGTAGAAGTAGGTGGTGTTAAGTGTTTTTGGTGAATTTTTGTTTATGAATTTTGTTGCATGACATCAAACATGGAATGAAAACATATAACCATCAATCAACACCAGCAATTGTTGAAGAAGTTCACCCCTCCTGGGCTACATCTCCTTGGATTAGCTCTATGGCTTGATCCCTTCTCATTAGACTCGATGAATGAAACAAGGAGTACATAAAATGCTAAAAAGGGGAATGATAAGTTTCTCCTACAAAGAAAGATACTACTACAAGTACATCATTCCATAAGCATGTTAACCTTCAGTCCAGCATGTAACACTCATCACATTAGGCATCTTACACCAAGATCCTAACCTCCAGCTTCAAAGAGCTATAACTGCACTACAATACACCATGTAGCACTTGAATAAAAACTCTCCTTCAATATCATAAAGAAGGAAGAAGTATGAGAAGTTACAACTGTGATGAAACTACTGTTTCAAAAAGAACATGGAGAGCAGACATGCCCTGCAAGGCCATCCTCAACATCTAACTCCTCCATGAGTTGATTCAACACCATAGTTGATCATGGCACCCTTTGGCTTCAACATGCAAAAAAGCCTATTTAGAGTGCTCTATGGCTCTTGAGACCTGTTCGATTGAGTCTAGAATACTAAAAAATTGTACCTTAGCCTCTTTATGCTTCCCATTTGGTCGAAAAATCCATAAGTTATGACTTCTCCAAGTGTGTCCACAATTTCCTACCCAAATTTAGCTAACTAGAGGTAACTCGAACTAGCTAGTGCCACAAATAGCATTTCCGTCGGATTTGGCATACCCACCAACTTAACCGCTGGATTAGTTGTTAATTAACCCCACTGAACTGTTAGTTAACTCGGGATTAGCGCTAACTGGTGCTCATTTAACAAATCAGATTAATGTTAATTAAACTGGGATAGTCGTTAATTAACCCGCGCTTAAGGGCTAATTAATACACACTTATGGATAAGCGCCTCTACTTCTGCCGACGGTCTCTAGGTGTTGGTCATATGTTTTGGGGCTCGCCCCCTCTCCCCCAATGACGCATTCATGAAACTTTAAATATAAGTGGTGCACTATGAGGTTAAGGAACAAGTGGTAGGCAGAGCGGTAATGCGGCATGTTAGTTGGGCAGAGGTCTTGTGTTCGACCCCCGCCCAAACCTTCGGTCCATAACAGACATTTTAATGCACCATTAGGGGGGGCATGTGGTGGCTTGTGGTTGAACCACATGCCTCCTCCTCATTGGCCTTCTCGAAGCTAATACAAAAATGCCAACACACTAGAATTTGAACCAATCCACAACTACCACTTGGCAGTCTCCCATTAGCCGGAGGAATCCGTTGACCAAAATTTGACCTTCCCATTAACCTGCACAGTGAACATGCCATGTCAGTAGTACGGACTGCTAAATGGGCTCCCTAACTGTACATTTTTTTACAAAATTTACTTGTTTAGAAAAACTAATAGAACACGTTTCTGGAAGCATACGATGTCAGTTTCGCACGAAACGAGTTGCGTCGGATTCGAGACGACAAGCACTACACGGCCATTTAGGTTCCACATCGATCCAACAACTTTATTTTTTAAGAAAAATTTAGCTCCTAATCATTACAAGCGATATATACCAATAATTTATAATTTAACAACATAAAAAATATCCTAAATACATAAACTCTATTCAATAAACACATAATTTTATTAAAAGTAACTTTAACAGTGGCCATCAAATTTTTTTAAAATGCTAATTAAGCTAAAAACTACTTTTTAATCTTGGAGGTAGATCTTAAACAGATCTAAAACGACTTCTAATGGACTAAAACCTTATATTACCTGGACTACTTTTAATAACTTCTAATTGATTAAAAGCTTATATTCCTTAAACTTAAGAAAATCGAATAACTATCCATAATTTTAAAACTATTTGGTAAATAATTAACAAATAATTTAACCTCTAAATTATTAACGAATAATTTTAAAAAACATGATTTTTTTATTTATTAATGATGATTAATTAACTGATATGTTTAAAATGATATATAACACAACACAAAGTCGTGTTGTTACATTTCTTTATTGTTGAGGTAAATTATCATTTGGGGACGGTTTTGTGGGTCCGCGTTGCATTTATCATGTAAACAAACTTTGCCACTTGTAACATCTGTTATTTGCAGGAACATTATCACGTGAGCGTACAGATTATATGGCTTTACAATAAGTGAAATCTATAATCTTTGAGTTTACCCCATTTTCTTTATATATTTAATTATATTTTAAATTTCTTATAAAATATTTATATTTTGAAACTATAATATAAAGTTATTTGAGTGGATGTGATAATGAAGAACATGTACTTAAGATATTATAAATTCAATTTCAAAAAGAAATCAAGCATGTACACTTCCGGTAGAGGTTAATAATAAAAAATATTATGGAGATAGTGTTTTTCTGGTTGTATAACACGAGAGCAAGATTTTTTTATATGAAAATGTTTTTTGGTTTTGTTTTTTTTAAAGAATTCTCAAATAATACTGTCATTATTGGTATGAGGATGTTTAGTTTTTGTTACATTATTGGAAATAAAGATGGAAATCATTTTACAAAATAAAATAATATTCAAAATATTATTAGTTGAAAATTTAGGAAGAAATTATCGAACTATAAAGAATTACACAGAAAAAAAAAAAAAAAATATATATATATATATATATATATATATATATATATATATATATATATTATAAGGAAGTGATCAATATCAATCTCAAAAATAAAAAAAATATGTATTTGTCTTACTAGCATTAAGAAGAAAATGAACATTACGAAGACAACAACTAATTATCATGAGCTTCAAAGTGAAATTAGGCATTGTTCAATTCCAAAAACACCATGAGATGAAAGAGTATATCACCTTTGTGATAGTAAGAAGGTTGAGGATGAAAACTATTTTCTCTTAGATTTTCCATCTTATACTCAAGTTCTATGTAATGTTCAAAATATTTATCACACTACCAACTTTTTTTTTATCTTTCAAGTCACCCAAATTATATAATTTTGAGATACTTCTCACTGTTTTCCCATCATAAAAAAAAAAATATTAAAGAAGTCTAATTAATCTTTTATATGAGTAGACATTAATCATCATCATCATTAATATTTAGTTCAACCATAACTTTAAAATTAAATTATTATTATTAAATTTAAATTTAATATATTAAAAAAAATGAAATAATATTTTTTTAATTATTAATTAAATTAGAAAAAATACAAATTTTAAAATTACCAAAATATAATTAAAAATTATATTTAATAATATTTATCTTTCCTTATAATAAAAAATTTAAATTATTAAATATAATAAATCACATATCCAAAGTTAGTATCATTTGAAAAGAATGCCATATCTTTTTTAAATATTCATAAATCTTTTTCTAAATCCATTGTATGACTTTAATGTAATATAATTTATTCATTGCACGCAACAATACTTATTCTCAAATATATTTTAAAATCATTTGAAAATAATATAATATCTTTTATCAATATTCATAAATCTTTTCTAGATTTATTGTATGACTTTAAGGTAATATAATTTAATTAATGCACTCAACAATACCTAGTCTCAAATATATTTTAAAATTGTAATAAAAAATTAGAAATCTAGGTTTTGGATATGATCATTGTAATGAACAATACTTATTCTCAAATATATTTTTTAAATTGCAATAAAAAATTAAAATTCTAGGTTTTGGATATGGATATGATCATTGTACTCAACCATACTTATTCTCAAATATATTTTTTAAAATTGTAATAAAAAATTAAAAGTCTAAGTTTTAGATATGATCATTGTACTTAACAATAGTTATTTTCAAATATATTTTAAAATTGTAATAAAAAAATAAAAGGTTTATGAGATTTTGGATAGGTGTTGATCAGGTACTTGTTAAGGTACTTTTTGATATAAAGTTATTGGTTCAGTTCTCCACTTAAATTAAAAGCCATATATTGAACATGATGACAAAACACTCCTTAATGTAAAGTCACCAATTCAATTTCTCACCCAAATCAAAATGATATATTGAACTAATAACGATTTAATCGACTAAACTTAAAAAATATAAAAAAATTAATAGAAAATTTATAAAATCATATACATAAATGACTACCATATTTTTCATAAATATTTGTAAATCTTCTCGAGAATTAATTAAAAGATTCCGTTTTATTACTTAGTAAATTCGGTTGATATAATCATTTTGTTGCTTCGTCATCTTGGGATGATGTTTTCGTTTGTTCTTATCAAGTTATCATGAAGACTGAGGCAAATGAAGTGAAGGATATGAACCCAAAACTACGACGTGAGACTTGTAAATCCGTCCTAACAAATTGGAGTTATATTTTAATATGGTCGATTTCTAATGTTAACAGCTATTGTCATATGTAAGTTAGGATATAAAGTGTAGATGCTGATATAATGGTTAGTTGAACCTTTTATGGATTTATTTGAAATTAATTAATTATTGAAAAGGATAATTAAAAAAATTTCAATTCAAAACTTAATTGTCAACAAAATTTAAAACTATAATTAGATAATTAGAAATTAAAATAAACATGACAGAGAACCTCAAAAGGAGTAATTAAAGCCTAAATAAGAAAGCTAACCTTCTTTGAGAAGACTCTTTTTAGAGCTCACAATAGATCACCTATAACTTTACATGACGCTGAAGTATTAACCAAGATCTTACTATTGAATAAAAGTGATGTTATTTGTCATAGGTATGTGACAATGTTGTTAGTATTAGGATCTTACGATTGAACAAAAGTGACTTTATTTGTCATAGGTATGGGACAATGTTGTTAAATAGTGTTAGGGAAGGTTTTTTACGTCATCAAGATTTGAGTTAGGTTTGGTTGAGTTTTAACAAGTTGCGGGATAGTTTTTATCCCTTATAAATGGCTCTTACTTTCAACTTTTAATTTAAGAAATTTGAATCTCTTATTTAACAAAGACTAAATATACACACAATGGCTCTAACTTTCTACTTTTCTTTAAGAAATTTGAATCTCTTATTTGACAAAAACTAAATATGCACACTGAATTAGACCACATCTTATGAGTATTATTATATACACACTGAATTAGACCACATCCTATGAGTATTATTATATAGGAAACTTTATTTAATAAACTTGGGATTGGTAAACTTGCAGTGAGCAAGTACATACAGGTAATATGATATGGTTGATTGATAATATAGGTTATATGTTATGAGTGCTAGATGAGAAATTTTTTCTAATAAATTAAATAAATTTTTTGGATGTGTTTTTTCGTAAATTTTAGCAGTGAAATTGTTGTGCAGAGCAAGTTTTTTTTTACAAACAAAGGGGTCTTATACATCAATTTGATATTTGGTTTGGCCATGACCTTAAAAGTAAATTATCTTTTCTATAACTTGAATGGCCCTAATAGTTAAGAACATGTGTTTTCTTGTAAGAGTTGACAAACTCAAATCCAGATCATACTAGAGTATATACATCTTCTTCTACTTTAACAGTCAAATTGTTATGTGAAAATGAGTCCCTTGTCCCATAAATAAGAGAGTCTTATACACTAGTTTAGTGTATCTCTTAGACACGACCTTAAAAATATATTATTAATATTTATTATAATCTGATCAATAAAAGTTTTAAGAGTATAATTACTTTATTGATTTGAAGTTTTAGGATTTTTAAATCAACCCATAATCTTGAAAAATCTTAAAATGGCTTAAAATTGTTTTCTATAAATTGTTTGCTCTGTCAAACTTTGATAGAAATGACTTTTTTCAAACCACCTTAACTAATGTATATACTTCACCAACCATAAGTATGGAAATGTACTTGTTTGTAATTTTTCATAATGATTAATACTCCATTTAATTTCAAATTTATTCTATCAAAATTGGCATTTTTTCTTGATTATCTAATAAGTGAAGATGAGATCTATTGAGTTATTCCTTGATCTATAAAATCATTTTAGATTTAACTGGTCCTCTAAAATCATGTTCATGATAAAGGGAAATAACCTAATACGATGACGTGTTAATGGTTTGATACCTTGATGAATTGATGGGTCAATGTCTAGATACCCTAATGTACTAATGCTTTAATACCTTGTTGACTTGATGGGATGATGATTTGACAGGTTGATGAATGGATGCCTTAATGACTCGATCATATAACCTAATCACCAAATACTCTCATTAGCCAAATACATTAAGTAGCTACATAGGCCTAGTGAAGTGCTAATAACACTTGGTAAGTCTAAATTTGGTCTATGTAACAACATAAATAGGTAATCCGAAACAATTAAATACAAGTCGATAAAGTTTATACTCCTTTGCTGATATTTTTTTAATTAACACAAGAAAATATTGATACAAAATATGTAGTGTAGGATTGTTGTAAGATTATATTAGAAGAGGCTTCCTACCTAGATGAGACATAATAATCCATTCTAGAGTAACTTCCTACTAATTTTGGAATAGGGAATTATCAATAAATCAAATTATGGAAATCTTGGAAACATAAATTCTGCAAACAATTCCTAGAAGAAGACATATATTGTAGTACATTCAAAAGTAAAAAAAGGGAAAAATGTTTCAAATTTAGGAGCCTCATTCTCTGTTATGTCCATGATAAGGTCATTGACAAAATGTTGATGTGGCAAAGTTGGTTTCTACAATTGGTAGTCATTTGCTTCCTTGAGGTATTTACCAAGGTGTACATTGATAAGGCTGAGAGGATGTGTTCTTGGCACAAAATCAGTTGAGGCGTGGGATGGATTGTAGACTATATGGGGTTGGAGTTATAAATTTTCTTTGTCAAGAACCAATAAGAATTGAGTTTGTTGTACCATGGAACTCATGACAACTTTATTTGTCACAATTTCTAATTGTTGAGGGAATTTGGTTTTCCCTTGCATCAAATTTTGCACAAAGGTCCTACAATTGGTTTTTCAAGTTCTTGATATTGTCTTCTCAATCACTTTCTAATGCATGTCTTGTCCCTCAAAGCTTAGTGTAATCCATGTGTTGGTTTTGTAGAAAGTACCCTTATTGCTTAGTTGTTGTTGATGGTTGCCAAGATGGAGTTTCACCCTTACTATGAAAAAGGACACATGGTGAAAGTTCAATGTTGCACCACCTTGAGACATGTTGAATCCTTCAGAGCTAATGAATGGAGAGTCCCTTGGCCCTTTGTTAATTTGTGCCACCTTACATGCTCCTATATCACAAAAGTTCAAAACCTAGTGGGCATCCAGAACACCTGTTCATGAAATAAAAATGATGTTGGAATGGAGGTAGGTGGTGCTAAAAAATATGATCCATCCAAGACAACCAAGAAAATCACACCCAAAGTAGAGAGGTCGTGAGCCCATTGTCATGATTGGAGAAGGTCCCCTGTACAAGCAGAGAAATCAAAGGCTAAGCAGGGTAACCCTGAGCTAGAAGAATTTGCAACCAAACCAAGGGAGTATGCCTAATGCCATTTCAATATTCCTACCATGAGATAAGTAAAAACAAATTCCCATCTACATGAGATGATGAGATCATAAGAGAGGGTGGAAAATATGGAGGGCATGTTAAGGAGATGGGAAGGTCTTATCGACTATTTCCCACTGGCATTGCAATGAATGTCCACACATTGACCCATGAGGTGACCTGTGTTTGTGCATTGAGTTTGACTTGAGTGGGGGTGGGTTTATGGAATGGGTTGCACATACTCCATAAATTTGATTGAAATAATTTCCATTTCCCTTTTTGTTATGAGCTTTGATAACTTGTTCACCTCTTGATTTTGGTGGCCTAGGAAAAGATAATAGGAAACTAAGGCTAGAGCGAATTTCTCTTGTTGGATTTACTCCAACATGGAATCCAACTAATAATCTTGTGAAGCAAGTTCAAAGAGTAAAACTTTGACAATTAACATTGAGGCTCCAATCATCACCAACTTTGAAACATTAATGTCTTTTGCAAGATTTAATCCTTGCAATAAAGCATACACTTCTACCACATTATTTTAGTAGTTACTCATATACTCCAAGCATAGGTATACGATTTTGTCTTCCTCCGATTATAGATAACCCCCAACTCTTACAACCACTCCTTACTAAAGATTTTCAACAATTTTCTATCTTACCAATTTTACTAAATAAGACTTTAACTCTCAATCCAACTTTAGATATTGCTTCAAGCCATCAATTATAGTAATTTTTATTGAATTATGCGCGCATTTTGTGTCTGTCGGGACATTGTTAATTGCGCGCGCATTGATAATGACAAAGATTCCGACGAGGGGAATACAAATCCGAGTTGTAGCAGTAGCAGTTTTTGAATCATGTTTTTATGGTGGAAATGGATTCAACACCATCAAAAACCTCTAAAACACCCAAAATATTGTAATTTGATAACTATAACCTAGATTTACAAAAATCTCTGCCAAATTTTTTTAAAATCTTACCAAAATTTCCATAATTTAAAAATACAAAAACAATCTAATTAAACTACAGCTATCTCAACTATCGTTATGTGACTATCTCAACTATCGTTATGAATGAGCGTGCACGGGTCTAACTGTATTGAGGAAACCGTCATTAAGAGCGTGCACTGTTCTAACGGTATTGAGGATATATATTTTGAGTATGTATTGATTATCAGTTGTTATCTGTTATGGACAAAATAATGATTTATTTGTTAGTGTTCGAAGAATTAATATGATCATTCACGTTACATTGTCTATTTGTATTACATTTTAGTTTTTCATTTGTTTTGTGCGGAGGTCCATTCCGCAGCTCATTATAATTCCTCTCGTATTCCTTACTTTTTCATTTCAATTTGGAGTTTTGAGTGTTATTTTTATAATTAAATTAAAACATTTATTAAAAATAAAGGTATATATTTTTAATAATCAAATTAAATTATTATAAAATATTAATATTTTTATTTTTATTAAAATATTTATAATAACATTTTTATTAGATTTGTTTAGTGCATTATTAGAATTATAATTCAATTTATAAAATTTGTATATTTTTTTAAAGTTTAATGTATAATTTTAGAAAAACATTATTAATAAAAACATATTTCTCAAATGTGTTTTTATTTTTAAGTAATATATTTCAACACCAACTTCTTATTATATGGATAAATTATTATTATTAATTATATAATTAATAATAATAATATTAATACCCAGTACTGATTAAATATATTATCATTTTACTATTACTTTTTTCACTATTATTAGCAAGCTCTCTAATGAAACATCATATAAGCAGAATAATAGAACTTCCAACCCTTGGTATGAAAAAGACTGTAAAATTTCCAAGAAAGCGATCAGAGATACCCCTAATGAAATCATTAATTAGCTCCAGAAAATAAGTATATACAAAGCTTTCATCAAGAGGAAGAAGAGGTCATATATTAATAAGAGACAAGAGCATTTTCTCCACCTCTCTAAAGTAGCACCTACAAAGTTTTGGTGGAATGTGCTTGTTCGTAAAACTAAAGATAATAATTCTATCCCCTTAGAAAATTGGGATAAATATCTTAAAAATTTGTATGACTCTCTGGACACCATGGACACCATTTTAAACACTCCTATTAACGAAGATATATTTTATGTGGAAGACGTTGAGTCTAGGATTAATAAGCTCGCTGATGGGAAAGCTAAATATATTGAAGGATACCAAGCTGAGATCTTTAAAATGGGAAGATCTATCCTCATTCCTCATCTCCAAAAGCTTCTCAATTTGGCCGCAAAGCATGGCTTCCCTAAGATTTGGACACAAAGCCTTATTGTGCCTATCTTTAAAAATGGGGACAAAAGCTCTCCCTCTAACGACAAGACCATTATGATTAGCCACATCCTAGCCAAGCTTTATGGGTTCATTTTAGAAAATAAGCTGAGCCTATGGCTTGAGAACAATGGTAAGAGGGCTAAAGGGTAAGCTGGTCGCAGGAGACATCACTCGACTATCGACCACCTTTTCACTCTAAGGATCATTGGAGAGGAATGTCGCAATAGTAAAACCGATCTCTTTTGCTATTTTTTGGACTTTAGAAAAGATTTCAACACTATCCCTCAAGATAAGATCTAGGAGAGACCACGAAGAGACTTGAAGAAATCATGGTTCCTCTTAAACTAAGGATTGTTGTGATCCACCTCTACAAGACTGCCATTGCCAAGCTTAAGACCAATGAAGGGTGGTATAAAGATATTAAATTCAATATCATGGTTAAGAAAGTGTGTCCCCTATCCCCTACCCTTTTTGGTATTTACATCAATAAGCTAGAAGAGTGTCTAGAAACTGTGGGTTGCAAGGGAACCGAGCTCACTGGTATTATCATTACTCTTCTCTTGTATGTTGATGATATCTTTCTTCTTGCAAATCCATGATGACCTAAACAAGCAGCTTGAGACTCTTCATGTATACTACTCCAAGATGGGTATGACAGTTAATATCGACAAGAATAAAGTCATGATAATTAAATCCAAAAATATCACCCATGGCAGTTTCTTCTATGATAACCATTGTCTAGAGAATGTTTCTTCTTATAAATATTGGGGTATTGACTTTCCTCATTAGCTCAATTGGAATTATAACATCCAAAAAAGAATATTGGATCTTGGAAAGCTTATTATGAGCTTGAATTTTTTTTTAAGACAATCAATCTTTACATTTGGAGTAAAAAAAGGTTCCTCTTTGAGACTCTCGTCACCCTTGTTCTCTTATACAAATGTGAAGTTTGGGGTTGCAGTATATTTAGAGAGTTGTAGAGAAATATTGAGATGATCCAAAAGCAATTCATAAACTATAACCTCAAGATCAAGGGTAACAGTCCCTATCCTATCCTCTTGATCGAGGCTAGTTTGTCCCCCTTGAAAGTATGGCTATGTTTAAATATCTGATGTATAAGAAGAATATTTACAACATGGAATCGAAGAGGCTCCCAAAAATTGCTTCTAAATTTATTCAAAACCCCCTCCTACGCCTCAAGCGTGGGTGGCACAAGGATGCCTAGTATTGGCTCAACCTTTGGGGGTTTAAGGAGCAGATCATCATGGGAAGAAAGGATAGTATCAAGATACTATTACATCCAAGTTTAAGGGAAATATGTGGGATGATAAGGAGTTGGAGGGTAAAAGGAAGCTAAGATACTATAAGGAGGTGATCAACCCCACCCTTGATAACCAAAATTATCTCTCTATGCTGACCAACACTAAGAAGAAAATGAACATTGCTAGGATAAGAACTAATTCTCATGAGCTTCAGAGTGAGACCGAGCTATGGTATACTCCCAAGACTCCCTAGAACTATAAAATCCGTCATATATGTGATACTAAAATGGCGGAATATGAAAAACAGTTCCTTTTAGACTTCTTGGCCCTTGCACACATTCTCTCCCAATTCCCTATCATCAGCCACACCTCCAATCTTCTTGACTTATTAAACCAACCCAACTATAGTGATCTTGGAGCACTTCTCTCCCTTCTCTTTAATCACAGAAACAAGATTTTGGAGAATGACAATTAACTCTTTTCTTAAGGTCTGATAGACCACATTAGTCTTAGTAGACGTTAATCATCATCATCATCATCATCATTATTCTACCTCGAGATCAAGGGAAATACTCCCTATCCTATCCTCTTGATAGACACTAGCATGTGCCCCATTGAAAGTACGACTATGTTTATATATCTGATGTATAAGAAGAAGATTTACAACATGGAATCCAAGAGGCTCCCAAAAATTTCTTCTAACTTTAGTCGAAACCCCCACCTTTGCCTCAAGCACGGGTGACATAAATATGACAAGTATTGGCTCAACCATTGGGGTATTAAGGAGGAGATCATCATAGGAAGCAAGGATAATGTCAAAGATACTATTACCTCTAATTTTAAGGAAAAGTTATGGGATGGTAAGGAGATGGAGGGTAAAAGGAAGCCAAGATACTATAAGGAGGTGATAAACCCCACCCTTGATAACCAAACTGATCTCTCTTTGTTGACCAACACTAAGAAAAAAATGAACATCGTTAGGATAAGAACTAATTCTCATGAGCTTTGAAGTGAAACTAGGCAGGGGTCTACTCCCTAGACTCCCTAGGATGACAAAATCTGTCATTTGTGATACTAAGAGGGCGAAAGATGAAAAAAACTTCCTTTTAGATTACTCGACTCTTACTCAAATCCACTCTCAATTCCCTAACATATGCCACACTTCCAATCTTCTTGACTTATTAAGTCATCCAAACTATAACGATTTTTTAGCGCTTCTTTCCCTTTTTTTATTATCATAGAAACAAGATTTTGAAGAATAACAATTAGATTCTTTTTCTTTTCTTGAGGTCTGATAGACTGCATTGGTCTTAATGGACATTAATCATCATCATCATCATCATCATCATTGTTAAGAATAATAATAATAATTATTATTATTATTATTGTTATTGTTATTAATAATTATTATTGTTATTATTGCTACTATTATCAATTATTATTATTATTAAATAATTAAATAATTATTAAAAAATTAATTAAAAAATAATAAAAAATAATAATAACAGTTAATTAATAATAATTTATTTATTTATTTATAGTAAAAAAATAATAATAATAAACTGATGGAATATTATAAACCCTGGGGAATAATAAACTGAATGGATTAACACTAAAAACCCAAGGGATTAAATATTTAAAGGAATAATATTAAATCCAAGGGATTAAATATCCAAAGGAATAATATTAAACCCAAGGGATTAATATTATAAACCATTAGATAAATACTCTAAACCTTAAAATAAACATGGTTGACCTTGTTTTACCATGGCTTATTTTCATATCGAGACAAGATTTGTCAAAGTGCGACATTTGAAAAAGGTTAACCAAGTTTGACCATGGTTGATTTTCATATTAAGACAATCTTTATCACAATGTGACATTGGAAAATGGTTGCACATGGTTGACCATGATTATAAACCCAATGGACTTATGTTAAACCCTAGGATTAATATTATAAAACTAATGAATAATATTATACCCTAGGAATATGAACCCTTAGATTGATAAACCCAAGGGATTAATTCTAAAACCCCAAGGTATTATAAACCCAAGGAAATAATATTAAACCCAAGGGATCAATATTATAAACCCAACATATATAGACCCTAGGATAAATATGGTAAACCCAAGGGATTAATACTAAAAACCCAAGGGATTATAAACCTTAAAATAAGCATGCTTGACCATGGTTGACCATGGTTTATTTTCACATTGACAATGCAATGTTGGACAGTGGCTGACCATGGTTGACCATGGTAGATTTTCGTATTGAGACAACCTTTGTCACAATGTGATGTTGGACCATGGTTTACCATGGATGAACATGTTTGTCACAATGTGATGTTGGACCAAGAGGCAATCTTTGTCACAATGTGACCACGGTTGACCATGATTGACCATGGTTTATTATCATATTGCGACAATCCTTGTCACAATCTAACGTTGGAACATGGTTGACCATGGTTAAGTTTCATATTAAGAAAATCCTTGTCACAATGCGATATTGGACCATGGTTGACCATGGGTGACAATGATTGATTTTAATGTCGAGACAATATTTGTCAGAATGTGATGTTGGAGCATGGTTGATATTCTTATTGAAACATATTTGTCACAATCTGACATTTGACCATGGTTGACTGTGGTTGATTTTCATACTGAGACAGTCTTTGTCATAATGTGATGCTGGAACATGGTTAACTATGAATGACCATGGTTGATGATGGTTGATTTCCACATTGAGACAATCTTTGTCACAATGTGACATTGGACCATGGTTGACCTTGATTATAAACCCAAGGGATTTATATTAAACCCTACGATTAATATTAAAAACCCTATGAATAATATTGATACCCTGAGAATATGAACCCTTAGATTAATAAACCCAATGGATTGATATTATCAACCCAAGGGAATGTGGTTGACCTTGGATAATGTGACAATGTGACATTCGACAATGGTTGCGCATGTTTGACCATAATTATAAACATAATAGATTTATATAAAACCTTAGGATTAACATTATAAACCTAATGAATAATATTATACCCTAGGAATATGAACCCTTAGATTAATAAACCCAAGGGATTAATATTATAAACCTGAGGGATTATAAACGCAAGGGAATAATATTAAACCTAAGGGATAAATATTATAAAACCAAGGTATATAAACCCTAAAATAAACAATGTTTACCATGGTTAACCATGATTGATTTTCTTATTGACATAATCTTTGTCACAATCCGATGTTGGACCATGGTTGACCATGGATTATTTTCATATTGAGACATTGGACCATGTTTGACCATGGTTGATTTCGATATTAAGACAATATTTGTCACAATGCGACGTTGGGCCATGGTTGACCATGCATGACCATGGTTGATCCAAAAGGATATTCGCACGTGAAAGAGCTTTATGCCATGCCGATTTGAGGTTGGTGACAAAGTGCTTAAGTGGGTGAAATTATTCTCATGCATTTAATTATGCATTTTATGAGCCTTTGTTAAACCCATGCATTATTATTCACTTTTGATATAAATGATTAATATTTGTGAGAGAAAAAATGTCTCACATATTATTCATTTAATGTAATTAGGGAAATTAGTTTTTATGTGAGAAACCACCTCACACCAATTCTCTATTTTTCTCGATTGTGCAATGTGGGTTGAGAGAATCAAGGGCATGGTTGAAGAGTCTTTAGGTGGTTTTGAGACTTTTCCCAATTATGAGCCTCAGATAGTTGGGGATCCTACTTTCATGGATCTTGTTTTTCCTTCCTTGTAATTAGGTCCTACAATTGTAGGTCTTGTAATTAATGCTCTTTGTTGAAGAGTGAGTGAGGGAAAACTATATATATTCCTTATGTGATCCTTGTAAAAGGGGGGGAAAGGAGAGAATTCTTAACTATTGAGAGCCATAGTGCTTAGCTAATGCTCAACCATAATGCTTGAATGTAAGAAAGCTTGGAGAGTTTACTTTGAAGAAGGAATATAGAAGATTTGCATTCCAATTGAAGCAAATTCGGAGATGTAGCCCCAGAGAGATGAAGGGCTGAACTCTGTTACCAATTGGTTGTCTCTCTCTTACTTACGTGCATGTTCTTCTTGATATGTTAAGTTCATTTACTTATGTTTTATGTGTTTATGCACTATAATCGATGGACTAAAATGCTCATTTAAACCTGTATAAGCCATAGTCAATTAAAATATCTTCACACCGTAAACGATGGTTAGAGTAGTACTCCACCCGTGATCGGATCAAGTTTGGTATCATAGCAGGTGACTGATTTGCAAGATGGGCAGAGGAGAAAAGCACGTTGAAAGAATGCAAGAGTTGCAAGAGATGTTGGCATGAAGATCCTCACGAAGATGGGGTATAGAGGAGGTGGACTTGGCATAAATGGCCAAGGAGTCACCTAGCCATTGGAGGTTGTAACAAGAAAACCATTTGGAGGCTTGGGTTATGGACAGGAAGAGAAAGGAGAATGCTCAAAGGTAGCGGAAGCAAAAAACATCTCTTCATCACCTGATTCTAAGAAGGAAACAAGCCACCTAATCCTCATCAGTTCAAGGAAAAGTCAGGAAAGTATATCAATCATTCAAATTCTTCTTTTGCATATAAGATAAATGATTTCTTTCATAGATCTTCTAACCATGATGTAGTTAAACATCACACAAATAAAGTGTGGATTATGAAAACATATTTGTCGACGAGAAGTGAGACCTAGAAGAATGAGAACCTTCTAAATCCTCCTATCATGAAGACACAGTTGAATGGGAAACGACATAATTTTTGCAGTTTCTGCAAAATCAGTGGCCATTGGGAGAAGAAGTGCTGGAAGTTGCACCCTGAAATTTTCCACAAGTCAAGTAGACATATGGTGAAAAATCTTGTGAAGAAGGAGGCTCCATCCACCATTCAAAAAGAAAGATTATAAGAAGAAAGTGCTTAGTGCTGGTTTGGTAAGCAGTTCATGATGTTTCTGCAATGTTTATTTATGCTCATTTGGAAACTTTTGAGTTTTATGGGGGAAAGTATCCCTCTGTTGATGGAAAACACTCAAAAATTTCTGATTCAAAATCAAAAAATAATGACACCATTGCGAATAGCTCGACGAGAGGAGTCCAACGACACTTGAATCATGTCAAACAGCCTCCGGATGGAAAAAATTTTGTGACCTGAAGGATCACTGCACCTTGCTGCACATGTTGTTCCTAGTGTTAATGTCTAGTTTTTATGTGTTTCTGGGACAAGAATTTGGTTTGGCTATGCAGATGGTAGGGTGTAGATAATGGAACAAGATGGAAACTATTAGGGAGATGACTTGCTCACAGTTCAGCTGTCATGGAAATGGATGTTGGAGGAAACTATGTTCTTACATTGGCTGCTGACAGGGGCATTCGTGGGTGGACCATGATGTCACCAAGTCCTCATGATGAGATATTAAGGTTGGAATTGATTCAGAAAGAGCCATCCTATACAAAGCAACAAAATTTGAAGATAATTACTTGCACTTGGAATTTTAATCAAGAAAGAGCCCTTTGTGACTCGCTCATATCTTGGCTGGCTTCTCCAGCATCAGAAACAAACATTGTGGTTATTGGTTTGCAAGAAATAGAAATGGGTGTAGGTTTTATTTCCATGGAAACAACAAAAGAAACAGTGAGATATGGACATGTTCTGAAAATGGTGTGCTGAGGGCTTGGCCTTGGGAGGCTACTGAAAAAGCTCTTTCTCCTACTGCAAAAGAGAGTCACGTTGTAGTTTTGTCAATGGAGAGGTCTTACATTGACCTCAAAAGACATGGTGTGCCAATAGGTACATGTGGTCTTCTAGATTCTGATGTTAGGTTTCTGCTTTGTGATCACTCAACAAGAAGAGTTTGGAGTGGTGGTTTTTTTTCACTGGCACTTTGGGATGCTCGGACAAGGGATATTCTCAAGGTCTTTGAAACAAATGGGTGTGCAGATTCCTGTAGCATTGATGTTTCTGCAGTACGAGATATTCCATCAGAAGATGAGTTGAAACTAAAACTTGCCAAAGTTTCTAGAAAGAAAAAAAAAACACAGGGCACCTTGAACTTTCTTCAGCATTCTAAAAATATTTTTTCGAGGCAGTTCGGCATGCCACGGTAGGATCTTAAGTTGAATATGGTATGGAGAGAATTGAGGCTCTGTCAACATCAACAAATCAATTCATTTGGACTGGGTACAGTAATGCATTGTGTGTGCAATGGGATCAATTCTTTCAGGACTCATGTATGTGTAGGTTCCGATGCAGGAATGGCAGGGATCCAACGTCCGCGATAGACTCCTACTCACATCAAAATCCGTGATCTTGAATTGGTGCGCGCTGTTGAGCAGAAGATTCAAAGGCTTGATGTCTCTATGCACGATCTTGTGGGCGTGGAAATGCTTGAGGCCGTGGAGAACCTTCCTGGCGACTGCAGCAAGAAATGGCTCATGCATCTGGCCGCACTTTTTGGGCATCTCTGCCACTTGTGTTAACATGGTGTGAATGCATTCCAACTGTGTGTTTATCGATAACACAAAGATCCAACTGGAGATAAAACCACAAAGCTTGATGCTTCGATGTAACTACTCGTTAATGTTGGAGGATTGGTAGGATTTCTTCTAGGGATCGGTGTGTAGATGTTGTTCCAGATCTCTGCCAAGGTTGTTGTGATCATTTGCAGATTTTGGGGTCATTTCCGCCAAATTTAGGTTACGTCAATATCTTGTGCGTATTCTAAATTTCCAGAAAAAATGTTTTCGAGAAGCAGAGTATGTTCCCGTTGCAGATGTTGGTGCAGTTGTGGTTGGATTTGATCGATATGTCAAATATTACAAGATTCGGTATGGAACTCTCTGTATATAGGAAAATCCAGGATGTATTTTCATTTCTACAAACTGTGATGTTGTCACTCATCTCAACGATGCTCAATAATGGGCAGGTGGTGGCTCTATGGTTGGTGCATTAAGAGTGCCGAATAAAAAACTAACCTATTGTTGTTGGGAAGCCCTCGACATTCATGATGGATTATGTTTCCAAAAAATTTCATATTAGTAAGTCACAGATATGCATGGTTGGTGATATATTGGACACTGACATTTTATTTGGTCAAAATGGTGGCTGCAAAACACTTCTTGTCCTTTCAGGGGAAGAGAATCGTGTTCGTGAAAAACAATTCAACAAAGTCTTGTAAACAATATGGGAAGAAATTCGAAACACTTGGTCTTACAGTTGGAGAGGAAGACAGTTTTCTTCTTCTTTCGTTGCAGCTGCATACTTGGATTCAATTGATTTCCCCCAAGATAAGAAATTTGCAGGTTTATGTTATTGGAGAGATAACTGGAGCTTTCTGGCCTTATGTACCTCGGTGGACCGGACGATGGTGACAAAAGGATAAAGCTTAAACCTGACTTCCTTTTGGAGCAAGATTTATTGATGGTGATACTAGGCGCCTTGCTGAACCATACAAAGGGATCGGGGAATGTTTTGCTACGACAATGAAGGATGAACGCATCATTGTGTTGTGGAGAGGAAACACTGAAAATGTTATCCGTTATTTTCCCACTTAGGATTTGAACCTTGCGTTCAAGGATTACTTTAAGAGGCTCTTTAATTTCAAGAAAGATATTGCTCTTGATGCTTCTCATCCCGCTCTGTTAAATGGTTATGGGGGTTTTAGCGCTAGCATCACCCCAAACTTCAGCGTTGATCGCATTGTCATTTCAAGACATCTAGAGGTAGTTTTGGCAATTGCAAATATTAGTGGTGGCGGTGAATATGGAGAAGAATGGCTTCTTTAGATACAACGCCAAGTGTAGGTGATAATGATTACCAAAGTCACCGATTGAGGTGGATTTCTCCATCCCTGTATTCGTTGAGATGGATACCAGGTGGCGATGGGATTTCAATCATTTCATCATCCAGCATTTGGGATCGACCATTGCTCCTTATTCAGATGTGTAGATGGTCTCATTGATGATGTGAGAGGATCTACAAAAATCACAATTTCAAATAATCTGTACATTGACCAAGTACTTCATACACGGTGGGGCCGAAGACTTTGGTAAAAAAAAATTGGGTTTAAACTCTGGACACCCTTTGTTATGGGGCGTGGCCTAATTATGGTGGGTTTTGTTTTTTTCAGAGTTTAGACAATTAAAACCCATACCATATGCCCATTATTTTCCCTATGCCTCGAAATTGAAGTGGTGGGAGGGGGTGGGGGCACTTTTATGATGCACATGTTTTGTAATGGGGGATTTGACTTATTTTCACCTTCCAAGTGCATATGTTATTTGGCACATAATATGTAAAAGAGTGGAATTTTTATTTTTCCACCATTAGTGCTCTTTGTTTATGTACAAATTATGTAAAAGGGGGGTTTGAAAACTTTTCACTTTTCCCTTTGTGCACATTTTGGCACATTGAATTGCCATCATATTTGGCATCGAGAGTTGGCATGTAACTTGATGAAATGGCATGAAAAGGCCATGGTTTCTATGTAGTCATGATGTAAAAGATGATTATGAAGCATTGTAAAAGGCTTGTTTTAGCCACTCTTGTGTGAGGGAGAGTGAGAGGCGTATTTTTGCACATTAAGCCTTGTTGGCTTCTTTGTAATCAAGTTGAATGAGGAAATTTTCCTAAGCCATTTTGGCATGTAAACTTGACCAATGAACTCTTGGCAAGTGTTTCAAAAGATGTAAACAGGTATGATCAACTACAGGTTGTAGCTTTAGGCAAATGTTGCCTTTTGCATTCTGATTCTGAAGGACTGAGGTGAAGGAATATTGAAGGGATGTTCCTTTTCAGACATTTGCATTACAGCTTTAGACAGATGCGGGCTTTGCATCTTGATTTTGAAGTACGTTGGGCAAAGGAGTCTTCAAGGGATGTCCCTTTTCAGGCATTTGCGTTGCAACAGTTGTAGGTGTTGGCTTTGCATCCTGATTCTGAAGTACGTTGGGTGGAGGAGTCTTCAAGGGATGTGCCTTTTTAGAAATATATGTTGCAACAGTTGCAGGTGTTGGCTTTGCATCCGGATTCTGAAGTACGTTGGGTGAAGGAGTCTTCAAGGGATGTGCCTTTTCAGACATTTTCTTTGCAACAGTTGCAGGTGTTGGCATTGCGTTCCGATTCTGAAGTACGTCAGGTGAAGGGGTCATGTGGGAATGTGCCTTTCAGAGGCATTTTCATGTAGTTGATGATGGATTGAAGTTGATAATTTTGGAGACCAAAAGTTTCTTTGTGGAGAGGTGTGATTCGAAAGGATCTTTGCACATGAAAGAGATTTATGCCATGTCGATTTGAAGTTGCTGACAAAGTGCTTAAGTGTGTGAAATTATGCTCACGCATTTAATTATGCATTTTATGAGCCTTTATTAAGCCCATGCATTATTATTCACTTTTGATATAAATGATTAATATTTGTGAGAGAAAATTTGTCTCACATATTATTCATTTAATGTAATTAGGGAAATTGGTTTTTATGTGAGAAACCACCTCATACCAATTCTCTATTTTTCTCAATTTTGGGTTGAGAGAATAAAGGGCATGGTTGAAGAGTCTTTAAGTGGTTTTGAAACTTTTCCCAATTACGAGCCTGAGATAGTTGGAGATCCTACTTTCATGGATCTTGTTTTTCCTTCCTTGTAATTAGGTCCTACAAATTTGGGTCTTGTAATTAATGCTCTTTGTTGGAGAGTGAGTGATGGAAAACTATATATGTTCCTTATGTGAGCCTTGTAAAAGGGGGGGGGGAAGGAGAGAATGCTTAACTATTGAGAGACATAGTGCTTAGGTAATGCTCGACCATAGTGCTTGAATGTAAGAAATGTTGGAGAGCTTACTTTGAAGAAAGAATATAGAAGATCTGCATTCCAATTGAAGCAGATATGGATATGTATCCCCAAAGAGATGAAGGGGTGAACTCTGTTACCAATTAGTTGTCTCTCTCTTACTTACATGCATGTGCTTCTTGATATGTTAAGTCCATTTGCTTATGTTTTATGTGTTTATGCACTATAATCGATGGACTAACATTATCATCTAAACCTAGATAAGCCACAATCAATTAAAATATCTTCACACCGTAAATGATGGTTAGAGTAGTACTTGACCCGTGATTAGATCAATGGTTGCCAGAATGTGACATTGGATCGAGAAAAAATCTTTGTCACAATGTGACTATGATTATTGACCATGGTTGACCATGGTTTATTTTCATATTGAGACAATATTTGTCAGAGTGTGATGTTGGACCATGGTTGATATTCTTATTGTAACAATATTTGTCACAATGCGACATTTGACCATGGTTGACTATGGTTGATTTCCATACTGAGACAGTCTTTGACATAATGTGACATTGGAGCATGGTTGACCATGAATGGCCATGGTTGATGATGGTTGATTTGCATATTGAGACAATATTTGTCACAATGTGACATTGGACCATGGTTGACCTCGATTATAAACCCAAGAGATTTATATTAAACCCTAGGATTAATATTAAAAGCCCCATGAATAATATTTATACCCAAGGAATATGAACCCTTAGATTAATAAACGCAATGGATTGATATTAATAACCCAAGGGATTTATATAAAACCCTAGGATTAATATTATTAACCTGATGAATAATATTATACCCTAGGAATATGAACCCTTAGATTGATAGACCCAAGGGATTAATATTATAAACCAGAGTGATTATAAACAAAATGGAATAATATTAAACTCAAGGGATAAATATTATAAACCCAACGTATATAAACCCTTAGATAAATATTATAAACCCTAAATTAAACAAGGTTGACCATGGTTAACCATGATTGATTTTCATATTGACAAAATATTTGGCACAATCTGATGTTTCACCATGGTTAACCATGAATGATTTTCATACTGAGACGATTTTTTCACAATGTGACATTGGGCCATGTTTTACCATGGTTGATTTTGATATTGAGACAATATTTGTCACAATGAGACATTGGACCATGGTTGACCATGCATGACATGGTTGTGAGAATGTGACATTGGACCGAGATAAAATCTTTGTCATAATGTGACCATGATTATTGACCATGGTTGACCATGGTTTACCGTTATTGACCATGGTTTATTTTCATATTCAGACAATCTTTGTCCCAATGTGACATTCAACCATGGTTGACCATGATAGACCATGGTTGAGCATTGTTGATTTTCATATTGAGACAATATTTGCGACAATGTGACATTTGACCATGGGTGATTTTCATATTGAAACAATATTTTTCACAATGTTACATTACACAATGGTTGCACATGGTTGACCATGATTATAAACACAAGGGATTTATATTAAACGCTAGGATTAATATTATAAACCCGATGAATAATATTATACCCTAGGAATAGGAACCCTTAGATTGATAAACCAAAAGGGATTGACATTATAAACCAAAGGGATTAATTATAAGACCCCAAGGTATTATAAACCCAAGGAAATAATATTAAAGCCAAGGGAATAATATTAACGTTGCTTTGTAGCAATCTTTGTCACAAAGCGACGTTGGACCATGGTTAACCATGCATGACCATGGTTGTAACAATGTGATAGTGGACCAAGATACAATATTTGTCACAATGTGACCATGATTATTGACCACGGTTGACCATGATTCACCATGGTTTATTTTCACATTGAGACAATCTTTGTCATAATGCAACATTGGACCATGGTTGACCATGATTGACCATAGTTGAGCATGGTTGATATTCATATTGAGATAATATTTGTCACAAATGTGAATTTTGACCATTGTTGACCATCGTTAACCATGATTCACCATAATTGACCATGGTTAACCCTATTTGACCAATGTTGACCATGATTGACCATGGTTGATTTTCATATTGAGAAAATGTTATGATAAACCCTAAAATAAATATTATAAACTAAGGTATGTTAAGCCTATGATAAATATTATAAATGGTTAAATAAACATGGTTTACCATGGTTTATTTTCATATTGAGACAATATTTGTCACAATGTGACATTGGACCATGGTTGACCATGACTGACCATGATGGTTAACAATATTTTAACAATCTATTAAGTTTTCAAACAAATTTAAGGATGTCCTAGGCACTGGTCCCCTTTCACCCAAGAGTTATCTCTAGGGTGACAACAAAGGGGGTTGGGTACTCTTAGTTAAACTCAACCAGGAAGTTAAGATGTCCACCATCAACTCAGAATCACAAGTAGTGTCCACAAGACCACAATCTACTTAGTAGTGGGGAGGCCTCTAGCACAAAATGACACTCGACCACATAATTCATTATTTGTCTTTAGTCTTGCCAATAGTATACATGTATCATGTTCAAATATGTTCTTTCCTTTGATATCTTTTATACATTCATCTTAATTTTTAATATTTCTCAATACTTCTTAATTTGAGATTAGGTCTTCTCAATATATTTTAAATCTAGAATTAAGATGAAAATATGATAATATATTCACAAATATGATTTCATTTTTACTCAATATATCCACAAATATACATTATTTTCACTTAACCCTATTTTAAAATCTAGAATTAAATGAATGTATGCTAATTTATCCACAAATATACATAATTTTTTAACTTAACCTAATTATGTTTCAATGTGATTTTTTTGTGGCTACTTGACCTCAAGATCTAGCTTGGCCTTTCTTTACCCCCATATTGACTATAAACTTTTCAATATGTACATGACATTATGAATGAAATAGAAAAATTGAATGTTGAACTCACCCGTATTTTTGAATATCATAGTGGAGCATATGAAGAGATGGTTGCTGAAAAAAGAAAGGGTGAGGGATTTTATGATTATTTAGCTCCTCCATCATTGAATTTGGGTTTTTGGTTGGGTGATTCTAAAAATCTTATATTGTGATGAATTGTTCAAGAACTCCATATTTCAGATAGTTGAGGAGAAAAGAAACTAGAGATTTCAAAGGCGACAATAGAATTGGCAATCACAATAACTGTAGAATAGATGGCAAGGCGTGAGGCAACTACATTAGAGGCAAAAGTAACAAAACAAGTAGCAGATATTGAGGTGAAACTACGGAAAAATACAGAGTTAATAAACAATAGGGAGAATTGATAAAGCTGCTAGTTTTTTGTTAGAATCAATAAAGATACGGGAGGTGGAATATCACTCTTTCTACAAAAGCATATTCAACCATACCACTATGACCATTAAGGTTCTTTTCCTAGATGCAACTCAAGTGTGGATCCAATTCCAACAAGATGTATGAAATTTAGAGGTAGGTTTATGGAATTAAGATCTTCTTGTGAGTACTGCTACTCTACGACATAAACACTCCTTCCAAATTTTGTAAACATATATTATACAAAATCTGATTTGATTTCTAGGCTAAGATATTTTGATGTGTTGATGTACTTGGAAACCTTACAAATTACATGGGAAAATAGTGGGGTGAATATATTGGGAAAAAAACTAGACACTGAGCCTCTCCCTAGGAACCATTTTAAGCAACTTTTAAAGAGAAATATATATTTGAAAGAAAGCTTGACCTAAAAATGATCTAAAGAATAGTTTAAAGGGTTCTAGTGTAAAACTGGCCCATTCTAGTTCGAATTTTGGCTAGATTTCAAAACAATGAACATGAACAATGTTAGAAATAAAATAGAGCCCCAATGCTTTAGAATCAATCATAGGAAAACATGAAAATAAAGTGAATGAGACAAAAAAGGCATACCCATCACCTAACATGATTAGACATTAAGTCCCGTAAAATGTGGAAGCATCTGAAGCTTCTGAAATAAAATTATAATAAATATACTAGTATGGATTAAAAAAAGGAAGGAAAAGAAGATTATATTTCAACTTCCAATAATCTTATTAGATGACTACACAGTTATGTCGCATGTTTCCTCCAAATGACTAATGCCATTTGATGGAAATTTTAGTCCATCATGCTTCATAGTTACAAATAACGATCCACACAGATATTTTTATCATCAAATTTTCAATGTTGGATTGTCATGTCAAAATGTAAGTAATAAATTATTCTTATGTCTACAGTATTTAGTTAAATGTAACAATTTTAGTTCTACATATTTGAATTATTTAGGTTTTTATCAAATTTTCTTATGGTAAGTAATAAATATATGAAAAATAATTTAACACTTGCATTTTCATGTATTCCCTAGAAGAGTGGTGATAAATTCCTATGATAATAATAAACCTATTATTATGTGATTATTAAAAGATGATACAGGTGTTCAGATAACAAGCTGGAAAAATGGAAGAAAATTACCATCCATAAATAACTTCTTTTTGATTCACGTGCTAGTGTAATTCATACGTACTACGATGGTAGTCAATATCCACTGCAACCTCAGTTCCAACTATATTATTAGTAGATTGAAGAGAAAAATTACCAACATGTGACATAAATAACAATAATAGTTTAGTGTGCACACATAGGAAATAAATGAATGGAAAATTAACTATCTTTAGATTCTACCAAAGTTAGTCACAACAATGGCTTAGTAGTAGATTAATGGCTTGAAAAAGAGAAAAAAAGAATTTAGTATAGAAAGTATAGAGGTTGCACAAGAGTTTCAAGGGTCAGAGAACAAGTTGTTATTATTGTCATAGTGGCAGGGAAAATAGAAACAAACACGATAAAGAAAGCACTAATTACATTCATGGAACAATTCATATTTACTCATAGGATACATGTAAATATAAAGATGTCATGACCTTTCATTTTCTGTTACCAACTCGAGACATCGAATACAAGAGAAGTTTCTATTTTTTATAATACTATATTTAAAAAACAAAAACACACACTTTATTTGAATTTTGTATATAATAGCTATATGCATTACATGAATATTCCAACACTACCCACTAATGGTCACAAAAACCAACATACAACCCCACCTAAAGACCGAGAAAACTAAGCTAATATTATAACCTTGGTACCATGCATGTCCACCCAACAAATGCTTCCTATACATGATGCTTTTTCCATGCCATGTACTTCTCCACAATACCCTTCACCTTTGTCTAGCATGTAACCTATGTCATAACATTTTTTTTTCATCAAATTTTCAAAGAAAATATTCCTAAAATATTAATTTTTACGCACTTTGTATATAAATATATGTATGCATTTTATATAAGCACCATATATATGTTTTTGGGTTATATTTGAATAAAAATTTGGAAGAAAGTTTGTAAATAAATCACTTGATAAAGCACCTACATTTTTGTGTGGTGGCAATATAATCCACAAAGATTAATGACCACAATTTAGTAGTAGACACCCTTATTTGATCAAACAAATGTATATACATTATGTAGAAATTCCTTGTAGATTCAAACTACTAATTGTAATTTGCTAAAATAATAGACTTGAATCTAATCGGTATTGTGGAAACCAATTTAAACGATCGTGAAATCATGAAGCATACAAGAGAAAGAATTCAATCAAAAAATTAGACAATGATTTCCTTGGGAAATCCACAACTAAAAACCCAACTATCTGTATATTGCATTAGTTAGAAAATGAGAAGATTACAATGCTTTTCTCAAGTGTGAGAAACCTTTGCACTATCTCTATCTGTGTCACTGCTTCTTAGACAACCCTAGGCCAATAATTAACCAATTTTCTGCATACTTAGATCCATATTTCCTTGGTTAATTAGCCCCTATTAATTAGGGAAATCCCCATCCTATACGACACAATCCATCTAGGGACTTCCTTTTACTACATGCACCACATGTACAATTTGGATGATTATACAACTGATAGTACATTGCCCTTGAACTCCAATTTCAACTGGGTAACTCTCAGTTCACACATGCATGAGTTATTTATGGTTGATTTATCAATTATCTGGTTGATCATCGAGTAGAAAAATCACTACTATACCTCCCAATAATTCCTCCAATAGTTGGAGCTAGTTAAACTGACTTTAACTTAGATAAACTAAATTAATTAATTACAACTCAAAATAAAATCAACCAAGGCTCTTAAAAAGTAAGAACGACTCTACATCACTCAAGTTAGATCCTCAACACGAATTAACTGAACTAACTAAGTCATACTAACTTAGTTAACTCGTACAAGTTGTCATGTGATGTTGAATTACAATTTTCTTTTAATTCAATTCAAGGGAAAATTAAATTAGAATCTTTCTTGGTGCCATTTTCAACACTCCCTCTCAGTAAGAAAGGGATTATTAGATACCCCGATCTTGCCTCTATGGAACTCGAATTTTCCTCTTGGTAGTGCCTTTGTCAAGATGTCTGCAACATGTTCCTCTGTAGAATGTACTTTAGCATCATGATCCGCCTCTGCACACAATCTCTGAGATGGTGGTAACAAATGTCGATATGCTTGGACCTATCATGAAAAACTGGATTCAATGAGAGTTTGATGCAACTCTGGTTGTCACAATAAATCATTGTAGGACCAATCTGTTGACCAAACAACTCAACAAGGATCTTCCTCATCCAGATAGCCTCACAAGCTACTTGACTAGCATCCATGTACTTTGTTTCTGCTGAACTGAGTGCAACTGATCTTTGCTTCTTGTTGTACCAAGAAACTGCTACTGACCCAATAGTAAAGATTTATCCTGATGTGCTCTTCCTGTTTCATGGAATCCATTCCCAATCTGCATCTGTGAAGCCTTGAAGCTTCACTCCCTATGTCTATTTGTATCAAAGACCAAACTAAGTTGTGCCTCTAAGGTATCCCAATACATGTTTGGCTTCCTTCCAATAGAGTTTGGTTGGCTTAACCATTGCTTAACTAACTTTGTTAATTGCATAACACATTTTTGGTCGTGTGTTCACGAAGTACATAAGTGAACCCACAAGCTGCCTGTAAATGGTAGCTTCTACCACTTTGCTTGAAGTAACATCTTCCATCCTCTAATCCTTGCTAGAGTAGTCTCCATAGCTTTGCTGCTCTCCATGTGAAACTTCTTCAGTATCTCTTTGGAATACTTGCCCTAAGATATAAACAATTCCCCATCTCTTTGCCAAATTTCCAAACCAATGAAATAATGCAAGAGCCCGATGTCTTTCCTCTCGAATTCTCTTGCCAAATCTTCTTTGCAAGATTTTATTAGCTTCTCATCACTTGTTAGAATTAAATCATCAACATATAATACTATAATCAATAATTTACCTTCAACCACAATATGGTAAATGATTGCATCTGCTTTACTTTTGGTGAAGCCCAACAAAGTGAAATAGTTGTCGATCCTGCTGTACCAAGCATGAAGAGGGGGTTGTTTATGGAATGGGGTACACATGCTCCTTAAAGTTGATTGAAATAATCCCCTTTTCCCTTCTTCTTGGGAGGCTTGCTAACTCATTTGGACTCCTTATTTTGGTGCTCTAGGACATGATAAGAGGAAATTGAGGCTGTAGTGGCTTTCTCTTATCAATCACTCCAAGATGGAATCCCACTAATAATCTTGTGATACAAGTTTTAAGAGTAAAAATTTGATGAATAATATAGAATCTCCAAATTTTAAAACATTGATATCTTTTGAAAATTTTAATCCTTGCCATAAAACATATGCTCCTACCCCATTATCAATAATTACTCCTAAACTCCAAAGAGAGATATATATTTTTGTCCCCTTAAAATTACCCACATACCATGACTCCTTTATGGAAAATTTTCAACAAGTTTCCATTCTACCAATTTTATTTAGTCTAACTTAAATGTCATTCTCACTTTTAATATATCGTTTGTAACAATCGATTATAATGACTATTCTTAAATTCAGCCTATATATTAAATAATAACATTTTAACAACACTCCTTGCACTTTTAACAACACTTCTTACACATTTATTTTAAACTCCTTAAAGCCAAAACTTTCACCAAGTAGTTATGTGAATTATGCCTAACGAGGCTTCTAAATCACCATATATCTCATGCAACTGCAGCAATGCCACAACCATAACACGTAGAATTCAATCACATTCTCTAACGAGTATGTGGTGTACTCGGAGAGTTTTTGTAAAGATCCCCTTGTTAAGGAAAGGGATAACGTCATCTTTATGTCGAAGCACTTGGATATATGTTCACATGAACATCTGGGCATATTGTAGAAGCACTTGGAGACACGTTATGATAAATCCCAATGTTGGGAGGCCAAAAACGCTCAGAGCAACGACACGAAGAGTGGTTCTTACTTTCTAACCAGCGGACTAAACCCACGTAGCCTTGTGAAAACAAAGCCCAATGTTAGAAGAGTGCCATCACGTGATGGGGTCACGCGGCTTCTATTACATGTTACTAATTGATTGGGAATCCAGATTTATGTCAGTAAACATATCGCTATCTGCTGACCTGTCAATGTCGTGTAAGTACCAAGTAAACAAGGGAAAGTAGCAATTACCTGATGTGCTTCCAATTGCGGGCACTTGACGGAATCTAAGAATTAGGTGAGCTGTCACTTTGGCGACTGGGACCCTAAATATAATATGCTTATCGATTTCTTTAAAGGCGATGGGATAGACATCACGAAGTCTATGAATAAAATTGTAGATCCCTTTGGCAGAGACGAAGCAACAGTATCACAAATTTGGATCACTACTATCTGTTTGTCACAGAGGAAGAAGTACGGGGAATGGGATTGTTGGATAAGCTCTGAGATGATACTTTTGTAGGCCCTCTTCCTGAGAAAACTCAGGAAGACTGGTTCTACTATTTCCGTCATGGAAACCCCCTCCACTCCAGGTTGGTTTCTTTGTATCAATGGTTGATGTTATTTGTATTTGATTCACAATTATTTAGACTAGAATGAATCCATATTGACTCACAATGATTTACTGCCCCTCCTACAGCACAGATCCAATTAACCCACAAAGATTTACCCTTATATGTCTATCTGTACCCACTTGGGCAGTAAAGCACCTTGGCTTCCCTGAATGGAATTCTGTCAGTCTTAATATTCAATATACCCTATGATTGAGAGAATTGAGTTAGTACCAATATTTAAATGTGTTGGAGATTGGATAAATCAGCGTTACCTTGTGTTTAGAGATATGTGTTTTTAGAGATATGTGTTTAACAGTGGATTCATTAATTTTGGGGATAGGTTTACTTATTGTAATCGTACTTCGAACAAGTGGTATTTTGAGCCAAAGTTCACAAGGTCTAATTGGAATCACATCAGACTGATTGGTTTTTGGATATTCGTGAACCAGTGGTATTTGAGCCAAAGCTCTCAAGTTCGAATTCCAATCACATTAGACTGATTGGTTTTTTTCAAATTCAAATCACATTAGAATCACAGCAAACTGCTTGGTTTCTCTTTGGTTTTTGGATATTCTTGAACAAGTGGTATTTGAGCCAAAGCTCTTGAGTTCGAATTCGAATCACAGTAGACTAATTGGTTTTTTTTCGAATTTGAATCATTTTTTTCGAATTTGAATCACATTAGACTGATTGGTTTTTGGATATGGTTGAACAAGTGGTATTTGGTTTTTAGATAAAAGCTCTCAAGTGGTATTTGAGCAAAAGCCAAAGCTCTCAAGTTCAAATTCGAATCACATTAGACTGATTGGTTTTTGGATATGGGTTGGTATTTGAGGCAAATCTCTCAAGTTAGAATCACATCAGATTGATTGGTACGGATTGGTTTTTGGATATGGGTGAACAAGTGGTATTTGGTTTTTGGATATTGGCGAACCAGTGATATTTGAGCTAAAGCTCTCAACTTGGTATTTGAGCCAAATCTCTCAACTTGGTATTTGAGCCAAAGCTCTCAAGTTCGAATTCGAATAGCATTAGACTGAGCCGTAGTCTAATTAGCCGGAGGAATCGCCCTGAAAATCATGAAAATTCCGATAAGATTTTCAGAAAATCCGGCAGGAATTTTTCCAAACCTATGTTATAACTATCAAAGTTTAATATTTTGGGTGTCCTACAGGTTTTTGATGGTGCTGAATCCATTTCCAATGTTAAAATCAAGATTCAAGCACTGTTTCTGCAAGATTTTTAAAATTTTTTTGGCCCGGATTCCGGCCAATTTTGACCGTCCCGACAATTCCTCTGGCTCGTTAGACAACGCCTTAGACTGATTGGCTTTTGGATATGGCTGAAAAAGTGGTATTAAAGCCAAAGTTCTCAAGTTCTAATCACATCAGATTGATTGGTACTGATTGGTTTTTGGATAGGGGTGAACCAGTGGTATTTGGTTTTTGAATATTGGTAAACAAGTGGTATTTGGTTTTTGAACATTGGTGAACAAGTGGTATTTGAGCTAAAGCTCTCAAGTTGGTATTTGAGCTGCCAAAGCTCTCAAGTTCGAATTCGAATTCGAATCACATTAGATTAGACTGATTGGTTTTTGGTGAACAAGTGATATTTGAGCCAAAGCTCTTAAGTTCGAATCACATCAGATTGATTGGTTTTTGGATATTGGTGAACAAGTGGTATTGCGTCAGGTTAGTCAGGTTTTTGGATATTGATGAACAAGTGGTATTTGAGCCAAAACTCTACATCAGACTGATTGTTTTTTGGATATTGAATAAACCAACTCTCCACTTTTATTTTTTATTTTTTAACTCCGATGAATCCATTTACTCTGGCCTCAGTGATGTATCCCAGAAACGGGGGCCAGTGTAGTAAACCATCTGGCATCTTTTTGATTTATTTATATTTATTTGCAATTTCATGACAGAGTTTTGTTTCGGGGGATTTCAAGTTAGTTAATATTTGGTCATGGATTATTTGCAGAGGCCGCAGAGGCTTTAAGCAGGTTGACGGAACACAGAGCTAATGCAGAGTTCCAGCCATTGAATGATGAGGCGAGACAAGTAACGCAGAGTATTATCATGATTAAGCCTCCTAGTTATTATCGTTCACTGTCTCTAGATAGTCCCCTTTCCCCGGCACCCTCAAGCTCTCCAATGTCGCCATCTTCTTGTAAGTAGCCTTTATCTGCTTTCTACTTCTTTCTTATTGTTTACTATGCAATTCATCAATCAGAGTACATTACATTTATCTGGATGAATTGGGGGATTGATTGACAGTGACACCACGAGAACGAGAGAATCCATGGAGAAGTAATAAGTATAACAAAAACGTTCCTGGTGCTGCAAAGAAGGGATCTGAGAAATCTCCAAGAGGATCCAAAAATTCAATTGGTTATGACTGGTTAGTATTTCGTTATGGAGGCTAGAGGTTTATTTTACAGTTCAGTACTATAGGGATGTGTATGTTTGTCCATCTTCTTAGTTGACACATGTCATGTCTTGTATGTTTGTCCATCTTCTTAGTTGACACATGTCATGTTTTTTAAAAGTAAATGTCATGTTTTTTAGGTAAAAATAAATTATGCTTTAACTCTTAACAAATATATATTTTAAAATAATTAGAACTAAAAAAAATGTATAAAAATATATTTTAAAGTAATTAGAAGTAAAAAAATGTGTAAAATGTTTATGTATATATAGTATTTATGTATATATCACTTAAAGAGTTTTTATAGTTAAAATATTTATTTGAATCAAATTACACATTTTATTCTTTACTCTGCATGTAAAGAAATTTGATTTCTAAACTCATATTAAATCCATACTTAAAATGATTCTACACTAATTTAAAATAAATCTACAATAATATGTAGAGGTGATTGATATTCAATTTAAACATTGCAGGGTGCTCCTGAGTCCTAAGGAGTGGTGACTGAAGAATATTCATGGGGCACTGTTAATTGCCCAGGCATTGATAGTGACAACTGCCTTCCGACGAGGGAAATGCAAATCCGAGAGTTGTAAAGAGAGTTTGCAGAGTTAGTTCTACGCCGACGTGATTATATTTTGTGAATAATTTTATGGGTAAAGTTTGTTAAGTCCTCATGGGCCATCTGTGCAGATTTTTATGACGGAGTTTTTGTACATAAGCGAAGGTGACAATGTAGAAAGGTCCATCTCCATGAGTGATAGTAGAATGGATCCTTACCATACCTTAGGCGATCTCTTTTCTTCTTCTCCCACACGATAATGAGCATTAATATAATCTTAGTAGCACTAGCCTGCTTTGCTTGTACGTGGCTTTCTTCCTTTTACCAGCCGGCATTAAACCTGAGCAACTTGCCTTGTAAAAGGAGATGATCATCGAACTATTTTCCTTAGTAATCTTCGAGTGCAGACGGATGAAACTACAGTTTGTATAGAATGGAGACATATTTCAAGTCTCATGATGAGTATATACAAAGATGGGTATATATAGTTTGTATAGGAGTTGTTTTTAGTGTGATTTTTTGGAGTTTTAGGTGCTAGAATTTGGTGAAAAAATTTGAGTTAAAATCTTGGTTTTTGTTATTTAAACTGGTTCTTTGATTCTATATAAGGATTCAGCACCTCAAAAATTTTTAGGATACTTCGATTGTGCAAAGTTAGCAATCAAACTTCTCTTTTCAATAAATTTCTGCCAGATTTTAGAAAAATTACACCTGAAAAAACCACCATAAAAACTTTCAAAAAATCACACTAAACACTACTCCATTTGTATAGAATGGGCAACTATCATGATGAGCCTGCAGTGTTCGAACTGCCTTGTGGATATATATTTTGATTATAAGTTGTTACTTGTTCTGAACGAAATAATGGTTTATCTGTTAGTGTTTGAAAAGTTAATATGATTATTCACGTTAATTACATCTTCCGGTTGTGTTAAATTTGTTTTTTTTAATCTTTTATTTTTTTTTGGTTAGAGCTCCATTCTGCAGCTAATTATAATTGTGTTACAATTAATTTTTATTTATTTATTTTTGGCTTAGAGCTCCATTCATGCAGCTAATTATAATGATTTAGGTAATTATAATTGTGTTACAATTAATTTTTATTTATTTATTTTTGGCTTAGAGCTCCATTCATGCAGCTAATTATAATGATTTAGGTTTTCAACTTGATGTTGATAAGTGTTGTGTTTTTTAATATTTCGTTAATTAAAAAATAATTTAATTTAATTTAAAAATTAATTATATAATTTGGCCAGACCATGGACAAGATCATCATGGAATTGAAGGAGGTTTCTCTTTTGGAGAGAATCCAAGGCATCTAGGAGAATGACTCTCTTCTTGAGCCTCTCCAAGGTGTCTTGTAGGAGGGATTTGTCTAAATCATTCATAAAAATAAGTGGAAACCAGACCACCATTAAGTGATACATGTCTTCCATCCTCTCCTTACTCTTATTAAGTGATACATGCTCTCCATTCTCTCATTACTATTTTTCTCTTTTGCTCTGATTTTTCTCCATTAACTATAAACTTCACCTACTTTCTTTTTCAAATTTGTTATATTCCAAGGTTATATTTAAGGATAAAGGCATTGAATCACAGTTAACTAAATCTCTAAGTTAAATCCTTTATCGCTGCGTGGCTTCGGTCCTTTTCCTCTTTTTATTCTGAAGGAAAAAAAGCCACTTTCAAGTTCCTTGATAACCTAAACGGGACATTCTTCCATCCTATTTTCAAACAACAATGATTTCTATAAGTTTCTTCCATTGGTATAATTTAATCTTTCATAAATTGTACTTATACTTTCAATTTACAAAATAATATAACTTGTTATTTATTTCTCATTACATGAACAAGAATACAATGAAAAGATTCCTTGGAAAAGTAACTTCAAAGAGGATTTTTTCAACCTTCACATTTGCCTTTGTATCTTACTTTTAAATGCAATAAAGTACGTTAACCATTTATATTTTTTATTTTATTTATATAAGAGTTTTTATATTCATTTATTTAATTTTCCAAGATGATCTACCCAAACCTTCTATTTCTTTGGTGTACCTGTGCACCTTTAATATTAGTTGTTGTATTTTTGAATGAAAATATATATTATCTTTTGGAAAAAAATATTTAAAAAGTATTAATAGCAAAAATATATTTTAATATTGAACATAAATAAAAATATTTCAAAATGTCAATTAAAAAAAAGCTATATAAAATTATTTTCAAAACCTAATAAAAGGGATGTTTGAACTCAACTATATTTAAAAAAAAATCAATATTCATTATAAATAAATAAAAATATATATTTCAATATCCACTTATAATAGAATAATTTTGTATCTTTATATAGAAAAAATAAAATAAAATATTATATATATAAAATAATGAGTAACACACATATATAAATGTATCTCTCTACTTTTTTTTTCTTTTTTTTTAACATAGTCAGTTGCTATTTTTTATTCCAAAAAAGAGGAGAAGAAGCTCCATGTTTACATGCTAGACTGCTTGCAGTGCAGTAGAGGAAGTAGCTATAACAAAATGCTACATTTTCTTTGCTTCTAGTTTTCAAGAAGAACTGAAATACAAACAATGCATATATGTGGACAAACTAGGACAGAAGGAAGACAAATTTAAAAGACATGCTTAATAATGAGAGAGGAGATCAATCAATGTTGATATGGCACCTTGTTGAGGCATCAATATTGTCTTCATTGCCATCATTCCTCATGTTGTTGGAGCTGGAACTAGGTGTTGTGCGTTTCTCCAAGATGTATTTCAAAATTTGAACTGATTCTTCAACGTGAGCACATCGATTGGAGAGTGCATTATACTGATTTTGGAGAGAGGTGACCCTATGGAGAAAGACATCAACATCTGCTTCGTGATTTTCATCTAAGATCTTAACCTCTATTTGCAGCTTTGCATCGAGGATTTTTTGGTGAGCTCTGATTTGATCTAGCTCAGCTTGAAGATTCGCGCAGTGGAGGAAATCTTCACTGTGAGCCATGATGGAGGCAATTAAGGAGCAGAAGGAAGGCACAACTTCAGCAAAAAACATAGAAGTGCTACAAAGGCGCAGCTTTAGCAGGGAGTTGAGGAGTGCAGAGGTTGTAAAGGCGGAAGGTTGAGGAGTGAGAGGGTAGAGCGTCGGAGTAGCTGATTGAAACAGAGGAGCGCAGGTGAGAAGGATCCAGATGGGAGAATGCAAAGGCTCAAGCAGAAGAGCTTTGCAAAGGGGGCGAATACCACACAGACAAAGAGCTAAGGGATGCCTGAAGGAGCAGGGAGCAGAAGAATAAATAGAAAAACGCATGATGAGGGAGGTAGCTTGGGGGGAGACCCAAAAATATAAGGTCATGGGAATGCGATTGGAGGGAGTATGAAAAGGACAGAGAAGCGCAGAGAAATCTAAGTGAGAGATCCGATTAAATCTGGAGATTTTCTACAGCAAGATCATGGTAGAGGCATGAGATTTAGGAGATTATTGCAAAAAATTTGTCCCGAGGTTCGAGCACAAGCTTTGTTGGCAAGATGATCAGGATCCTTGTTATTTTTTCGGAGGATGTGATAGAAGGATGTTTCTTTCATACCTTCTAAAAGGCTGCGACATCTGCTGATTGTCTGATGGAGAGCTATGTTATTTGATGGTCGATCATGACCCATCAAATTGATGATAATGGAGGAATCACCAAAAACCATAGTGTTAGAAATGTTGAGATTTTTTAGTTGATATAAACCTTGGAGAAGGGCAAAGGCCTTCGCTCTGTTGTTGGAAGGGTGCCAAGACCCCATTCAAAAGTTGTGAGAATGATAGCATTCGCATTTCTGATGATGCCTCCCGCACCTGCAATGCCCGGATTCATTTTTGATGCACCATCAAAGAAAAGAGAAGTTCTTGCATTGTTATTTATCCATTCGGTGAAGTCCGCTTCTTTGAGCCGAATCTTCCAGCTTATGTATTTTCTGGAGGGTTGATTTGAAGGAGGCTTAAAGCTGTCAGTTCTTTCCCAAAGGTTGCTAAGGAAACTCCTTTCCTAAACACAAAGTTCACTAAAGTCGATTTTGCTGTTGCATTTGGCAGATATTGTTTCAAGGGTGAGGCTCCATGACTTGCTGCAAACTTTCCTAAAAGAAGGCTCTTTGTTTCTGAATATATTCCTGTTCCTAGTAAACCAAATATGCCATAAGACCACATATGGCAGAGTGTCCCAGACCCTCTTCGAAAATTTTCTCTTCTTTTTCCCCCATGGGTAGCTGCTCTTCCAAGTTTGGAGAACCTCTGCAATGGTGCCTTGATGCACCCAGCTAGGTTGGAAGGAAGGGATGAGCTCAATCCAATAGCGTGCAGCAAAGGGATACCCAATGAAGAGATGGAGAGCAGTCCCTTCAGCACCTTAAAAATTGGGGCACATTGATGGTCCGAGAACACCTCTTTTCTTGAGATTTTCTGATGTTAAAATTTTTTCTTTTAGGAGAGTCCATGTGAAAATCTTAATCTTGGAGATTGCTTTCGATTTCCATTCTATTTTCCAATTGGGCCAAATAGATGCAGGATAATAGTCATTGCAGAGTTGCTTGTAGGCTGCTTTGATGGAATATGCTGAGCCAGAGGGGTCCCAACGAAATCCATCAATGCTATCTTTTTTGAAAGGGGCTGCGCCATAGAGGTGAGTTTGGAGGGTGCCAAGATTAGCTTCAAGATGAGCAGGTACTTTGGGGAGGTGCCAACCAATCCAGTTTTGTGTTTGATCATCCCATTTAGAAAATTGGCTTAAGAGGCTGAAGCCGATATTACTGAAATGAGAGATGATGCGTTAGGTGCCAGGCCTATCTAAGATGGGAATTTTCCCCATAATTCGGTCTTTCCCAACGTTGATGGAGTTACCTCCCATGGGAAATTTAGAGAGGTTTTGGGCTAAAAAAGGAGTGGCTTTCTTGTAGAGAGCCCAGATTTCAGAGCAAGGTCTATTAGGGATGTCATGGTCAAGAAGGTGCTGCTGGGTAGAATTAAGGTATTTTACCTCCAATACTTTTTTCCACCATGCCTGACTCCCACTGATTAGTCTCCAACAAATCTTCCCTCCAAAGGCTCTGTTTAGAATCTTGGGAGAGAGAACTCCAATCCCTCCATGCTCCCGATCTTAGATTACTTGTCTCCACTTGACAAGATTGTATTTTTTCTTTTCCTTTTTCCCACCTTGCCATAGAAAGTGCCTGATGATAGCTTCGAATTTGAGATGGATGATAGCAGGGGCTTGAAGGAGGGTGAAGTGATACAAAGGCAGAGATGAGAGACCAGATTTAAGGAGGACAAGGCACCCTGCTAGATTGAGCCACGAGGAGCCCCATTGTTGCACTTTTCTCTTCATTTTGTCAATTGTAATATTCCATACTTCAACCTTTAAAGGGCCAGCACTGACAGGCATGCCCAAGTAAGTGAAGTGATCCCAATTCATTTTGCAAGGGACACCAAAGATATTAGCAATGCTGTGGATGGTTTGGTTAGTAGCATTCCAACCATAGATGCAACTTTTTTGATAATTGATCAAACCTCTGGAATAGAGCATGAATTTGTCTAAGATAGTTTTAAATCTCTGTGCAATTATACTAGAAGCTCCTCCCATCAGAAGAGTGTCATCTGTGAATTGAGAATGATTCATATTTTTAACACCGTTGCCGAATTTGATGCCTGTAATGAGGCCATCTCGCCTCATATGATCCAAGGCCTTACTAAAGGATTCTGCCATGACGATGAAGAGGTAGGGGGAAAGAGGGCACCCCTGCCTTATGTTACACCATTTTTTGGTCATTTAACCTATTTTCAGTACATGGACCCAAGTACACCATGTAAGACCAATTTTACCCTAAGTAAAATTGCTTTCACTATGTAAAATAACTTAATAAAACACATTTATTAAGTTGTTTATGGTCTAAACAGGAAACCCCAAGGAGAAATATTAAACAAATCTATATTTGTTTAATTTTCCTCATGGAATAATTAATTAAACAATAATTTAATTTTTATTCCGGGTCATATTTAACCCAAAACAAAGAAATTAATTAGATAAATCCTTATTTATCTTCTTATTTTCTAGGAATAATTATTTAAATCTTATTTAAATAATATTCCTTGTTAAATATGACTAAATCATTTATAAATAATTAAATAAATCACTATTTATTTAATTATCATTCAACCACTTCCTTAAAATAATAAATAAATAATTTATTTATTTATTATTTACAAATAAAGAGATTTGACCAAGGTCAAATGCCTTTTCCCTCCAACTAATATAATAAAATATTCCATAAAAGGTGGATCTAGCTTTGGTTAATATTATTTTAATCATGCACCAAGATCTAGAATGACCTAATATTTTGTTATAAATAGAAGGGTTTTCCCATTCATTTGTGACCTTTTTTTGCCTATTAGATCACTCTGGATCTATGCTCTTGGTCTGACTTTGAGCCATTATCATTGTCAAATTCTCCATTATTTCACTTTGTGAGCTCCCTTTGAGTTCTATGTTTGTCTGGGTTTTCTACACCAACAAGAGAGAGAAATTCTAGATCTGAAGTGCTGAGGACTTTCAAGAACCCATCCCATTGAGGAGAATTGGAAACACCTTTCTTGTTTTCCTCCCAGGTGCCCTTAATATAAAATTCTTTCAAAAATATTGTTCTTGTCTTGTTTATCAGATGTATGGAGCAAAATCTTATTTTCACTGGAACAATTGGCGACTCCACATGGGTTTTCGATTATGACCGTTGTCGTTTTTCATATTCTTGCATATCCAGCTGCTTCAGAGCCTAGGGTTTCTTTTCAGCTTTTTGTTTTTTTCTATTTTTATGTTGTTTTTCACCTATAAAACCCTCAAAAATTAAAATTTCTAACTTCCGTGTGTTTCTGTCCCTATTGCGCAGGTAACAGACATCAGCCGCTACTGAGACAACAACTTTCTCTGAAATCTGCCACCGAGACACCTGGCGCTGCAGGTCGCATTTTTTGGCCCAAAACCTGCGACCTGGACTACAGGACGCACTTTTCAGCCCATAATCTATGACCTGGACAGAAAATAGGTCAGAAGCTGCGACCTCCACTTTTTTCTGCAAATTTTCTGCAGTTTTTCTGGATTTGTCTGAAGCTTCTGTCAAGGTTTTCCAGCCTCTGTCTCTGCCCGTTTAGACTTGTTTCTAATCTATTTTACTCATCTAAGTGGGAATCTAGCCCCCTCGGGCTTTAGTACCCTCCACTTTTTGTGGAAGAGTTTTAGTTGTTTCAGACGTCTGAATTTTCAGAGTTTCAGCCTTTTTCTTTTCAGATCTGATACCTCACCTTCAGATCCCTTTTAGATCAGCTCTTCTCCCTTTCAATTCACCTTATATAGTTTTGTTTGGGTTTTCCTCTAGGGTCACTTCCTTGTCCCTTCTACCTTTAGCTGATTTCCTCCTTTTTTGCAAGAACCTTGCCTCTACCTCTTTGCTGTTTTCTGCACCTCTTCCCAGCAGATTTCTCCTTTATATCCTTGTCCCTCCCGACCTTAGATCTATTGGCCCCCTTTTAGTGTGTTTTGACTAGATTTTTTTCCCTCTTTTAGACTAGTTTTGAGAGACCTGCCTTCTTGGGTTGGATCGATTCATTGTTAGCTGTTAATTTTTTGTTATTTCAGCATTATATATTGTTCTCTGCAGATTTATTTTTAGTTACGCAACACATTTTTTTCTTTTACTCTCAAAATTTCTGGGTTTAAAAATTAAAATTAACACACGTCACACACTGACCCTAAGCGAAGAAGAGCTTGGTTAACACCGCCAGGCAAAGACTTTAAAATCAATTGACACTGCACCTTTCTCCCCTTGTTTCGACATTGTAATCTCTTGATTCTGCACCTCCCTACCCTTGTTGGTCACTCTTCTTCCCTTTGCGCCCCCATCATTGCACCCCCAAAGCGTATATATCGGAGACTTCTTGGCCTTGACCCTCAGTTTTCGGTTGGTCGACTTGCTCCTTCCCGCCGTCGTCAAGTTAGTCCTCCCCCGAGTCCGCACTCCGACTCCTCTTCTAATTCTCTGGGTTCTCCCCTTGTTACCTTCACCATGTCTGGTCCAGGGCCTAATGCTAGCGGAAACCCCGGCCCTAATGCTGGGAATGTTACTAGCAGAACCAACACAGGAACTACCTCGACTGTCCCTTTGCTCCCCTATATGGCAGGTCTCAGTCTCCCAAATTTCAATCAGTTGATCAATGATCCTATCTGCCACAATGTTGGTTGGCTTGCGATGCCAACCAAGCTCCCCTCCGACATTTCCAAGTTCAAAGGCCTTGCTGGAGAAGATCCCTCCAACCATATCCGATCTTTCCACATGTGGTGTTCATCCAATTCCATTACTGATGATTCCATCCGTCTTAGATTGTTACAATGCACGCTTATAGGTGAAGCTTATAAGTGGTATGTTGATTAGACCGCCTCTTCCCATACCACCTTTGCGACCATTTCCTGAGCCTTATTATCTTATTTCTAGCTCCCTCTCCGATACGACACTGGTACCGAACTCTTGAATTCTTTCCGTCAATCATTTGCGACCCGCCTTTCCGATCATGTCCAAGAATGGCGGAGAAGAAAGAGCTTATGTTAAGCTCCTACCTTTGAAGATCGGCTCTACATGGACTAGTTCCTTAGATCTCTCTTACCTACCATTGGCAAAGATGTTGCATCCTAGTTCCCTCAAACCGAAGAAGCCGCCCTCCAAATAGCCTTGAAATATGACCTCAACTATGCTCAGTCTGGTTATGTTTATACCGTCCTTCCTGACCTCCCCAGACCCAGTGGCGCTAACGTCCTGGAGGCATCTCATTTTGCCGATGGTATTGTTGGAGCTCTTTCACATCCATATGCTCAATCTCCTATGGGCTATGGTCTCCCTCTGAGAGGGGCTAGCACCTCCATCACTTTTCCCCCTCCAGGTAGCATGTATCCAGGATATGGCATGCCTCCTCCTTTTGCCCAACCTCCTGCTTACCTCAATGTTACCCAACCTAACCATTATCCTTATCCACAGCTTGGTGCCCCAGCTCCTCCAGCATTTTCACCTCCACCTCCCTTTCCTTCTCAACCCTAGCAACAACAACTACCACCCCCTCCAGGGCAAGTATTTGCACAGCAGGGCGTGACCAATCCTCATTCCTCTCAAAGAAAGAAGAAAGGTAATCAAAATCAATCTGCCCCTGGTAATCGTGGACCCAATACTTCAGGTATTAACTCTAACACTGCTAACCAGCAGCAGGGCACTCAGCCCAAGCCGGACAGGCCTCTTCATAAAAATAAGCCTTGTTCGTGTTGCAGTGTTTACGGTCATTACACTCACGATTGTCCCCTATTACCACATATGCGGCAGATGTGGGAGTCTCAGGATACATTGCAAGGAAACATGCCTCCCCTACTGTTCCCCCCAATGTGGCTACTTCTCAACCGGCTGTGTTTACCGATCCTTTCCCTCAGCAAGGATTCATGGCTACCCAACCACCTCATAGACCGGTAGCCACTCAACCTTCCCCTTCTGGTTCCTCCGATTACCAGATCCTCATGATGAAATCTGATACACCTTTACCCATCGACCTTAACCTTCAAACTTGGTCTCATTAGTACCCCAAGCCTCCTGCTCCGTCTGTCCCTGAGTCACCTTCTTTAGGTTCTATAGAGCCTCTTTCGACATCCAATGGTCCCTTGCATATCCCTCAGCCCAAAGTTGAGGTTCATACCAAGATTCCTAAGGGCCCATTACGCCAAAATGTTGCTTCTGGTCGATCTGCTCATTCGTATAATATAGTAGATGATTTGGCGAAGTCTCTTGCTGCCATTTCAACACTGGAACTCCTCCAGTCGTGTCCTTCTCAACGGAAGGCTCTAATATCCGCCATGGTCACTGTAGATCTTGCTGATGACCAATTGATTGTTTTCAACACCCGTCAATCAGAACATCCTCCCCTTCCTGCTTCTGTAGCTTTCCAAATCCCAGTCAAAATCCAGAATGCTAACATTTCTCAATGTATTATTGATGAGGGGGCATCCACCTGTGTGATGTCTACTTCCGTTTGGAAGCAACTCAGATCTCCTGAGTTGGCCCCTTCCACAATCACCCTTTGTGCATGGGATGGCCATGCCTCCCAGCCCATTAGCCTATTCCGTAATTGTCCTATCACTCTTGCGGGCAAGACTGTTTGCGTTGACGTTGAATTCATCGACGTCCCTCTTGATTATAACATTCTTTTAGGGAATAGCTACACTTATGCCATGTCTGCTATCCCATCCGCAGTACACCGCAAGATATTTTTCCCTCATAATGGAAATATAGTCACCATTGACCAGTTGACATATCATGAGCCAAAATCTCAGACTTCCCCTGAGTCGACCATCTCTTCTGTAGCCATTAAGCAAACCATCGATTCTTTGCCCAATATCTCTCCCAGTGTCTACAAAGACTCCTCCTTGCTTGGAACATTCCCTGGTCTTCCTCCTCCTCCTGTCTTTGATCCTAGCTTAGCGAATGTTTGCATGATGCAATCGTCTCGGGCTGAACTTAAGCGGCCCTCTTTGGCTAGTCAGCAACCTCAATCTCAACCTCACCCGCTGCAACCTTCTCCTAGTCCTTCGCCTCAGCCAGCTGGACCTCTTCCTTTTGGCCCTTCTCCTACAGCTAGTACCCATGAGCCCCTCTATCCTCCTGGGTTGGTTCCACCAGGTCTCAACCATCTTGGAGCCATCCCTCCTGGCCATTACCCCACTGGTCAGATAACTTTCCTTGCTCCACCTCCCAGAGTTTATTTGGTCCCCATCATGGCCACCCTCTCCCTCCCCAATTTTACCTTGGGTATATCTGTCTAGTACCTTGATCCTCCAGCCGCTACCCCGCTTGGTCACCCCAAACCTTACCTTGCTTTGACACCGGTTCAACCAGTTCCCCTAGCTTCTTCTATTGCTACAGTGCCACCAGCACCTCAACAGGACCTTTCTCCTGTTGTGACAGCTCCGGGAATGAAAGGAAAAGCTCGCAAGGGGGCATCCAAAGACAAGGTTACCCCAACCGACCCTACCCCTCCTACGCTCGCAAAGCCTTGCACCTTATGTGATGTCATTGGTCATGCCACCCATACTTGTCCCGAGTTACCTCATATTAAAACCATGGTCAACGTCGCGTTCCCTGAGTCCACGGTCTCTGAACCCTTTGTTTCTTCCTCGTATGCAGCTAAGAACCCAAAGACTCTTCGCACCAAAAAACCCTGTGCTCTGTGTGGTGTCCATGGCCATTATTCCCACCATTTTCCTCACCTGACGCATTACCGAGCCTCTTTAGAGGTCATTCACGAGTATGAGGTTAAACAAAATCAATCTGCCTCTCCCATCCTCGCACAGTATGCATCCGGTCAGCTCGAGGATTTACCCACTCCCATTGACATTCCTCCTCCTGATGTCGAGATGATGGAGCCTGCTACCACCATCCTCTACCTATCATCATCCGTGAGTCCCTCGGAGAATATTCCCGTTGAATCCTCCCCTCTTGTTTCGCTTGACCCCTCTTCAGCGACCACGTTGGGCTCAACATCCTTTGACTACCTATTCACTTTTTCTTCCATTTTTCCCCATGACGATCCATATGCAAGCCTTTCTTCTCAAGCTGATGATTTCGGTAGCTTCACCATATCATGTAGTTTTCCTTCCCCTCGTCATCCCCTCTTTTCCTGTCATGATGACCTCACGGAAATCCACCCCTGACCTTTTCTTTCCCACCCGTAAATGGGACGATACGATCCGTATCTATGATGTTCTCTATAGCATGAGAACCAGATATCCCTCCCATAGCCCTCATACATCACCCTCTAGTCGACTTATGAGTCATAGCGATCCTATCCAGACTACTCCCTCCCGTAGTTGTTGTTTGATGTCTACTATACACTCACGCTGCCATCATTTTTCTTCTTCCTCCCATTTCTTGTCTTGTGACACTATTTCGCAGGACCTCCCCTCCACACCGTATATTGGCTATGCCAATGGTGCAAGTTGCTATTCCCAGAATCTAGCCTCTGCAGCTTCGGCCATCTTTACCCCCTTGCAGGCCCTCGTTCTCTCGAATGGGGTCTGCATTGGTCCTGCCACCAATAATCAAGCCAAATATGATGCAGTGCGTGGTCTCTTAGCCGATGCCATCTCTCATCACATCCTCCATCTACATGTTCAGTTAGATTCCCTGCTTCTTGTCATGCAACTCAATGGTGTCTATCGTGTGCATAATCCTATCCTTTTTAGACGATATTTACAAGTGAAACTTTTGATACGTGAATTTAGAATCATTACTTTTAGTCATGTAACTCGAGAACAAAATCACTACGTAGATAGCATTGCAAACCATGTTCTAGATTGGAATTTATCACACACATTTCCTACAAGACAATAACATTCAAAATCATCAAAACGATGCATATCCATAATATGTGTCGTACAACATGTTTTTAGAGTCCATCTACTCTGATACATATGACATGCCCATAGCATGTTACAAAAAACAAAACTCAAAACTGGGGGGCACCACTTTCCCCTACATACATAGTAGGGGGCACCACCTGCCCCACATCTAATCACCATCTGGAGGATCTTCAGCCAATGGCTCTGCTCCCGTAGCTCGTAGATCACACACAGTCTGACCGGCCATCGCCATGCGCCGCATGACACCTCGCCATTCCAAGGGTAGACCAATACATAACTCTATTATTGGTCATCTAAGTCTTGCCAACCCCGCTCTGAAAACCCAGTCAGCAGCCCCTCACATCTACGATGAATGTCCTCTAGGAGGGCGGTCATATCCTCATTCTGTGCCATTATCGATCCACTAGCACCTGCAGCTCCTGATACTATAGGTCATCCCATATATCCGGCCAGTTTTACTGGAGCTATATCTACATACCAAAAGTATAAGAATCAGTACCATATATACTATTCACAAACTTTAACATGTACATAAAAGATTAGTCACTTGTCACTTACCATTGGGCCCCCATACTCGAACAGGCGGAAGTGGCAAGTCCGGATCTCCACGATAAATCATCCCACTATAGGGATAGTCGTCTATGTACAATGGCATCTGATCCCAATGGGCAAAGAACTCCGGTCGGAACACCCGTCCAATCGCCCCTCCTCCTCCTCTACATAGCAGTTTCCCCCACTGGCGCATCCTGGGTTCTCTCAGACCCCCATCTGATAGTTGTACAAGAGGTCGCAAGGTCGGGATCTTCTCAAAAAATAAGGAGCACAATACGGTTCCATACAAGCAATCATGGTTCACTTGCCGCTTGCAAAGCGATAACTGTCGTTTCAACGACACCAACATCATCTGGGCCCACCCATAGTAGTTCCCACTCAACACTTTCTCCATGATCATCATCTACCCCCCAGTGATGTGGTGGAGCGCCTAGCTGCCCAGGATTCACAACACTGCTATGGCTACCGCATGGGTCTCTAATCTCTCTAGGTCCCCGATCGGTATTCGAGTCCCGTTGACTTGGAGGCCTAGTCGGCAATGTCGCTCTAAAAACTCCATGATGTTATGCCCCTGCGGTAACATTGGCTACGTATTTCCCACCATCCCATGTGGCGGGAGACCAGTCAGGAAATATAGATCTTGGACTGTCAACTCGATCCTGTGCCCCTACACTATAAAGACCTCATGATCTTGATCCCAATAACTGAAAATCTGGCCCAATAAGGGCTTCCCAGCTCTCATCAAAGGGTTCTCCACAAATTTCAGAACCCCAAACCTGGCCAATGCACAACGGACACCTTGATCCCCTTGGATCTCCACCCATAACGTGCCCAAGTCCCTGTCTCTCTAGTTTATCAGTATCTCTACCATATCTGCACAAGAACATCATATTTTTTAGTATACTAATAGGAAAAAACTGTATCCAACCAGAAAAACCTAAATCTCAGCCCACAATAGCACTGAAATCATCTCCATCTGACAGGTCGCATTTTTTGGCCAAATCCTGGTATAGGTCACACTTTTCAGGCCAAAACCTGCTTCCCAGGTCGTAGTTTTTGGCCCAAATAGTGCGATCCGGTCGTGAAGATGAGGGAGGGCCTGTTCTTGAGATTTAGGACCCTAATCTGAACTTTCAATCCATCAAAAAGAAAGAGCAGGATTAGGCCTCTTACCTACAGCTGACGGATCTTGATTCCAACAGTCGGTTTGTCTGCTACGATCACCGCAAGATTTAGGGCCTTCTCTCCTCTCTACATTCACCACAGCTACACAAGAAAATGAATGCATTTGGAGGGAAAATGCTCTATTAAAAGAGAAACCCCCAATTATTCTTTCGCCTGCTGCGGCCAAACCATAGCTCCGTTTGACAAACCATCTGCACCATTGGAAAGCTCTCATTGAGCACTTAAATGGGTATCTATTCATTTTTCGTGATTTGATACTTCACTAGGACACATTTTTTCCACGAAGGGTCTATTCACCTCTTCTCCAAATCGGATTTCCTCACTTACAACACTTGTACTTGAGGCACCACTTTGCCTCCTTACTTTTCCTTGTTCGTGTTGATTTTCGTCATGAGATACCCTCTTGTACTCATGTTTTTATGGTCCCCTATTGGACCTTCATTGTGTGGTAGCACCATCGAGTCGCCCTTGTTTAAAGCATCTGAGTTGAGTCATCATCACATTTATGGAGTCTATCTCGAGTCCCTTTGTATCTCGCTATAGTCCTCCACCCTTCATTGCTTGGTCCCTCTCTCGTGTCGCACATTATGGCCTTCAGTCCCACTGTCCCCTATCCCTCATGATATTGTGTTAGTCGCTGCCAAGTCATCCTTATCCTTTATGCTTTAACAAGGGAAGTCGTCCATTCGCTACTTAGTACCCCCCATTTCATCATCTTCATTGGTGTCAGTCTGTTAGTCGCTCTACTATTTTCTCTCATGCCTTCGTTGAGGATCCCTTATTGCATCACCTTTGGCGAACCTCCTTCTGTCGACATCAGCTCATTAATTCCAGAAGACAGATCTAGAGGACGGTGTACCTTGGTTCAAGCTTCCACTCTTATTCGGTGCCTCGGATCAGGCAAAGGGACTCCTCATTTCCCTTTGACTTGATTGTTTCTCAGCTCCAGTTCCTTTCAGCATGATCGAGATCCGTATACTTGATGGTCCAGTGATGCAGCAGCTGATACCAGTGACTCCCGGGTGTGTGTGAGATGTCTCAACCCTCATGAGGGGGTGGCCCTGCAGGTAGCCCCCCACATGCCCAGAAGAACTCTTCATCACAGCCTTTGATGCAGCTCCATATATTTGATGATGTCGACTTTAGCCGCTTGAAACGCCTCTTTGATTCACATGTATCAGTCAGATTTTGCGAGCCCTTCCCCATTTATAGGGACACTGGGGTTGTATTTGTATCTCATGTACTCAGATATTATTGTATAAGTCTTGGCTGTTATCCTAGGCACAACATGTACGTGGGATTCATCATTATTTCTCCTATCTGGCTCATGTTTATGCCAGCATGTACTTTATAGTTTGGTCCCTTGTTTACTGGATGCACTATTCTTTTGTACTTTGTCTCGGCGGGCATAGGTATGCCTCCCCTGCCGCCTTTAGCACAGGTACCCTCTCATAAAAAGAGACTTGTTGCACCTGTAAGTCTCTTCTCCTCAGGGTCTAGTTCTTCAGCACATTTGTCTACCTTACATTTCTCTCTCTAACTTCTCTTTTGATGTCTGGTGATTGACTTATTACAACATACTTCGGTCATATGATTTGCTCCTAACACTCGCACACTAGGGGCCAATCTGTTACACCATTTTTTGGTCATCTAACCTATTATCATTAGATGGACCCAAGTATACCATGTAAGACCAATTTTACGCTAAGTAAAATTGCTTTCACTATGTAAAATAACTTAATAAAACACATTTATTAAGTTTTTTATGGTCTAAACAGGAAACCCCAAGGGGAAATATTACGCAAATCTATATTTGTTTAATTTTCCTCATGGAATAATTAATTAAACAATAATTTAATTATTATTCCGGGTCATATTTAACCCAAAACAAAGAAATTAATTAGATAAATCCTTATTTATCTTCTTATTTTCTAGGAATAATTATTTAAATCTTATTTAAATAATATTCCTTGTTAAATATGACTAAATCATTTATAAATAATTAAATAAATCATTATTTATTTAATTATCATTCAACCACTTCCTTAAAATGATAAATAAATCATTTATTTATTATTTACAAATAAAGGGATTTGACCCAAGTCAAATTCCTTTCCCCTCCAACAAATATAATAAAATATTCCATAAAAGGTGGATCTAGATTTGGTTAATATTATTTTAATCATGCACCAAGATCTAGAATGACCTAATATTTTGTTATAAATAGAAGGGTTTTCCCATTCATTTGTGACCTTTTGTTGCCTATTAGATCACTCTGGATCTATGCTCTTGGTCTGACTTTGAGCCATTATCATTGTCAAATTCTCCATTATTTCACTTTGTGAGCTTCCTTTGAGTTCTATGTTTGTCCGGGTTTTCTACACCAACAAGAGAGAGAAATTCTAGATATGAAGTGCTGAGGACTTTCAAGAACCCATCCCATTGAGGAGAATTGGAAACACATTTCTTGTTTTCCTCCCAGGTGCCCTTAGTATAAAATTCTTTCAAAAATATTGTTCTTGTCTTGTCTATTGGATGTATGGAGCAAAACCTTATTTTCACTGCTTAATGTCTTTGTATGCATAGATCTGGATTTGTGCAGCATTTGTCTTGATCAACTAACTACAAATCTGAAGATATTGGCAGCCATATTTGATGTTAGGGCTATAAGTTATGCATAGCTAAAGTGGTATTTTTTCGTACACTTCGACAAAAGATTCATAATAACACCTTAGACCTCAAGAGGATTGAAAGGAGGGTGCTGGTCTGCCATTGATGAGGGGAGATATCCAAGGGCCAAAGATGCAAGAGTTGATGAGGGCAAGGAAGTTTGGATCAAAACCCATTTTTTAGAGCACAACAAGGAGAAAATAATGCCTAACCCTATCGAAGGCATTAGCAAGATCAAGCTTTAAAATAAATCCTTTTTCTTTGCGCAAGATTCTTGAGTGAATGGCTTCTTGTACAAGGAGGATGGAATCTGTAATTTACCTTTGGGAGATGAAGCCTCCTTGATTTTATGAAATGAGGCTGTGGAGATGGGGTTTGAGGCATAAGGCAAGGATTTTAGTGATGAGTTTGTAGGAGGAATTGCAAAGAGATATGTGCCTAAATCTAGAGAAGGAGGAGGGGCAATTTTCTTTGGGGATAAGGGCAAGGAAGGTAGAATTGGTGTAGCCCCCAGTTTTCTTCTTCCTCTGGGCCCATTGTATCATTTTGACAAGATCCTTTTTTATTGGATCCCAATAATTTATGTAGAAACTGATAGAAAACCCATCTGGCCCAGGTGCAAGGCCCAGATCGCACTTTTGACTTCTTTTTCATCAATATCTTTGTTGAAAGTGTTGTTCATCTCCTCTGTAATCATGGCTGGAAGGTGTTGCAAAATATCAAAGTAATCTTCTGGCATTTTTGTCTTTGTTAGGAGATCTTTGTAATGCATGGTGGCAACGTTTTTAATTAATTCTTGATCTGTTTGCATTTTTCCTTCTGCATTGATGATGGTGGCAATATTGTTCCTGGCTTTTCGAATAGTAGCTTTCTTGTGAAAAAAGTAGTGTTCTTATCACCTGCTTGAAGCCATAGATTCCTTGATTTGACTCACCATTTCTCCTCTTATTTTCTATTGGCTCTGTAGAGCTTCCAATAGAGATATTTTTCCTGGTTGAGGCAATCTTGATTAAGGCCATGAATATCGATACTAATGTGGACATCATCCAATTTGGACTTAATTTCATTCTTGGCCTTCTCTGGCTCTTTATATTGAGTTTTGGCCTACTCCTTCAAGGCCAATTTAGTTTTTTTAATTTGGTTTCCCATATAAAGGATGGAGAACCTTCAATGTGCTGCATCCAAGTATTGTGCACTAGCTGATTTGCTTCCAGAATGTGATATCTCTCTAATTTCTTTATATACTAGTTCTCTTTCTATTAAACCATGGTCAGTTCATTTTAACTTGGAATCTATGAAGCCTTAAGACAAATCAAATCTATTGAGGTACAAACTTATTTTTATTGTACCTTAACAATTGAAAAAAATTTCATGCCTCAAAATATTTGATTCATCTTGGTGTTTAATAGATATGGATCTACCCTAATATTATAGAAAAAAAACTAAAATATAGAGAATGTTGTGAGGTATATTTATATTTACATATATTATACATTAATTGGAAACATATGTATGTGAATGATGTGTATGTATCGTGATTTAGATTATATTTCATAAAATTTATATACATATTTCATATTGAAATATTTTATTATATATTGAAATATTTTATTTATATTTACGCCGGAGGCGTTTTCTTTGCGGGCTTGGGGTGAGCAAACACTGTTCACCCTAGCCAATGAAAAGATTTTCCTTCCGCGCATGGAACCAATTAAAATTTTACATTTGGCAGCTCCTCACAGTCAGTCAAATCTTGACATGTCGCAGCTCCTCAGTAGATTTAACATTTTGACATGTGTTTTCGCTTCCACCAATAAAATCTTGCCATGTCTTCCTGTTTCTGCGTATCAATGCATGTCAATGACACGCCATCCCACCATAACTGTGATCTCCCTTCCGCCTTCAATTTTGACGCCGTCCTCCCATTCCTGTTTCAAATCCTCTTCGCTTAATTCTACAGGCACTCTACAGGCACAGAGCTTAAAAGCAGCGCTCGAGTTGCATGTTCTCGGCCTAATGGATAAAGAGCCCCGGACTCGAACCCATGACATTGCTCCACTACGAGCACCAACAACACCAGTGCTGCTGGAGTTATTGGTGTCATTGTAGCTGTAAGGTCTGATTAGGGGCAATAATGCAAGACAATGGGTATTAACATCTGCTTGAAAACCAATGGGAACCTGCTGTTGTTGTTGCTGATGGTGCTGCGCCTGCCTGTTATCCCAGAGCGGCTATTGAATTGAAGCAGCAGGATAAGGAATGCCATAAGGACCAGGTGTAAACTCTTGGGCACATGGGTCCAGATGTCCAGAAGAAGCCGAAGAAGCACAAGCAGGTGCTACAGATGTATTCATCATAACCAGAAAGAAAAAAAAATAAAAATTCAATATCGCAGCAGCAGCACAGGGGCGATTCGAACCTTAGTCCTTGGACACAAAAGCTTCAAAATCCAGCCCTGCAAAAACTAAAAAATTCCCAATTTGGGTTACGCACGAGCTAAAGAGATGGGACAGGGCCGGCCTATTCCTGTTCTCCTCCTCCAAGTTCTTTGCCGTTTCCAAAATTTTCCTTGCAGCAAAGGAGATGTGTTTCAACGAAAGGACCATATGCAATGTCGACCTGTAGGGATGGTATACATAAATTTTCAATTGGGATTATAAAATAATTTAATGTCGAATGGCAACCAAAATATAAATATTGCCGTACCACACTGAATTTGCCCAAAAGGAAAGGCCCATCAGCAAACTTTCCCAGAGCATTTTCCATATATTCAAGAGCATGCCCTGTCATGATGGGAAATGCATTTGCATTAGTCCAGATTGGGAAGTGCATTTCTATTAGTGCAGATTCTTCATAATCCGTTGAACATAAGAAATCTTATTAAAATGTAAGAGATGGCTACTGGAGAATTTATTCTTACCAGTTTCTTGTGCAGCCTCAGGCTCTGGGTTGGGCACGGCGACGTATACAGTTTGTGTAAAAGTATCTGTATATTTCAGTAACTCAGTTGCGTCGTCTTTCTTCGCATGATCCTGTTTAATGGCAAGCCATTTTTAGAGCAAGCCACAACCTCCTGGGTGCTCTCGCGGGCCAAACCTGCACAACCCATAAGAAAAACAAGGAGAAATCTTAAGATGTACATTAATATATTCGATGCTAGCAACCAAAATGTCCATTAAGGAACGCTAGATGTCACTCCTCATTCATGCAAATTTGACGCATGGAGTGAAGACTACAAAGGTTTTAGTTTAGTTTATTCTATTTGTTGCCATCTTGCAAATTTGACGAATGTAATGAAGACTACAAAGGTTAGGTTTTAGTTTATTTTATTTGTTGTCATATTCCCTTAAGTTTGTTTTAATGGTTTCAATTTGATTAAGGAGAGTTGCCCTCATAAAATTAAATGATAGAAAGCAATGAAAAATTATTTTATTTTATATTCTAAATAAATTTATAAGATTAAATTTTTAGAATAAAATGTAATATTTATTATACTGGTTAAAAGAACACTAACCATAATTACATTGTTAAAGGCATTTTTACTATTACCATTAATACTGAGGCATTTTTAGTATTACAACTAATTAAGAAAGATTAGCAAGAAATGAAGGAAATCCACAATTCTAAGGGAATTGTTTTACCACAAACACATAATGAGAGTCATTTTATGAATTGTTGTCCCATCTAGAAAATACATAAGCATTGTATAGTTTTTGAACAACGGCTAATTGAATTTGACCTATCCCCACTAATCAAAGGAAACACATTCACTCTATGGTGTAGAAATGTTTCTTTAGAAACAAAGAAGGGGAAGTTGGCTCAACTTTGTGGAGAACTTATTATGCGTCCATAAATATACTCTTGAGAAATTATGCATTGGTTTTCTCTCGCTTAAGTATGTCATGTTTAAGTGAATACAGATTTAGTATAATTATTTTCAATGTAATTTATGAATATAGTTTAATAAGTGACGTGCTCTTCATATAGTTAAAGAAAACTTGAATACAAGTCAATACTCTTTAACATTGAAATATACATTCTACATTTTGATCTCTATAACATGACCATTGATAGTTCAAAAATAAAATAAATAAAGTTATAATATTATAAATGAAATGAAATATTAAAATATTTATAAAATAATTATTTATGACTTTAAAATAAATCATATTTTGTATTCTATGTATTGTGAGTGAATAATAAAAGAAGAGTGAAAATAAATTTTATTTTTTATTTTGTACAAGTGGTAAAATTTTATGGTTTTGTTTTGAAGGTGAATGTGAAGCTATTTTGCAATTTCTAGGTTGGTTATAGTTGGGAACAATAGGAAGTGCAACAAACTTTTCTTCACAAGTTTCTTGCTTGAATATGCTTACAATAAAAAGAGTAAATGTGGAATTCCCTATAGAAAATGATTAAATATTGGAAAAAAATGGAGTAGTAGTTTTGGCTAGACAAATATCTCTTGTGTTTGATTTGGCTCTAAGCCAACTACTACAAATTCATGTGAATTTCAGGTAACAACCACCCCTTGATTAGTAATCTCATGCAACCTAACAAAGTCATAGGCTACATATTCAACAATAACAATATTCATTCCATCTCAAGATGGTTTGTCTATTGAGATAATGAATGACAATGGCACTCGAAAATATTTTCATATTTATTATGTAATGCTTACCATTATAATTTTTATTCTAGGAGCATAATTATATATGAAATATTGTGTAAAATTTATCATCATACTTTATTTATAGTTAGATCTCAATTGAAAATGTGGTACATTTTTTCGTACAATGTCATTTCTCTCTTGTCAACTGAGTAAGAGTATTATTAAACCTTAAGATCAATGCAAATTGGTACTACTGAAGCTCTACTTTTCCAATAATTTACCCTCCCAATTTATCATGCTTTCCATATCCACATCCAATTTAGAACAACAACAAAGTTATTAAATTAAAGTGTGGTATAAGGTGTATGCCCGCTGGTGTAATTTGACGAAGGTCACACTTGGTAAGGGTGATCATCGTTATATTGAAGTTTTAATATGAGTCCACGGCTTGTTAGTGTTTAATAGGCTGTGGGGACCGAGACCTTGACATATGTTGTCGTCGAAGTTTAAACCTAGGCTGAGATCACATCTTATTACAATGTTTGAACAAGGCGTAATGTGTACCCATATTATGTCGAGATGATAAGCCATGGAGAGATATGTTAATGGTAAGCCACTGCACATTTTAGATTGTGGGTTTATAAAGCCTAGATGTGGGTTGATAAATAAGGAGAAAAGCGCATTTGGTCGTGCAAAAAGGGTTTAGGCGTGGATAATTATTTAATCGAAGATTGATATTTGGGGTCATTTTAAGTTGTGGCGTAACAATTGTAGGCGGCGGTCATTGTTTAAAAAAAGACTTGCCTTGGGATTAATTAGGATTCAAATGTTAATTCGAATGTTCATTTATTAAAGTTTGATATGTGAGGGATAACCCAAAGGTCGGAAGAAGGAAAAGCGCGGTTGTAATGTGGTTCTGATTTAAGTTGGGCTAGATATTAAATGTGGAAAGAAATTGATGTGGGTCTTAAAATCATATCGAAATTTTATATGGACTGAGAGTGTGTTATTGAAAATAAGAGTAGCCCGGGCATCACATTGCTGCACAACCATCTTGGATGGTTAGTTCTACTTTAATGTACTAGAAGTTAAACAAAAATCATTAATAAAATAATGAAATTGATATCAACATTCTTGTTACTATATTCTTGCATTTAATATAATTACTTCAACTTAAAAAAAACTAAGATGTGCTTTTACTACCTAGGTGGAATTCTCCTTAAAACAAATACTATCAATGTATCAAAGTCATAATGGAAATTTTGTTTAAAAAATATCTCTTATCCAAAACATAAAACAAATATCATTCCAAAGTTATAATGTAAATATTGTTCTAAATAACTTTACTCTTGTGAAATATGTTATATAATTTATTGGTAAAATTATTAAAATTATTCGAAACATAAAAACAAATATCATTCTAAGGTTATAATGCAAATATTGTTCTAAATAAATTTAATATTGTGAAATATGTTATATAATTTATTGGTAATATTATTAAAATTAATTTGTTTGTGACATGGCATTAGGTTTCTTCTTTAGTATATAGTATAGATAGTTTGAACATGAAAAGAATCGAGACATTAATAGCTATAGGCTTTCCACCGTAGGTGATCATCTTTCTACTTACCATTTATGATTATTTGTTCAACTTTCGATTTTCTTCTATTAAATCACAATTCAGTTTTTACCCCTCATATAGCACAAAATGCTTCACATCTCCTCCTTCCGGCGTTCCCTTGCACCCCCGGTGCAATTGCTAGTTATATTATTTATAGTCATTTGATATGAATTTATTTTTAAATACACCTCTCATATTAAGAAGTAGAATTTTCTATTAATTTTTTTTTTGTGATTAATTAATTTTGATTCTTCAAAATCTTGTTTCTATCATCAAAGAGAAGGGAAATAAGTGCTCTAAGTTCTCTATAAATAGACTGGCTTAAGAGGTCAAGAAGATTGAAAGTGTGAGAGATGTTAGGGAATTGAGATATCTCTTTTATACTATAATGTAATTTTGTTAAAAACAATGAAATTAATAATATTTTATAATAATTTTAATCATATATATATATATATATATATATATATATATATATATATATATATATATATAATTTCGTAAATGTTTTGATTATGTAATCAGTTCATTACAAAAGCAATGAAAAAGGCTCATTCATGCACCATTTTCAATTATCGGGATCAATTGTGGTTGGATTGATGGATGGTCATGGCATCATTTGAAGATATGTTTGTGGACTTCATACCATTGTTTCTCATTGCCTCTGTAGTTGTACAACATTCCTATCATTTGTTGTTGATTTCCATTACTCCCTCAATTGTGTTTCAAAGAGGAGGGAGGGATTTGATGATGATGAAAAATGTTTTTTCTTCCTTGTTGTTTAGTTGATGAACCTTGTTGTTGGCGAGCAAGATTCTATCATACCCGAGATTTTCTACGCAGTTAGTCAACAAACCTGTCCAACATTGACCCTTTTAGCATCACCCATGAAGTGGATGAAGTCTCACTCGAGATGCTAGTGGGGGACTATTATAACCAGGTTTCTACAGTCAGATGGGCTTGTTGGAACCCTAAAACACTTTAATTTTGACTGATAGTGCAAGACTCTGACACCTACCAAATAGACACCTAATAGTCATTCTGGAATTGCACTCCACGTAGGACTTCCCTAACTCTTGTTCTTATTGGTTAATGTGTAGATCACCTTCGATATTATGACTATACCTAGTATACCTTACACTTTTCATCACACTTGTCGACATCAACGGAAAAATACACCTTTCAACATGAGAATACCTTAACATACTACGCTATTATTAGGCCGTGGATGTCCTTTGCTATTCGAAACTTTCAATGATATTCAATTCAATAAAATATAAATATACAAACATTAAACATATAGGCCATAATAAAAAAAACATACACATATATTTAGCAGGATAAAGCAGGAAACCCAACATTATTTCTATTACTTTATCATAAAATAATCAAAAGTGTGAGGTGATAAAAAATAAACCATATATAATTTGGCTCACCATTCTTCATTACTTCCTTAAAGTACGAAAGAGGGCCACAAATACTATACAAAACCTTACATACTCCCCAATATATAATTTCCTTTACACCATATGTTGTAAAGTAGCTACAGACACAGTCACTAGTATCTAGAACTACTAAACCCTTAGAGAAGTAGTTGTAGACATTTTATCTTCGTTGATGGTCACAGTCTGATTATACAACCCTTTGTCCATATTTAACATGTTCCTATATTGTTTCCTCGCAAATTCTTGAACTCCTTCGACCTACTTCTCCACTTCTCTAGTTGTCCTCCTGTTGATGGGTGTTGCAAATTCGTCAACCAGGGGGGTCTCCCTGATGTCAAGTCCCAATTAGACCTCACACCATTTGGAATAAGAGCCCATCTGGGGTATTGGCCCGAATTCCATATATTATTATATATTTTCCTTGGCTACAAATTTAAGCACAAGAGATTAATGCACATGTAATCTCATATGAGCAGGTCAATCTACCTTGTGAAATTTTCACCTGCAGATAATATCAAGGTCCTTCTACCGAAAGGGAAGAAAAAAGTGGGCCATTTAAATACAACTAATAGTAATAATCTAAAAAAGGCACACTAGCATATACATATGAATGAATCGTTGATCAAATAGCGAAGTAGTTCACAGGGAAGCAACGATTGTTAAATAAAATACAACACACCTTCAACAAGATAAGTACCAGAGGCATCGAAATAGTTCAATTTCCCTAGTATAGATGAAAATGACATATATTGCAAAAATTTAAAGAATAATATTATAATATTCATGACATATGCATAAAAGCGTGTTGGCTCAATGCGCTTCTTAATTAAGTAAACGTTCCAATATACATCAAGGCAGTGAGTAGAACTAGCCCCAATACTAGAGCATTGGAGCAATCACTTCCTCCTCTAAAATGATTATATTTCTCTCTAATTCCTGGTGGTAGGAGGAAAGGTGAGAAGTATTTTTCATGAACAATGAGGGTGTATATATAGAAAATGGGGTGATCCTTCACCTCCCTTATGACTCTTAGACTACCCTCCTAATTGTTTGACTTCTCATGACTTTTTGACTTCCTACATAACTCTTCTCATTGCATATATGGCATTTGGACTTCCAATTTACATTAAATTTTCCAATATAGAACAATATAATCCAAAAATTATGTGGCACATGATGGCTCATGAGACAACATGACATGAGACTGATGACATGGACTTCATGATGACATGGAAATGTCAAGTCTCTTATTGTTGTTGCTATCTTTGTGTATTCTTGCAAAGATGGTTCATGTTATTCTTCTTCCTCCTCCTCATGCCTTGAAGATAAGGAGTCTTCAATATGGTCTTGATCTGTGATATTTTTTTATAATCCATTGTTCCTTCATCTTCTTGCTTGATGGTCGTTTCATATCCTCAACTCCTTGAGTTTATTATAGCATGTCCTCCTTCTCCATTTACTTCTTCATCATATTGCCATATAATGATAGAGTATTGACACATGTAGTCCACTCATGACAATACAACATCAGTTAGATAAATACTTTTTATAATATGTTGCATGATGATCCACTAATTGAGCAGAAACCTGGTGGCAGGCTGAGGGAGAGGCTTGGTCACTGCGCAATTGCGCAACTCAAGCGGTCAAGGGTTAGGCTTGAGCCTTAAGACAACGTAATTCACAATTCAAGCTTGGACTAAGAAAAATGATTGCATAGTTGCGGAGCTCAAGGAGCCAGACTGAGGGCTTGAGCACTGATTTTGGCCACTACACAATTATGGGAGGAAGAGGAGGCCAGGTGATTACACAAATACACAATTTAATAGGTCAAGGATGAGGCTTGAGCCTTGAGACTACGAAATTTGCAGTACTGATTGGGCAGGAGTCATAAATTGCACATTTTTTGAGGTGAGAGGTTGAGATTGAGCATTGTGATTTTGCAATGCACAATCTCAAAAGGCACGAACTGTGCATTGTATAGTGCTAAGAGGTAGGGTTGCAACTTGAGGGTTGATACTGCGCAATAGGAAGTTCAGGAGGGCTGAATGGGGCTAGGTTTTTGGGTCGATAATTTTTCCAAATTTGACTAAGTGTGAGATCCATGCAATTGATGTGAATAGTGACAAGAAGTTATTATTATCACCGACTTAGAACACTTGAAGACACAACATAGATATATGATCAACATACTTCCCTGAGTGTGACAACTTTATGACAACTTATGGCAAGTGCGACACCAAAGATACACTTTGTGACGATCGTGATGACACTTGTGTGACAATGCTTGAAACATTGGGAATGAGTGTGATACATTTTTACATGGTAAGTACAACTCATTAATGCAAATAATACCCCTTGAAACACAAAAAACCTAGATTTCGTGCATTTTGTAACACTCCACATTTAAAAAGATGAAATTTATTATATGATGAGAAAAGGGTGAATGAAAGTTGTGATACGCAAACGGGAAAGAAAGTGACACATTCCAGAGCGAAGATGACATGAAAAAGACACTAATTAAAGTGAAATAAATCAAAAGAAACAATCGAAAGCATGAAAATGACACTCATAAAAGAGAAGGTATTCAAAAGTGACAATTTGAAAAACACGCCAAAATAGAAGTACAAACACATCCAAAAGTGAGGGTATGTTAATAACAGTGCACACTTCGTATCGAATGGGTTGAACATTTCAATATCAATATATTGATGGATTTTTTATTCTCATTCAAGCTTGCATAGAATAATGTGCTCACGAACTTGTTGCAAATTGAGCATGTGTGAGCAAGTGGCTTCGACCGATCAGAAGTGACCACTGAATGACCGATTGCAAGATCCATAGTTGGTAAAATTTTGGAGGGTGTTTTTCACAGAAAAAACACTTAGGGACACATTGGTAGAGCCACAACTTCTTTTTCTTGGTCAATTATTGCATGAAGGGTCTAGTTCTTTAGGGAGTATTCATTCATCATTTAGATTACAACAGCTTCCCCACTTTCCCCAGGCGTAAAAATATTCCCCTTCATTCCTTTACTCGTTTAAACAAAAACATAAGGTCAACAATCACATAATGATTCGAATCAGGAAAGGGTAATGAGTTTCACAAGGTTTATATTTTTAGAGTGTATTTTTTTATCTCTCATGTTATTCCGCTACTGGAAGGCCTGGACAATACCTTCACTGAGTGACTTCAGGGACACAAACATTGCTCCGCTGTCGGTAGGCCTGGACATTACTCCAACAGAGTTGTTTGCTTCACCTCTCTCTGTAGGAACCGTTTCTCTTCTTTCACCTTTATTTATTTATTTTATGTGGGATTGTGCATCGACACTTATTTATTTCATGGGAGGAAGAGGGATCCCAAATTATTGAGAGAATACGAGTTTTTCCCTTTAAATAAGCATATATAAGACCTATGATATTGGTTTTCTCATTTATATTTTCCATTTTTCCTTCTCTACTTAATTAGATCAACTTGAAAACACCAAAAAATAAATACCTGAGTGTAGGCATGATGTTTCTAGAATAGGCATGTAGATCAAGGTTCGACATAAGACTTTACTTACGCAAGGATCATATTTTTCCGTTGGAACATCATCAACCAAAAGATGTAACTAAGACAAGGAAGAAGGATAGAGAGTTAGCCAAATGTTTCAGTGTCACAATGTCCTTTTATATTTTTCCATAAAATATTTTGAGCTCACATGGGAACCCTCCAAGAAAATTATCATTAAATAAAGCACAAAAAACAAAGCACAACAAGGAAACAAAAATAGGAGGACAAAAATAAAAGGAGTCAAAACGAAAAGAGGATGCAAGATAAAAGTTAGAAAACACAAGAGAAACAACGAAAAACGAGTGTAAGATGAATGTACAAAGGAAACTAACATGCAGCTAAACCTACTGCTAACCTAATGAGTAAGGAGGTCGGGGTTACATATAATGAAATTTACAATGTAGCCACCGTATTTTTTCCCGACCTGTAATCACAAAGACATGATAGATTAAAATTGGGATAAAACAATGTGCAACATAAAATATACGAACTTGAAGAATTTGAAAAATAAAAAGGAGGTCTTTCTTATTGGTGGAAATATGTGTCACAACCACTAATTCTAACCATTTTTCATTCTTAACCTTTTTTATGAAGGCCAAAGTTAAAAAAATCTCAGAAACCTCTCGTGAACGTATCTTCATTTGCACCATGCTTCTTAGCAAGCATGAGGAAATATAGAAACCTATTAGTCACAATGGAGATTTATAGGGAAGATTGCTCCAACCATTCAACGTTTGGATCATGAAACTCGAAATAGTCTTCTTGAGAATCCTGAAACATTTGAAATGATGAATTTGCAATTAAAAGCATGGGATCAAGATGAGAATATTGTGAGAAAAAATGGATCTAATCCTATTCAGCAGGTATTCCAAGACAATGATGACCTGACATAACCAGTAGCAAAGTCTAAAGCGCTTAAACTACTTGAAAAGTATACAAATAGTGAGGAAAACCATAAATATTAACTGATGTGAAACAATTGTCATCTGATATACTAGTGGGAAAATGATACAATGAATGGAAATTAATATTATGATCAGATGGATTGTTTATGACATGGGATTATCGGTTCAAATATGGATAGATTTGAACATATTTACGAATTCCTTGAACAAATGAATCATCTTCCTTGCATGATAGATATGAAAACCATATTCCTTGTAATTGGTAACATACTAGACTAGCATCATAATCATTGAAAGAAGTGAAAATGAATGACAATACAACGAACACATGAAACCCATCAGGATATGATGAGTGAACAAGAATTTGATTCGCCAAATAACTCTTGAATTCATTATCACTCAAGAGGATTTCAGGTGTGATGAAGGGAAATCATTACAATATAACATTAAAAAGAAAAACTAGGAGCTTATTATTAAGAAACGAATATGATCAGAATGATTCCTTCGGCCAAAGATAGTATTTGAAATTATCAACTTTGTGATTCCATGAGTCTATGAGAGAAACAAATTCCAAACCATAGTTAAGTACAATTCCTTGCATGTATATGAATAATATAAAATAGAATATTGAATTCAATCAGAAACCACATCTCGAAATTTCAAAAAATCATATCCAAGATACCAAACATCTTTCAAAAAGAAATTTACATTGAGTGTAACCATGCAAAAAGAAGGATTTCAGGAGAGAAACCAATTTTGATTTAGTTTGGGGACCTTACCAGAGTTGTGAGATCCTAATATAACCATCAATAGAAGTTTAAGTGCCTCGAATTACTGACAAGTCCCGAGACTTAAGTATTGTAAAATTGCATTTTGAAAATTGAACCAGATCGTGCAGGGTGTGAGGATAGCTATTACCATTGATCTCAATGGGACCACTGATAAACATATGGAAACCATCTCTATCACCGATTTTACCAGATTTTACAACTTTAACAACCATATTACTCAAATTAAAATATTCTTCTGATCCCAAATCTGGAGAAGTACAAATTGGGGAAATTTCATGAGAAATATGATTTGAAGAGTGGTCTTCATGCAAAAAAAGAGATGATGAGGGATGTAAGTAATACTCAATGATTCGATTATTGATCAAGCATATCATGATATAGATAGGCATGACATGTATATTATAAAGGATGACAAATTTCCCTTGAGGAAGTAACACTTTCAATGGAACTAGATTCGGGATTGATGTTAAGAATGCTAATGTCATCTTGAGGAATGAAAGGATTAACCTTCACCCTAGGCTCCAAGAGCCATTCTAGGTTTCTTTCATTAGATATGAAACTTGAAAATAGGAAGGATGATGAAGAGATGTATTATGAATTTGATTTGAAGATTTCCCAACTCTATTATCATTGCAAGGAGGCACCCACATTGGGACTAGAAAAGGAGGAGGACAAGGAACAAGAGGAGTAGTAGGTTCCTCTTATTAAATTTGAGGTGTCTCACGATTTAAAAAGTTGGGGAGGTAAAAACATCAGGGGGTTCAGATTCACCGTGCAAAGAAATATGAACCAAACACTTAAACATTGTTTAAAGAAACCACAATTCGTGTCTTTTCTCAGAAATTCATAACAAAGGTGAAGGAATCAATCAGAAAAATCCTCAATTAATACACAGTAGAGAAATTTTGAGGTCTAAAATGGGCCTCCTAAGAAAAAGGTAGAACCAAAATAAATTTTATAAGAACCAATTAGATTCAAGATGATTATGTCAACCATGGGCCATGATTCACCATGTTTGGAGTAAAAAAATAAGAATATTAAAAAATAATAAAATAATAAAACTACCTTTTCAACTTATCTCCCTAACGTTTTACTCAAATTTCAAGTAGGAGTACTCCTTGGATGCAAAATTTAATTCCTTATCCAAGGAGTACCCATGTTGCATACTTTTGATGGACACTGCTACACGAAAAATAAGAAATACATGAAAAATATGAATGCAATCATGTTTTTCATGTATTTTTCATTTTTAGTGTAGCAGGGTCCATCGTAAGTATGAAACATGGGTACTCTTTGGATGAGGAATCAAATTTTGCATCCAATTACTGTTTCCTCTAAAAATTTGAGTAAACCCATAGGGAGATAAGTTGAAAATATGAGTTAAAAAAAGAGTTCTTTTCTTTTTTCCCTCTAAAATTTGATGATGTAATCTAATATTATTTTATTATTTCCACTATTGTTTTATAATTTCCTTAGGAGTTCCATTTTAGAACTCAAAATTCCTCTAATTATTATGCTTCATTCTTATTTCATTAATTCTTTTAAGAACAATCTAGTAATCATACCTGTCAAATGCTTTATGAATCTCCTTCAAAAGTTGGTCAAATGAATGGATTGAAGTAGTGGGTAATGTATGATACCATATACTAACACGAAATTATAATTTTAGGGTGAGAAATCTAGCCATGACATCCTTATAGTATATTCCATTAGAAAGGAAAAAATGGGAAACTTGAAATAAATGTTCATGAAGAGTTAATTCACCCTTGCCATCAAATTTAAATTAGGATAGGTTATGCAAAAATTTCACAAAGACGATAATATTAATTTTTTTTTAAAAATATCTCAGGATTATGATTTTGGGAATAACCATTTGGGCTAAGATATTCAAGGTAGACTCAATGGGCACAACCTATAATCTGGCCCTCCTTCTAGTGCCATTTGTTGATGGGTGCTGGAAATTCGTCAACCAAGGGGTTATCCCCGATGTGAAGTCCCAATTAGACCTCACAACATTTGGAATAAGAGCCCCATTTGGGGTATCCACCTGACTACCATATATTCTTATATATTTTTCTTGGCTATGAATTTCAGCATAAGAGATTAATGCACATGTAATCTCTAATCAAAAAGTGAGTATGCCTTGTGAAATTTTCAGTTGCTGATAATATCAAGGTCCTTCTACTAATAGGGAAGAGAAAAGTGGGACCTTTAAAGATGAGGAATAGTACTAATCTAGTATAGGAACATAATCATATACATATGCAAGAATCATTGACCAACCAACAAAGTAGTTCACAAGGAAGAAACGATTGTTAAAGAAAATACAACAAAAATTGAACAAGATAAGTATCAAAGCCATCGAAGTAGTTCAATTTCCTTAGTACAGATGAAAAAAACATATATCATAAAAATTTAAAGAATATTCTTACAATATTCATGACATATGCATGAAAGCATGTTGGCTTAACAAGCTTCTGAATTAAGTAAACATTACATGATACACCAAGACAATGAACACCACTAGCATGAACAATGAGGGTGTATATATAACAAATGGGGTGATCCTTCACCTCACTTATGATTGTTGGACTATCTGCATGATTGTTTGACTTCTCATGAATTTTCTACTTCCTACATGACTCTTCACATTACATAGATGACTCTTGGACTTCCACTTTAAATTAAATTTTCCAATATATAATTACATAATCCACGAATGATGTGGTACATGATGGCTCATGACATGACATCACATGACACTGATGACATGGACTACATGATGACATGGAACTGTCAAGTTACTTTTTGCTACTGGTTTCTATGTGTCTTCTTGAACAAACGGTGCATGTTATTCTTCTTCCTACTCCTTATGACTTGAAGATAAGGAGTATTCAATGGGGTATTGATCTTAAATCGTCTATTATAATCTAGTGTTACTTCATCTTCTTTCCTGATGATCATATCATCTCCTCGGGCTCTTTCTAGCATGTCCTCCTTCTCCATATCCTTATTGATTATCCTTCCATAACATGATATACTACATGCATGTGAAATCAACTCATGAAAATATGACATAAGTCTGATAAACCCCTAGTTTAAGATGTTACATAATGATCCACTGACTGAGCCTAAACGAGGTGGTAGGCTGAGGGAGAGGGTCAACAACTATGAAATTATGTAGCTTATGCATTCAAGGGTCAAGCTTGAGCCTTGAGACTACACAATGCGCAGTTCAGGATTGAAATAAGAAAAAATATTACGCAACTGAGGAGCTTCGGGATCCACGCCGAGGGCTTAAACAATGAACTTTAACACTGCACAGTTCTGGAAGGAAGAGGAGGCCAGGTGATTGCACAATATGCAGTTCAAGAGCTTAGGGTTGATGCTTGAGCCTTGAGACTGCGTAATGTGTAGTACTAAATGAGAAGGAGAGAGAAATTGTGCATTTTTTGAGGTCAGAGGATGAGCTTAAGAACTACGATTACGCAATGCACAGTCTCGGAAGACGGGAATTGTACATTTTGTAGTTCCAATAGGAAATGTTGCAGCTTGAGGGTTGATACTATGCAATGGGAAGTTCAGGAGGGCTAGTTGAGGCTAGGTTGTCCAGTTGGGAAGTTTTCTAAATTTGATTGTGGGATCCTAGAAATTGATGTTAACATTGACAAAAATTTATTGTGATCAAACAATTCACTTGAAGACACAACATAGATCATCCATAACACATGAGAAATGTACTTCCCTCATTGTGAAAACTTTGTGAAAGCTTACAACAAGTGTGAAACCAAAGATAAACTTTGCCACGACCGCGGCGACACTTGTGCAAAAGTGCTTGAAACTTTGGGAATGAGTGTGATACATGTTTACATGGAAATTAAAACTCATTAACACAAATATTACCCCTTGAAACACACCAAAAGTAGCTTCGAGCATTACATCACACTCCACATGCCAAAAGAAAACATTTATTATATGAAGAGAAAAGGGTGAACGTCACTTGCAATACGCAAACGACATTGGAAGAGACACATGCCAAAGAAAAGATAAAATGAAAATGACACTAATTAAAATGAAAGAAAGAAAAAGAGACAATCAAAAGCATGAAAATGGCACTCACAAAAGCAATGGTGCACAAAATTGAAAGTTTGAAAAACTCACCAAAATAGAAGTACAAACACAACCAAAAGTGAGGGACTGTCAATAACAGTGTTGACTCATTTTCAACATGGGTTGAAAATTGTAAAGAGATTATCTTGATGGACTGTGATATGCTTGTTCAGGATTGCATAAAAAAATACACTCATGAACTTATTGCAAATTGAGCATGTGTGAGAAAGTGACTTTGACTGATCAAAAGTTACCACATAACAACTGATCGCAAGGTCCATAGTAGGCTCCAAAATTCAATTGTAGTTAAGATTTTGGAGGGTGTTTGTCACAACGAAAAAACTTGGTGACACACTGATAGAACTCCAACTTATCTTCCTTCGTCAATTCTTTCATGTAGGGTATAGTTCTTCAGGGAGTATTGATTCATCATTCAGATTTCCATATCTTCCCTACTTACCCATGCATAAACATAGTCCCCTTAATTCCTTTACTCAATTAAACACAAACATAAGGTCAATGATCACACAATGTTTCAAATATAAAGGGTAATGAATCTCACCAGATTTTGTTTTTTAGATTGTATTTTTTCATCTTCGGTGTTGCTCTGCTACCAGCAGGCCTGGACACTACCCCAACAAAGTGAATTCAGTGATACAAATATTGCTCTGATGTCGATAGACCCAGACATTACCTTGACATAATTACTTGCTTCACCTCTCTACGTAGGAATATTTTCTCTTCTTTCACCTTTATTTATTTATTTTTTATGGGACTTTGCATCGACACTTATTTCTTTCATGGGTGACGAGGGATCATGTCTTATTGAGATCAGAAAAAGTTGTCCCTTCAAAGAAGCATATATAAGACCTATGATATTTGTTTGCTCATTATATTTTCCCCTTTTCCTTCTCTACTTGATTGGATCATCCTGAAAACACTAAAACATAAAGACTCGAGTGTAGGCATGAGGTTTCCAAAATAGGCCCTAGAGATCATGGTTTGACACAAAGATTTCCTTGCACAAGGATCATATTTTCTGTCAGAACATCATCGACAAAAATATGTAACCAAGACAAGGAACAAGGATAGAGAGTTAGCCAAATGTTGTAGTTTCACAAATTCCTTTTCTATTTTTCCACACCGACTTTTGAACCCACATAGGACACCCTTCATGCAAAGTATCATTAAATAAAGCACAAAATACAAATCACAACAAGGAAAAACAAATAGGAGGACAAAAACAAAAGGAGGCTAACCAAAAAGATGATGGAAGATAAAGGTTATCAAACACAAGAGAAACTACAAAAAAATAGTGCAAGATGAATGCGCAAAGGAAAATAACATGCAACTAAACCTACTCCTAAACTAACCAGTATGAAGGATATGGTTACGTATAATGAAATTTCCAATGTAGTCACCATAGTTGTTCCTGACCTGCAATCACAAAGATATGATTGATTAAAATTGGGATAAAACAATGTGCAACCGAAAATGTAAGAGATTGAAGAACTTGCATAATAAAAAGAAGATATTTCCTATTTGTGGACAGATGTGTCACAACCATTACTTATAACTAGTTCATATTCTTACCATTTTTACGAAGGCCAAAGTTAAATAAACCTTGGAATCTTCTTGTGAACGTATCTTCATCTACATTGTACTTATTATCCAGCATGAGGAAATATAGAAAATTGTTATTCATGACGGATCTTTCCAAGGAAGATTGCTCCAAGCCTTCAATGATTGGATCATGAAACTTGAAACAATCCTCTTGAAAATCCTAAAATATTTGAAAAGATGAATCTACAATTAAAAGCGTGTGATCGAGATGAGAATCTTGTGAGAGAAAATGTATATGACCATATTTTGCAAGTATGCCAAGGCAGTGAGGACCTAACATAACCAACAACAAAGTTTGAAGGGCCTCAACTACTTGAAAGGTATCCAAATATTGAGGAAAATCATAAATATTAATCGATATGAAACAACTGTCATTCAATATACTAGTGGGAAAGTGATACAATGAATGATAGTTAATATTATGATCATATGGATTGTTTATGACATGATATTCTCTATTCAAATATGGATCAATTTGAACATATTTACAAATTCCTTGAACAAATGAATCATATTTCTCGCATGATAGATATGAAAACTCATTTCCTTGTAACTGGTAACATACTATGCTAGCATTGTAATCATTGAAAGAAGTGAAAATTAATTTTAGTACAATGAATGCATGAAACCAATTAGGTTATGAAGGGTGAAGAATAATTTGATTCACCATATAACTCGCAAATTCATTATCACCTGTCAACGACTTTATTTTGGGTAGGCCGGACCCCCCTCTCTCTCCTATCCATACGAAGGGGAATAAATAGAAGGATCTATTCAATATAAAGACATTGTCAAGAAATATAAGGCTTGGTCTTGTAAAGCATTAGAAAAAACTAAACTACACACTCCAACCGCGTCAATCAACTGACCTTAAGCAGCTTCATACTAAGAGTTAGTTTAACACATCCCCTCCCTCATAAGGGCATGCATAACTCCCCACTCAGCCAGTTATCAACCCCAAGCAAGAAGACAACCAATCAATCATAATCATAGAAAAATAAGCGAATGGATTGAGATACGTAAATATAAGGCCCTTATCAAGAGGATTTCTGGTGTGATGAAAGGAAATATTTGTAATATAACATTAGAATGAAAAACCAGGAGTTGACTATTAAGAAACACATCTTATAGGCATGATTCCTTCAGGAAAATATAGTCTTTGAAATGATCAACTTAGTGATTCCATGATTCTATAAGAAAAACACATTCCAAAGACAAGTTAATTACAAGAGCCTTGCATCGATATGAATCATCGAAGATAAAATCTTGAATCAGATCAAAAATTGCATATCGAAAGTTTTGAAATTTACATATGAGATAACAAACATATTTGAAGAAGGAATTTACATTGAATGTAACCATGCAAAGAGAAGGATTTTACGAGAGAAACCATATTTGACTTAGTTCAAAGATCTTACTAGAATTGTGAGATCCCAACATAACCATCAATGGAAGTTCAAGTGCCTCGACTTGCTGACAAATCGCGAAAATTTTAAGGATTGTAAAATCACATTTTCACAATTGAACCAAATAATCCATGGTGTGAGGATAGTTGCTACCAATGATCTCAATGGGACCACTAATAACTAGATGCAACCCATCTCTATCACTAATTTGACCATATTTTACAACTTTAACAACCAGATTACTGAAAATGAAAGATTATTCTTATCGCAAATATGAAGATGTATGAATCGAGGAAATTTCATGAGTATGATGATTTGAAGAGTTGTCTTCATGAAAAACAAGAGATTATGAGAGATGGAAATAATACTCAAGTATTCGATTAATTCCTTTCATGTCATGGATAACATCACTACCTTGTTTCATTTGGGAAGCTAACTCATCATATGGAGAACTTGAAAAGCACGAATTATCTTCATCACAAGTAGATGCATTGCAAATAGTAGAGTACAAGGGGTAGTGAGATGAAGAGGAAGTTTTGATAGGAACATCTTCTTTAACCGAATCAGATTTTACATCTAAATTAAAATCTTGATGAGAAACTGAAAGATAAGCTAATGCACCTGGAAATTCATGATCGTATATATCAACAAAGTCATCATGATCATAATGATTGTTTCCTAATGCTATAGATTGATTGGGATAATTGATTGAATTTGATTCACTACTGATATTAGTAGATTGAAAACCATCTAAGAATGAAAGTGCATCATATTGACATGGGGAACTTTGAAAAAGGGAAGAGAGATCAGAATTATCTTCACTTTTCTCCTCCTCTACTAGTGTAATGTGTCTGCCTTGTATCTAATCACAATTTGAACCATAAACTATAAAATATAGAGAGCATGAAGAGCTAGTTGTTGGAGCAGATTGATTAAACATATCATGATATGCAGAGTCATGACATGTAGATGATATAGGATGGTAGATATCCCTTGAAGAAGTAACACTTTCCATGGAACCAGATTCAAGATTGATGTTAACAGTGCCAACATCAATCCTTTCCAAAATTTATTATCATCGCAAGGAGGAGCCCACATCAAGACTGGAAAAGTAGGAGGACGAGGAAGAAAAGGAGAAGTAGGTTCCTCCTCTGAAATTTGAGGTGTCTCATAATTTACAAGGGTTGCGGAGGTAAAAACACCAGTGGGTTTAGATTCACCGTGCAAAGAGATTTGAGCCAAATGCTTAAACTTGTATTTAAATAAATCCCAATCTATGTCTTCTCTTAGAAGTTAATAAAAAAGGTGAAGGAATTAATCAGAAAAATCGTCAATTCATTCATTAGGATTTATTCTTAGTTCATTAATTATTTTAAGAACATTCGAGTAATCATACATGTCAAATTATTTATGGATCTCCTTCACAAGTTGGTCGAATGAATAGATATAAATAATGGGTAATATATGATACCATCTCTTAACATGACCTTCAAATGTGAGGGTGAGAAATATAGCCATGACATCCTTGCAATGTATTCCATTAGAAAAGAAAAAATGGGAAATTTTAAATATATGTTCACGAAGAGTTAATTCACCCTCGCCATCAAATTTAATTTGGGATAGGTTTTGGAAAACTTCCATAGGGATGGTAACATTTAGCTCTTTATAAAAACATCCCAGGATTATTATATGGAGAAGGTACATTTTGGATAAAAGATTCAAAGTAGAATCAACAGGCACAACTTGTCATCTGGCCCTCTTTCTAGTTCCATTTGTTGATGGGTACTAGAAATTTTCCAACCAAGGGGGCCTTACCGATGTGAATTCCTAACTAGACCTCAATCCATTTGGAATATAATCCCCATCCAGGGTATCAAACCGACTGCCATATATTCTTATAGATTCTCCTTGGCTATGAATTTCAGCACAAGAGAGTAATGCACAGGTAATCTCATATCAACAAGTGAGTATGCCTTGTGAAATATTTATTTTTTGATAATATCAATGTCCTTATACTAAAAGGGAAGATAAAAGTGGGCCCTTTAAAGACAAGTATTATTACTAATCTAGAAAAGGCACACGAGCATATGAATATGAATGAATCATTGATCAACCAGTGAAGTAGTTCATAAGGAAGCAACGATTGTTAAAGAAAATAAAACAAATCTTCAACAAGATAAGTATCAAAGCCACCGAAATAGTTCAATCTCCTTAGTACAGATGAAAACAACATATGTCAGAAACATTTAAAGAATAGTCTTACAATATTCATGACTTATGCATGAAAGCGTGCTGACTCAAAGAGCTTTTGAATGAAGTAAATGTTCAAAGATACATCAAGGAAGTGAACACAACTAGCCTCAACAGTGGGGAGTTATAACAATCACTTTCTCCTTCAAAATCACTATCTTTATCTCTAATTCCTGGTAGGAAGATCCAAGTTGAAACACATTTTGGATGAAAAATAAGGGTGTATATATAACAAAATCGGATGATCCTTCAGCTCCCTTATGACTGTTGGACTACCCTCATGACTGTTTGAATTTTCATGACTTTTTTACTTCCGACATGACTCTTCACATTACATAGATGACACTTGGACTTCCACTTTACATTAAATTTTCCAATATATAATTAAATAATCCACGAATGATGTGGCACATGATGGCTCATGACAGGAAATGACATGAAACTGATGACATGGACTAAATTATGACATGGAAATGTCAAGTCACTTTTTCTTGTTTCTTTCTTTGTGTCTTCTTGAAAAATGGTTCAAGTTCTTCTTCTTCCTCCTCCTTATGTCTTGAAGATAAGGAGTCCTCAATGTGGTCTTGATCTTCCATCATCTATTATAATCCAGTGTTCCTTCATCTTCTTTCTTTATTATCATCTCATTTACTTATCTCCTTAAGTGGCTTCTAACATGTCGTTCTTCTCAATCTATTTATTCATCATATTTCCATAACATGACAGAGTACCTGCATCTGCAATCAACTCATGACAAGATGACATCAATCCGATAAAACCATAGTCTAATATGTTGCACGATGATGCACTGAATGAGCCAAAACAAGGTGGAAGGATGAGGGAGAGGCTTAGTAACAGGGAGATTGCATAGCTTAGGTATTCAAGTGTCAGGTTTGAGCCTTGAAACTGCACAATGCACAGTTCAGGCTTGGACTAAGAAAAACGATTACACAATTGGGGAGCTGAAGGAACTAGGCTAAGGGATTGAGAACCATTTTTTCCCACTGCACTATTATGGAAGGTAGAGGAGGGTAGGTGATTGTGAAATTTCACAGTTCAAGAACTCAAGGCTAAAGCTTCAGCTTGAGGCTGCATAATGTGCAGTACTGATTGTGAAGGAGAATGAAATTACATAGTTTTGAGGTCAAAGGGCAGACCTTAAGCATTGTGATTGCAATTCATAGTACTGGAAGGTAGAATTTCTCATTTCACAATGCCAAGAGATAGGTTTGTAGCTTGAGGGCTAATACTTTGCAATGCATAGTTCAGGAGGGCTTGATGAAGCTAGGTTGTTTGGTCGGGAAGTTTTCCAAATTTGACTAAGTGTGGGATCTATGCAACTGATGTGAACATTGAAAAGACTTGATTATGATAGAACACTTAGAAAACTTGATGGAACAACATATATCATCTAGAATAGATGAGCAACATGCTTCCCTCAATGCGACAAATTACGACAAGTGTGACAACAAAGATACACTTTGCGACAACCATGATGACACTTGTGCAATAGTGCTTGAAAATTTGTGAATGAGTGCGACACATGTTTTCATGGTAATGAAAAATCATTAACACAAATATTACCCCTTGAAACACACCGAAACTAGCTTTCGTGCAACACTCCACATGCTAAAAGGCAACATTTACTATATGAAGAGAAAAGGGTGAATGAAACTTGAGATATGTGAACAAAAATGAAAGCAATACATGACATGAAAATGAAACTAATTAAAGTGAAATCAATAAAAAAAAATAGTCGAAAGAATGAAAACGACACTAATTAAAGCGAAGGTGTGCAAAAGTGACAATTTGAAAAAATAACCAAAATATAAGTACAAACGTAGCCAAAAGTGAGGGACTGCCAATAATAGTGTGAACTGACTATCGACATGGATAAACATTGCATAGACACTGTCTTTATTGACTATAATATGCTTGTTCAATCTTGCGTAAAAGAATGCGTTCATAAACTTGTTGCAAACTGAGCATGTGTGAGCAAGTGAATTTGACGGATCAAAAGTGACCACAGAATGATCGATTGCAAGATCCACCGTAGGCTCCAAATTTCAAGTGCAAGTAAAATTTTGAGGGTTTTTGTCGCAGTGACAACACCTCCCTACTGGTTGAATTTTAGGATATTATTTTACATCTCCCCCTTAGTTTTCCCTTGCCTCTTAACCATATCATGGAAATATCTCCTTCCCTTCTACAAATATCTTTAAAGTTTCCTGCCATAGCATCCTTCTCCTTGGATACCAACTGCAAAATCATAAGTACATGACTTTACTGGCATGTTTCCCCCACTATCTAGACATTCTCATCTCCTCCTTGTGTAGTACCTCCCTGCGTCACATATCTTCCTTCCACACCATCTCTCACTATTTTTCATTGATTGCTTCTCCTCTTGCACCACTCTATATTTTGTGTGGCTGCCTACATAGCACTTTAACAAAATAAATAAATATAATTAGGCCTCCAATATGCCAACAACACAAAACTATGGCTCATCCTGAGCCACTCATTCCTTCCTCACTCATTCCTTCCTATAGGAGTATATTTTATCCTTTATGACCTTTTACAATGTATTTAAGACGTCCTATTCCACCTCAACATTAGCCTTAAACTATTCTCCTTTGTTAGTAACCTCGTGCTCTATTCCAGTGGTAAAATCCTGGGTGACAACACTGATTTCCTTATTGCTTTCTTGTTTCATGATTAGCAACAACTCATTACACTTATTAGTTATTGAAAATTTTAGATATCTAAGGTTATTCCACTACTTTTTTTCCTTGAATATCTTCTCACTTTGCTCCTTGAGCTACAATTCTCCCTGTGACACACTCCACTTGCCAGAAAAACTCATTGTGTTGATGCTTTTCTCAATTTGGTGTATTTTCTCATCAGCCTTCACAATATGATTAGTGGCTTGAGCCATGTTTGGAAGTTCTAAAATTTTTTTCCATAGCTGATTGCACTACTCAACCATGCTCTGAAAATGTCTCTTATATTCAACCATTTGTTCCTTGGCCTGTCAAATTATCTCCATGTGCTCATGTTCTTCCGACTGTGTTTGTGGTTGTTGATGCATCTCCAACTCTATTGCTTGTGTCTCCAAACATTGTATCGCCTTGCTGATATTTGTTACTACTTATTTTGCTAGAGTAGAATCATCAAAAAATCCCTCTATGAGTTCTCCATAAAATTTCTTTAAGGCTATGGACCATTTCACTTCACCCCTTTCTATTTGTTCCTTTGCTTGTCGCAACTTCTCTTGGTTGATTTTGGTCTTTTCTCGTTCTTCCCTAGTTTTTTTCAACTAGTGGTGTCATTCTTGTATTGTGTTGTGTTGTAGTTGGGTTAACTCCTCCACATTCAGCTATGAAATTACTAAGTTGATTTATGCAGTGTCTATTATGATTTTTTATGCAGCCCCATCCCACACCTCTATGGATTTATTCAGAAAACATAATATATACTTGGGTTTCTCTTATAATAATGATTCTAGTGCAAAATGATAGAAAAATGGCTAAAATCTCGGAGTGTGTTTCCCAATAAACCTTTTACATGTAGTCGTATAGGCCCAAAAAATATTATCCTTAGGTGCCGATAATCACGTTGCACATTACACACCTTGGTGAGTGTGGTATCGAATACCTTATTAAGTGCATCTACCGTAAAATTATCTTAAGGATGGTAGGGGGTGCTTTTCTGATGATAAATTTCAAATTCCTCCATCAAAGCATCAATTTTCTTATTCATAAATTGGGTGCCTTGATTACTCATCATTATTGGGCATCCAAATATGGTCACTATAGTTTCAAATAAAAATCATGCAATTGTCTTTGAGCTAACATCTTTCAGTCATGTGGATTATACCCATTTGGTCAGATAATTGGTGGTAGTAACTATGTATCATGCTCCAATATTCCTTATTGGTGGATTGATTGGTCCTACAAAATAAATTTCTCATTTATCAAATGGTTGCAGGGCGAGTTTTGGAGCCAAGGAAATTTCGTCTACTTAGAAAGGCTTCCCCACTCGTTGGAATAAATGACAAATCCTACAGAAATCTTTAGTATTAGTATGTAGAGTAGGCCACTATAGCCCCGCGTGCAATATCTATTTGTCGTGGCCAGTCCTGCATAGTGTCTTCTTGCGAGACCTGCATGCACCTCAATTAGAACCATCACATGTTCATACTCAAAAATACACCTATGTAGAATTCCATCTACTCAATTATACAGGAACCCCACAATAAATTGATAATCAATCACTTTCACTACTAGTTCCTTCTTTTGCCCAACCATATAGTCTTTCTGTGCCATTCCTGTACTTAAAAATCTCACAATTTCTAAAAATTAGTCATCTACCATGGTCACAACAAAACGTTGTGCATACGACAGATTGTACTCCAATTTTTTCACCTATTCTCCTAAAATCAAGTGTGACAGATGATCAAGTCTCACATTAAACTTACTAGGCTTAACCACCATTCGAAATTCATAATCCTCAAAATAGGGAAACCACTTGAAAATTCCCCCCCAACATAGGCTTCTTAATGAGATACTTTAGTACAAAATGGTCAATATAGAAGTTGAAATTATTTCCCAACAAGTAATGTATACAATTTCTTAGGGCATATACCATAGCTAGTCCTTCTCTTTCTGTTGTAGTGTAGCTTTGTTCATCTGTTGATAAATTTATTCTAACAAAATAAATAGGGTGATCGACCTCTCCCTCCCCGGGATGTGCTAATATCACACCCAATGCAAGTTATGATGTGTCAACATGCACATGGAATTCGTTTTTGGGAATCACTATTTCCGTTAGACCAAAACCCATACGTTTTAGTCAACAATCACATCGACATAGATAAGGATCCACGAGAGGCGGTTAGTCCATGTGACAAAACACATGGGGAGTGTTTGTTTATGTCCACTAATATCCCCCCCAATGTGAGTCATGTGTGTATCAAACTCGTGACCTACACTCTGATACCACTTGTTGGGAGTCACGATTGTCATTATTGCAAAACCCATAGGTGTTAGTCAATGATTGCATTTCCGAAGCTAAGGATCCACGAGAGGCAGTTAGTCCCTATGACAAAACACATGGGGAGCATTGGTTTATGTCAAAAATTATTTATGCCAATATAGAAATATCAAGATAGGTGCAAACACTAAATTCTCTTTCAAGGTGTCAAGGGCTTTCTAACACTCATCATTCCATTGAAATTTTTTCCCTTTCTTCAATAACTTTTCCACGATAGTTGTAATCTTAGTGTAACCTTCTATGAATTTATGATAATAACCTGTATGCCCCAAGGTATAACAAAAATGCCAAACTGATGTAGGTGGAGGAAATTCCACTTCTACTATGATCTTAGACAGATCCACCAACAAACCTTGTTTCCAAACAACACATCAAAACAAAATACCAAACGGTGAGCAAAATATACATTTCTTTAAATTCATGGAAATATGAAGTTGTCAACACCTACCCAGCATTTGCCACAATAATTCAATATGCTTCTTTAGTAGACTGAACATCGTCTAGTCGTCAAAGTAAACCTTTAGGAACTTATGGATGAAATCCTAAAATTCCACGACCATTATGCACGAGAAGATAGCTGGTGCATTCTTCAAGTCGAATGGCATAACGGTGTATTGGAAGCATCCCATTTCCATCGCAAATGTGGGATTATTATGATCCTCATTATCTATATTTACCTGATGATAACCAGAAAATCCATCGGCGAAAGAGTAAGCCTCTTCTCCACAAACTTTCTCCAATATCTCATCTATAAATGGAGTGGGGAAATGATCGTGTGTCTAGGCATCATTGAATTTATAAATGTTTATAAATCTATGGAAGTATGATTATATTTTCATTCTATATTGATTTATCTTATTTTTACAAATTCTTGTCTTTTTATATCACTTCATGTTGTTATTATTATGTTTCGGGTGAAAATGTGAAGTTGGGTTGCACTTTTTTTGCTTTTTCGAGAAAAAATACCATTTTTAGAAGTTCTTCAACTTTCTGCAAGCCAAAACAAATTTTCTGTTTAGGATTTCATTTTACAATAAAAATAAATCTTGTCAGATATTTTAATAGCTCTCTATTACTTATTTTTTGGAATTTTTTTATTCACATTTGATATTCCAATTTAGAAATTCTTTGAGTGTGTGTTCTTTAACAATCAATGGATTCATAAGAAGCCATGTTGTTAAGTGCTAGTGTATTCTTTGTTAACTTGGTGTTTTTGAGAAAAAAAATATCTTGCAACAAACTAGACACACTCTAATTCAGTATCATTATATTTACGAAACCAACTGATGCATATCATAATTACAATAATTTTTTAACTTAACCAATATGAAAAAATTGCAGATTTTTAATATGTTTATTTTAACGTCAAGTTTCTCAACATATTAGTTACAAACTAAAAATCTAAAAACTACCCATTACAGATGACATACCAATGTAATGCACAATAGTTTTTTCAAATTTTTTTACAGTGTATTTTGGGAGATACAGAATTTTAATTCCACTGAATCATAATGACCTTCAGAAAATTTTTCCACCCACTTTATTAGAAGATTAATTAAAATTAGTAAATATCTATGGAATTTCATAAAAGTTATATCTTCTGAAAGTAGATTGAATTTTTCAAATGCTAGTCTTGGTTATGAAAGTTAATTCATAAAATTTGATGGAGTTTAACCATTCCAAAGTTGAATAAATGTGTTCAGAGCCAAACTGCAGCATAGTTGAAGATGTTTTAATTCGACCAAACTTTTCTCAGTGTCCTGTCCCGTTATTTTTAATGATAAAAAAGTTCACCTGAACTTTTGGTTGCTCATTCTGTGAGTCGCAAAAAAAAATTGATGAAGCCCTCCAAAAAGCACATTTCACAAACTCTATAAATATATGAAAACCAAAAAATTATTTTCGCACATTTTTTCATTTAGGCTGAATTTTCATACTAGATATTTTGGGTTGAATTTCAGAGTTTTTTTGGGTTGAATTTTCAAAGGATATTTTTTGGGCTAAATTTTGAAAGGAAAGTTTTTTAGCTGAATTTTCAAAGGAGAATTTTTGGGCTAAATTTTCAAAGGAAATTTTTTGGGCTAAATTTTCGGAGGAAATTTTTTGGGCTATATTTTCAAAGGACATTTTATTGGCGGACTTTTTTTTAGAGTAAGTGTTTTGGGATCAAGTAAATATTTTGTGATGATTTTTAAAACTAAGTTTTTGTCTAAATCTTTAAAGTGGGGTTTTTTGCAGGAATTTGAAGGAAAATTTTTGAGCTTCGTTTTCAAAACACATTTTTTTCGTGGAATTTTTAAAGTAAGTGTTTTGGCCTGAAGTAATTCTTTTGCGAAGAATTTTTAAAGTGAGTTTTTTTGAAATTAAGTCTTTAGTGATGATTTTTTAAAATAATTTTTTGTCTAAATTTTTAAAGTGAGTTATTTTTACAGGAATTTGAAGGAATTTTTTTAGCTTCATTTTATAATTACATTTTTTTAGAGGATTTTTTAAAGCTAATTTTTTTAAAGTAAGTGTTTTGGGGTGAAGTAAGGATTTTGTGCTGAATTTTCAATTTGAATTTTTTTGAAATTAAGGTTTTTGTCATGAATTTTTAAAGGGAGTTTTTGTTTAAATTTTGATAGTGAGTTTTTTTTTGCAGGATTTTGAAGGAATTTTTTGGAGCTTCATACTAAATTATCATGGGAAATCAAAGCAATTGCAAGAGAAAATATAATTGAACAAGAAGCCTTGAGGCTTGTAGAGAATACGGGAGAGAATATCACAAAAAAGGAAAGAATAATGCTGAAATATTGAAAGGGAAAATCAACCTCAACTAGAAGTTGAGAAAGCATGTAAATGTAAATATTATAAATGATATTTAAAATTTAACTAACTTGAACTGTGAAACTTAATTTTTATTTGATGAACTAATTTGAAAAACATTTTGCAATGTAAACAGAGAGAGATATTCCTCATAACATTGATGATGAGATAGAAAACATTGAAAGACCAAGTGAAAAATATAATGAACCAATGATTGAAGATTTTTGAAGATGTTGAAAGAAATTCAAGTGAAGAAATTGAATCACAAGGTATGTATATATATGTCATGTGTATTATTGAAATTATACATATTTATTAATTTTTCAATTTCATTTGAACTCTATTTTTTAATTTAATTATTAATAATATTTAAACCGATTTTGTACATTTAATTCTCATATGTACAAATGAAATCAATATCGATGATGGGATCTTAGAAAATGTTGACACTGACATATATGGAGATAAAAAAGTTGACCATGCTATATGATATCGTGTTAAGTACATGATTGATGTGTTCTTCAAAGATGAAAACGTGGCAGTTCAAGCCCAAATATTGAGAAGTCTCTTAACTTCAAAGAAATTCAAATAAGCTACGACTCTATTGGGTATTCGAAATTCAATGAAAGATAAAAAAATGGTGGAAAATGTGATACAAAATATAAATAGTTCTCTAAAATCGGTTGGAAAATCTAGAAAGAAAGGTGATTGATATGCACTTAGAGCAATATGAATTGCAGTGGTTTCATTAAGTACTAAATAAAATCATTTGGTAAAATCGATGGCAGAAGCAATAGGGACCTCATGAAAAACGTTGCAGAAACATCGAAAATTTTGATTGCAAATAAATGTAAATGATGAGCTCTCTTGTTGGACAGTTGTTTGTAGGCAACCATACAAATATAGACTTGGGGAAGATGTTAAGAAAATAATATATGAATATTAGATGAAAAATTCACGCGTTTCACCAAAAGAAAGGGATGTGATGCGAAAAATAATAACACTAAATTGGTATGAATAACATGAAAAACATGTCTTTGACACCACTCAGATAGAGTTGTTGAATAAGTTCATAGAAGAGAATCATTAAATTAATGTCTCAATGAGTGCTTTTGTGCAACAAAAACCATGGTATGTAAAACCTATCATGGTACGCGACACTTGTTTTTGTCATTATCATATAGAATTTCAGCTACATTATGACACATTCCTTATTTTTGGTAAACAAAATTGGAAAATTTCACCTCTTCCTTCCACTATCCATGATTTCATATCCCAAATTCTATGTGCAAGAGAAAGTCATGAATTATTTTATTAAAAGAAATGTGTTGGTGGTTAAAAATGTGATTATTGTGGAAATTTGACTTTATTTCACAGCAAATATCCTGTTGATATAAATGATCAATCATTGTCCAACATAAAAGTGAAATGGAAAAGATATGAATATATTCATACATCGATTGGTTCAAGTAGTACTACAAGTACTAAAAGGATTGATATAACATAAGAAGAAATTTGTGTGATAGAGATTTTGAAGAAGTTTTAGGCATACATTTATAAATACACCAAGTATTCCCATAGAGCCCGATGGCAGGACTTGAAATTCAAAAAATTATGTGAAAATTTTCCACCAAGGACTAGTTGATTTTGTAGAGAATTTGACATTTGTTGCACAAAATGAAATACAGAGTGAATACTATCATTTTGACCAAGTCTATATGCTTGTCCATATTCTATATAGACATGTTGAACAAAGTGTTGATCATATAGAAATCACCAGTAAAAATCAACATGTTATTAAATAATATCACTTTTATATCAACGATGATCATACACATGATACACATTTTGTACAACATTGTTTTGATAAGATTTATGACTCATTTAAAGGTTGTCGAATAAAATTCAATGAACATTGGATATGGGCAGATGGATGTGCATGTCAATTCAAATATTCATGATCATTATTTTGGTTGTGTCGTATTCATATGAAAACTCGCATTAAACATTGTCGAAATTACTTTGAGACTGGTAATGGAAAAGGAGAACATGATGGTGCAGGGGCATGTACAAAACGAGCACTTTGAAGGTATCAAATAGACCACTTTGCAGACTGACTTATCTCAGCTAAACAAGTTGTTCAATGGTGCCTCACTGCACTAAGACATGTGACTAAGCCATCAAGGAAAGTAATAAGGTACATGTACATATATACAAATAAACTTGCATATATATATATATAACTTTAATATGTGTTCTAATTTTTAATAATTTTCTAATTTTAAACATTATTTATTACAATGATTATCTTTCATCACATATAAATTGTATTTTAAATAGCATATTTATATTCTTCATTGAATTTTCCATATAGGTTTTTTTGCCATATTGGGGTCCAATATGTTGATAGATTGATTGAAAATAACGCTAAAACAGAAAAAGAGACTAAAAAATTTCATTCAATTAAAACAAAGGAGTACCAAAATGTGTTCGCATTTGAAAAAAGAAAAGTTTCTTGTTTTTGTCATGTTTGCATAGACGACACATAATCCAATGATGTTTGTGAAAAAAATATATATGTAAAATTTTAGTAACATATAGAAATAAACACAAAGGGGAAAATGTTATGTTGAAGCTTTGAAGAGATGCAACCAGAGGAGACTATAGGATCGTCTGAAGGTGATGAAGTTTCTGATCTTGTTAGAGAAGGTAACATTTCAATTGCTTTCAAATGATAGAGATCTAGAAATAGATAATAAAATCAAGTACATGTTAATTTTAAAGTTATTTTTTCATGTTAATTATGATCTAAATTTATGTACACTTGTTTTATTGTGCAGGAGATGTTTTTGTTGTAGTTTCACCTGCTAACAACCTAGAAAATGTCAAGTATTATTTGATGCGTTGCACTAAACGAAAGATGAAATTAATGGAAAACTATGATGATAATGGGTTTATATATCAAAGAGGGTTGATTATACTGAAAGGTTATTTTTTCCAAGAAACTCATCAAAGTGAGAGTATTGTTTACTTTCAAAACTATCAACTCGATGTCATAAGTTACCAATATAGTCACTTGGAGTGTGCAACGCGCATAAAGTTGAAAGAAGTTCAATCAAAGAAAAAATTCAATGTTAAGAAATGGAAAATGTCAAAAGTTGAGCATGAATGGATCATTGAGGATGGAATTCCATTATAATTTTTTTGATTGAATTTCCCAACAATTTCTTCTCCTTAGATTCATCTTTGAGAACTTACAGTTCAAGTACAAATTGTAGTCTTTCTTTTTGTGCACTCTTAAGTTGTTCATTCTTTATAACATATTGAGATATATTTAGTTATATGTATATTTTCTGTTATGTACACTTGTGTATTGAGGATTTGATTCTATTGATATTGTGTTTGCATGCACACAAAAAGTAATTTATATACATACATGTACATTCTCTTGTCTTAAACGATTTCATACATGAATGCAATTTTTAATACATGTTAGTTAATTTTATGTCATGATTGCAAAATTTATGTATCTAGATCATATTTGATATTGAAATTTTAAGTTATGATGGTTTTATATGTATCTAAAGAAAATTATAAGATTCATTCAAATGCAAAATGTGTACCATGTTTTGTAATTTCCAGTATTACTATACTAAAATTTAATTATATCAACCCATATCCGTAGTAGCATTTCTATGTACATTAATGAAAAATGTTGTATGCCATGTATTTTAGTGCAATTTTGAAATTTTATGATAGTTTTAGACATATCACATTATAACAACATGTGATCACATGCAAAGTGAAAATGTACATCAACCATTGTTACATATTCATGAACTTAAATATGTAAAACCATATATGATTGTTTTAAATGACACATGATCGTGCAAAACGTACCTAAATACCACCTTTAATGGACATCTACACTTGATTATAACATTCACATTTTTAAATGCATAATGTATGACATGTGTTTTTCAATTTGCAATTTCAATATAGATTCATTTTAAATAACAAACTTGACAAAACAAATAATTAAACAAAACGTAATCTTATCATCTAAGTTAACAAATTATAACAACTGTGATCACATGCAAAATGTGAAGTGCACATGTACTTTAGTCATTGTTACATATTCATCAACTTGAATATGTAAAACCATCTATGATTGTTTTAAATGACAAATGATCATGCAAATTGTATCTAAATGTCACCTTTAATAGACATCTACACCTAATTATAACATTGACATATTCAAATGCATAATGTACCACATGTGTGTTTTGTAATTTGCAATTTCAATCTAGATTCATTTTAAATAATAAGTGACAAAACAACAAGTTAAACAAAACATAATCCTATCATCTACTAACATTATAAAAACATGTGATCACATGCAAAATGTAACAACTATCCAAAATGTAAGATATGTCCAAAATTTATATATCATTTAATAAAAGTAAATATAACACATGTGTATTAGATATACAAATATTGTTGAAAGTAAAATGTTACATGCATCAAGTTATAAAAAACTAAATATAACATGTACTATAAAAAACTACATTAAATAAAATGTTGTGTATCAATATAGAGAATTTGGTTGAAATGTATTTTCCAGCAACCTCGTTGTGCTCTCATATGAAGAATGGGGAACCTACACAACATGTGTAATTGCATATATATATATATATATATAAGAAATTTATGTATGTATTAAAATTAAAATTCAATATTTTAAAATTGAATGAAAATGTAGAATTTCATTAAAAACAAAAAAAAATGAAAAAAAATCATGCAATACCTCACGTAGTTCCCCCTCCATTGTCCCATGTTGGACCTAATTGAATATATATATATATATATATATATATATATATATATATATATATTAAAATTTGATGTTTTAAAATTGAATGAGAATGTAGAAATCATTAAAAATTAAAAAAATAAAATAATTAATTAATTAATTAAAATTTCATGCAATACCTCATGTAGTTCCCCCTCCATTGTCCCATTTTGGCTATGCATCGATGCAATCTCCTGGATAAAATGTAAAATATACACATGCACAAGTATATCTATTATTTTATTCATTTTCATTTGCAAAATTTTAATATATATAAGAAATTTATGTATGTATTAAAATTAAAATTCAATATTTTAAAATTGAATGAAAATGTAGAACTTCATTAAAAACAAAAAAAAAAGAAAAAAAAAATCATGCAATACCTCACGTAGTTCCCCCTCCATTGTCTCGTGTTGGACCTAATTGAATATATATATATATATATATTAAAATTTGATGTTTTAAAATTGAATGAGAATGTAGAAATCATTAAAAAATTAAAAAATAAATAAATAAATTAATTAATTAAAATTTCATGCAATACCTCATGTAGTTCCCCCTCCATTGTCCCATTTTGGCTATGCATCGATGCATTCTCTGAGATAAAATGTAAAATATACACATGTACAAGTATATCTATTATTTTATTCATTTTCATTTGCAAAATTTTAATATATATATATATATATATATATATATATATATATATATATATATATATTGCAAATGAAAATGCATAAAATAATGCAATTTATTAAAAAAAATGTTAGACAACTTCTTCAAATTGTTTGGATGTTCCTATCCCCATCGTCGACTCCATCACTAAATTCCTTAGAGAACAAAAATCATCTGCACAGACCTAAAATTCAAAAGTTTTAAAATTGTAAAATAACTCAAGATCTATCTCATTTTTTAATGAAACTTGCACTTCAATGTATAACATGAAACATAAGTGAAAAATTGAATACTTGTGATATTTTATTATTTGACACATCTCCTAATAGGGAAGAAGATGGTGACTCCATTTTGAAAACACCAGACATAAGAGGAATATGTTAACATTAATTATATACTTGTGTACACATAATTATTTCTTTTAAAAGGATACACCTCATGATAAATCGATATAATAATAGAATAATAAGTTTACATCAACATCATGAAGTCTTAAAAAAACACTAACATTTTCCAAAATATCATCTCGATTTCCAGAACTTGAAACTTGGACCGTGATATTATCAAAATTTTCATTCAATATGCGTGTAAACTACAAATGGTGAACATATGATACATTTATGTTAGAATAACACATACAGACAAAAAATTATATGTGTGTGTGTGTGTGTGTAAATTACAAATTACATTGAAATATACACTCGAACCATTAACACATACAGATCCCACACCCTCTTCCTCATGAAGATTTAATCTCTGCCAAACATTGTGACAATACTTTGCATTTGTTCTAAGTTCTTCAAAATTCATGTTGTCTATCTCCTCATATGTATTACATAAAAAATTAGCACATGCATTATCTTGTGCTATTTTTCGATTTAGACCAATATCAATTCCACCAAGTCTAGTCTGAACATTGTCTATGATGGCATCCTTTGCTTCTCGACTAATTTGAGAAGTGGCATCCATATCTGACCACAAAGTTTCAACATGAGGAGACTGGCTTACCAAAGGTGTCTCAGGGTGAGGCAACTCAGTATCATGCTAAGTGCCCTTACGATCACATAATCGACCTTTTCCAGGACCAAAAAAATTAGAAGGAAGGTCATTATAATTGGGTTTCATTTCCAAAAATAATTATGCATAAAATAATTTTGCAAAATAAACATGAACCTCGTCATTCCATGGTATTTTTCCATAGGCTGCAAGGTGTCTATGATACAAATGGAGGGATATATTAAGGTGCTTGAAATATGGCACCTTCAACATCTTTCTTTTGGCCCTTCTACGAAATTAAACATAAATTTTTCCATTTGTTTAACCATGTTTTTAACATCGGCCCGTGTATTGGAACCCATTATTCCTTCCTTTCTTTGCCTCATCATTTCTACAAAGGTATCGATGGCTAGACCAAGCCTTTTGTAAACATCTACTTGTGTTCTTAGAGAGTACGTAACTACTACTAAGCTTTCCCGACTCTTTGTAGGGAGATTTAAAATCCCAAGATCCTTCCTCATTTTTTAATAAATACTTTCACACTTTTTTAATGTGCATTGTTGGATGTTTGTTTCCCAAGGTAAATAATAGTGAATTTCAGATGGATAAGTTGTGGTTTGTGTACAACCTTCTTATTGAATTATGCGATTTTCCTACGTCTTTTTAGAGAAACATTTTCACCCTCTGCATCAATACATAAAATATGTATAAATAAAAAAACATGTGAAAAAATGTACAAATTTGTTTTTTAACATAATTTTTTTTTATATAAATAATTTAACAAAATAATAATGATGATAATAAGATTGAGATCGATGGACACTTCGAGATGGTTGAGCACCATCATGCCCACCTGGATATGGTTTAGAACCAACATGACCACCCATTGATTGGCCACCAAGGGAATATTTACTGCCACCCTTACGTGATTGGCCACCAGGGAAATGTGTACCACCACCATCACCCTTACGTGATGAGAGTTAAGCTTCATAAAAAAAAAAGAATTTCTAATCAATTCAAATATATATACATGTACATACATACATACATATGATTCTACATATGTATCATTTAAAAGTGTGTGTGTGTGTGTGCATATATATATGTTCACCATACCACGATTGTGTGAACCATGGCCCTCCATTGATTGAGTTGATACTCCTTTCATCTGAACTCCTAAAAAAATGAAATTTATTAAAAATTAATTTAACTCACTAAATTGATAAAAATAAATTCCATACATGTATATACATGTATGTGCATAAGATCATATTCAAATATCATTTAAAAACTTGCACATTTAATATAAATACCTTGAACATGATGGGGATTTCCCGATCCATGACCCCCCTCTCTCATAGATGCATGAGACTCTATTGATGTTCACCTTGAAGAATCATGTGGCAAATGATCATCCATGATATATATGGATATCTACATATACATATATATACGATGTTTAATGTCTCGAAGAATCACGTGGAAAATGATCATTCATGATATATATGGATATCTACAAATACACCTAGATACATGGTGTTTAAAAAATCACCTCATGCATTTACAATTATTTTTAAAATTTCTATTTAAAAAGATTTCAAAAGAATTCAAAAGACTGATGTAATTTACACAAATGTTGGAGTGCAACTTGAACACAAATGTAAAACAAAAAACTTGAAGCACAAATTTATGTGCAAAACTCACTTGACTATTTAAATGAAAAATTGTTGAAGTCATGCACATTTTGAAAATGAAATACAAGATTTTCTAAAACATGAAGTTCACCAAGTTGTGATTACATAGTGGGTGCACAATTTGAAAATTAAATACAAAATTTTCTAAAACATGAACTTCAGCAAGTTGTGCTTACATAATGGGGGCACACTTGGTATATAATTGAAAAAAACACATGATCATTAAAAACAACACATTTGTAACTACAAAACACACACATATCAAATATATCTTACAATGTCCATCAAGAAATTTTGATGGAGAGTAGATTCTTAAAACTAATTTGTCTATGATACAAAAATCTTGAATTGGAATTGCCCCATTCAATAGATAACTAGAAATCCTATTAACATGTACAATGTCTTATACTAAATTATTTAAATTCTCTAACAATATTTTTTTTATTTTCCATGAACTTGTTTTAGCCTTTGCTTCTTCACTTGGTACACACCTTTCATCTGGTTGCACACAAGTTCAGAATTGGTAAAAACTACAATTCCATTGGATCCATACTCCCTAGTTGTTCCCATGCCTTCTATCAATGCAATATAATATGCTTCATTGTTTTTTGTTCTTCAAGGTATATTCATTTTCCTTTCGAGGACTTTGTTCATCGCAATATTGCATAGTACATATGTAATCATTGCTTGCACTAGATTGGGATAACAAGAAACATCTATGCATAATGTCCATTTTTCAACCATGTTTAATGGGCTTTCTAATCCCTGAAAAAAAATTCAATATAATATTAAATTCATTTATTGCAAATGCCTTAGTTTATGGGAGAAATGACATACATGGTTTCCAAAAACACTAGGACCATCCCTGCATTTAGATAAAAGTTTTATAATAGTTTATAAAAATGAAAATGAGTAACAACACATCCTAGCCATTATGGTTGGTGAGGTGATAGTGGACCCCTATGAGGTGTATAACATGCAATCAAAAATTTATTTTGGAGGTGTATGGCGTGTAATCGAAAAGTAATTTTAGATTATATTATTGAGGATAAACATAAATTTCAAATGAATATGTAGAATGCTTGTGGGTAAACCCATTACCATATTCTCATGCTTTCTATCCAAACAAAATAATGACCTGAAAACCAAGAAGATGAGGGATACCCTGAAGTAAATAATTGCCACATATCTACAACTAGTGCAACCCCACAATATTTTTTAAGATTGTGATTGCAATGCCGAGAAATCTAATCGAAATTTTTTGGATTACATTATTAAGGATTTAAACACTTTTCAAATTAATATGTAGAGTTCCGTGGTAAACTAATCTTCACATGTAGAGTGCTTGTGTGGTTTAAAATCATCTTCGTTTTAGACCATATTCTCATGCGTTCTATCCAAACAAAATAGTGACATGAAAACCAAGAAGATTAGGGATATATTGAAGTAAAGATAGAAAAAATGTTGAATTTGTTGAATGGCAGTTGACATGTAGTCATCCCAAATCATAGGTGGTTTATTTTAAGGATTATCCCTCCTTCTATGTTAGTTATGATCGACATGGAAATAAAACTATATTGATGAATTTTGATAAATTCTTCAATGATTACTATAGAATAGTAATGACTTTGTTGTTGGAGGTAGAAATTGGTAATTCTAATGATTTTGGAGATGGAAAGTCTTTAAGGGGTGAGGAGTTTGAGCTAACAAGAGAATATATAAAAAAAAAATTGACCATAAATTCACTACCTACTAATATATATTATATTTATCTTAAAATGAAAATGTAACTAGAGTTTGGCATGAAGGTTGATTGATATATTCATTGCAACAATTTTGTTTAGAATTAGATAGAGAAATATTATGGTAGGCCAACTAATCAAAGGACTGATTTTTTTTTACTTGCAGGATTTTGGATTGGGTTGTGAGCTATCATTTTTTTTACTAGCAAGTTCTTGAATTGGCTTGCGATCTTGCATTGAAAGTGTCCACAACCTACATGTATCCAATATTTGACGTTTATTTTTTCCCCATGATGTTTAAGAATAAGGGAAAGAGTCAGAATATAGATACAATTTTGAGGTGGTTATATTGGACTACAAACTTAAATTGGAATCACCTCATTTCATGATGAGATTCTAGGATTCTCAAGCAATCCCACAAAGAGAAATTTTCCCCAAGAAAGAGTCACATGTTACCCACCATTGTGATGGGCACCAAAAATGTTTCTTGAATAATGATAATCATACATGAACCTAATGATTGCATGGAATTTATATTGTAAACTTAATATTGTTGTTCAAGTCACCCATAGCTGGTAATACACGGAGTCATAACAACACTCTTGATGGATTTATTATCATGTGAAATTAAGCACATTTATTTTCCATTTAAGTTCAAATTTCTGTTATATTTTTTATGGAAGGTGTAAATTGTGCTAAGAGGAGCTAGTATTTTTATTGTCTCCTTCATTTGTAATTCAAATCTAAGTATGTATTCTTTATTTTCCTAAATAGGGGATTATACAATTCAAATCTAAGTATGTGTTCTTTCTTTTCCTAAATAAGAGATTATTCAGAGCATAAATGAACACACTTACATATGAGACTAAATATAATACATGAAAGAAATTCATTCAACATACATATAAGAAATATTTTAAAGCATAGTAACACATATCAACATCATATATTAGAGCATCATCAAACATATATATACCAATATTTGTAATGCAAACACTATGATTATATACTTAATAAACAAAGGATAAAATGAAGGACAAAAATATTTTATGGATCACCTCCGAAGCATGTAAATGTAGATATGCAAAGGATTTTTATCTTCAAATATAAAGTATAGTAAGGACTGTGAAAATAAATCTGCAATATTTGGAGCACATTCCAGGGAACTAATGTATGAAGCAGTCATATAAGTAGAAAAACCAATCACATCAATGAAATATAATCTATTTATGAAGTTTAAAAGAAATAAATATAAAGAAAGCAACCCAAAGAACATTTTTGTGGTGAGATCAATGTTAAATTTGAACAAGTAACCCAAAGAACATTTTTGTCGTATAATACTGTTGCAGTATGAACACAATTTTTTTTTTAAACTTTATTCTATGAAGCCCCTTGAAACAGTTTAATAATCAATTCAACAGTGGAGGGAGAAAGAGTAGCATCAAATGAAGGAACAAGAGTATAGGTATCTCCAGAGAAAACACTTCAGTTGGGATAGAACCATAGGTACCTAGAGCAAGAGATATACTGGCAGATCCTACATAAGCAAAGGTAGCTAGAGAAGCAGGACGAGAGAGATTTCCAATAGGAGCTTATCTAGCAGTAGACACAACATCTCATCCAGATATAGATCCACCAAATTGAGATAGATTAGTGGGTACATAATTCTATCTCGTCGATCACTACCAATAGCATTTGAGCCAGTAGAAGAAGTTGTTGATCCTGTCGTTGAAGTCATTTCTACTTGAGTTTAAGCTGTTGAGACAGGTGATTTTAGAACACAAATTATCATACTGGACTTGATTTTTTAACTAAGTTATATGTCTAGTATATACAGTGTAGATATATGTCGAGTATGTATTCATATAGGTAAATCTGTTCAAAAGTTGGCAAAATTCCATCGAAAAATTGTTATAGAGTAGGTTACCAAGACTATTGTATAGTCTGTCCAAAAAAAAGTATAAACACACCTAATATGTTAATACAAAAACAAAGCATACATATAAATTGTCAAGTTGTTCGTGTAGGAACACATCATGGAAAACATGCAATATTTAAAGCCATTTATTGTTTTCTTTCACTGTGTGATGGCAGATTTAGTTCCTTAAATCCTTGTAGGGACGAACTGTAATCCTTTAAAGCCACTCCTGGGTGAATTTCCATGCAGGGATGAACTGCAATCCTTTAAAGCCATGTCGAGATCAAATTTTATGGTATATGTTAAAACTTTGGAATTTTAAGTAGCTTGTATTAAAAATAACTAGAGATCAAAATTGTCCAATAATGCGATTGGGTGAAAATGTGAAGTTGGGTTACACATTTTTCCCTTTTTTGAGAAAAAATATCATTTTTAGAAGTTCTTCAACTTTCTACAATCCAAAACAAATTTTCTCTTTAGAATATCATTTTACGATAAAAAAAAAACTTGTCATAAATTTTATAGCTTTATATTACTTATTTTTTGGAATTTTTTTATTCACATTTGATATGTCAACTTAACATATCTTTGAGTGTGTGTTCTTGATCAGGAGTTCATAAATTTTTCTCAAAATTGAAAGTTACAGGATTGGGTTGAAACTATGATGGTTGCGTAGATCTCGTCTTCCTGATTCAAATTGTTCGAAAAACCGATGTCGTATGAGGGAGATATCGCGTTCTGATTGATTTCCTAAACAATTAAATTTTGTGACAGGGTTGACTGGGATGCCCAGTTAGCATTCAAGGTGCACAATTAGCAAAAATGAATATTCCAAAGAATATTCATTTTCTTAGAGTAAGTCTAAAGATGACAAGTGGCACTATTCTATTCGTTGGATGGGATGTACATTGTGTTTTTGTGGCCAATTGGAGGGTGACACGTGGCTAGTCCTGAGGTTGCCACGTGTCCCCTGGAAGGTGTAGTAAAATTTTTATGGAGGCCACCGGGCTCGACACCGCAACATCCCATGGGGAAACTACCCACCACAACCGTCTACACTGCGCATTAGATCTTAACTTATAAGGGTCAAATGTGTTATTTAAAGTTTGTAAATGTGGCATTTGGGGTTGGGACCACCGGTGGTCGCAACCCGCCGGCAGTCTACGTTATATGGTCACATATAAATGCAACCAAACCATGACATCGAAATGTTATCTCCGACAGCTTTGTAACTGCGACAATAAACTTAACTGTTGGAACCATATCACATGAGATCTCCGTGCGGTTTAAACCTTATTTGCCGTCAGTTCATTACTCCAACATTTATCACTAGCGGTAAGCCCTATCACATGGTGGGTTACATGCCATGGTTTCTCAGGCGTTTTAAACTCCAAATTTTATGGTCAGGCAGGGTTAGCGGGTGCGCATGTGGCCACCCCTACCCTTAACAATAAATATTACGGTTGGTGTTGGTGGGAATTTAAGGCGCACCCCTAAATTTGAGGGTTTTGGCCGAATTTAACTATAGTTAAGTGTAGTTCACCAAAATTATTGGAGATTTTATAGGAGTTAATGGAAAAATGATTTGGAGGGTCAATGTTCGCCCAATCTGGGTGAATGAAGAGTCAATCTAGACTAATTGGAGCATTCTAGAGCCGTCGGTGTAGAGAAAGAAACCATTAGAGGCCTATAAACACATGTATTTGAATTTTTTTTAGCATAATGAAAGATGGACATGCCATTGGGAGTTGGACAAGAAGATGTAGCCCAGGAGGGGTGAACTGCTTCATCATGCCTGCTGTGTAAATGTTATGTGTGGTTTTATTTCTCTGTTTTACACTATTTTTCAGTGTTATGCGCTCTTATTTCATGCTTCGAATTCACTAAAATCACTTACAATTCATGGTTAAAATCCTCAATACTTAAGAAAACTATGGAGACAAGTATGCACATATTTTATCATTGAAAAGACACTTAGCACAACCAACTAATACAGTCCTTTCAGATCAGGTTGGTATCCGAGCTAGAGTTTATTCTCTGGTGTTGTTTTGTGCAAAGATTTGTTCAACTATTTGTAAGTTTCACATGCTTACTAGGCTCAAGCTCAAGAGAGAAGAATTTACATTGGTGGAAGCAAGAAGGTCTCAAAGTGAGCCACAAAAAAGGAGAGAAATATTGCCACAATATCCACCACCTAGTTCACCTCCTAAGGAAGTAGAAGTAGCATTAAGCATGCCTCCATAGGAAGAAGAAACCCATGAAGAAGTTGATCCCAAAGAGGAAGAAAGAGTGTTTAGGAAAGAATTCCTTGACATGATTGAGATGGTTAGAATCCTTTATCAAGAAAGGAATGAGAATCTAGAAGGAGAAGGATCCAAACTTCACAAGGAAGGACATAGATCATCAGGAGGTCACAATGATGAAGATAAATCAAAGAAGGACAATGGATGAAATGGAGGCAGTAGAAATTCACTGTCCTCACCCTTATCATCTTCATCCTCTACTTCATTTTCAATACATCAGTCACACAATTCAAAGAACACTGGTAAAATTATATTTTTAAAACTTGATGTTAAGTTTGAATTGCCAATGTTTAATGGTGAAGTCAATGCAGAAAATCTTGAAAAGGATTAGGCAATTGGAGGTCTATTTGAGAATCTAAAACCTTCAAGATGATGATACCAAAATCCAATAGCTTCATTGAGAATGGAAGGTGAAACACTTGTGATCCAGGTGGATATCGGTGGCCACCCACATATTCCATTTGGACCTGCAACATCAATTCTTTCAGTTTTTCAGCTTTAGCACAACTTACTATTTTTAGCAGGTTTTCGGGCCCTACATGCCGAAAGCCATTTTGGGGCATTAATAATCTAGGTGGATATTGGTGGCCACCCACCGAGCCCATTTGAACCCCCGCCATCAGTTATTTCAATTTGTAAGTTTTAGCACAACTTACTATTTATAGCAGTTTTTCGGGTCCTAGACTTCTGAAGCCATTTTGAGGCCCCAAACGACGTTTTTTGGGAAAACGAGGAGCAACATTGGTCGTCTAAAAAGTTGTAGTCCTCGGATAGATATTTCTAACAAGCTATTAAGCGCGTCAAACGAAGATCAGATGCCAATTTTACGTCCCTGATAAGTTGAAACACCAACTTACCCAAACAGCACCCACAGTTTTGGTGCTTCATCTCCTAGGGCTAGGTTTTTGGACGTTTTGGGTTTTACATTGTTTCTCAACAATAAATAGGTCTTTGAGCCTCATTGTAACACATTTCAAGGGGTTGGGAGCCTACACATCTCTTCTTAGAGATAAGCACTACCAGTGCCCTAGCTTGCCACATCTCCATCATATCTACATTGTCACACAGTTCAGGGGCTGGTAGCCGACACATCTCTTCTCAAAGATAAGCGTTTCCACTACCCTAGCTCATATATTTCCATTATGTTTGTAATAGGCCTTCGAGCCTCAATGTAACACAGTTCAGAGGCCTATGTACACCACATGTCTTCTCAGAGATACACTACCAACACCTTAGCTTGTTTCCATTCTATTTGTAAGCCTATTTCAGTCATTCTTTTATTAAAAAAATGAAGCACTATTTTCGCTGCATCTCCGTATCTATGGCTATATGTGTATTCTGTTGCGTTCCCGCATAAATCCAGATCATTGGTATCAGAGAGGCCTTCTCTTTATCTATTTTTCTTTTCATGTCCCCAATGAGGCTAGGGTATAAGGAGTTCAACCTCCCAACCCCGATGACCCCCCATGGCAGAAGGAAAGAAAGACAAGGGAGCAGGAGATGCTATCAAAATCTTGCTCGAGGAGGCCCTCGAGAAACAAAGGAATGTGATGATGGATAAATTTTCCCAGATCCTTCAACGACTTCCCACCGGTGGCACATCTACATCCAGCACGTTCACCAACAAGTCCGTGACATCCTAGAAAAATCCAACACCAAGTTTAGCAGAATTTGCCCCCCCATGGAGGAACTTAATGCAATGGAGACCATTGCTTCATAAGGAGGGAGGAATGATCCAGGTGGATATCGGTGGCCACCCACCTATTCCATTTGGACCCGCAGCATCAATTCTTTCAGTTTTTCAGCTTCAGCACAACTTACTATTTTTAGTAGGTTTTCGGGCCCTGCACGCCGGAAGCCATTTTGGGGCATTAATAATCCAGGTGGATATTGGTGGCGACCCACCTAGTCCATTTGAACGCCACCATCAGTTATTTTAGTTTGTAAGTTTCAGCACAACTTACTATTTATAGTAGTTTTTCAGGTCCTGAACTTCCGAAGCTGTTTTGAGGCCCTAAACGATGTTTTTTGGGAAAATGGGGAGAAACATGGGTCACAAATCGACATTTCTCACTCAAAATTTGTAGTATTTGCATAGATCTTTCTAACGAGCTATTAAGCATGTCAAACAAAGATCAAATGCCAAAGTTACGTCCCTGAGAAGTTGAAACACCAACTTACCCAAACAGGGCCCATAGTTTTGGCGCTTCATCTCCTAGGGTTAGGTTTTTGGACGTTTCTGGTTTTACATTGTTTCTCAACAATAAATAGGCCTTTGAGCCTCATTGTAACACAGTTCAAGGGGCTGGGAGCAAACACATCTCTTCTTAGAGATAAGCACTACCAGTGTCCTAGCTCGCCACATCTCCATCATGTTTGCATTGTAACACAGTTCAGGGGCTGGTAGCCAACACATCTCTTCTCAGAAATAAGCATTTCCAGTACCCTAGCTCATCTATTTCCATTATGTCTGTAATAGGCCTTCGAGCCTCAATGTAACACAATTCAGAGGCCTGCGCATGCCACATATCTTCTAAGAGATACGCTACCAGTGCCCTAGCTTGTTTCCATTCTATTTGTAAGCCTATTTAAGTCATTCTTTTATTAAAATAATGAAGCATTATTTCCGCTACATCTCCGTATCTATGGCTATATGTGTATTCTGTTGCGTTCCTGCATAAATCCGAATCAACTTTTTTGGTGGGAAGCCAAGAAAAAGGAGGAGATCAAGAAGAATGGTAAGATTATTATATCATGGATTGATTTCATTACTGCAATAAAACAATAGTTTTATCCACTAGCTCATATGCAGAAAGCCATAATGAACTGGAAAAAATTTAGACAATTGAAAGGACAAAATGTGCAAGAATACGCCCAAGGATTTAGGATAAGATCTTTCTTATTAGGGGTAGATTTTTGAGCCAAGATACTTTGCTCAAGTATATAAGAGGCTTACATAGCTACCTAAAACATACTATCCTCATGTTTAACCCCACAATTCTAGATTAAGTATGTGTTCAGGCCACACATCTAGAGGCCAGAGGAAAATTTTTTTTTCGAAGAGGGTAGGAAGAAACCTTTTAAGGGTAAAAACAAAGAGAAGAACTAAAAAGGTAAAATAAAAAATAATGCATCTGTTAAGAAAGAGGGAGAAAAAGTGGTTTTTAAACATTGTTCAAAATAAGGCCATGATGAAAATCATTATTGGAAATTACATCCTGAAAGAAAGCCCAAGTACTACAACAACAAAGGGAAACAAAAAACTGTAGCTACAACTCAACATGATTTAGGAGAGGATTCAGGCGATGAATCTAAAATTACAACCATGGGATTGAAGAACATGAAGGGGAAAGAAATTGAAACTAAACCTAGTACTAGTACATCAAACTGTCACATACATGCTCCAAATGAAGAAGAGAGAATTGAACTGTTTCAGGAGAGGGTCATATCCAAAAATACTAAGATTGACACATTGTTTGACAGTGGGTCACAAGCAAACTTAATCTTTGAAGACTTGGTCAAGAAACTTAATCTTGAGACCATACCACATCCAAAACAATATCCACTTGGTTGGATTTGTAAGGATGCAAATTTACAGGTTTCAAAGAAGTGTATATTGCGATTCGCAATAACTGCACATTTTGTTGACACAGTTGAATTAGATGTGGTTCTTCTTGACATAACAGGTATTGTGTTGGGGATTCCTTAATTGTATGACATGAAAGTGATCCTCCATCGCCATGAGAACAAATACCATTTATTCAAATATAGCAAGGAGTACATTGTTATAGCACATCGCAAGAGGACAAACATTGCTATGGTAAATGCTGGACAGGTAAAGAGGCTGCTAAATTCAAGTAAGAATTTTGTTCTTCTAATGGTTAAGCCTAAAGCTGATGATAATCATGAATCATTTGAGGGTTGTGATCCTAAGTTGAAATCAAATTTATATGATGTAGTAGATGCATATCATGAGATGTTTCAGGAGCCAACAGGATTGCCTCCAAAGAGTGAGATTCAACATGAGATTCAGTTGCAACAAGATTTTCCTCTTCCAAACATTGGCATGTATCACATGTCAATAATGGGGAATGCTGAAATAAAGAGGCAAATCAAGGTGATTCTGGAAAAAGGAATCATAAGGCCAAGCACTTTGCCATGCGGCTCACCCATAGTCTTGATTCCAAAGAAAGATGGGACTTGGCACATGTGTGTGGACTTCAGAGTTTTGAACAAGATAATTGTAAAGAATCGATACCTACTCCCAAGGATAGATGATTTTCTTGATCAGTTGAAAGAAGAAATTTTTTTCACTAAGTTATATTTATGAAGTGGATATCATCAAGCAAGAATTGCAGAAAGTGACATATGGAAAACTGCATTCAAAACCAAAAAAAGACTCTTTGAGTGGCTGGTTATGCCATTTGGTTTACGTAATGCACTAGGAACTTTCATGTGTGTTATGGATAGTGTTTTGCATCCATTCCTGGATGACTTTGTGATTGTGTATTTAGATGACATATTGATTTTCAGCAAAACAAGAGAAGAACATGTCTTGCATGTGAATAGAGTGCTTGATGTTTTGAGAAAAGAGAAATTGTTTCTTAAGATGTCAAAGTGTGAGTTTGAAAAGAATTGTTTGGTTTATTTGGGGCACATTGTAGGAGGAGGCGAGTTGAGAATTGATCCTTCTAAAGTGGAAGCCATTGTGAATTGGCCCACACCCAAAACAGTAACTGAGGTAAGAATTTTCTTAGGTGCAGCTCAGTATTGGATAAATTTTATTGCTAACTTTTCTGCCATTGCAGCTCATATGCATGCAGTGACAAGTGTGAAGAAATGCTTCCAATGGGGAGGAAAAAAACATCAAGCTTTCGAAGATTTAAAATACAAGATCAGTTCAGCTCCAGTCCTTGCATTACCAAATTTGAGATGGCCATTCGAGATACAAACTGATGCTAGTGATTATGCGATGGGCTCAGTTATTTCGCAACATGGTAAGCGTATCACTTTTCATTCTGAAATATTCAATGGTGTTGTAACTAATTATCCTACATATGAAAAAGAACTATATGCATTGGTACAAATTCTCAAGAAGTGGAAACACTACTTGATGGGTAAAAAGACGATTATACATATTGATCGCCAACCATTACAACACTTGCAGTCACAAACAAAATTGTAGCAATCAAGACATTTCAGGTGGATGGGATTTATTCAACAATTTCACTTGGTTATAAGGTAGGTATTTTCAATAAAGTTGTTGATATGCTTTCAAGACCAATTATAAGTGCTTCTACTTTACTAAAAAATGATCCTATTGTACATGAGATTTACATAGAAAAATATGCACATTATGTTGATTTTCAAGATGTGTATGCTAATTTGAGTGAAGGGAATAAAGTTGAAGAAAATGATTATCACATGCATAACAATTTGCTGTTTCATTTGGGAAAACTATGTATACCACAAGGAGAGAGGCTAAGTGTCATGAGAGAAGCTCATTCATCTCTTATTGTTGGACACTTTGGGGTAAGCAAAACAGTGGCACATCTACAGAGGTATTTCTATTAGCCTCACATGATAGATAGTGTGTCGTGTTTTATAAGAGGTTGTTATATGTGTGCAACAAGCAAGCCTAGCAATAGGAGGCTTGGGTTGTACATGCCACTACCGAAACCATCAAGTCCATGGGAGAGTGTCTCCATGTACTTTGTTGGAATTATACCTATGTCAAGAAAACAACATGATTATCTTTATGTAGTTGTGGATAGATTCAATAAAATGTGTGTACTTATGCCATGTAAGAAAACCATTACTGCTGAACAAACTGTTGAACTTTATTTTCAGCATGTGTGGGTTCATTATGGATTGCCTACTTCTATTGTTAGTGACAGGGATTCTAGGTTCATTGGGATTTTTTGGTCCAATATTTTGAGTATGATGGACACAAAGTTCGAAAAGAGTACTGCTTTTCATCCACAAATTGATGGGCGAACTGAGGTGGTGAACACAACTGTTGTGAATCTATTGAGAGGATATTTCAGTAAACATACTAAGTTGTGGGATGAGAAAATGCATTACATTCAACACGCTTACAACACAAAGAACTCTTCTACAAATACATCACCTTTTGAAGTATGCTTTGGATATTTTCCAAAATTTCCATTAGAGTTCATCTTTGAGAAGGATGATGCAATTGATGGGCATAGTGATATTTACAAGGCTCAAAATTTCATTAAGAAAATTCATATTGTACATCAACAAGTTCAAGAACAACTTGAGAAAAGTCAAAGAAAATATGAGGAGAGGCATGAAAAACATAGAGTTGATCACAAGTTTCAAGAAGGAGACGAGGTATGGTTGCACATAAGCAAAGAAAGGATGCAAGGGGAAGGTAAAAGTCTCAAACCCATTCGCTATGGTCCATTTAAGATCATAAAGAAAGTTGGTAATAGTGCATTTCAACTTGACTTGCCTTCATATATGAAAATGTATTCAGTTGTTAATGTTGAAAACTTATGTTTGTATGAGCCACCTTAGATCAAAAATCAAGGATGTGATGTTCAAATACCTTCTATTGAATATTTATCGCCAGAATTCCTGGATGAGCTCAAGGAGAATACAATTCTTGACAGGAGGACAAGAGCATCCAAGAGGGGAAGTGTTGACTACCTTTGAGTTTGGCTCAAAGATAGTAAGCCAAGAAAGGAAAAGTGGAAGGATGTTGGAAAGGTGATGGAGATGTACCCTCATCTACTGAACATGTAATCAAGTATTTTGGGGTCTAAGAGCTTCCCAATGGGGAGGTATGATCAGGAGTTCATAATTTTTTCTCAAAATTGAAAGTTACAGGACTAGGTTGAAACCAATATGGTTGTGTAGATCTCATCTTCCTGATTCTGGTGCTGTGAACGGTTCGAAAAATCGATTTCGTATGAGGGAGATATCGCATTCTGATTGCAACAGGGTTGACTTGGATGCCCAGTCAGCATGCAGGGTGCACAATCAGCAAAAAGGAATATTTCGAAGAATATTCCTTTTCTCAGAGCCAGTCAGAGGATGAGAAGTGGCATTGTTCTATTTGTTGGATAGGATGTACATTGTTTTTTTGTGGCCAATTGGAGGGTGACACATGGCTAGCCCTAAGACTGCCACTTGTCCCTTGGAAGGTGTCATAAAAATATTATGGAGGCCATCGAGCTCGACCCCGCAACCTCCCATGGAGAAACCACCCATCACAACTGTCTACACTACGCATTAGATATTAACTTATAAGGGTCAAAGGTGCTATTTAAAGTTTGCAAAGGTGGCATTTGGGGTTGGCACCGCGGGCGGTCTATGTTATATGGTCACATATCAATGCAACCAAACTACAAAATCGAAATGTTATCTCTGACAGCTTTCTAACCGCGGCAATAAAATTAACCGTTGGAACCATATCACATGTGATATCTGCGTGGTTTAAACCTTATCTACCGAAAATTCATTACTCCAACATTTATCACTACCAGTAAGCCCTATCACATGGCAGGTTACATGCCACGGTTTCTCCAGCGTTTTAAACTCCGACCGTTGCGATCAGGCAGGGTTAGCAGGTGTGCATGTTGCCACCCCTACCCTTAACAATAAATATTACAGTTTGCGCTGGTGGGAATTTAGGGCGTGCCCCTAAATTTGAGTGTTTTGGCCGAATTTAATTGTAGTTAAGTGGAGTTCACCAAAATTAGTGGAATTTTTCTAGGAGTTACTGGAAAATGATTTTGAGGGTCAATTTTCACCCAATCTAGGTGAATGAAGAGTTAATCTAGACCAATTGGAGCATTCTGGAACCATTGGTGCAGAGAAAAAAACCATTAGAGGCCTGTAAAAACATGTATTTGCAAAATTTTGAGCATAATGAAATATGGACATGCCATTGGGTGCTAGACCAGCAGATGTAGCCCAGGAGGGGTGATCTGCTTCATCATGCATGTTGTGTAAATGTTATGTGTGGTTTTATTTCTGTACTTTACACTGCTGTTCAGTGTTATTTACTCTTATTTCATGCTTATAATTCACTAAAATCACTTACAATTCATGGTTAAAATCCTCAATACTTAAGAAAACTATGGAGACAAGTATTCACATATTTTATCACAAAAAATACTCTATAGTCCTTTCAGATAAGTTCTTTAACAATCAAAGGATTCATAAAACGTCATGTTGAAACACATTGGTGTATTTTTGCAAAACTTTGTGTTTTTGAGAAAAAAAAAAGTGTTACAACAATCTAGACATAGTCTACTTCAGTATCGTTATATTTATGAAGCCAACTGATGCATATCATAATTACTAGAATTTTTTGAATTGAACCAATATGAAAAAACTGCATATTTTGAATATGTTTCGTCTCACGTGAAGTTTCTTAACATACTAGCTATAAAATAAAAATCTAAAAACTACCCATTATAGATGACATACCAATGTAATGCACCATAATTGTTTCAATTTTTTTTATAGTGTATTTTGGAAGATACAGAATTTTGATTTCACTGAATCATAACGACCTTCAGAAATTTTTTGCACCCATTTTATTACAAGATTAATTAAAATTAGTAAATATTTATGTAATTCCGTAAAAAATATATTTCCTAAAAGTAGATTGATTTTTTCAAATGCTTGCCTTTGTTCTGAAAGTTAATTCATAAAGTTTGATGGAGTTTAATCATATCAAAGTTGAATAAATGTGTTCATAGACAAGTTGCATCGTAGTTGCAGACGTGTTAGTTCAGACGAACTTTTGTAATAGTTCGGTCGAATTGTTTTTTGCCGCTCCATCCAATTAGTTTTAACGACAAAAAAGTTCGGTCGAACTTTTATAACTTCTGCTCGCAAATTTCGTCAGCCGGAAAATTCAATGAAGCCCCTAAAAAAAAACAAATTTCGCAATTATATAAATAGCCGAAAATAGAATCATTATTTTCGCACATTTCTTCTTTTGGGTTGAATTTTCAATGGACTTTTTTTGGGCTTAGTTTTCAAAGGACATTTTTTAGAGGTATTTTTCAAAGTGACATTTTTTAGAGGTTTTTTGGGCTTAATTTCAAAGGACATTTTTTGGAGGTATTTTTTAAAGTGGCATTTTTTTAGAGGTTTTTTGGGCTTAATTTTCAAAGGACATTTTTTGGAGGTATTTTTTAAAGTCACTTTTTTTTAGAGTAAGTGTTTTGGGTTGAAGTAAATATTTTATAATGATTTGTTAAAGTGAGTTTTTGTCTAATTTTTTAAGTGAATTTTTTTTGGAGGACTTGGAAGGAAATAGTCTAAGCTTCATTTCATTTTTAAAAGACTTTTTTTTAGAGGAATTTTTAAAGTAAGTGTTTTGGGTTGAAGTATGTCTTTTGTGAAACAAATTTAAAATGATTTTTTTTGAAATTAAATCTTTTGTGATGCTTTTTTGAATTGAGTTTTTGTCTAAATTTTGATAGTGAGTTTTTTTTACATGATTTTGAAGGAAATGTTTTGAGATTCATACTAAATTATCATGGGAAATCAAAGGAATTGCAAGAAAAAATATGATCGAACAAGAGACCCTGAGACTCGTAGAGAACAAGGGAGAGAATATCGTAGAAAAAGTGATAAAAACGTTCAAATATTGAAAGGGAAAATCAACCTCAACTAGAAGTTGAAGAAGGTATGTAAATGTACATATTATAAATTTGATATTTAAAATTTGACTAGTGTATGGTGAAACTTAATTTTTATTTGATGAAATAATTTGAAAAATATTTTGCAATGTAAACATAGAGAGACATTCCTCAAAACCTTGATGATGAGATATAAAATTTTGAAAGACATATTGAACCAATGATTGAATATGTCGAAAATTTATAAAGAAATTCAAGTGAAGAAATTGAATCACTAGGTATGTATATACATGTTGAATGTGTATTATTGAAATTATACATATTTATTAATTTAATTATTTATTGAATATGTAAAATAATTCTGTACATTTAATTCTAATATGTAAAGATGAAATCAATATCGATGATGATATGTTAGAAAATGTTGACACTTACACATATGGAGATAAAAAAGCTGACCATGATATACAATATCGTGTAAAGCACATTATTGATACGTTCTTCAAAGATGAAAATGTGGCAGTTCAAGCTCAAAATTTGAAAAGTCTCTTAACGTCAAAGAAATTAAAAGAAGCTATGACTTTATTGGGTATTCTAAAATCAACAAAAGATAAAAATTGAAGGAAAATGTGATACAAAATATAAATAGTGCTCTAAAGTCAATTGGAAGATATGGAAAGAAAAGTGATTTAGATGCATGTAGAGAAATACAAATGGCAGTGGTTTCATCAAGTACTAAAGAGAATCACTTGATAAAATTTATGGCACAAGCATTAGGGACCTCATGAAAAACTTTTCACAAACATTGGAAATTTCGATTACAAATAGATGTAAATGATGAACTCACTTTTTGGACAGTTATTTGTAGGCAACCATACAAAGATAGACTTGGAGAAGATGATTAAAAACTAATATATGAATATTGGATGAAAAATTCACATGTTTCACCAAAAGAAAGGGATGTGATGCGATGAAGAATAGCACGAAATCAGTATGAAGAAAATGAAAAACATATCTTGAACACCACTAAAATAGAGTTGTTCAACAAGTTCATAGAAGAGAATCATGAAATTAATTTCTCAATCAATGCTTTTGTGCAACAAAAACTGTAATATGTTAAAACTATCACTATACGCGACACAAGTTGTTGTCATTATCATGTGGAATTTCAATTATATTATGACACATTCCTTAATTTTGGTATAAAACATTTTGGAAAGATTCACCTCATCCTTCCACTATCCATGATTTCATATCTCAAATTCTATGTGGAAGGGAAAGCCATGAATTATTTTACTGAAAGAAATGTGTTGGTGGTAAAAAATGCGATGATTGTGGAAATTTGACTTTATTTCAAAACAAATATCGTACTAATATAAATGATCAATCATTGTCCAACATAAAAATTAAATGAAAGAGATATGAATATATTCATATATGGATTGGTTCAAGTAGTACTACAAGTGCTAAAAGAATTGATTTACAAGAATAAATTATTGGGATAGATATTTTGAGAAAGTTTGATGAAGAAATTTATAAATACACCAATCATTCCCATAGAACTCGATGTTAGGACATGCAATTCAAAATACACGATGAATTTTTTCCACCAAGGACCATTTTGTCAATCGTTGATTTTATAAAGAACTACACATTTGTTCTACAAAAAGAAATACAGAGTGAATACTATCATTCTGACCAAGTGTCCATGCTTTTCCATATTCTATACGCTGAACAAAATGTTGATCATATAGAAAGCACTAGTGAAAATCGACACGTTATTAAAGAATATCACTTTTATATCAGTGACGATCGTACACATGATACATATTTTGTAAAATATTGTTTTGAAAATATTTATGACTCCTTGAAAAGCCGTGAAATAAAATTCAATGAGCATTGGATATGGTTAGATGGATGCACAGGTCAATTCAAATCTTCATGATCATTCTTTTGGATGTGTTGTTTTCATATGAAAATGTGCATTAAACATTGTTGGAATTTCTTTGAGACTGGTCATGGAAAAGGAGAACATGATGGTGCAGGGGCATGTATAAAACTAGCACTTTGAAGATATCAAATGGACCACTCTACAAACCAACTTGTCTCAGCTGAACAAGTTTTTCAATGGTGCATCACTGAGCTAAGCCATGAGAATAACCGGTCAAGGGAATTACAAAGGTACATGTGCATATATATATATATATATATATATATATATATATATATATATATATATATATATATACATACAAATTAACCTACATATATGTGTGTGTGTGTGTGTGTGTGTGTGTGTGTGTGCACACACACACACACACACATATGTAGAAATTTAATATGTACATGATCTAATTTTTATTAGATTTCTAATTTTAAACATTGTTTATCACAATGATTATCTTTGATGGTATTTTGAATAACATAATTATATTCTTGTTTGAATTTTTCATATAGGTTTTTTTGGCATATTGGGGTCCAAGATGTAGACAGATCGATTGGAAATGATGTTAAAACAATAAAAGGGACTTGAAAATTGCATTCAATTGAAACAAAGTAGTACCAAAATGTGTTTGCATTTGATAAAAGAAAATATTCTTGTTTTTGTCATGTTTTCATAGACAACACAAAATCCAATGATGTTTGTGAAAAAAAAATGTATGTAAAATATTGACAACATACAAAACTAAACAAAAAGGGGAAAATGTCTATTTCAGACTTTGAAGAAATGCAATCAGAGGAGACTGTAATATCATCGAAAGGTGATCGAGTTTTTGATCTTGTTACAGAAGGTAACATCTCAATTTCTTTCAAATGATAGAGATCTAGAAATAGATAATAAAATCAAGTACACATGTTAATTTTAAAGTCTATTTTTCATGTTAATTATGATCTAAATTTATGTACATTTGTTTTATTGTGCATAAGATGTTTTTGTTGTAGTTGCTCCTACTGCCAACGCAAAAAATGTGAAGTATTATTTGATGCGTTGCACTGAACGAAAGATGAAATTCTTAGAAAACTATGATGATAACAGTTTTATATATGATAGAGGGTTTGTTATACTAAAAGGCTATTTTTTCCAACAAACTCATTAATGTCAAGATTTTTTTTACTTTCAAGACTATGAACCTGATGTCATAAGTTGTCAATATAGTCACTTGGTGTGTGTAGCATGCATAAAGTTGATAGAAGTTCAATAAATAAAAAAATTTAAAATTAAGAAATGGAAAATTTCACAAGCCGATCATGAATAGATCATTGAAGATGGAATTCCATTAGATTTTTTTTTATTGAACTGCCCAACAATTTCTTCTCCTTGCATTCGTCTTTTAGAACTTACAAAACTCAACTAGAAATTGTTAGCCTTTTTTTTGTGCAGTCTTGAGTTAAATTAAATTATTATAATATGTATATTTTATGTTATGTACAAGTGTTTGCACATGTACAATGTTTTGGTACATGCACATGAGTAATTTATACATATGTACACATACATGTAGATTATATAGTCTTGAACGATTTCATACATTCTATGGTACAATTTATGTCATTATGTCATTGTTGAAAAATGTACATGTGTATCTAGCATAGTTGATATAGTGCAAATTTTAAGTTATGATTTTGTTTTAGACATCTATTAAGAAAATTATAATATTCATTCTTGAATGCAAAATGTGTGGTAAATGTTTTGTAATTTCCAGTTTACTATCAACTGACATCCATAGTAGCTTTTCTATATGCACTAATGAAAAATGTTGTGTATTGGATATTTTTTAATGCAATATTGAAATTTTATGATTATTTGACACATCTATGAACACCTAGAATTTTATGATTGCTTTTAGATATATAAATCGATAATGTATATTAAAAAATTATAAAAATGATTTCAAATGCAAAATGTATGAATTAAATTATGCAAGTTTTCTTTCATTGCTACATATTCATGATTGTTTTAAATGGCACATGATCATGTGCAAAATGTACACCTAAATATCACCTTTAACAGATGTATGTCTTAATCTACTTCATTCATTGTTACATATATCCATGAACTTAAATATGTAAAACCATAGATACATTATTGTTTTAATTGACACATGATCATACAAAATTTACCTAAATATCACCTTTAATAGACATCTGCACCTAATTATATATCATTCACACATGTTCAACTGCATAAAATGTACCACATTTGTTTTTTAATTTGCAATTTCAATCTAGATTAATTTTAAATAACAAGTGAAAAAACAACTTGAGTTTTAAAAACAAAAAAATCTAAGATCGTCTAAGCTAACAGTATATAGCAACATGTGATCGTGTATGCAAAATTTAACAAATAAATCACAAATGTACTTCAATCATTTTTACATATATTCATGACTTAAATATGTAAAACCATCTATGATTGTTTTAAATGCCACATGATCACCTAAGATCATATAAGTTAAAGTTAATTATAACAACATGTGATCATGTATGGAAAATGTAACAACTAAATTAAAAATACATTTATGTACTTTAGTAATTGTTACATATTCATGAACTTCAATATATGTATTTAACCATCTAATTGTTTTAAATGACACATGATAATGTGAAAAATGTACCTAAATATCACCTTTAATAGACATCCTAATTATATAACATTCCCATATGTTCAAATGTGTAACATTTACCACATGTGTTTTGTAATTTGTAATTTCAATATAGATTCATTTTAAATAACAAGTGACAAAACAAGTTTTAAAAACAAAAAATTTAATCTAAGATCATATTTAAGTTAACATTATATAACAATATGTGATCACATGCCAAATGTAACCACTATCCAAAATTTAAAATCATTCAATAAAAGTAAATGTAGAACTCAACTATCCAAAATGTAAAATATGTCAAAAATTTATATCATGAACAATGAAAGTAAATATAACAATGTATAGTGTTAGAAGTATCAATTTATATAGAAAAGTAAATATGACTGCATAAATAAGACTCTCTAAATAGAAAATTAAATTTAAGACTATCTATCAAATAAAATGTTGCATGTGCATCATCAATCAAATAGAGACGGATGCAGGGTATTTTCCAGCAGTGTCCTAAGCCTCCTTGTGCTATCATTTGAAGAATGGGGAACCTACATAATGTGTAAATATTAAAATTTAATGTTTTAAAATTGAATGATAATGTAGAACTTCATAAAGAATAAAATAAAAAAAAATAAAAATTCATGCAATACCTCATGTTGTTCCCTCTCCATTGTCTCGTGTTGGTTGTCCATCAATGCATCCTCCACAGTAAACTGTAAAATATACATGTACAAACTTATATATATATATATATATATATATATATATTAAAAAGTTTCAAATGAAAATGCATAACTAATGCAATAATATTAAAAAAAAATTTAGACAACTTCTTGTTCAAATTGTTGGGATGTTCCTATCTACATCTTACACTTCATTGATAGAGTCCTTGGAGAACGGAAATCATCTCAACAAACCTAAAATTCAAAAATTTTAAAATTGTAAAATAGCTCAAGATCTAGATCTCATTTTTTAATGAAACTTTCACTTCAATTTACAACTTAAACATAAGTGAAAAATTGAATACTTGTGATGGTGGATTTAGCACATATCCTAACAGGGAAGAAGATGGTGGCTCTGAACGAAAATCATCTACACAAACCAAAAATTCAAAAAATTTAAGAGTGTAGAATAACTCAAGATATAGATCTCATTTTTTATAATGAAAATTTCACTTCATTTTATAACTTAAAAACATAATTGAAAAATTGAATACTTGTGACGGTGGAATTGACACATCTCCTAACAGGGAAGAAGAGGGTGGCTCCATTGCGAAAACATTAGACGTAATCGGAATTTGTTAACATTTAATTATATACATTCATGTGTACACAATTATTTATTTTAAACATATGTCATCATGATACCGATATAATAATAGATTAATAATTGTAGACCAACATCATGAACACTTAAAAAACACTAACATTTGCTAACATATAATCTTGATTATGAGAACCTGAAGCTTTGATCGTGATATTATCAAAATTTTCGTTCATCAAGCATGCTAACTGCAAATGGTGAACATATGATACATTTTTTTAGATTAACATATACAAATAAATATGTATATGTATTTATTACAAATTACATTAAAATATTCACCCTAACCATTAACACATACTGATCCTGTGGCCTCTTCCTCATGAATAATTAAGTCCCGCCAACCATTGCGACAATGCTTTGCATATGTTCTAAGCTATTAAATACTCATGTTTTCTATCTCATCATCTGTATGATACAAAAAATTTACACATGCATTATCTCATGATCTTTGTTGATTCAGACAAACATCAATTCCACCAAGTCCACTCTGAACATTGTCTATGATGGCATCCCTTGTTTCTCGACTAATTTGAGAAGTGACATCCATCTTTGACCGCAAATTTTCCACATGAAAAGGTCGACTTACCAATGGTGGCTCGAGGCGAGGCAACTCATCATCATGCTTAGTGCCCCTATAGTCACATAATCGACCTTTCCTAGGACCAAAACATTTAGAGGGAAGGTCACTATAATTGGGTTTCATTCTCCAAAAGAATTCTGCATAAATAATTTTGAAAAATAAATAGGAACATCTTCGTTCCATGGTAGTCTTCCATAGGTAGCAAGGTGCCTATCATACAAATGGAAAGCTATATCAGGGTGCTTGAAATATTGCACCTTTAGCATCTTTCTTTTTTGCCCTTATTTGACACTGAACAAAGAATTTTCTATTTATTTTGTAACTCTGTGCTTAACATTGTCCCATGTATTGGAACCCATAACTGTTTCCTTTATTTTCCACATCACTTGTACAAAAGTATCAGTGGTTGGCTCAAGATTTTTTAAAACATCTACAAGCATGCTTAAAGTGTGTGTAACTATTTCTAAGCTTTCTCAACTCTCAGTAGGGAGTTTCAAAGATAGAAGATCTTTCTTCAATTTTGAATAAAGATGTTCACACCTTTGTAAAGTGCATTGTTAGATGTTTGTTTCCCAAGGTAAAGCGGAAATGTGAAAAGGATAAGTCGTGGTTCGTATACAAATTTCTTCTTGAATAACGCCATCTGGCCTACGTCTTTTTCTAGCGACATTTTCACCCTCTACATCAATATATAAAATTACATGTATAAATAAAAAAATATGTGAAAAAATTTGTACAAATTTTCTTTTCAACCATAAAAAAATTATATAAATAATTTAACAAATTAATAATTGAATGAAAAAAATATTTAGATTGATGGAAACCTCGAGATGGTTGGGCAGCATTATTCCCACCCTTAGATGGTTGAGAACCATCATGACCACCAATTCATTGGCCACCATCCATTGGTTTAGAACCAACATGACCACCCATTTATTAGACACCATGGAAATGCATACCACCACCCTGACACGATTGGCCACTAGCGGAATGTGTACCATAACCACCCTCACGTGACGAGAGGGAAGCTTCATAAAAAAAATATGAATTTATAATGAATTTAAAAATACATGCATACATATAATTGATTAGATTGCGTGAACCATGGCCAGACTCCATTAATGGAATAGATACTCTTTTCCTCTGAACTCCTAAAAAATAAAAAAATTAAATTTATTAAAAACTAATTTAACTCACAAAATTGATAAAAAATCAATTCCATATGTATACATGTATGTACATGGGGATAAAATTATATCTATTCAATAAAAAAATCAATTACACATGTATACATCTATGTATGGGGATAATATTATATATTCAAATGCCATTTAAAAACATGCACATTTAATATAAATACCAAGAACATCCCTTGATCCATGATCCCCTTCTCTTGTAGAGGCATGGGATTCTATTAATGTTCACCTATCATCCTCCATGATATATATATATATATATATATATATATATATATATATACAATGGGAATTTACAATTATTTTTAAAATTACTATTTAAAATAAATTCAAAAGAATTCAAAAAATTGATGTAATTTAGTACACAAATGTTGAGCATAAACACAAATTATGTAAAATACAAAACTTTCAATGCACAAATTGATGTGTAAAACTCACTTTAAACAAAAAATTGTTGAACTCTTGTACATTTTAATTTTATAAAACATAAAGTTCACCAAGTTGTGCTTACATGGTGGGAGCATGCTTGGTATATAATTTAAAAAAACACATGGTCATTAAAAATGACGCATTTATAAGTAAAAAAACAAACACATCAAAAATATGTTACAATGTCCATAAATAAAATTTGAAGCAGAGCGTCTTAACACTAATTCGTCTTTGAGATATGAATCTTGCATTGGAATTTCCCCATACAATACTAATTAATATACTAACTCATCTTTGATAGATGAATCTTGAATTGGCATTTCCCCACACAATAGATCACGAAACATCTTATTAACATTTGCACAATGTCTTCTCCTAAAAAATTGAAATTGTCTAACAATATTGTTTTCTTTTCCATGCAGTTGTTTAGCCTCTCCTTCTTAACTTGGTACACGCCTTTCATCTAGTTGCACACAATTTCAGAATTGGTGAAAAGTACAATTCCATTTGATCCATACTTCGTAGCTGTTCCCAAGCCTTATATCAATGCAATATAATATGCTTCATTATTTGTTGTTCTTCATGGTATATTCATTTTCCTTTGGAGGACCTTGTTAGTAATAATATTGAAAATCACATATGTAATCATTGTTTTCCATGGATTGGGATAGCAAGAAACATCTATGCATAGTGTCCATTTTTCAACCATGTTTAGTGGGCTTTTGGATCCTTGAAAAAAAAACACATTCAATAAAATATATTAAATGAACATTTATTGCAAATTCCTTAAAGTTTATGGGAGAAATGAAATGTACATGTTTCCCAAAAAAAATAGAAAATGCCTTAAAGTTTATGGGATAAATGACATGAAAATGGTTTCCAAAAACACTAGCTTTTTCCTTAAAAATATATTAAATGAACATTTATTGCAAATGCCTTAATTTTTATGGTAGAAATGACATGTATGTGGTTTTCCTTAAATTTTGTTGGAGAAATGACATGTTTATGCTTTGCCTTAAAGAGTTTGGGAGAAATGACATGTACATGGTTCCCAAAAATAATAGCAAATGCCTTAAATTTTATGGGAGAAATGACATGTACATGGTTTCCAAAAAAACTAGCATTTTCCTTAAAAGTATATTAAATGAACATTTGTCGCAAACGCTTTAAATTTTATTGTAAATGCTTTATATTTTATGGGAGAAATGAAATGTACAGGGTTTGACTTAAAGTTTATGGGAGAAATGACATGGACATGGTTTTCCTTAAAGTTTATGGGAGAAATTACATGTACATGTTCCCAAAAACACTAGAAAATTCCTTAAATTTTATGGGAGAAATGACATCTACATGGTTTCTAAAAACACTATAATTTTCCTTAAAAATATATTAAATGAACATTTATTACAAATGCCTTAAATTTTATTGAAAATTCCTTAAAGTTTATTGCAAATTCCTTAAAGTTTATGGCATAAATGACATGTACATGGTTTTCCTTAAATTTTATGGGAGAAATGAAATGTACATGGTTTTCCTTAAGGTTTATGGGATAAATGAAATGTACATGGTTCCCAAAAACACTATAAAATTCCTCAAAGTTTATGGGAGAAATGATTTGTACATGGTTTCCAAAAACACTGCATTTTCCTTAAATTTTATGGGAGAAATGACATGCACATGGTTTCCAAAAACACTATAATTTTCCTTAAAGTTTATGGGAGAAATGACATGTAGTTAGTATTTATGGGAGAAATGACATGTACGTGGTTTCCAAAAACATAAAAACACTAGCGAATTCATTAAATTTTATGGGAAAAATGACACATGTACTGGTTAAGTTTATGGGAGAAATGACATGTACATGGTTTCCAAAAACACAAGCCAATGCCTTAAATTTTATGGGAGAAATGAAATGTACATGGTTAAGTTTATGGGAGAAATGACATATACATGGTTAATTTTATGGGATAAATGAGATGTACATGGTTTCCAAAAACACTAGCAAATGCCTTAAAAGTTTATGGGAGAAATGACATGTCCTTGCATTTAGCTATAAGTTTTATAAATGTGATAGACATGTGATTTTGAAAGCATCCTTGTTGTTAAATGAGTAACAACACCTCCTAGCCATTATGGTTGGTTGGTTAGGTGATAGTGGTCCCCTATGAGGTGATAGACACCTTTAGCGAAAATTTTTATAAAGGTGATAGACATGTGATTTTGAAAGCATCCTTGATGTTAAAAAGGTCAGGGCATAAATGAGTAACAACACATCCTAGCCATTATGGTTGGTTAAGTGATAGTGGACCCCTATGAGGTGATAGACACATTTAGCTAGAAAATTTTTATAAAGGTTATAAACATGTGACTTTGAAAGAATCCTTCCTATTAAAAAGGACAGGGGCTAAATGAGTAACAACACATCCTAGCCATTATTCTTGGCTAGGTGATAGTGGACAAAACATATCTAGGTGATGTTGTTAAAAAGGAGAGGGGCTAAATGAGTAACAACACATCCTAACTATTATGTTTGGTTAGGTGATAGTGGACCCCTATGAGGTGATAGAAACATTTAAATAGAAATTTTTTATAAAGGTGATAGACATTTGATTTTGAAAGCATCCTTGATGTTAAAATAGACAGGGGCTAAATGAGTAACAACACATCCTAGCCATTATGTAGTTGGTCTAATTGTTAGGTGGAGAGGTTTAGTCTCCGTAGGTCTCAAATTTGAGAAGTACTCCGCCGAATTTTCATTAGAGTCCTATGGAATGTGTCATACGTTTCATATATTGAAACATAACTTTGTCGAGTTTGACCAGTCATTTCATATATTGAAATTAACTTTGTCGAGTTTGACCAGTAATGCTAATTTCAAATGGATTTTGAAAAGGAATGGTAATTTAGGCAATAATTTTGGATGGATGTTGATTTTGTTTTTTGGTTTTTTATATTCTATAGTCTTCTTTCACATGGTGTTATAATTTAGAGTTGCACAAGAGTGAGCATGAAAAATGAGATTAAGTGGATAGCTTATTCAACTCTGCAAAATATAAAACAACATCATTTCTTTCCTTGGCTAGGTATTAGCTCTGTTATGTATAGTACACTCTTCTTGTCACTTATGAAACATATCTAGTCTGATTTGGTGTCAATATCTAGATCATGTAGCCTCTCAAATGTTTTTTTAGTTGGTACTTGGAATCATGTTCTCTGGTTTACTTTTAGAGATGGTTAAAATTTAGAGGTCCATGAGTGAGCATGAAAAATTATATTAAGCAGAGAGCACATTCAACTCTGCAAAATATAAAAAGATATCATTTCATTTCTCAAATATAAATATATATCATTTCATTTCTTAAATATAAAAATATATCATTTCATTTCTTGACCTAGTATTAGCTCTCTTATGCATATTACACTCTGGCTCAAACCGAAAAATTAGAAAAATTATATAGACTTGAGAGCTGCTCCAAATACCTTTCTTTGATTGAAAAAAAAAAATCATTGTTTTCTAATACAAAATTATGTAAATACAGACAGACAGACAAATTAAAAATTATAGACTTGAGAGATACTCTAAATGCATTTCTTTAATTGAAAAAAAAATCATTGTTTTCTGATACAAAATTATGTAAATACAGACAGAAAGACAAATTAGAAAAAATATATAGACTTGAGAAATGCTCCAAATGCATTTCTTTAATTGAAAAAAAAAAATCATTGCTTTTTTATACAAAATTGTGTAAATATAGACATACAGAGCCACATTTCACAGAGATTAAATAAAAGGACTATACAACCAACCTTATATAATATAATAAGATATACAACATAGAGCATATATATAAGATAAAAATCTATCTCTCTTTTATTTATTTTCATATATATATATATATAATAAACCAAGCATCATTAACCCTTAAATCACTTTCAAAATCATTGAATCGTCAAATCGAAAGACTGCTAAGTCTAATCAGAATTCTATCTCATCGAAACACTGCTGACATTGCTATACGAAAATTGCTTGCATCCTTTTTAGTTATGAATCAAAATTCTCTATGGAGATTCAGATTATATACGAAATATCTCGATGATTTAATGATGTATTTAATGAGGCTTCAATGCCTAGAGGAATTAATCTTACAATCAGGCCTAATGAAATGAAACAATAAAAGCAGCCTATGAAAGTAAGATAAAGTTGTAAAAGACCTTAATATAGAACAGAGAAAGAAATTGTGAGGGCTTGAAAACTCTAATGAAATGAAACAATAAAAGCAACCTCTCTTAACAGAGAAATACATTGTGAAGGCATGAAAACTCTAATGAAATGAAACAATAAAAACAATCTATGAAAGTAAGATAAAGTTGTAAAGAACCTTAAGACAGAACAAAGAAAGTGATTGTGATGGCATGACATCTCTAATATAAGAAGGTTATACTTCCCAGTTAAGATGGACAAGAGGCCAAAAGAACATGATAGTTTATGTAGGTAGAATGCCTCAAGATCTTTGTATAAGCCAAGGAGAAGAAGATAGTTTCTTTTACAACTCAATTATCTCTATGAAAAGGGCCTTGAATCTGGTCAAGGAACCCACACAATAAAAATAGATTTGAACCAATGGATAAGAATTACAACAGACTTCTATGAAAAGCCATTTCAAACATATGTTTAGTTTAGAAAGTTGCAATTCAGTAGATTAAATAACATGACTATACACCCAGTCTTATACAATATAGAGCATATAAATAACATAAGAATCACAAAGATTAAATAACATGAATACACACCCAGCCTTATACAATATAGAGCATATAAATAAGATAAGAATCTATCTACCTTTTATTTATTTTCATATATATATATATATATATATGATAAACCAAGCATCATTGAATCTTAAATCAATTTCAAAATCATTGACTCATCAAATCGAAAGAATGTTAAGATGTCTAATCAGAATTCTATCTCAACAGAACATTAGGGACATTGCTATATGAAAATTTCTTGCATATTTTTTAGTTATGAATCCAAATTCTCTATGGAGCTTCAGATTATATACGAAACATCTCGATGATTTAATTATGTATTTAATGATCCTTCAATGTTTAAGGGAATTAATCTTACAATCAGGCCTAATGAAATGAAACAATAAAAGCATCCTATGAAAGTAAGATAAAGTTGTAAAGGACCTTAAGACAGAATAGAGAAAGCAATTGTGAGGGCATGAAAACTCTAATGAAATGAAACAATAAAAGCAACCTATGAAAGTAAGATAAAGTTGTAAAGGACCTTAAGACATAACAAAGAAAGAAATTGTGAGGGCATGAAAACTCTAAGATAAGAAGGTTATACTTCCTAGTTAAGAAATCAAGTTTCCCAAGTCTCCATTTCGAAAGAGAATATAGTTGAGCCGGATAAGAGGCCAAAAGAAAATGATAGTTTATAGGTAGAATGCCTTGGGATCTCTGTACAAGCCAAGGAGCATAAGATAATTTCTTTTACAACTCAATTATCCCTAGGAAAATTGCCTTGAAGCTACTGAACGAGCCCACACAATAAAGATAGATTTGAACCAATGGATAAGAGCTATAACAAACCCATTCTGTGAAAAGCCATTTCAAACAGATGTTAATTTTAGAAAGTTGCAATTATGCAGATTAAATAACAATACTATACATACAACCTTATACAATATAGAGCATATAAATAAGATACAAATCACAGAGATTAAATAATATGACTACCATCATATTATTTTCTATTGGTAAGGAGACGAGGTGAGGAGCTCAAGTGACTTCACTTATAGGGTTTCACTCTAGCTTTGCCAAATTCCTTACCACCCTAGCTAGGAATCTTCCATCTTAGGTGGACATAATTGCCACCTAGTAGAGCTCTTTCTAATTGATAATTCATGAAGTTCTAATGAAATTTGTATGCAGGAGATGGTTGCATTGTGATTCAGTATTTGGCAGGATATTCTGTGCATATCAAGGTGCCAAGAACAATTGCTCTTGGAAGGTCCAAATACAAGATCCTCGATTAAAAAGGGAGCTCATAGCAGAATTTTAAATTGGACTTAAGGATTTGGAGAGATAATATGAAAAGTGTGGAATTTTATTGTGTGAAACTCATGTAATCTAATTTTTATATTCGAATATAAAATATATCTGGGCAAATTCAATTCAGAAAATCGCACATGGAAATAGACAACGCACGTCGAGGAGGCAGACGAGGAGACAGGGAGACAATGCACACCGAGAAGGCAGAGCAGACGACAAGGACATAGAGCAGACAAAGCATGCCGAGGACATAGAGCAAAGCCTACACAAAACCTACAAACACAGCAAACTAAAAATTATATTAAAACAAGAAAAATAACCATAAATAAAAAAAATAACAAATTTACAACCTCTAACTTACCTTCGCACCTTCGCTTACTCCCCTGCTGGCCCTTGCAACAACGAAACACACCTAAACGATAAGACAAAGCTCTTTAATAGTGCAACACACCTAAATGATAACGCAACACAACTAAACAATATCACAGATCTCTCCAGTGGTAATCCTCTTCTCTCGAAAAATAGTAGAGCTCTCCAACGGTAAACTGATTGAAAAATTGTTGTGGTATGTGGGCCGGTATATCTATAAGAAAAATTTCGGCCGAATTATAATAAAATGTTTGACCCAACTTTTGTTGCTAGTTTTCCTATCGTCGGCCAAAATCTATTTACCCACGTCGTTAATGTTAATGACAGAAATAGTTCGGCGAATTATTTTCAAAAATTCGGCCAAAATTTCTAAAATTTTGACTGAACTCCCTACAAATTCGGCCGAACTCCCTAAAAGTTTGGCCGAACTGTTGAGAAAATAATTTTTTTCAAACGCGTTTCTCATGAAAGTGTAACCCAACTTCGAATTTTTACCCTCGCTCTCTCACGATATCCAAGAGAGCAAAGTCTTTTGAAAGTACACTTGCTTGTTACTTCACTTGAAATTTCTAAAATATATATATATATATTGAAATTTTAATTTTTAATTCTTAAAAAGTTTAATATATAATTTTAATTCTAAGATAAGTTAAAATATTAATCCTTATAAATATCACATCGATTAAATTTTAATATTAAATTAGTTTAAATAATAATAATCAACCTTTCGAGTTACTAATATATACATATATTAACAATATCCAGAATATCATAATAGAGAATGAAATATCAAGTGCATTATTTGATGTACTAAATAATAGAAGAATGTAAGTAATGACATACAAAAATAACAAAGATTTATATGACTATGTTTTTGAATTCAAAGTTAAATTGGCATGAGAACCATCTTCAATATATGTGGAGAAACATGAAACAAGTAAAACATTTATGAGAATGTATATAACCAAAATATTTTGAACCCTTAAATGTGAAGCCATGATATGCACAAAAGATCGTGCAATGTTAACAACAAAATCTTTATTTAGAATAAGAAAGAAAACATTTCCATTTTGAAACATCATAATACAGATATAAAAATGAAGTGCATTGTTCCATCTTCCAAATAGCAAAATAATGCAACTAATATCCAACAGAGATATCAGAATTTTACATGACTATGTTTTGAGCATACAATGTAAATTGGTATGCAAATTACCTTCAAAATAGGTTTCAAAACATGAAATAGAAATAAGGCTTCTCAGAAAGTGTAACAAGATACATGTTGAAGCCTCTAAACTTAAAGGATTATATCCACGGGTAATGGCGGGATGTCAACGATAGAATTTGTATCTGGAATAAGTGAGAAAATATTTCCATTTTTAATTATAACATTGAAAATTTCAATCAATCGTGCATATAACCTAGTTTTTTTAAATATAGATACATTATCAATAATTATCGATGTGCATAATCCATTCAACAAATCATAACCTTTAATCGCACTTTCACCCAACTGAACATAGGTACTTTTCCTTCAACTATATAGAAAGGAAGGTACCATGGCAATTTACTATTAATATCCATAGAAATATGATCCAACAATTTCCATCTAAACGCCCCAATAATCTTCAAAATACTCTACTCTCCATTATTAACAAAACAAAATAGTCGGTTCCTCTACAATGCTAATGGCATGCATCATATGTTAGAAATATGAACAAATGAAAAACTCCACTGTTTTCTTATAAGATCCAACAAATAGATAGTGTAACGATAGTTATGGTAATTATCATAATCATGGTCTAAATATAATAAAAAAAAATTTCCTTTATGTAGGGTAATTATCATAATCATGTCTAAATATAATAATAAAAATTATCCTTTATAGAATATAGCTTTATTTGGAGATATTATGTCACCAAAAGAAAGTTATTTTCTTTTCCAAACCACGTCTATGCCGATGGAAACAAAAAAATGTGAATTCGTGTTTTTGTAGATATGTTTGAGCATAACCCAATTATATTTTTGTGGACATGATTTTTCCAAAAAAAAAACAATCCCCACTCCCCTAGAGAAATATATTTGAGATTTATAAAGATCTTTCTGAAAGGGTTCACTAAGTAATAATTCTTTGAATGTGAAAACCTTCCAAGTTCAGTGAACACAGTCATTGATCCAACTATAAATTGAAATTTGTATCCAAAATGAAGAGAAGGAAAAGAAAGGAATATATGTGATCTTTATCATTAGGTTAAGATTTAACAAATCAGTTATCTTTAATATGAATTCACAAAGAAATAAACCGAGATTCTTGTTCGGCACATTGATTGCAATCAACAAAGAAAATAGGATTTTGCAATAAAATACTCCATTATTTACAAACCAACCAAAATCTTACTAGCACAGATAAATGAAGACAACTATATATAAACTCAATAATCTCAAATGATAGAAACTTTCAAATAATTAGATCTATAGGAAAATAAATAACTTTCTAAAATCAAAACAAATATTACATATTATATAACAAAAACAAAATGTCAATAAATATATAATATAAAAAATCTTAATTATCCTACTAAACATGTTAAAATATAATTCCAAAAAATCAATAGATATAGTTATTTCAAATAAATTGAACAATAAAAATACTAAATTAAATACTATCAAACAATTTTATATTATTTTAATGTTAATAAGATATATACTTTAGTTTTATGCCCTTGCTTTTTTATATGCCTTATTTTTTTTATACGTCCTAGCTTTTGTTTATGCCTAGCCTTCATATATGTGTTTCTTTTTATAATTCATAAGATGTAATTATTTATATATTATTTTAGTTAAACTTTTATTTGGATGGTACGAATTTAAGGGTGGTTGAAACATTATCATATATAAAAAATATATACGGTATCTTATATGGATTTTGCTTATGCTTATGATATCTAAATTTTTATTGTTTAATGCTTTTTAAATTATATTTTTTAAAAATAATTATATATATTTTTAAATATTTCTATAATTTATATATAATTTGTTTTTTAATTTTTATTTATAATAATAAAAATAAAATTATAATTTAGATAATTATTAAATTTATTTTATATTAACTATAACCATATTTGATTTGATTTGCATTATTATTCAATGCTAATAAATATATTCCATAACGTTGCATATAATAAATTTAATTATATTATACTAAATTTTGTATATTAAATATTAGATGTGGCTTTTGTTTATGATATTTTTTTTTTTTTTTTTTTTTTATTGTTTGATGTTGGTTTAATTTTTTTCATATTTCTCTAATTGTTGATGATGATGATGATGGTGGTTAACGTCTACTGACATTAATCTTTGGTCTATTGCACCTAAAGAAAAAAGTTATTTAGTTTGATTTAAGATTTTATTCCTATGCTCAAAAAGCTTGGAGAAAAGCCTCCCAAACTCACTATAATTTTGACATCTATAATTTTTTTAAAATTTTTTTTTTATTAACACTAATAAAAATAAAATAATTATTTATATAATTAGTATAATTTTTTTATGTTGATAATAATTAAATTTAGTATATTAATAAATAACACAATTTATATAATAAATTTAATTATATTATATTTTGTATACTAATAAATTGACTTTATCAATTAAACAAATATATTTTAAATTTAATTTAATTATATTGAATTTGTATATTAATAAATATACTTTATCAATTAAACAAATATATTTATTTTAAGTGTATTAGATTATTATGTTCCTGTATAATTATGTGCACTTATTACATTATTGTTAATAAAATTTCATTATTCCATTATTGCTATTATAGTTTTATTTGCAAATTATTACAACAATTTCAAATCCAAATTCAATAGTTTAATTGTTTAATGCTAGTTCAATTATATTTTTATATAATTTAAATATTAATTTTTAAAAAATCACATAAATAAAAAAACACCTTACTTTACATAACAATGAAATTTAAATACATCCATCAATAAAATAAGATATGAATTAATTTTATGCTTAACCATAAAAATCATAAACAACATAAATATAAAACGTTTATTAAAAACAAAAATAACATAGCTCAACATTCAAATCAAAATAATGTAACTTGTAAACATAAATAACATAACTAACGATGAAATCAAAATCATATAATTAAAATAATATAAACAAAAATAAAAAGTTCTAGTTAGAGCCTTTTTATGCAAATAAACCTATATTGCAATCTATATATATATACACACACGTAGGCCAATATGTTTGGCGAAAGTATGGATAATACATAAATAAACAAAAGCATAGGAGGACCCATCTTATTAGGGTTCGAGAACTTTATTTTACAGGAAATCAAGATGGTAAGTTAAATTTGCCAAATTTGAAGTTACCACAGGTGTAACATCTTGTTTAATTTAATTTTAATGTTGTGGTTAAATTTTTTTTATAAAATATATTTGAATTTGTTAGTGAATAGAGATTAACGAATATGGTTATTAGTTAATAGAATTTGAGTTTTACTTTATGAATAAAATTACATTCAGTGATTAATTATTTAATTGGCAAAAGAATTCTAAGATTCCAGAGTAAAAAGGAAGAGGCAATTTTTTCTCACAGTTACCTTCCCCAAGAGAATAAAAATGAAATCGTAGGAAGGAGAAGGGGTTCTATACATGAAAGAAGAAAATGGTTAACACCAAAACTTGATTTCTACTTCATGAATAAAATTACATTCAGTAATTAATTAATTATTTGGTAAAATAATTCCAAGATTCCAGAGTAAAAAGAAAGAGGCAATTTTTTGTGACAATTACCTTCCCTGAGAGGATAAAAATGAAATCCTAGGAAGGGGAAGGGGTTCTTTACATGAAAGAAGAAAAGGGTTAACAAGAGATTGTTGTAAAGGAAAGAGTTGTCCAGAGTTGGTTTAATACCAGTGGAGCTCTGTAACCCAAAAAGAGTGTAGGCTAGACAGAGGTCCTGAGGCCTAACTTCTGAATAATAAATGCTACCTTAGACTTTGGTGCGGAGCACGAGTGGAGAAGAGGACCTGATCACCTCTCTCATGGTTGGGTGGCACCATTAGTTAACATAGAATACAGAGATAAGTATTTAAGTTTGCTGGTTAAGTTATATGTAATGATAACAATTATGTAGATACTCTTGCTGTTTAAATACTGCAAACTGCTATAATTCTAAACTCTTTGTTGACATAAAAGCATATAAGATACAAAAAATAGAGAAAGGTCGTCGAATAAAACATTGCTAAGTCTAGCAGAGAAAAATGTCCATACACTGTCAAGATTCAATACTACTTTTACATTTCCAATATTCCATGTAAAGAATTAATACAGCTCAGAGGTAAGCTTCGTGGTAAACAGAGCAAGGATCGGGATCCTCTAGCCACTTATTCTTGGAGTACATAAAAAACCAAATTTAGCAAAGAAAGAAAAAAGCTATGATGCTTAAATAACTATCAATTTCAAAAAACAAATTAAGCCAAAAACTGAGACATCAACTCATAGACTCGGAATCTGTCGTGGGACTATATATATTAAAAACGTAAAACCCAGAATGCAAACTTCTCTTATAAAAATTGTGTTGAGGATTTGGCTAGAAAGGTATTTACAACATCAATTATCAGTGCAGAGATACACATCAACCTAAACGAAATGATTAGGGTTTGTGAAAGCATCTAGAGGAATAACCCTTAAAAATAAATTTATACAGAAACCAAAACATAAAGTTAATTCACATTTATTCTCATATTCCGATTGGAACGACTGTGAAGAGGTATTAATATTAAAACTTAAAACTCTGATAAATTAAACTATGCCAAAACCCTTCACATCTGGAGGGGAGCCTGAAGCTCACTCATGCAAAGATATTCGGGGTTGCAAGAATCATTTAAAAATAATGTGAATGCAGAAGATGGGTTCGGCTTACCTATGGTGGACACCCATGGAAATGCATTGCGGAGCTCGAGAGGATTTCCCATTCCGCAAGAACCCCGACAATCAACCATAACTTGTAAACAAAACAAAAAAAGGTCCGTGAGTAAATTTAACGGACAAAAAATTCTTATAAAGCTCAATGCAAATAACATAGATTAATAGGAGAAACCACGCCATTACCTGAATCTCAGTTCTCGACATGCTTGGAAGACTGTGTCCTACAATTTTTTTGGAGAAAGGGAAAAACGATACAGTTGCTCGATGAGAAACCCTTGGCCATGGTGACTTTACCATCCTGAGCAAGATTAACCGAAAGGTGAAGGGGATTAAAATAAATTACCCTCGTAGAAGAAATCAACCGAGCATTCTCTTCATAATTTGAGCGAATGTGAACATCAAGGGCATTTGAAAACATTACTTGTCTGTCCTCGGATAGAACTCAGTGAGAAGTGGCGAGAAGACAATATATAAGAAAACTAAAAACAAAATTGCGTGGCCAAACGATCCAATGACGCAATAAAAAAAGAATTCCGGAGCAAATGACATATACCGAGACTAAGCAGGACCGCAACCAACCCACATTCACTGTTGAGAGAGCAATAATACCTTAGCTATCGCAAATAGGACTCTGGATGGCGAAAAGTTGCAGAGTGGAGCCACAACAGTGTAGAGAGCGAATGAACTCAATGTGTGGCGCTTAGGGTTAGGTAGTTACCCTAAACCCACCCACATAATTTTCCACTGTCAAATCTAGGTTTTACTAGATCAATGGATAACACATTTACCAACAAATAATTATCGCTAACAACAATTGTCAATCGATCGAAGTGACAAGCTACTGGATGGACCAAAACTATATGCAAAGATTACACAAATAATAATTTACAGTAAAAGAAAATATAACTAATATAATGTTGTTGCAGTAAAAAAGTAAGACAAATATACAAGTTGAATTCATATGTATTGCTCACATAATGATATAGAATTTATATATTATAAAGTAATAATCTACACATTTATAAATATTAAATGTGCTAATATTTTTTAGTATGGTAATAATTTTTTGTATGGTAAATATTTGGTAGTGGGATAGTGGTGACAGCAGGTGTGTTAGGCAACCACATCATCGAGATCAATCCCATCGCTTATACGTATATGCTTACCAATGCATTAAGATCAATATTTGACTTACGACATTGAATATGAAAATTCACATATGTCCGTAGATAATATCAAACCCCACGTAGTTAAGAAATTATATGCAAGGGCACAAAGCGTTTCAAACTTTCCCAACGATGCCAAACTGTTAAGAAGTTGAGAGTGTATATGAGAGGTTTGGGTCGTTTTAAACATGACATGGAAACATGTTAGGAATTAGATGTTAATTTTAATGTTTATTTAAATTCCTATAAATATGATTGGTGTTTAAGCTTTTATGATTATTTGAAAATTTCAAATTTTTTATTTTTTCAAAAAATAAATACTTATCGTGATTAAACACCATTTTATGATAACATTACGGATAATTCTAATCATTTTTCTTCCTACAAATGTCAAACATGGATAATCCTAATCATTCTTCTTCCTATAAATATCTAAAACTTCTTCGCATAAATATCTCAAACTTCTTCATATAAATATCTCAAACGTTATCGTGATTAAACACCATTTTCTAATAACATTATGGATAATTTTAATCATTTTTCTTCCTACAAATGTCAAACGTGGATAATGCTAATCATTCTTCTTCCTATAAATATCTCAAACTTCTTCGTATAAATATCTCAAACGTTCATTCTTCTTCCTATAAACGTGGATAATCCTAATCATTCTTATTCCTATAAATATCCTAAACTTCTTCGTACAAATATCTCAAACGTTCATTCTTCTTCCTATAAATATCTCAAACGTTCCGGACATTCCAGCTGGTCATCATGCAAAATATCTACTTCTTAATTCATGTGCATGCTACATCTGTTCATGGAAATGGTGGAGGGGAAGTTCGACAGGTACAGGTGATAACCACCTTCGCGGTTTTCGCCCAAACTCCTCATTTCTAGTTTTCATCCACTACTCACTGCTTCGGCTCTATGGTTTCTTTTACACTTTTCATCGCACACAAGGGCTTCGACTCTAGGGTTTCATGGGCCGAGCTTTAGCCTATAACTTCGACAGCAAATATAAACACATTCTCACAGGTGGCTCTAGGGTTTCATCTGTTGAACTCTACTCCGTAATTTTTGCAGCATAGTTTAGCATATCATCGCAGGGAATTGGGTTTCTGCCCAAACTCCTTATTTGCACTTTTCATCCGCTAGCAAGGGTTTTGGATCTAGAATTTCATCAACCAAACTCTAGTCTGCTGGTGAGGGTTTTAGCCCTAGGGTTTCAAAAGCTTATTGTATCCAAAACCAAAGTCGCTAGAAAAGTGGAATTGTAGGATCTACAATGTTTCAAGCAAATATAAGTGGCAAGTTTAATATATAGGTTTTTGAAAGTCGATTTTGAAAACTAAAATCCATGAACAATTATTTCTACGCAGAAATACCATGGCATTATAGACAGTGTGTTTTTAATTACAATCTTATGCGCAAAGATCCCTTTGTGCATAAATCCATATATGATTTTGTTAATCACTGTATTTTGGGATTTAAAAAAAAAAAAATTAGTATATTTTTTTTAATCTAGAAATGTCTTTATGATATAATTATATTAGTTATTTTAATATTAATACTCTAATATTAATAAATTATTAAGATATTTAGCTTTAGTTTATGCCCCAACTTTGTTAATTTAGTTTATTAATAATTAAATTAAATTAAATTAATTTTATTTTATTGATAATTAAATTTATATTTATTAATTCAAATATAAGTTCCAGATTTAATATGTATGCTCTATATATAGGTTTTTGAAAGTCAATATTCAAAACAAAAATCTGTCAACAATTATTTCTCTGTAAAAATACCCTGACATTATATACACGATGTTCTTAGTTACAATCTTATGCACAAAAATACCTTTGCATAGAAATCCATATATGAATTTGTTAATCACTGTTTTTCTGGGATTTTATTTTTTATTTTTTATTTTATTTATTTTTTAATTTTAAATCCATAATTGTGTTTTAACATTTAATTATATTAATTATTTTAATATTAATAACATAATACTCAAATTAAGCCGCAGGCTTCACCGCCCGTGCACCACCACCCATAGAATCAAGAAAGAGAGTTCTCAATCTGCCAATCCTTCTATGTGTGGATTTGGTAAGTTTTCCCATAGTTTTCTTTAATTGTTGAGATTTTCCTTTTCTTATTTTTGGAGAAAATCTCATGTAGGTGACAACAATAGGATTTGTTGCTACATTGGCTCCATCAATTTCTGATGAGGAGTTAATGTATCCTATATTTGTTGTGAGAGAATTTATGAGTTTGTTTTCATTCACAGCTATAAAATGTAAGCCCGTAGAGGCAAGTGAGCATGACGAGGAATGTGTAGTGAGGAAGAGATGAGCAGATGAGAAACTCTGCTATTGTATTTCTGCATTTGATTAATGAGATTGCCGATGCCCTGTTAGGTGGACGTAGCCCAGATTGGTTGGGTGAACCACGTTAAAATTTGTGTTTTTCATGGTTAAATGCTGTGTGTATGTCATATTTGATTTTATATTTCTGTTGCTGAACTCTAACAATTGGTATCAGAGCTTGAAGTTGGAGACAGGGCGACATTGCTGGTAGCGAGCGTAAGAAAGCTGGAGGAGCCGTGGGTCTAGTTCTGCGCTTCATTTGGGACTTGTTGTTTGCAATGAGGTCGTGAGCTGTGTCAAGATCGTGAACTTTCAAAGCCATTGAGCCTGCTGTTGTGCAGAGCGTAAGAGTGGAGGAGCCGTGGACTGTTGATTTTAAATGCCGTGGACTGTTAAATTTAAATGCCAGAACATTTATCACAGCAAATCCGCGTAGAACTTGCTTATGGCTACATAAATAAAACATGGAATGTGCATCGGCGGGGGCAGCTTGGAATGGTGAACTGGCTGCGTTGAACAGGGGTTGTGGCCAGAGCGTATTCAAATGCCATTTTGCACATTGGTTCAACAAAGTGAGGAATGCCAAAGTTTTTTTTTAATGCCATTCAAATCATTTTTTTTAGTGGAATGTTTAAAAAAAAAAAAAACAAAAGAACAAACGATTTGAAGTTTTTCAACATTGACTTATATAAATCGATTTGCATTAAAGTTTTAGTGCAATGTTTCCTTTAAAAAAAAAAAAAAAAAAAACAAAACAAATCGATATATGAAAAAAAAGGATTTGAGTTTATATTTAAATCGATTTGTATCGATTTGAGTGGTGGTTTTAAAACTTCAATTGATTTTATTAAAAATGGTGGTGCTTTATTCGTTTAAGAGGAGGTGGCCCATTATAAATCATTTTTTAAATGAAGTCACAAGTTGGAACTTCATATTGTACAAGTTTGAAATCGATTTGTAATTTTAATGCCATTTTCATATGGTATTAAGGGAAAGGCATTTTATTGGAAGAAGGGCATTTTTTTTAAAGGCAACGACTTTTTTAATCAAAACTAATTCCTTCTGAAATTGGAGAATTTTGTGACATGAGCTATTAAGCTATGGAGAAAACACAAAGTGCCCTGTTTCAGATCGAGAAGTTTAATGGAAAAAACAACTTTGAGATCTGGAAAGTGAAGATGTATGATTTACATGTGCAACAAGGCGTGGCGAAGGCGCTGTTGGGAAAATCCAAACAGTCTTACACCATGATAGATGATGAATGGAGTGACTTGGATGAAAGAGCATTGAGCGGCATTCGACTGTGTTTGGCGGATGATGTTTTGTTTAACATCGTGTCAGAGAAAACTGCTGCTGGTTTGTGGACAAATCTTGAAAAGCTGTACATGAAAAAATCCTTAACCAATAGGATTCTTCTGAAGCGACAGCTGTACAGCTTGCGCATGAAGGAAGGTAAGACGATAACTAATCATCTGAATACCTTTAATACTCTCTTGGTGCAATTAGAAAGTATAGAAGTAAAATTTGAATCAGAAGATAAAGCTGTAACTTTATTATGCTAGTTGCCTGAGTCATGGGATAATTTTGTTACTTCTATAAGTCTTAGTTCATCAGAAACCCTTGAATTTGATGATGTTGTTGGAGCTTTTTTGTCCGAAGAAACAAGGAAGAGGTCAAATTCAGAAACCTCTACATCAGAAGCAATGATGGTCAGAGGTCGTTCTAAAGAAAGACGCTTCAGTAAGCACAACAACTCGCGTTCAAAATCGAAAGGGAAGAAGAGTAAGGTAAAGTGCTGGTTTTGTGGCAAATCAGGGCATTTGAAGAAGGACTGTTGGAAGAGACAGCAAACATCCAAAGGAGATTCTTCGACAGAGAAGAAAGATGCAAACATGACAGATACAGGTTCGACATCTATTTCAGGTATGAGTGATGAAGTGTTATCAGTTAGTTTGTCTAATCATGATCAACATTGGCTATTAGATTCTGGTGCGTCAAATCACATGTGCATTCATAGAGAGTGGTTTAAAACTTATAAATCAATCAATGATGGAGTTGTTTACATGGGAAATGATGTCTCATGTAATATTGTGGGAATTGGAAGCATCCAGATTAAAATTTTTGATGGGACAAATAAAATTCTAACTGATGTAAGACACGTACCTGAACTAAGAAAAAACCTCTTTTCACTAGGAGTACTAGACACTAATGGATATAAAACCTTTATTCAAGGTGGAGTAATGAAATTTTATAAAGGAATTTTACTAGTAATGAAAGCAAATAAGGTTGGAAATATTTTTCAGTTAGAAGGAAGAACAGAGTCAGATCATGCTTCTACAGTGTCTGAAAACGACAGTAATTCTATTCGTTTATGGCATCAAAGGTTGGGCCATATGAGCAGAAGAGGATTAAAAAATTTATCTGATCGTAAGTTACTTCCTAGTTTAAAATCTTCCAAGTTAGATTTCTGCAAACATTGTCTATATGGGAAACAAAGCAAGCAGAAGTTTAAAATTGGAAAACATAATAGTAAGGGAATCCTTGATTATATCCATTCTGATGTTTGGGGTCCATCTCCTACAACCTCATATGGAGGATCGTCATATTTTGTATCTTTTATTGATGATTTCTCTAGAAAAGTGTGGGTCTACATGTTAAAGAAGAAGTCTGATGTATTCACAGTTTTCAAACAGTTTAGAGCATTAGTTGAAAACATCACTGGAAGAACCATTAAATTTTTAAGAACTGACAATGGTGGGGAGTTTACTTCAAAGGAATTTGATAATTATTGCAAGGACGCTGGGATCGAAAGACATAAAACCATTGTATATACTCCTTAGAAAAACGGATTTGCTAAACGCATGAACATGACTCTCTTAGAGAGAGCAAGAAGTATGCTTAGTAACGCCAATTTGCAGAAGGAATTGTGGACAGAAGCAGTTTATATGGCTGGTTACTTGGTAAATCGATCACCATCAACTGCGATAGGATGCAAAATTCCTCAAGAGGTATGGAAAGGTTATCCATGTGATTATTCTAAATTGAAAATTTTTGGTTGTAATGCATATGCTCTAGTTCCAAAACATCAGCGTTCTAAGTTAGATCCTAAATAAAAAAGATATATCTTTGTTGGATATGGTGATGGGACTAAGGGATACCGATTGTGGGATCCTACTAATCATAAGATCATCATTAACAAAGATGTTAAATTTGATGAATATTCACTTGAAAATCCAGATGTAGATGATAAATTGAAACAAGATAATGTACCTAAGCTTCAACACATTCAATTTGAAACCAATTCAAATGCTGATAATAGTCCAGATGAATGAGTTTTAGATTCAGATCATGAACAAGTTTCAGATGCAGATCATGAACGTGTTTTAGATGCTGATCATGAAGAAGTTCCTACAGATAATAATTAGCAAATTGGGGAAGTACTAGAAACATCTTTAAGGAGGTCTACAAGAATTAGACGTTTTCCTAAAAGGTATGATGATTATGTTACTTCAGTTGCTTTAACTGCTAACGATGATGAACCTTTGTGCTATCAGGAAGCTATAGAAGGTTCAAACAGTGGTAAGTGGAAAGAGGCTATGAAGGACGAGATGAAGGCATTAGCCAAGAATGCCACATGGGATCTGGTGGAACTTCCTAAAGACAAGAAAACTGTGGGATGTAAATGGGTTTACAAATTGAAGAAGGGTGTTGATGATATAGAGGACAGGTACAAAGCGAGGCTGGTCGCGAAAGGTTTTTCTCAGAAATCAGGAATTGACTTTCATGAGATATTTTCACCAGTTGTAAAAATTGTTTCAATTCGGATTGTGTTAGCATTAGTTGCTTTACTTGATTTAGAATTACAACAACTAGATGTTAAAACTACATTTTTACATGGAGATTTAGATGAGGAGATTTACATGGAACAACCGGAAGGGTTTGTTCAAAATCGCAACAAGAAATTTGTTTGTAGGCTCAAGAAATCATTGTATGGTCTGAAGCATTCGCCTCGACAATGGTACAAGAAATTTGATTCTTTCATGATGAGTCAAAATTATATAAGAAGTGAATATGATCATTGTGTTTACTTTAAGAAATTAAGTAATGGCATGTTCATTATCTTAGTATTGTATGTTGACGATATGCTTTTAGCAAGCAAAAGCATAACAGAGATCAACAGGTTAAAGGCTCAGATGGCTAGGACATTTGATATGAAAGATCTAGGAGCAACAAGACAGATTTTGGGCATGGAGATTTTCAGAGACAGGAGCAATGGTAAGCTGTGGCTATCACAACAGAAGTATATTGAGAAGATACTCTTGAGGTTTGGTATGAACAATGTGAAGCCTGTTTCAGTCCCTTTTGCTTCCCATTTTAAGCTTTCTTCCAGTTTATGTCCTAATACAGATGAAGAAAAGGATTATATGTCTCGAATTCCATATGCCAATGTAGTAGGATGTTTGATGTATGTGATGGTTTGTACTCGACCAGATATTTCACATGCAGTTGGGGTTGTCAGCAGGTATATGGAAAATCCGGGTAAAGAACACTGGTCAGCAGTGAAATGGGTGCTTCGGTACTTGAGAGGCACAAGTAGTTATTGTATCACTTACAATAAGAGTAGTGAATTTATTTGCGGGTATGTTGATTCTGATTTTGCAGGTGATTTGGATAAGAGAAGGTCAACTTCAGGGTATGTCTTTACTCTTGCAGGTGGAGCTATTAGCTGGATGTCAAAGCTACAGAACATTGTTGCTTTATCCACTACAGAAGCAGAATACATAGCTGCCTCGCATGCTTGCAAAGAAGCGGTTTGGTTGAAAGGTTTGTTTGGTGAGTTTGGTAGGTTGCAGGACAGCATCAAGTTATTTTGTGATAGTCAAAGTGCAATTCACTTGGTTAAAATTCCCGCCTATCATAGTAAATCAAAGCACATACCTATCAAATACCATTTTGTAAGACAGGTTATCACTGAAAGGGGAGTCTCTCTTGAAAAGGTGCATACAAAGGAAAACTATGCAGACATGTTCACGAAACCAGTTTTGTTAGAGAAGCTACGATGGTGTCTGGCTTCTCTTGGCTTGCAGAAAAGATAAAAATAATAATGAAACAGGGTGTCAGGCTAATTGTTGTCAAGGTGGAGATTGTTGAGATTTTCCTTTTCTTATTTTTGGAGAAAATCTCATGTAGGTGACAACAATAGGATTTGTTGCTACATTGGCTCCATCAATTTCTGATGAGGAGTTAATGTATCCTATATTTGTTGTGAGAGAATTTATGAGTTTGTTTTCATTCACAACTATAAAATGTAAGCCAATAGAGGCAAGTGAGCATGATGAGGAATGTGTAGTGAGGAAGATCTGAGCAGATGAGAAACTCTGCTGTTGTATTTCTGCAGTTGATTAATGAGATTGCCGATGCCCTGTTAGGTGGACGTAGCCCAGATTGGTTGGGTGAACCACATTAAAATTTGTGTTTTTCATGGTTGAATGCTGTGTGTGTGTCTTACTTGATTTTATATTTCCGCTGCTGAACTCTGATAAGAATCAAGAAAGAGAGTTCTCAATCTGCCAATCCTTCTATGTCGGATCTAGTGAGTTTTCCCATAATTTTCTTTAATAAGATATTAAGATAAGTAGTTTTCTTTTATATTAAAATAAATAGTTTTCTTTTAATAAGATATTAAGATAAATAGTTTTTTTTTATGCTGTAGATTTGTTAATATAATTTATTAATAATTTAATTATTTATTTTATAATAATTTAATTTATAATTTATTATGAATTAATAATATTTTTTATATAACCTGGATGCGGGTGTTTAACGCCGGTTTGATGGGCATGACCGAAGAAGGCAGCGCATGGCCTGCCCACCTGGCCACCTGCTCTAAGAATTCATACCGCATTTATTTGACACTGTCAAGCACCCATTCCAACGCCGTCACCCGAAGCAGCATTTATGCTGGGGGGGGGTGGCCAAATGCGCCAGCTTCATAACGCGCCTTGGCTTGGCTCATCGTCCCTATTACGCAATTCAGTGTTTGGGTTCCTGGTGCGAGTTATTTGCAATTTGCAGGTTTTCATGCCGATGCTCTTCCGGCCAGTGGCTTCCCGGTGTTCTCAGGACGCCGAACTGTCAAGCCGATGCACCTCCGTGGGTCGAAGATGCCATTTGGGCAGCTGCTTTGATTTACTTCCCGAATTACATTGGTCTCACAGTCCTTTTTGTCCTCTGCGCTCAGTTTCTTCGCCTAGTTTCTTGGACCCTTCCTTCCATCTGCAATCTTCTGCTTGCCCATTTTCTTCTCCTCGCAGCTGTGTCGCCATGCCAAGACTTAGGCATAGATTGCGATGTTGCCGTGGCGGTTCCCGGGGCCGAGTCTCAAGCAGACACTACTCTCCCTCCTCCAGCTCTCCGTCTTCCTCCTCGGACAGCTTCCGGAGCCGCTCTCCCCCTGCACGTTCTCATCGTGGTCGAGGCCGTGGTAGGTGCTCAACCTCTTCCCCTCTGCGAGGTGCTACTCTGGCTCCCCGCCCTGCTGTTTCAGCCACTCTCCATAGCCCCTCCACTGCCATTTTTCATTACCGTTGCGAGTCCAACCGCCCCTCGGTTATCTCTACCGTCACTGTTTCTTTCAAAGAAATTCCTGGTGCCCCTCCAGATCCCCCCCCCAGCGTTGCTGCCTGTCCAACCGCAAGCACACCCGTCCGCCTCGCATAGCCCTCAGGCCATGGGCAAAAGTGTCACCCACAATGCTGGCGAAAGCTGCTCGAATGTTCATCAGGAAGCTGGATTGCAGGTTGCTGGAGGTGAAGCGGGCCTTCAAGCACATCAAGGTGGTCCGAGCCACAGCGACGAGAATGCTGGATGGTGCAGAATTGAGGAAGAATTGCCCTCAGGCGACTATGGTCTCTAGCGTCCACGTCCTGGTCCATGTAACTCTGCTCAATCTCCATGAATTTTTGCTGGTTCTAGTCACAACTAGTTTTGAAATGTTCATGCTGCGTGTCTCTGTCGAGACAATATTAGAACTTTTGTCTGGTCGGTTCTTGTCTAATTTTGCTTGTCAAGGCTGGTTTCCTCTGTTGAGGCAGCACTCAAACGATCTAAGAGCCGGTTTCCCCTTGCAGGTGGTTCATCTTATGCTATTTTGCTGACTGTTTGCCTGTGAAGGCCATGTAATCGTTGTATATTATGTTTCACTAATAGAATTAGATTTACTGAGAAAAAAAAAATATATATATTTTTTATATAATATTATTAATTTATAATTTATTAATAATTTATCAAATTTCCTATTATTATTATTTTATTAATAATTTAATTTAACTATTTTTTATTATTTTATTTTATATTAATTTAATATTTTATGTTAGTTTAAATTTTCATATTTTCTTTAATTTATTAATCATTTACTATTTTTTAACTATTCAATTCAATTTAATTTAATTTGTTCATAATTATTTTTTTCAATATATTATTTTAATATATCAAGGAAGGAACATGTATTAAAATAAAATAAAAATTAAAAACTTATTATTTTAAGTCATAGTGGATACTTCTTTTTACGTGTCAAATTGGACAAAAATTGTGGCTACATGAGGTTATTTTCCTTGTGCCAAGTCTCTTCCAACCCACATGTACACCTGTATCACGCTCTAACGAATCTAACAACTTGTTATTTTTAGTCAGTCACCCGCCATCTATCGAGCGCAGTTTTGCCCTTTACAAGTAAGTCCTGCCTTCAAATAAATTTTTCTTTCAAGGGTTTTAATCAAAATTTCTGCCTATTTCACTTACGTGATTTTTGCCTAGTTTTTTTCCTTTCTCCATTCCGTTACTAGGTAAACTTTGGCTGACAAGAGATAGCGCTAAGCCTCTTCTGACCGATAGGTACAATAGTCTCAACTAAATTTTTATTTCAAGGGTTTTAATCAAAATTTCTGCCTATTTCACTTATGTGATTTTTGCCTAGTTTTTTTCCTTTCTCCATTCCGTTACTTGTAAACTTTGGCTGACAAGAGATAGCGCCAAGCCTCTTCTTACCGATAGGTACAATAATCTCAACTATCACCAAGGTTCAAATTTTTTTGTTTCGGTGACTGGGTTAGTTGAAACCCTCACTTCTATGCTTCTGCAATGCCAGATGCACGCCCCTAAAGAATCCCAATATCAACAATTCAAATGTCTCTTTTTAATTCAGCTACTCTAGGTCTTATTAATTCCTACTTCTATTTATATTATTCAGATTAATCCACTTTCAATGGAGGCCTCGATGTCCTTACTAGATGTGCATTCAACACATGCTCTTCTTTGGTTCTCCGTTCGCATGAGAATAGGGTTTTGGTCTCACGGTTACCTAGTCTTTATGGATGACAGGGTTATGTTATGGTTACCTACTCTTTATGGTTATGTTCTATCCAGAACTCGCAAAAGTATTAAAAAAAATTATATAAAAAACAATATAATTTAGATATATGTCTTTCGAATTAATCATATCAGAACCATCTAATGTGATTCATTTTCTGAACAAGGTTTGCAAAAGTATTAAAAGAATTATATAAATAAGCTATGTAAAAAACAATATAACTTAGATATATGTCTTTCGGATATGGTTCGAAATGTTCTGAAGATGAACCATCTCATGAACCACATTAGATGGTTGGAAACTTTGACTAAATCATTATGATGTGATTAATCCTAAAGACATATATGAATCACAAAATCTTAAATCTAACAATATAATTATATAAAAACCTTTTAAAAATTATAACTATATAATTTTTTTTAGATTATAATTTTTTTTGAAAAAATATATAAAAAAAACTATATAACTATATAAAAACTTTTTTAAAATTATAACTATATAAAAACTTTTTATAAAAGAATAAAAAAACTTGCAAAAATATAAAAAAGACTATATAAATAAGCTATATAAAAAAAATATAACTTACATATATGTTTTTAGGATTAATTTTTTTTTTTAAATTATAATTATATAAAAACATTTTAAAAACTATAAAAAAACTTGCAAAAGTATAATATATATATATATATATATATATATATGTTTTTGGGATTAATCACATCATTATAATGATTTGATTGACCAACTATCTAATGTGGTTCATTGTCAGGATAAAGTTTGAAACACCCTGAGTATGAACCACATAAATCATCTAAAGAACCATATTAAATGATTCAAAAAATCGACTAAATCATTATGATGTAATTAATCTTAAAAACATATATAAATCACAAAAATCTTATATTTAACTATATAATTATATAAAAGCTTTTTAAAAATTATAACTATTGAAAAAATATGTAAAAACTTTGTAAAAATTATAACTATATATAAAAAAACTAAGTAAAAACTTTGTAAAAATTATAACTATATAAAAAACTAAAACTAAGTGACAGTTGACAAAACTATATAACTACATAAAAAATTGAAAAAAAAATAATTACAAAAACATAGAGGCCGTGGTTGTCTTACTTAGTACAACACACAGCAACGAAACCAACACAGACCGCACGCATTGCAATGAAAGCAACACAGACCACCTCGAGCAACACACCCAAAGAATTCACAAAACCGAACAACGTTTTTCATAAACTATAATCAATAGTTCGAAACGCTTAGGTTCTAAAATGTCTCATATAATTCCTGGAAAATTTTGTTTTAAAACGTTTTTCATTTTAATGTTTTAAAAACCAGCATGGTGTATGACATAAGGGGTCAGATGGATCACATACATGAGTATCCGGCCATGTTTTCACAGGAGGAACTATTAACATTGAAGAAGAAGGTTAGTCCGGAAGAGGTGAAAATGGTGCTGAAAACATTTGCGCCGGATAAGAGTCCGGGGCCAGATGGCTGGACCCTGGATTTCTTTCTACATTTCTTTGATAACTTCTCAAAGGAGCTCACAGATATGGCGAATGAAATAAAGACGACGGGAAGGATCCATGGGGCCATAAATACTACCTTTTTAGTATTGATCCCAAAAAGGAAGGGGAAAATCTCATTTGACGAATATAGACCGATATCCCTCTGTAACACATTATATAAGATAAACTCTAAAATAATCACGGAGCGTATAAAAGGGGCTTTATCAAAGCACATCACAATGGAACAATCAGGTTTTTTAATGGACAGAAGTATACATGACGCCGTGGCAATTACACAAGAGCTGATCCACACAATACAGACAAAAAAACTGAAAGCTGGAGTCATAAAAATTGATCTAAATAAGGCTTATGACAGGCTTGATTGGAATTATATCAGGCTGATACTCCATAAAATCGGAATGGACAGAAACACAGTGGAATGGATCATGGGTTGTATTACCCGGACTTTAATGGTGGTGCTCATAAATGGATCGGCATCCGAGTTTTTTAACCCGGGGAGGGGGTTGAGACAAGGCTGTGCTTTATCCCCGCTGCTTTTTATCCTGGCCATGGACGCGCTGAGCCTAAAAATTAAAAAAGCGACGAGGTTGGGCTATTTCAAGGGGATAGACATCAGCAGAGGAAAATCGGCATCACACAGTCTGTTTGTGGATGATATTCTTGTATTTAGGGAGATGGATCGGAAAAACTGGTGGCAGTTTAAAAACATCCTAAATAGTTTCTGCAGTGCAACGGGGATGCTGGTCAGTGACAAAAAGTCTTGCTTATATCATGGGGAAGGAGAGGAAGAGATTTTACAGGAGGTGGGAAGTTTGTTAAAATTCAAGATTGCTCCCATCCGTGACGGGATGACATATTTGGGGTTCAGACTAAAGCCCACAAGCTATAAGGCGGAGGATTGGAAATGACTACCAGAGAAAATTCCGAGGAAAATCAAAGCCTGGTCCACTAGATGGCTGTCAAAGGGGGGTCGCCTTATCTTAATACAAGCAGTTCTACAACAATACTCGGTCTACTGGGCCCACCTATATATTTTACCAAGGAAAACAATGGTAGAGATCAAGAAGCACATTGCCAGATTTATTTGGCAAGGAGGAAAGGAACAGAAATCTTTTCATCTAGCTCAATTGGAAAATATTACCTTACCAAAAGAAAGAGGAGGATGGGGAATTCTGGAGATTGAGTCTTTTGGCAAGGCGCTGATTATAAAATCTCTTTGGAGATGTTTGACCAAGACAGGTTTATGGCCGGAGATTATAAAATATAAATACCTGGGACAGAAAGAAGCGGAAGATAGCTTAAGGACAGGATGGGATGCAGTCAAACAAAGATCTGAAATTTGGAGGGGTTTCTGCAAGGTTCGGCCTGTCATGGAGGATTGCATTGAATGGAATTTTGGAGAAGGAAACAAAATACTGATTGGTAGTGACCAGCTAAAGGAACAAGGTAAACCGATCAACATATGCAAAGATTTCATAGCAAAAGTAAACCAGAGGGGAATTTTCTATTTGAGACAGATGACCAGAGAATGGGAACAGGACATCCCAATATGGAAATCATATAAAGAAATTGGCCTAAATGAAATGTGGAAAGCGGACTGGGACAACTATATTCAAATTCTGAAAGAAATGGGGCTCATGAGAAGTGCTAAAGGGGACAGCCTGTTGTGGAACAGGACAAAAATGGGGGAACAGATAAATACAAATGAAGCATATAGAGAAATCATCAAAAGTAGATGGGGAGAAGAACAACAGGTTTGGTTCAAAATCATGTGGAAAGTTAAGGTACAGAGCAAAAAAATGAAAACCAATTTTTTTTTCTTGTTTAGACTAATCCTAATTTTCCATTTTCTCCTCCCATGCCACCCACCAGTTTTGAACGGTGACCTTACGAACGGAGTGCCTTAACTTGATTGCACCCCATCACATTTGTTCTGCCCGTGCATTTAAAATGACAATTTTTGTGGTTGATTTGGAAAAATAAAAAATTTGACATGGCAAAATTTCTGAAAAATTTCTAAGGAGCATTATCATGTTTTTATATGGAAAAAGTGAGGGAAGACAACACATCTTTTAACTGTTATTTTGCAAAGAAGGAAATTTTAGAAACAGGTTATGTGACATTTTAAATTACCCGCCACAGTTTTCATCGACAATAAACTGTGAGATGGTGGTTTGAAGGAGGTAAAAATTGGAGAATTTTTCCACCCATGTTTCATTGGCACTTATGGATTTGCAGGAACAGAAGACTATTTGAGGGCAAGAAGTATACATCTCAGGAAATATGCAGCAAGATATATAGTTCAATAAAACTGAACATCATTATGAAGAAAAAGCAATACAAACCTCCGGAGGATATTCTGAGGCTCCGGCCTATTGAAATCTGATACCCAGCAGGTTTCTTTGATGGAGCATCCAATAATCTGAACTGTGGATGTGGAGTTTGGTTGCTGCTGGCTCCGGACTGCCATTACAAAATATCATGGAACGGGGGAAGAGGCACAAACACCAGGGCTGAAGTCATAGCTATTTGGGGACTGCTATGGTTTGCTTCAAATCTTCTCTTAGAGGAGCTGTGGGTTTACAGGGATTCGAATGTGATTATAAAACATCTGAACAAAGGAAAAAATCTGAACCCAGCTTTTCTAAACCACTTGCTAGAGCGGATTTACACCTTAAGGAGCTCTTTTGACCATATCACCTTTTGTCATGTATTCAGGGAGAAGAACCAGGAAGCTGACAGATTATCAAAAAGGGGTTTAAATGGCACTTTTGGTATAATGGAATATGAGTTTATCACATCAAATAGACCTGCTGAAACAGGGAAGGTGAAGTTTAACTAATTTGTCTTTTTTTGACTCCTAAAAATTGTGCTCACAGCTGCACCACATCATGGTAAAACACATAAGGATTAACATCGAAGTAAGATGCGGAGTTTTAAGTTATAATATATGAACATATACCAGCTGTGTGGTATGCCTGTTTTTTTGTGTAAAATTGTAACCTGTGTATATGTTGCTACAGTCTACTTTTGTAATGATTGTAGGGACTTTCTGAACAGGATAGTTTTGTCTTATTGATTACGAAAAACACTGATAAAGTGCTTTTTTTCAAATATGTATCACAAAATTCTTTTTATGAGGACCTGTTATGTGCCCTGGTACACTTATATACACCAGATTGTATTTTTTCATGCTGAAAAAAAGAAACTAATAGAATTCCCGACAGGAAAGTTATGGGAAACAAGAGCAGTCGTCCATGTTTCATCGTTTATTTGAATGGCCTCAAGTGCCATGTTAACGCGCCAAGAGGGTTCTGCCCACCCTTTGTAAGTAAGATGCAAACGCCCATGTTTCATCATTTAGTTGATTAAGCCACTCAATGGTTAAATAATTTTGATGGCATCAAGTGCCACGTTAACATGCGAAGAGGGATTTGCCAATAGTTAAAAGTAATATTGTGACTCTTTCGACTCACTCGTGGCAACCGTGCATTACATTTTCAAACGAAGAATATTCATTGTTGAATCCATGTTGGACATTAAACTGAAAAATAATAAAAAAATGAGTAGTTTTTAATGTGATTTTTTGGAATTTTATTAGGTGAAAAATATTGAGGTAAAATTTTGATTTTTATTATTTAAACTATTTTTTTTTAATTGTATGTAAAACTTTTAGGACACTTTTATTGTACAAGGTTACCCATCAATTTTATGTTTTCAATTAATTCCTACCGAATTTTAAAGAAATTAGACGAGAAAACCTTCAAAAAATCACACTAAAAACAACTCCATAAAAAAATTCCACAAGCCCACTTACACCATGAGTTGAAATATATATATATATATATATATATATATATATATATATATATATATATATAACAACCTTACATAAGTTCACAACTCACAATAACCAGTTCAATCTAAAAGTGGGCATTAGAAACTTATTATATTATGTTCTTTTATTTATTTATTTTGCATTAGAAACTTATCATATTATGTTGTTTTATATACTTATTTATTTATTGAGATATTTGTGATTATTTAAATTTTTGTAAAAATTATTTTTATATATTATATGTGACGTAAGTTTATTTTCATTTATGTGTTTATAGGTAATTTTAATATGTTAGATTTAAGACTTTTGTGATTCATAATTTAGAAAAATATTTTTTGGATTAATGACATCATTAGGATTTGGTCAACATTTTAAGCCAATTAATATGGTACTAATGTGGTTCATCCTCAGGACAAGGTGAAAAGAGTAATCAATCTTAATGAATAAATAGTGTGGAAATCTTAGCTAATTAGTTATTTGTTGGAGATTATTATCTGTTAAAACCTTTTAATAAGAGGGTAGTTAATGAATAATATAGAAATTAAATGGTTAAAGTTTTTATAAATAATATAATAAGGTAATACAAGAATTTAATAATAAATATTTAAATAAAAAGGGGTAAATTTTTTTTATTTTAATAAAAGTTTAATTTTTTATATAATATTATTATAATTTCTATATAAATAAATTATAACTAAAATAAAAATAAAAGGAAGACCCAAGAACCAGAAAAATTGTAAGAAAATTAAAAAAGAAGATAAAAGGAATTTTTTTCTAAAAATATTAAAAATATTACAAAACAAGGATCAGGACTAAAGGGGATTTGAGTCTCAACATAAGGGGGAGAGAACTTACTCAATTTCAAACCATCATCCTTGTTGAGATTCTTAACATGCCTTTCAATCTCAATAGCTTCATCGAGCTTCTTATATAAAATATATAAATAAACAAATTTAAAATATAAATCATTTAAACAATATATATAATTATCCTAGATCCATTTTAACTTCACATTTATCAAGGAGAGGATTCAAATCTCTTTTAATTTTAAAAAAGGTTTATATTTAAGAGATTTGATCCCTCTCATGCTTAATAGATCTAAATTAACATATATTTAAGCTAGTTTAATTATTAATTACATTTATAATTATAATTAATTTTTATTTTTATTTTTTATGTTTATGTAATTTGAGTCAATATGTTTAATTATAATTATAATTATTAATTATTTTATATTATTTTATTTCTATTTTTACTTTTACTTTTTTATTTTTAATTTGGTTTAGTTAAAATGCTTACATAACATTATAACATATTTACCGTACTAAATTTGAGATGTCTTCTTGGCACAATTATTACTTGCCTAGATCCATCTTAAATTTGGTAATAATGAAATCTCTTTTCACATTAATCCTCCTTTGATCATATTGTTACGCTTCCTCTCCCAACGGCTAGTTATTTCTTGATATAACTACAATTAATTATTTCTGGAAACCAACTGCAGTCATTTCCTTAAATTACAGAAATCAACTGCAGTTAATTAATTTTCTTGTTGGGAGCTTCTTAAGTTGTCCATTACTCCTACTGCAGTTCTCTACCATGATTTGTGGAACACTTGACACATAGCCAACATAAGCTTGATGGAAGCTTGGCTATAAATACTTCTGTTTGGTCCCCAAGTTCACTAACTCAATCCCCTTCAGTTTTACACCATCAAGTTAGAGTGAGCAGAGCTTGGAAGTTCCTTCAGATTTTTTGTCTCCTTTAATTTTGCTTGTGTGAAGATTGTGTTTCACGTATATGATTAAACATTTATTCTTTGTGAGAATCGCAAGACCAGTGTTGTTTCATCCTTCAGCGAGCTATGGTCACCCAATTTGGTTCAATTCTAACTGCTTGAAGTTTTATCTGTGGCTACAAAATAGGTGTGCCAAATCTGTGTTCTGTTAATATATACAATGTATGCTTAGGGGGCCAAATTTTAGCCTGTTGGTGTTGGCTGTGTTTTGTAATTTGTAATTTTTCCCATTGAATATACAGGTGGCCGTGAGATTAGCTGGAATGGTAAAAATCAGCTCATGTTTAGTGAGAGAAGAAGGGGAAGGAGCAATTTCATTTGTGGCGTGCAGGGCATAAGGCATCTTCCTCCTGCAAATTTTCTATATAGTGAATCAGCCCGGAAGCTTTGCATACAAAACACATTCTGAGTGTGAGTAGCATCAATGGCTGGAGGTATGATTTATTGGGCATTAAAGTTTATTTTTCGATTCTTTTTAAGTATTTATTCCGCATTATAAAATCGTTATGAAGCTTACATTTGGTATCAGAGCAATTTTTATCTCTGCCTTGGTGATTATATACATGTTTGGCTAAATGTCATATTTTGAGAATTTTCTGAATTAAAGCATTTATTTGGATATATGTCTAATTTTTGCTCAATTTTTATGCTTATAATATTTATTTAGTTTAATTATATGCAATTTGAATAATTGTTGTGCAATTTAATTTGCATGAATTAATTATTTCTGCTTTAATTAAAACATGCTATTTTGGATGAGTATATGAGACCCATCGTTAAATGTTATGCATGAATATTATAGTTTTATTTATGAAAATTATAATTATTCTCATTTCAAGTTAATTTTTATGTAAATAATGTCTAGTGATCCATATAATTTTAATTGATTAGAGAATAGCCACAACATCTTTAATTAAATAAAATTATATATTATGATTGATTAAGATCACATAAAGAATATTTAGACATTAATTGTAATTAATTATACTAAATATAATAAATTTTATCCCACAAGAATTTTTGTTATATTTATGTAATTAATTAGGATAAAATATTCACAACTTACCCACAGGAGTTATGAATTAATAGTTTTATCATAAAGTTCAAAACTAAGATAGAATTTATATCAAATTATACTCATAATATACCCTTAGAATTATGAATTAAGTGAATAATTTGATAAATTCTATCATAAAAAATAACTGAATCTGCTTGAATTGAAAATTTAGTCCAAAAACAATGTTTGTCATTAGATTCAATTTTAAAGTTGTAGGTTTTAACCCTAAACAAAAAATATCTATACAAAAATCTTATAACAGAAAATAAACAATAGTAAGAGCATACAACATAAAACAAATAAACACAGAGATTTTCCCCTGGATCCCAAATCAGGACGACCAGCTTGATATTTCATTATATTCATTTTAGTGTTACAACGTATATATACATGCGGAAGCATACATAAACCCTAATCCATTAACCCTGGATTAGATCATAATTGTAGTTCCCTTGACCGGATCTACAAAATACCAGGGGCCGAGAACCATCGTACCCCAAAACCATGTGCAAAACCATGCAAAAAACCATGGGCGCGGACTGCCCACCGGAAATTAAGGACCAAAAATTTTCACTGACCACCCCATTGCGTGCAACGCAAAGGAGGGGCTATCGCCCCCCCGCACGTGATTAGTCATGGAGGGGCTATTGTTTTCTTTTCGTAAGGGGCCACAGGAGAGCTTAGTCATTGGCCCAATTCTTCAACAACCATTGTTTCTCTACACTAAGAGAACTTCTGAGTGCTCACAGACTTTGTCAATGCATCTGCAACATTCTTCAAAGTGTCCACCTTTACCAGGAACCCCCTTTTAGCCTCAACCATATCTCTAACAAAGTGATATTGAACATCAATGTGCTTTGTCTTTGAATGATAAGCAGGGTTCTTAGCCAAGAAAATTGCACTTTGGCTATCACAGTCTATCCTTATAGCTTGATGTACCAACCCCATACTTGAACACAATCACTGCAACCAAACTGCCTCCTTGCTTGCATGAGTGGCTACCATGTATTCTGCCTCTGTAATTGAAAAAGCCACTACAGACTGTATTTTACTCATCCAAATGACTACGCCTCTAAATAGGATAAACACATACCCACTTGTAGATCTTCTTTGGTCCAGATCTCCAGCCCAGTCTGCATCAACAAAACCACGAATTTCCAACATTCTTTCCAATCCTAGTCTTCCCTGGTAGCACAAGCCATAATCACTAGTGCCACGTAAATATCTGAAAACCCGCTTCACTACTGTCCAATGCTCCTTCCCTGGGTTTGAAATAAACCTGCTCAATACTCCCACTGCATGTGCAATGTCTGGTCTAGTACAGACCATTGCATACATCAGGCTACCCACTGCACTTGCATATGGAACACGGGACATATCCTCCTCTTCTTCTTGTGTCTTGGGACACTGTTCAGCAGACAACTTTACACCTACAGGAATAGGAACATTCATCGGTTTACTATCCTGCATATTGAACCTCTGCAATATAGTCTCGACATACTTCCTCTAGTTTAACCAGAGCTTCCTCTTTGCTTGATCTCTCTTAATTTCCATGCCCAAAATATAGTTTGTAGCACTAAGATCCTTCATGTCGAATTTGGAGAATGGCTGGGTCTTCAAATCTTGGATAATTTCTTTGTCATTTCCAATCAACAACATATCATCCACATACAAGACCAAATAAATAACACGGTCACCAATTAATTTAAAATAAACACAGTGATCCTCCTTGCTTCTATTGAAGCCAAGTCCCCGTATATAGGTATCAAATTTTTGATACCACATCCTTGGTGACCGTTTTAACCCATACAGAGACTTCTTCAACCTGCACACCAGTTCTTTATTACCCTTCACCATAAAGCCTTCAAGTTGCTTCATGTAGATCTCCTCTTCTAGATCCCTGTGAAGAAATGTTGTCTTCACATCCATCTGTTCTATCTCAAAATCAAATGCAGCAGCAAAAGATAAAAGTAATCTAATAGAAGTAACTTTGGCAACAGGAGAAAAAATATCACCAAAATCAATTCCCGGCACCTGGGAATAACCTTTGCTACCAACCGAGCTTTGTATTTCTCCACCTTGCCTTCTACATTCATCTTCTTCTTAAACACCCATTTGCTCCCAATGGGCTTCCTTCCAGCCGGCAACTCCACCAAATCCCATGCATTATTTTTGTGCAAGGATGCCATTTCATCAACCATGGCCTCCTTCCATAGTTTTCCATCCTCTGAATCTACTGCTTCCCTGACAGTTCTGGGTTCATCATCAGTTATAGTTAAGGCAAAACCTGAACAGAAAGCAGATGGACTATACCTTTCTGGTTGCCTTCTTTCCCGAACTGATCTTCTTAAAGCTGGAGTTTGTGGCTCATCATCTTCTGAGTCTTCTTCTGTTGTAGAGTCCGATTCATCCTCCTTTAGCTCAAACTCTATCTTCTCAGGTTCCTTTGGTAGGACTTCATGTTTAACAACATATTTCACCTCTCTAAACACCACATCTCAGCTGTACACAACCTTCCTTGTTTCTCGGTTCCAAAGCTTGTAATCCTTTAAACCATCCTTATACCCAATAAAGATGCACCTTTCAGATTTATTATCCAACTTGGTCCTTTTCTGCTTTGGAACATGTACATATGCATCACATCCAAATAACCTTAGATGTGAAAGAGAGGGTTTCTTACCAATCCATACCTCATGTGGAGTCTTATCCTCCAACACTGATGAAGGTGATCTATTAACTAGATAGCATGCAGTCTCCACTGCCTCTGCCTAGAATTCTTGTCCTAACCCGGTACCACTGAGCATGCTTCTTACCTTTTCCATCAGTGTTCTATTCATTCTTTCTGCAACTCTGTTGTGCTGAGGTGTGTATGGAGTAGTCTTCTGCCGTGCTATACCACACTTCTTACAGAACTCTTCAAATTATTTCTTGCAGAACTCCCCACCATTATCTATCCTCAGCGCCTTTATCTTCTTCTCTGCCTGGTTTTCCACCAAAGCCTTAAATTCTTTAAATCTGTCAAAAGCTTCAGATTTCTTCCTCAAGAAATATATCCATGTATTCTTTGAGAAGTCATCTATGAATGAAACATAGTACACAAAATTTCCCAATGATGGAACTAACACAGGTCAAAACACATCATTGTGCACAAGTTCTAGTATCTTGTTCGCCCTCTTAGCACTAGAAGGAAAACTCACCCGATTTTGCTTCCCATATACACAATGTTCACAGAAATCAAAATCCAGAGAGCAATTAGACATATCTTCTACCATACCATTTCTATGTTGTATCTGAAGGCCCTTCTCTCCAATATGTCTAAGCCTTTGATGCCACAACATGGTCTTTTCTCCAGAGACAGCTAGATTTTCCGTTCCACTTTCAGGAACCACAGAACTGTTACACCCATCAATAACAGTGCTACCTTGTAGCTTGTACAGAGTTCCAGTCTGAACTCCCCGCATTAATACCAGTGCTCCCCAAACCATCTTGTAGGCATCTTTCTGGAACACTGTTTTTACACCTGCATCATCCATCTTGCTTACAAAAATCAGATTTCTGGCTAATGCAAGAATATGCAGAACACTGGGAAGTGTTCTAATCCTTCCACCTTGCAGCTTCAGCTTCACCTTTCCACGTCTGACGATTCTGACCTTCCTATCATCCCCTAGGAAGACATCACCACCATCATATTTCTCATACTTGCAGAACCACTCCCTATGGGGAGTGAAGTGAAAGGATGCACCTGAGTCAATTAACCATGATTCATGATCTACATGTGTATTTGAAGAAGAAGCCAAATACACATCCCCACCTTTATCCAAGGTGGTTTTTTCCTCTGCAGAAGGAGCATCATCAAATCCCTTTCCTTTCTCAGGAGCTTTAGATCTATAGTCCCTTTTGTAGTGCCCTTCCTTTCCGCATTTCCAACATACCTTTACAAAATTTCCAAGAGATTTAGATCTCCCTCTAGATTTGGATCTCCCACTCGAAACCTTATTCTTATTTCTGTTTTGGGGCCTTCCTCGTACAGATAAGGCATCTCCATTCTGGCCCTCCATATTTCTTCGTCTCATTTCCTCTGACAACAAGGCTGAGACAATTTTTGAGTCTCAAAAGTGTTTTCCATATTCATACATATTTTCATTATGTCATAACCATTCAACTTTCATTTCATAACTATCTGACCTATAACCCTACATCAAGTAACCATTTTCATAAATATATGGGTTAGGATCCTTGTCTTCCAAATTTATTTATTTCATGTGTTTAAAGTGAATTTATGATTAGAAACTAGAAAATTAACATAGTTTCATATATCTATATATGTGTTATGAGTTTTGTGACATGTGTAGGTCAAAAGGAAGCTTCTAAAAGACCTTTATGTGGCCTCCCAAAACCAAATTCAAATTTGAGTGGAGAAGATCATGGGATCATGAGGACATGTGTCTCTTTTCCTTTTTGTATTGAAACTCTAAGAAGATATGTGTCTCATTTCTTATTTGTATTGAAACTCTAAAAATACATGTGTCTTATCATTTCCTATTTTGATTGTAACTCTAGAGATAGAGGGAGAGATTCATGGACTCTCATTAATGAGATAACCACTCATTTTTTGTATAAATGGGAGAATCTTTCTCCTATCAAGGGTAGTGAAAAATAGGAGAAGAAGAGAAAGGATTAGAGATTGTTTTGTAACAAATCTTAAGATGGAATGGGATGTAGATTTGTGAGTTTATCAATAAAGAAGTTCTTTGATGTTGTTTTGATCACATCTTCAAGGAGCTAAGGATTACACCGAATTGGTAGTAGAGGGCCCCTGCTATTTGAGGAGGTTTTATATGTTTTCTAGATAAGTCATTTTCAATTATTTTTTGTCATATTTCCTTACTTAAATTGCTTTCTGAAATCATAGTTTTTTAACATTATTTTTCATGTCATTTGCTTAGATAAAGAATCCTCATGATATTGCACTTAGTCTCTTTCTCAAGCTCTTCTAATACATCTCTATTAAATGAATGGGATTCAATTGTGATACTTTGAGTTATTAGCATTTCATTTTCTATTATTTAGTTAAAAAGAAGATCCTCATTATACTACAGTTAGTCTCTTTCAAAAGATTTTCCAATAAACCTCTAATTCACGAATGAGACTAAGTTGTAATATTTTGAGTTATTGATTGTTTTGCTTCATAGAAGATCCTTATCACATTATGATTAATCTCTTTCAAAAAGCTCTTCCAATAAACCTCTAACTCATGAATGAGATTTAGTTGTAATGTTATAAGTTATTTCAGCATTTCTTTTTATGTTTTAGGAGATCCTCATTGCATTAGAATTAATCTTTTTCACAAGCTCTTCTAACAAATCTCTAACTAAATGAATCAGATTAAGTTGTAGTGTTTTGAGTTACTTTTCATTTCATGAATGTTCATTTAGAAGCTGTAATATCCATGGATTAAGACTCTCTGTTTTCATCATTTTCTAGTTAGGAACAGAATTTGCAAATAAACTCTATTTTAATTCATTTATTAACATTTCGTTTTATTCCTTTTGACATAGATCTAACTTCATCTTTTTAGCATAGAGTAGCATACTAAACATCAAACATAAAAACCCTAAAACATCAATAAAACACTAAAAACAACGAAGTAAGAAAAATGGATACTTAGGCACATATAGTGCATCACACTTCATCAGTTTACTAGCCTTGGTCGATAATTTATGTTAGCAATTTAGGACACTAAATTGACTAAACATTTTGGCACCGTTGCCGGGGAAGTGTAACTAGGTAGCCTTATTTCTTACATCTAAATAATAATAATAATAATAATAATTTCTCAAGTATGCTCTCCTCTTGCACTTTGTCTGATCTAGAGGATCAGAAAAAGAATTTTTATGTTGAAAATAATAATAAATTATGTTTCCATCATTTCATTTAATTTTACAATAAACTTTAAAAATGACGAAAATTTTTAATTTCAATATTTGTTTTGTTTAATGAAATATATATGTATATTTTTGAATTTTTGAAAATATAATATATAATTTTATTAACAAATCAATATATATATATATATAGGCTCATGGAAATAAGACCCATGCATATGCATGAGGCTAGGATTTGGCTTGGCTTTACGCATATATGTAGGCCTTCAATCCACACAAAGACCCATGCACTGCAATTGAAAAAAAAAAGAACTTTCTCTTTTCCATATTCGCTTTTCCTCAAACAACAGTTATTAGAAATCATTTTTAAAAATTTGCATACAATGAAGGTATATCACATGAAGAAAATAATGATGAGGAGAAGATTGCAAATTGTTGATGAGGAGAAGATTGCAAATTGCTGATGAAGAGAAGATTACAAATTCAATTGCAGGGACAGACAATGGAAGTGTATCATATGAAGAAATTGCTGATAGACTGTTGATGAAGAGAAGATTGTAGATTCCATTGCAAGTAATTGGAATAAGGGAGATCGATCTGAACTTCTCTCTAAGATACAAACCATTACACTTCAAAACCTGCAAATAAAAACAAATAAAACCATAAGTAATTGCAAGAAAACGAAATGCGTAATTGTCAAAAACACTGAATTTTAAAACGAATTTTTTGAGCATTCAGAGGTGAATTAGGAAAAACTAAAACATGCGTTGTTTTGGGAACGGGGTGAATTAGGTAATCCTATAAGAACTTTATGACATTCGCAGCCATTTGAGAGAAATTAAAGGTTCTTCGGAGCACTAATTTGTAGTGTTCATGAGAGAAAAATGTTTTTTTTTTTATGAAAACAGTCACGGTTTTATAAAATTCAATTTTGAGAAATAATCAAGGATCTGATTTCCTTATTTGAAGGAAAATGTGGCATAATTCATTTGTGGTGGCACATGATGAGTGACAAATGGATTATTTGAGGCAAAGACATTATCACATGTGCATCAAATGCAAGTTGTATAAATTGAGAAGGATTCTGCCTTCATCTCCTTCATAGTTAAGAACTTGACTTTAGAAATTTCAAGCTTTTTATTTTTATCTTGCATGAAAGAGGCATTGGCATGACTTTGTTTCAAAACTATTCATAAGGACAATTATTTCATCCATGCTTTATATATATATATTATTTTAAAAATAAATAAATAAAATAAAATATTTATTAATAATTTCTTTTTAATAAAGAAAAAAAAATCTTCTTAGTAATGGTTTGCAGGACGATTGGAAGATTATTTAGATGATTTCTAAACATTTGACATTAATATTGTTGATGTGTATTTTTATTTAACTTGCAAAACACAGCGAATCTTTGTGATGCCAATTGTTTTATTAAGCACAGTGCATGAAGTCATCCGACAATAGGGAGTTGATTTATTTTTCATGGTTATTATTTAAAAATGGATTGTTATCGATATCATGAATTGGACCAAATATAGAAATTTTTTATTTACCTTAATCTGTTTCATTTGACATTTAATTTTTGCGTAAGAATCAGAAAGAAATTAGCTACTTCTTTTTTAACACACTTATGTTCTTTATGTCAATTTTTTTTAATGCAGATTTGGGATGATCGAATGATCATTGAAGGAAACTAATTGTGCGCATGATTGGTTTTCAAAGGACTGATTTCATGAAAAACATAAGAACAAGTCCATGTTCATATCCATCAAGACCATTACTTTTCCTCCCTTTATGAATTGTAAATCCAACCAAGAAATTCAAAGCAAACCACCATTATTTTCCCAGCAAGAGTTAGTTGTTCATTTTCCTTCATTCACATACACTTTCCATTACTTTTTGTCTACTCCACAAATAAAAGCAAGAAGCTCACCTACATGCTTATTTCCCATTGTCATTTTCCTTTTTTCATTGTCCATTTCCATTTTCCTTTTCCTATCCTTTTCATTTTGCAAATAAACCTTGCTTCAATGCAAATTATTGAATCCATAGTCCTTCAAAAATTATTCTTTCATGCTCGCGTTAGATGATGGAGGATTCATTAAGGCCTTCCTTCTAACAAGTCTTGGCCTATCGACATCAGCACATTATCTAGGTCCAAGACTAGAGTCCTTAATAGTACCTTGAGGCTTGTATGCATTAATGACAAGTTCTCTCGCTGAAAATCATGGGAATACATCAATGTCCCTTGATCGTCAGATCTTGCAAGTGGCTCGACATTAGCCCATCTATTCGCACTTTGCAAGATGTACTTAGGTACCTTGGCACTCATTGACATTAATGGTGAGTTTGTCTCGCATTAGTTAACGACATTCATCAATGGTCGATAATCCAATGACTTGTCTTCATGCTCGACATCAACACATTTATTCGCATGACTAGAATTGTACCATCAGATTTTGTAACGATTGAAGATTACATCATTTCAGCAGTTTGCATCAAGAATCAATTTGTATCAGTAGCAATAAAGATCCTAATCTTGTCATCAGCACAAAAGAGAACAAAGAAGCAAATCAAATTCATTTTCTTACATAGTTCATGATCCAATAACATCAACAACCACACTCTTCAGTATACACAACTCATGCACATTTAAGGGAAATGAAGGTATGTGGTTTTCTAATTTTTAGTCATGTAATTCATTAGAATGCTAAAATTATAACTTTGAAAAAATTTCTCACTCCCTTTTTCACATTGTTATATCTTTAGTTGGGGGGAAGGGACATCATTTCATATCCATATTCACACATTTTCATTTCATTTCTACCCACATATACTTCCCAACCAACTATTGTTGCAACATAATCCAAAAGATTATATGCCTTGCAAATGATTAATTCATTGATGGAGTATTTGATTCTAAATGTTTTCATGAACTTTGATGCAACAAAGAAAATAAAGCATTGTTACACAAGAACCATTGCTAAAAAAAAATCGGTTGTCACACAAGAACCAACCATATAAAAAAATTTGCAATCAAATGTATTATACTTTGCAAAAATAAAATATCATAAAGAAAAGTTTGGAATGAATCAATATGAGTCAAAACTCATAAAAGATCAAATCATGGACAATGAATCATTGCAATGATTGCATGAGGACATGCAACAACTTCAGTTGGGGGGTATGTTGAGTCTCAAAAGTGTTTTCCATATTCATACATATTTCCATTATGTCATAACCATTCAGCTTTCATTTCATAACTATCTGACCTAAAACCCTACATCAAGTAACCATTTTCATAAATATATGAGTTAGGATCCTTGTCTTCCAAAGTTATTTATTTTATGTGTTTAAAGTGAATTTATGATTAGAAACTAGAAAATTAACATAGTTTCATATATCTATATATGTGTTATGAGTTTTGTGACATGTGTAGGTCAAAAGGAAGCTTCTAAAAGACCTTTATGTGGCCTCCAAAAACCAAATTCGAATTTGAGTGGAGAAGATCATGGGATCATGAGGACATGTGTCTCATTTCCTTTTTGTATTGAAACTCTAAGAAGATATGTGTCTCATTTCTTATTTGTATTGAAACTCTAAAAATATATGTGTCTTATCATTTCCTATTTTGATTGTAACTCTAGAGATAGAGGGAGAAATTCATGGACTCTCATTAATGAGATAACCTCTCATATTTTGTATAAATATGAGAAGCTTTCTCCTATCAAGGATAGTGAAAAATAGGAGAAGAAGAGAAAGGATTAGAGATTGTTTTGTAACAAAGCTTAAGATGGAATGAGATGTAGATTTGTGAGTTTATCAATAAAGAAGTTCTTTGATGTTGTTTTTATCACATCTTCAAAGAGCTAAGGATTACACCGAATTGGTAGCAGAGGCCCCCTACTATTTGAGGAGGTTTTACATGTTTTCTAGATAAGTCATTTTCAATTCTGTTTTGTCATATTTCCTTACTTAGATTTCTTTCTGAAATCATAGTTTTTTAACATTATTTTTCATGTCATTTGCTTAGATAAAGAATCCTCATGATATTGCACTTAGTCTCTTTCTCAAGCTCTTCCAATACATCTCTATTAAATGAATGGGATTCAATTGTGATATTCTAAGTTATTAACATTTCATTTTATTTTATTTAGTTAAAAAGAAGATCCTCATTATACTGCAGTTAGTCTCTTTCAAAAGCTTTTCCAATAAACCTCTAATTCACGAATGAGACTAAGTTGTAATATTTTGAGTTATTGATTTTTTTGCTTCATAGAAGATCCTTATCACATTATGATTAATCTCTTTCAAAAGGCTATTCCAATAAACCTCTAACTCATGAATGAGATTTAGTTGTAATGTTATAAGTTGTTTCAGCATTTTTTTTAATGTTTTAGGAGATCCTCATTGCATTAGAATTAATATTTTTCACAAGCTCTTCCAACAAATCTCTAACTAAATGAATCAGATTAAGTTGTATTGTTTTGAGTTACTTTTCATTTCATGAATGTTCATTTAGAAGCTGTAATATCCATGGATTAGGACTCTCTGTTTTCATCATTTTCTAGTGAGGAACAGAATTTGCAAATAAACTCTGTTTTAATTCATTTATTAACATTTCCTTTTCTCCCTTTTGACATAGATCTAACTTCATATTTTTAGCATAGAGTAGCATACTAAGCATCAAACATAAAAACCCCAAAACATCAATAAAACACTGAAAATAATGAAGTAAGAAAAATGGATACTTAAGCACATATAGTGCATCACACTTCATCAGTTTACTAGCCCTGGTCGATAATTTATGTTAGCAATTTAGGACACTAAATTGACTAAACAACAATATCATCAAAATTCAAGGTAGTTGTATTGCTACCTATTGCAATAACCAAACTGTCCCACGAGTCTAGTAGAGATCACAACAAACTGATGCACTTATCTTCATCTGAGATTTTAATATCAACATATGATAGCTGACTTACCACAATATTGAAGGCGTTAAGATACTCTGTCACCGAGTCCCCATCCTTCATCCTCAAGTTATACAGCTTTTTCCGTAGGAACAACTTATTCACCAGAGACTTAGATTGGTACAAAGTCCCAAGTTTTTCCCACAAATTTTCTGCCGTAGCTTCCCCAGATACATTCAAAAATACTGAATCTGAGACACACAAAAATATTGTGCTCTCAGCCTTCCGATCCAGTTTCTTCCAGTATTCATCTGACATTGCCATTGCTTTAGTACCTGGATCTACCACGATCCACTAATCTTTATCCACTAGCAGATCCTCCATCTTGAGCTTCCACAACTCAAAACTCTAACCATTAAATTTCTCGATCTCTATCTTTACGCCGCTCGCCATCTTCTTTCACCACAAGAATCGATCCTGCAGATCTCCCACTGAACAAGATCTACCTCAAGCCTGAGAAAAAAACCCTTAGTAGCGAAGGCATCCCCTTGAACTCGAAACAGCTCTGATACCAAATGTAGGTTTTAACTCTGAAAAAAAATTATCTACACATGAATCTTATAACTGAAAATAAACAATAGCGAGAGCATAAAACATAAAACAGATAATCACAGAGATTTTCCCGTGGATCCCAAATCGGGACGACTAGCTTGATATTTCATTATATTCCTTTTAGTGTTACAACACATATATACATGTCGAAGCATACATAAACCCTAATCCATTAACCCTGGATTAGATCATAACCATAGTTCCCTTGACCAGATCTACAGAATATCAGGGGCCGAAAACCATTGTACCCCAAAAGCATGTGCAAAACCATGCACAAAACCATGGGCATGGACCGCCCACTGGAAATTAAGGACCAAAAATTTTCGCCGAGGCACTGCCCTGGACCCCGACAGGGGGGGCTATCGCCCCCCCTCTTACCCCCCTGCGCATGATTAGTCGTGGAAAGAATATAACGCATACCCAATAAAATTTTGATTTACATTGGTAAAGCATGAAATTTTATTTATGCCTCAATTTTAACATAAGCATGTGAATTTTAATTTTATGCAATTGTACAACCTGCAAATTTCTCTGAAATTTGTTTTGATATCCCTGAACTTAAGGGAGATAACTATAAGGTCTGGAAGGAGAGAGTTCTCCTTCATTTGGGGTGGATGGACATAGACTATGCTATTAGGAAAGATGAACCACCGAAACTCACTAATACCATCACTGCATCGGAAATCACCCTTAATGAACGATGGGAACAATCTAATCGTCTGAGAATGTTTATTAAGAATAAAATTTCAGCTGGTATTCGTGGTTCCGCTGATCAACATGAAAAGTTCCAAGACTTGCTGAAAGCCATTGATGATCAATTCGTCACTTCAGACAAGGCACTAGCAAGCACCCTAATCATGAAGTTCTCATCCCCAAGGCTCACCAGTGTGAAAGGTGAGTGCGAACACATCATGAAAATGAGGGACACTGTGGCTCAATTGAAGAAACTCGAGGTTGAAATATCAGCATCTTTCCTGGTGCACTACATCCTGAACACCCTTCCGCACCAATACGAACCCTTCAAAATCTCATACAACACACATAAGGATAAATGGTCAATTAATGAACTCATGACCATGTGTGTTCAAGAGGAAGAGAGACTGGTGATGGAAATGGGATAAAGTGCAATGCTGGCAACGCGAGGAAAGGGAAAATATCAAGCTAATCTGAAACGGAAAGGTAAAATATCTCCCCAAGCCAATATCAAGAAGGATTCCAAGTGTTTCTTCTGTAAAAAGAAGGGACACATGAAGAAGGAATGCGCCAAATTTCAAAAATGGCTTGTGGACAAAGGTAATCCAATCTCATTAGTTTTTTATGAATCTAATATGGTTAATGTCAATATTGACACCTGGTGGATTGATTCTAGATCAACAATTCACATTTCGAATTCCTTGCAGGGTTTGCAAAACCTAAGAAGCTAGTGGGAAGTGAGCAAAGCATCGTATCGGGAAACAATATGGGCTCACGTGTGGAAGCTATAGGAACATGCTATTTAAATTTAATTAGTGGATTTGTTTTAGAATTAGAAAAGACCTTTTATGTACCAAGTTTTTCTAGAAACTTGATTTCAGTTTCGAGGCTTGTACCTTTTAGATATTCCTTTAACTTTTCAGAAACATCCTTCAGTTTATTTTATAAATATGAATGTGTTGCGAATGGTATTTTGTCTAATGGTCTTTACTGCATTAATTTACAAAACAATTTCACTTATGATTCAATGCATGTTCACACTAGCACTAAAATATGTGTTATTAATGAAAATTCCTCTAAATTATGGCACCAGAGACTAGGTCATATCTCCATAGAAAGAATTATAAGATTGGTAAATGAAGGAGTACTTAATACTCTGGATTTTACTGATTTTGAGACTTGTGTGGACTACATAAAGTGAAAGTAGACCAACAAGTCAAAGAGAGGTGCCAATAGGAGTTCAGACATATTAGAGATCATACATACTGATATATGTACTCCAGACATGGACTCACATGGTCAGAGATACTTCATCTCTTTCATAGATGATTACTCATGATGTATGTATCTCTACATAAAAAGAGCGAAGCATTATATGCCTTTAATATTTTTAAGGCTGAAGTAGAGAAACAATGCGGCAAGAAAATTAAGATTGTGAGATCAGATAGAGGTGGAGAATATTATGGTAGATACACAGAAGATGGACAAGCACCTGGGCCATTTGCAAAATTTCTTCAAGAGCATGGGATTGTTTCCCAATACACCATGCTTGGTTCACCCGACCATAATGGTGTAGCAGAAAGAAGAAACCGAACATTATTGGACATGGTGCGGAGTATGCTTAGCAACTCCAATATTCCTAAATCCTTGTGGATTGAAGCACTTAAGACGGTAGTGTATATATTAAACTGAGTTCCAACCAAGGCTATTCCTAAAACGCCATTTGAATTATGGAAAGGTTGGAAACCAAGTTTGCGACATATGCACATTTGGGGATGCCCGTCTGAAGTGAGAATATATAATCCACAAGAGAAGAAGCTAGACCCAAGGACCATTAGTGGTTATTTCATTGGATATGCTGAAAGGTCTAAAGGTTACAGATTTTACTATCCATCTCGCAGCACTAGGATTGTGGAATAAAGAAATGCAAAGTTTCTTGAAAATGACTTGATCTATGGGAGCGATCAAACCAAGAACATAGTTTCTGAGAAGGATCATTCAGAATCTCAACCTTCCACCTCAAGTGATAGATTGGTTATTGTTCATAGCACCCCTCAAGTACAAACTGGTGTTGAACAACCAATTGTTGAAGTTCCACAAACTGCTGATGACATTCTAGTAGATCAGATAGTTCAAGAATTGCCAAGAATTTTTGAACAACGAGTTGAACCACATACTTCTCAAGAAGATGGTGGTACAACATTAAGAAGATCTACTAGACCAAAGAGATCAGAAATTCCTAATGATTATATTGTGTATCTGCAAGAATCTGACTACAACATTGGAGCCGAAAATGATCCCTAGTCTTTTTCACAAGCCATGAGTTGCAAAGAATCGGAATTATGGTACGATGCCATGAAGGAAGATATGAATTCTATGAAGAGTAAAAAAGTCTGGGATCTTGTTGAGTTGCCTAATGGTGCAAAATCCATTGGATGTAAATGGGTCTTTAAGACAAATAAATATTCATTGGGCAACATTGAGAGATACAAGGCAAGACTTGTTGCAAAGGGATTCACTCAAAAAAGAAGGAATCGATTACACTGAGACTTTCTCTCCTGTATCTAAGAAAGATTCCTTGTGCATTATTATGGCATTAGTAGCCCATTTTGACTTGGAGTTTCACCAAATGGATGTGAAAATGACATTTCTCAATGGAGATCTAGAGGAGGAGGTTTACATGAAACAACCTGAAGGATTCTACTGTAGTGATGGTGAGCAATTGGTTTGCAAGATCAAGAAATAATTATATGGATTAAAACAAGAATCCCGCCAATGGTATTTGAAATTTCATAATGTAATTTCTTCTTTTAGTTTTGTAGAAAACATTATGGATGAATGTATATACCTAAAATTCAGTGGGAGTAAAATCTGTTTTCTTGTTTTATATGTGGATGACATTTTGCTAGCAACCAATGATAAGGGTTTGTTGCATGAGGTGAAACAATTCCTCTCTAAAAATTTCGATATGAAGGATATGGGTGAGGCATATTATGTCATTGGCATTAAGATCCATAGAGACAGATTTTGAGGCATCTTGGGTCTGTCTCAGGAAACCTATATTAATAAAATTTTAGAGAGATTTCGGATGAAGGATTGTTCACCAAGTGTCGCTCCCATTGTGAAGGGTGATATGTTCTGTTTGAATAAATGCCTGAAGAATGACTTTGAAAGGGAAAAAATGAAGAACATTCCATATGCTTCTGCTGTCGGAAGCCTAATGGATGCTCAAGTCTGCACAAGACCTGACATTGCATTTGTTGTGGGAATGTTGGGACGATATCAGAGTGATCTAGGTTTAGACCACTGGAAAGCTACAAAGAAATTAATGAGGTACCTTCAAGGAACCAAAAACTACATGCTTATGTATATATGGACAGACAGTTTGGAAGTATTTGGCTACTCAGATTTTGACTTTGCTGGATGTGTTGATTCACACAAATCAACATCAGGATACATTTTTATGATGGCCGGTGGAGCTATTATTGAACTCTTAGTTAAACTGAGAGGGGGGGGGGGTGAATTAGTTTAACACATTCATAATCTTTTAAACTTTTTATTAAACATTATTTACACCTTCATTTCATGTCCAACTTAATATGTGAGTAATCTTAAAATGTGAGCAGCAAGTATTAATATAATATAAAAGCAGAATTAATATGAGAGCAGCAGGTATTAAGCAGATGATATAAATCAGATCAACAGATAAACATCATGCACAGATACAACATATATAAGTGGAAACCCATAAAGGGAGAAAACCACATCTTATTATTGTTGTGATGCAAAGGCAAGCTCCAACTCCCTCTCACCACTGTTTTTTTGCAAGCAACAACCTACAGGAGGCTCCCACCTCAATTCTGCAAGCTACAACTTGCAAGGAAGCACCAAATCCCTTCAATTTTCTGTAGGCACCAACCTACACGAGGCTCCAACCTCAGTCAGGTACAACTGACAACTATCAAGCTAAAACTAGATAGGGAAGCTCCAACTTCCTCAATTTGTCAAACTGAAGGTTTGCTGATTTACCTCAGATGTCAGCTCTGTTCTGTAGCTTCTCTTTCTGCTCTTCTTTTCTTAATCTTCTCTGCCTTACACTTCTATACTCTGCCTTCTCTATATTTTCTCTCTCTAAAAACTCTTGTGCATATCAATGTGATATTATATATAGAGTTCCTCACATGACTGTTTGTATTTCATAAAGAATTTGGAGTGAACAGTCATGACTCTTTGGCTTCTATCTTATTATTCCTTTATCCAAATCATTTTTAAAATTACTACAATATGTACAAATTTCCATGCTACAGTGGGATTTTTTCTTTTCCTTAGGATACTTGCCTTTGCATCACAAAAATATGAACAAAAATATTTACATTTTCAGTTATGCATTTCAATACCACTCAGCTCCTTTTCTGAACCTGGGCTTTACTGGGTTTGTCTCTTCTGCTACTGTTGAGTGGCTATTCTATATATCTTGGTTCACCTCTGTGTTTATTTATCTGTTCACTTTACATGTGTGCATTACCATCTCTGTTCTCGGGCTACCTGTCTACGTTCTCTGTTCATACATGAGTTTAAGTATAATTGCTTGAAGCCCACTTTACAATTTCAATTCATTTTTCTTTTGTACCATATTTTTGCCGCTGTCTCTAGTTCTTTCGTTCTTGCAGGCTCTTGTAATAAACCCAATCTTCAGGCTTTTGTAATAAACTCAATCTTATTACATATATGTTTCAACTTTAGCACAGTATATAAATATATATATATCGTCATGTATTCATACTCCTGATTCAAACTATTAATAATCTGTAACTTTTGTTTTGCACCCAACATAAATATGGTCACTGTTATATAACGTTTAAAGCATCAAATCATATTACATTCCCTGCTTAAATATATATAATGCTTACTAGAATGTTTGGACTTTGGGAATTTTTAATATATATCTCGAGCTGGAAATCAATTGAGCTGCTTATAATGTACCTTTGTTAAACCCAATGAGCAATATAAATTAAACTGGGGCCCAGCGCTAACGGCCTACCACATCCAACGGCGGACATCACATCACATAGCTTCTGATGATCCGATGGATATCACTCGGGAAACTTTCATGGACAATAACACGCGATGGCGCGCTGTACCTTGGATAACCTTCGCGCATCTATAGAACGTGACCACCGTCAGATCGCTTCCCTCTAGATCGACGGCTTGTGTCAATATCACTCCGCGTCTTTGGTCGATGGTTAACGCGCGATGGCGCGCAGTGGAAGGCGGTTTTGCAATTTCAATCAGAGACACGTGTCGATCAATCTATGGAATCACTCCCAAATCCTCTAATACCGCTCTCTGTATAAGGGTGGTGCGATGAATACCATAAACCATTGTTACTGTTCACAGCGCTCATTCTAGGTTCCGCTTATTTACACAAGGTTCCGTCTGAATCTCCATGTGAATTTTGATTATTCCTCCAGTTTGTTTTCTCTGTTGATGTTATGGATAACTTCACTACCATCGCCAAACATTAACACAACAGTGCATTTATATGGCAGACAAAATATTACTAATTCTTGAAAGAGTATTACTAACTCTTTCAACAAAACCTTGTTTCGACCCGATCTGGATTCACTGTTCGATCGATGATCGTAACAGTCCATGCAATATCCACTCTATAACTGAATATTAGTCCTTTGTAAAAGCCACCTTAAATCTCTTGAACTTGTTTATTATGTCAACAGAATATGAGTGCTCTGTTCAAAACTGGGGATAATTTCAAACATAATTCAAACAATGAATGCCAACTGATTCAAAGAATATCCACTCTCATTGCATACCATATGGTTCAAAGATGGAATTTAACTCAGAGATTGAGTTCTTCTATTTACATGCAGACTTACATGGATTTATTTTATCAGCAAACCCCTGTCCTAAGTACTAATTCATAAATAAACCTTTGTATTACACTCCTTCAGGCCCTTTCAACTCCACTGCTCTGTCTCTAATTCCTCTATTGCTTCTGCTTCAATTCCTCTATTTCTTCTGCTGCCTCTGCTACCTCTCTGTCTCTTTTTCCTTATGGATAGTTTAGGTGTTGCTCTTGTCTTCACCTTTGCCATCAATGCCAACATTTCCAACAGCTATATCATGGAGGAGTGCCAAGCAGACCTTGATTGACACTTCCACTATGGAAGCCGAGTTCGTCTCCTGTTTTAAGGCTACTTTAGATGGTGTATGGCTTAAGAGTTTCATTTCTGGGCTTAGAATTATAGATTCTATCTCTAAGCCATTGAGAATATATTGCGACAATTCAGCTGTTGTTTTTATGGCTAATAACAACAAAAGTGGGAGTCGAAATAAATAAATTGACATTAAGTATTTAGCTATAAGGGAATGTGTTAAAGAAAATAAAGTGGTCATTGAGCACGCTAGCACTGAGTTGATGACCGCTGATCCTTTGACTAAGGGCATACCACCATTTAAATTCAAGGATCATGTAATGAATATGGGACTTGGTTCCATTATGTAGTTTCTCATTGTATGTACAATGTTATTTTTAATTAAATTCTTAATTATTGTGATGTTTTTTTCATATTTATGCGCACCTTAATCTGATTTGAGAGAATTCATCTGTGTAGGACCAAAAATAAACATAAGGTTTATTCATTAAAAATTGTTGCCACATAAATTTTAATAGAAATAAATACATAGTAATACATGGAAGATAATACTCGTCATTAGAGGACTTATCGCCATGATTCATGTATCTATTACTTAATACAGATTATCAATGGGTTTTAAGATGAGACATTAAGTTTGGAAGTATGGACCAAGTGGGAGAATGTTACGCTTCCTCTCCCAACGACCAGTTATTTCTAGAAATAACTATAGTTAATTATTTCTGGAAACCAACCGCAGTCATTTCCTTAATTTATGGAAACCAACTACAGTCATTTCCTTAAATTATGGAAATCAACTGCAGTTAATTAATTTTCTTTTTGGGAGCTTCTGAAGTGGTCCATTACTCCCACTGCAGTTCTCTACCATGACTTGTGGAACACTTGACACATAGCCAATAGAAGATTGATGGAAGCTTGGCTATAAATACTTCTGTTTGGTCCCCAAGCTCACTAACTCAATCCCCTTCAGTTTTACACCATCAAGTTAGAGTGAGCAGAGCTTGGAAGTTGCTTCAGATTTTTTGTATCCTTTAATTTTTTCTTGTGTGAAGATTGTGTTTCACGTATATGAATAAACATTTATTCTTCATGAGAATCGCAAGACCTGTGTTGTTTCAGCCTTTAGCGAGCCGTGGTCACCCAATTCAGTTCAATTCTAACTGCCTGAAGTTTTATATGTGGCTACAAAACAGGCGTGGCAACTCTGTGTTCTGTTAATATATACAATGTATGCTTAGGGGCCTAGATTTTAGCCTGTTGTTGTTGGCTGTGTTTTGTAATTTGTAATTTGTCACATTGAATATACATGTGGTTGTGAGATTAACTGGAAAGGTAAAAAGTAGCTCATGTTTAGTGAGAGAAGAAGGGGAAGGAGTAGTTTCAATTGTGGCGTGCAAGGCATAAGGCATCTTCCTCCTGCAAATTTTATATATAGTGAAGCAGCCCGGAAGCTTTGCATAAAAAATACATTCTAAGTGTGAGTAGCATCAATGGCTGGAGGTATAATTTATTGGGCATTAAAGTTTATTTTTCGATTCTTTTTAAGTATTTATTCCGCATTATAGAATCGTTATCAAGATTACACCGATATGTAGAATTGAGGGTGTATTCAACTTGGTGATGATGGTAGTCTTCTTGCCTACTTGGAGAGAGGTTTGGGACCTAGGTGCTCACGGTGTTTTTGGTGGCTCGATAGATGCTGCATCCCTCACCTTAAAATTCCTTTTTGCATCTGGGAGGGGTCTCGAGACCGCCTATTATATTGTTGGTTAGTGTTTTTTTCTTATAACTTGGTTTTGTCATGGGATGGTAGACGTCATTAATTTGTGGTCTTGCGTCCTTGGGTTATTGAAGGAATTTGGTTTTGGTTACCAACAATTGAGTATTGAGGGATGGTATGAGTCGTTTGGAGGTCTGCAAAGTGGATAGTAGCTACGTTGAGTGGGCATCAGAGAGAAAGGGGCGTAGCACATTTCTTCATCCATGTTCTGGTGATGGACGAAGGAAGCTTCACTAGGAAAGAGGGGCTCAAATACTCTCTGTAGAGATGAAGCGGTGGTGCAACAGGTGAAAGGAGACTAGTAATAGTTACATGTCTACGGTTTACTAGTAGTTACATGTGAGACATGTTGCTAAGCTTTTTTGAGATAATTTTTTTTTTTTTTAAATGAACTTAACTTAGTCATTAGCTTTCTCACTTTTATTCTCTTTTCATTTATATATATAAACATATCTACCTCTACTTTCTAATTTAATATTAAACTCATATTTTGAAACAAAATTTGTATTATAATCATCACTTAATTTTAAAAGTTTTTAAAATGACCACGCATTTTCACCATCACCATATGATATTCCCATGAATTTTACCTTTAATATGACATCAAAACCCTAAAATCCATATTAGTTAAAGTTATTACTTAAACCATCAAATTACTATTCCAAGTGGAGTGGGTTATGTGTTCTCTAAGTGTGGGGTTCTCTTGTAGAGTTTGGTTTGGCATATATGGTATAATGATGATTCTATTTTTTGTGGTATGGTTCTAGCTAGTGCATAGTGTATTATTTGTTTTGTTCTCTTGTGTCTTTCTAAGTCGTGAATAGTTTACCTATTGCTACAGTAACATGCGTGATCCTTGTTTGGCAGTCATGCCTTTTTTTTGCAACCCATTTGTTGCAAGAAGGGGGCAGGGGAAGCAGTTCACAAGGCTAATGAAGGGTCATCCTCTTCATTTAGGACTTCATTGCCAATTATTTTAATGTTGTTTTTCTAGAGATGTGAAGAGAAATAAGAAAACTGGAAACACGTGAAAGGGAATAAATACAGCTCCACTCAAACTTTGAGATTATGGATGAGGTTTCTATTTGGGTTATGCATCCTTGTCATATCGGGGGAAAGAAAAAACAAACTTAAACCTAGTAGCCATTCACTGTGTAGATGAAGATGTCGCTCAACATGTTCCTAAAGGATAAACAGGTGGAACAATATACGATGTTCACTTCTTTAGAGGACATCAAGATGATGTTGAGGAACCAACACTTCACTTTGGATATGTTGGACACAAGGTTGATACATGTGGAAGGACACATCCACTGTGATTCGAACATCGATGCACCTCTTGGATTGAGTGCTAAAGAACCTTCTCCCATCTCCTCCATTGATTTGAAATGGTGTTTGTGCTTTCTTGTGTTCTTGTAACTCTCATATGTTATGCTTTGGTAGCTCAACAAAAAGTTTTTTTTTGTTTTTTTTGTAATTTGACTAGTTAGATAGTTTGTGCTTTCTTTCTTTTTAGGATTAATATAAGGGTTTTTTTTTGTAATTTAGACTAATTAAATGGTTTGTTCTTTCTTTCTCTTTAGGATTAATATATAATTTTAAACTATAGATACTCTTATATCCACCAGAGAAAACAAATATTCACTCAAATAAACAAATGTAACAAAAATGTATTTCTAAATTATTTAAATAATAATAATAAAAAAATTTAGAAACAAACACCTTCCAACTTTCATGTCAAATTCTAAATTTAGAAATCCTAAACAAACACCTTCGAACTTCCATGTTAAACTCATAAAAATATTAATTTGAAGACAAACACCTTCCAACTTTCATGTCAAATTCTAAATTTAGAAATCCTAAGAAAAAACCTTCAAACTTCCATGTCAAACTCTAGAGTTTGAAATACTAAATGGCTGTCACTTCTACCTTTCCCTTCAAACTTGATGTCAAACTCTATATTTTGAAATCAAGACTCTTGTCGCCTATCCCCTACCCTTACCCTACATTTTGGACCAAGGGATTCTACCATACTTATCCACTTCTCTTTCATACGGATGAGAATATAACATATCCAGTGGACTTTGGAGCAAGGATTCTATCATAGTTATCCACTTCTCTTTCATACGGATGAGAAGATAACATATTCAGTGGACTTTAGTGATCACATATCCAATGGAATTTAGTGATCACAATTTGGAGCTACGGATAAGAAGATAACATACCAAGTGGACTCCAAAACATCATTATAAGTTATCGTACTCATCTCGTGCGATTTATTATTTATTTATTTGGCAAGTGGCCTTAAGATAAGACTAAACACTAGAGTACAATATGTAAAAAAATCAAGTAGCCGGTGTTTATTTTAACAGCATAAAATAAATATGAAATTAAATTTGGATCATTTCTCGATTTGTGTATTTCATTTTGTGCATGGACGTTAAACTATTCTATATTCTACTATTTCAATTTTATTTACCAATAAAATTTTGTAAATTCTCTATTGTTTCAATTTTATTTACCAATAATTATTTCGTAAATTATCTATTGTTTCAATTTTATTTACCAATAATTATTTCGTAAATATTTTAATGGAAACCTCAACTGTGAAAATCCAATACCAAATTCTTAGCACAATATTTTCATGAAGGTATTTATACTCATTTTAAATTTTATAGCTATAATTTTTATAAACTCATTTTAAATTTTATAGCTATAATTTTTATAAACTAGAGTTATAACGTTATTTTGAAATGTAAGTGTGGTTCACTGAATGTAATAATGATGTTTATTATTTTAATTAATAAAATTTATTATATGTATATATAGAAAATAAAAATATTAAAATTGATGTAATTTTTATAAGTGATAATATTTTTAAAAATAATTAAATTATTTTATATTCATTTTAATTCTGGATTTATCAAACATTGAGAGGGATTAAATATTTTTTACTCTAAAAATAATTTGTATCTCAAGAAATTTATCTTTTTATCCTTGAGAGAATTTAATAGATTTAGAGTTAAAACGGATCTAAATGATTATTATTATTTTTAATTTAAAATATATATATATATATATATATATATATATATATATATATATATATATAATTTTTTTAATTTAATATATATATATATATATATATATATATATATATATATATATATATATATATATATATATATATATATATATATTATTTTTAATATAAAATAAATAAATAAATAAATAAATATATATATATATATATATATATATATATATATATATTATTTTTAAAATTAATATGTATATTATGACTCAAATATTTATTAACAAAATTGCAATATAATAAATTAAATTTAACTTAATTATTTTTATTATTACTTTTAATTGTTTAAATTTAATCAATATTATAATTTAAAGCTTCACTATAATATCTTCCCATAATAAAGTGATAATATTTTTTTTTATATATTTAATGCACATTGATTTAATTTTCCACTACAATATCTACTCCATATTACACTGTAAAACATCTCTAAACATTATGTTTGAATACCATAGTTTAGGAGATCTGAGAGTGATAACTCATAAAATTGACTAAACAAATACAACAGTGGCAGAAAAAAACAATATCATTACAAAATTATAAAATTCTATAATAATTTCATAATGTAGACCAAAACACATATAGTTTTTAAAAGAAAATATCAAAGACTCCAATTATTGTTAATGAAAAATTCATTTAAATTTTATACCTTTAAATAGGTTACATTAGGCCTACTATTGGTTGTGAAAAACCAAAGTTCAATAGTTCAATTTAACTTTATAATTTTATAGTTATACTTAAAATAATTAATTTATTATTATTATTATTATTCATAGATTTACACCTCTCTCTTTTTTAAGTGAACAAACTATTCATCAATAGAAAAATATTTACATCATTTTCCAACATGCCTCATTTGCCAACACAATTTTCCCTATACTAGAAGAACAATAAACAACATTACATTTTCTCTCCTCCTGGATTTATTTTGGAGGATTATACATTGGTTTTACTTTTTACTTTCGTTTTCTAGACGTTTACCCAATCTGAGGTTTGTGATTGTACAACAATTTTATCTCCTTGAGATGTTTCATATGCCTCATGCTCCAACATATTTGTTAGTTCTTTATCATGATTGGAATGGTAAAATTCATGGGTGAATTTGTGCCCACTCATTTGTGGTCCCAAAGTACTAAATTGGCCAATGTGTGATTTTTTTCTCTCACTAGTTAGGATGGTGGTTCATACAATAGGTGCATTTTGGTTCTATGGTTTCCTCGTCTCATGAGCTACAAAAGAATTAGAAGATTTGGGTCTCTTTTGATCTTTCAGTCCAAAATTATTCTTTTTGATTTCTGGTTGCAAAGGGTGAATTTGAAAATAAGGACAAGCATCTTGAAGGTGGCCAAGTTGCTCACAATTTCTACAACGAAAATATGTGTTCTCATAATCCAATGGTTGTTTATAAACCTTGCCTCTCCATTTGCGGAGGATTTTTGCTAGCATAACTTTGTTAAGGTCCACTTCCACACATATACAAACAATATTCATGATTCCTTTTGTAATATTCTTACCATTTATTTTGATGAAATACTCAAGAAAATTTCCTATATCCTCCAAAACAACTAAATAAGCCATATGGACGGGAAAATTGGGAAGCTGAACCCATATTGGGGTTTCCAAATATGGCATAGAAAGAGGGTTAAATTCAGGAACCAAGGTTGAAAAGAAAGACCGGACTAACCCCAAAACTAAGGACCTTGGTCAAAAACCTTCTTCTCGTCCTCCATCTTCTGAAATACCACTACAAAAAAACATTTAGAACAAAAAATAATCTCGACATCCCAAGACTATTTCTAATAAACCCACTCTTGAAGAACTGAAGATGAAGGCCAAAAGCCATTAAAGTGACAAATAATCCTTTGTCACTCATAATCATTGGAAATGAAGTTGCATGCAATATTATTAACCTCAAGAGAAGGGTTTTCAACCTCCTGATCCACCAAAAATGTAGTACCATCAAGATATTTGGAGTTTGGTGAGGAAAACCGAGGACTCAAAACATCCTTAAAATATCTCGACAAGGTTGAAGAAGATTCACCCCCCGAGCTCCACTTTTAATTCTAGCAACAATGAGAATTTGGGCATCCTTGGTAATGTCATAATCCTTGAGGGAATTTTTCTCTTGAAATCGAACGCATTCATAAATAAGTCAGTAAAATTCGTGAGGGATTTGCACCTTCTCCTTGATTCTCAATGCCAGCGAAGAAACTGGATCCGTGTTTGAGACTTGCAAGCCAAATGGACCCCTGGAAATTGGATTTACCAAAACTAATAAAATGGCTAGAATTGGAGTAGAAAATGCATCATTAATGCAAAGCCTTCCTAGTTGATACATTGACCTAGAGATTTGAGGGTTTCTACTAAGATACGAGGGAAAAACTCGCAAACCTAATATTGCATGGAGTATACTTGTCCCTTCAGTGGAGATAGATTTTTCCTTCAGGCCCTTACAAAGGTGATGAGCTTGTGCAGATCCATTTCAATCAAATTTTTGGGTTGTAGAGCTCACCACTATGGTTTTCATTGATTTATGTGTTAACAAAATGCATTATTTGCACCTCTTGTTTTATTTTAATTTTTATCTTATTTGACCAAGTCAAAATGTTTGCAGAAAAAGACAAGACATTACAACATCAGCGCCTCTCAACACAATTATGAAAATGGGCTATTTTTCATTATAGTACACATTTATTAATTTTTTTTTCTTTTTTCAATTAACATAATTACTAATTTAATTATAGTTATAGTTATTTATTTATTTCTAGTTTAAAAATATTGAAAATATAAATTTAATTAATAAACTAAAATTTATAATTTTTTATATAAAAATAAGGCATAGTCTAACTTAAAGCCTAAATGACTTGCTTCACAACAAATTTTCTTGTCATTTTTATTCAAAATCAGGATGAGATTTTTAAAAACTTGAGCTTAAGTTGTTTATTTGAAGAATTAGAGTGCCCCAAGATATATGTATTCAAAAATGCAATTTAAACAAACAAAATCATATTCTTTCTTCGAATTATTTGCAATTTAAACAAACAAAATCACATTCTTTCTCCAAATTATTTAAACCAATTCTAATAAAAAAATTTATTTTCATTACACCTAAAAATAATTATATTTTATTATTATTAATTTTAAATTTATTATTATAATAATTTACTCTTTAAGTAATATTATATATTTTTCATTATATTTTTAACATTTATTTAATAAAAAATAAATACATCTTTAAAATGAATACACATTCCCTTATCAATAAATCAAAACACATATAAAAAGTGTTGCAATCAGCGGTAGTCCTTGTCCGATATCAAATCCTTATATTGAATTGACTATTAAACTGTGAGGTTTGAGATCCTTATATATAATTGAATATTAAATTATATTACCAAACACTATCTGAATTGTTTATATCCTCTCTGCATATATGTACCGACCTCAAGCGGTAAGTTTTCCTCCTATTTGGAGAGAGCTATTCCATAATTTTAAAATACAATATGGTACATGAGGTATTTTACAATATAATATAATATATGAGCTCTGTGAGCATGCATTTAATTTTTAATAGGAGAAAATAGTATGGAAAAAAATTCTTATTTTTTCCTTAATAATGATTTAGTTAAAGAATAGTTACGATATTTTATAAAGAAAAAAATAAATTGAAATATTCTATGGTGTGAATTAAGCTTGCCAAATTTAAGCTGAAGCATGAATTACATGATACTAATGCAAGAAAAAAGCTATTACATAACTTAGTAATTATATATATCATTATAATTATAAAAGTCAATAATGTATCAAGTAATTATAATTATAAAAGTCAATACTTATGTGTATCATTATAATTATAAACCTTGTGATTATATATATTATAATATTATAATTATGGATTACAGTTATGATATAGAATCTGTCTATTTACCTAAGATTTCAAGATACTCGAATACTCGAATTTTTTTATAGAAATATGTACATACTATATTGTAGAAAATTTAAACTAAATACTTACATGGCAACCTATCAAAGTGACAACTTTCATGTCTTCACCTATCATTCAGAATGGGCATTAGATATTAATCAGTCATCAAATAATCACAACAAAACTAAAATTGAAATAGGGAACTTCTTGCTTACATGAATTGATTCTCAATATTTTTCACTCATATTTATGAAAATATGAAATTTTTTGCTCTTTGATATGTGTAACGATATAGCGAAAGTATCCACTTGTTATACACTATCTCAACATAAAAAAAACTCGATTCACTTTATAAATACATGCAATTGAGGGAATCCTCGCTACTAGAACAACTGTTGATCCATATTAAAAAGTTGTGTTTGTGATGTCGTATATAGAAATATTTGATAATTTCCAACTTTTAAACGAAAATGTGTTAATGTAAAAATTTTCCCTTACAATATGGACAATGGATCCATATTAAAAAGTTGTGTTTGTGATGTCGTATATAGAAATATTTGATAATCTCCAACTTTTAAACGAAAATGCATTAATGTGAAATTTACCCCTTACAATATGGACAATGTTGATTGTTATAAAACCACATAAGCATGCAAGATGACTGAAATTTATGGCCAAAGGGAAGATGGATAAGAACCTCATTCAGTTTGAAGAAATCTAATCGCACATCATAACCCTCTTCTTCCAATGCTCTTGATTTTAACTTCTACCAAGATTTTTCTCTTTTTGTTTCTGGTGTATATGTCTCTTTTCATACAAGAGAAATACATTCTTTACTCTTTGCTAAAGAAGTAGGCTTGACACCAATTGTCTAACAATATCTGATTGTTGCATTCTTTCTGTGATCGAGTCACTAACAAATATTGATCTCTATTATTGATAAACATGATATGACTATTCATGTATATAATGAAAATATTTTGAAGCCCACATAAATATTTACAATTTGCAACAGTGTACACTTTTTCAATATAAAACAACTTCTTGTACATAATATACAATCAAGAATTATTCTACAAACCTTTACCACTTATGATTAAAGATTGACTAAAATAGATAAAACTGTGCCCAAGAAAATTGCATCTACAAGAAGAAATCAAGATGAGATCTTAGCTAGTCTCTTTTAAGGACAAAACATGGGTGTTCAGTTAACAAAACGAAGAGTTTATATTGATAAAAAACATTGATTGAAATTTGAAAATTCCATTTCATTTGATATGGAATTTTTTTTAAAAGATGTTTCATTACAAATAGAATTTTGTATTTTTCTGGTTAATGATTTTTTTAAATTTTTTATTTGAACTTTAAACACCTTAAACTGCATACAACATACTCCTCCAACACTGTTGCCGATGAAATAGGTAACTTGACCTCAAAACAAGAACTCTAGCCCAAAAAGACTCAAAAACCATGAAAAAACACCCCAAAAACAAAAAAAATGTATTCCAGAATGCACTTGGTTTTTTTTGAAGGTCAAATTTCAACATTTTATAAAATTATGCTAAAAACAAAATTGTTTCTTGAAAAAAAGATTGAAAAAACACCCTCAAAACAAAACTAGTTGATGCTAGAATAACAAAAAAAAAAATTGTATCATATTTTTGACAATTTTAAAAATAGAAATATCATTTTTTAATTTTTAAAATTCAAACATTAAAAAAAACCTAAAATTTAAGAAAAAAAATAAAAAAAATTAAAGATCAAAATTTCAAAATAAATAGAAATAAAAAAATAAAAATAAAAAAACAAAATAAAAATATTAAATAAAAAAAATAAGTTAAAAAAGAAAGAAATTATAAAAAATAAAATATAGAAATTAAATTTAAAAAAGAAAAAGAAATTTTTTATTAAATAAAAAAATAAAAAAATAAATTTTTTTTTTTAAAGAAATATATTAAATTTTAATAAATTTAAAACTAAAAAAAAAAACCATTATTTAAATTAAAAGTAAAAAAATGAAAAATTAATTAAAAATGAAAAATGAAAAATAAAATACAATAAAAATATTAAATTTAAAAAAATATATATTAAAAAAAAAAAAAATTTTAAAAAATAAATTAAATATAAATTATAAAAATAAATATATATATATATATATATATATATATATATATATATATATATATATATATATATATATATATATATATATGATTTTATTAAATAAAAAAAATGTTAATATTAAAACAACAAATTAAATTTAAAAATAAAAAATAAAAATAAATAAACAAATAAATTTTGAAAAAAAAAATAAATTTTAAATATAAAGAAAAAAAAAATTGTTAAAAAAAAAAAGTTAAAAAACTTTAAAAATCAATTAAAAATGAAAAATTGAAAAAAATAAATTAAAAAAAAATATTAAATAAAAAATAGAATAAAAAACAAATTAATTTGAAAATATTAAGTTTAATTTAAAAAAAAAAAAATCTAATTTTAAATACACAATTTTAATTGAAATTTAAAAAATATAAAAATTTTATGTAATTAAAAAAATAATAATAAAAAAAATAAATTCAAATAAAAAAAATTAAATTCAAATAAATTTAAAAAAAATACAAAATTTAATAAATTTTAAAAAATTAAATGAAAAAACTAAACATATAATTTAATAATAAAAAATATATATGAAAAAAAAAATTAATTAAACAAAATTAAAATTAAAAATTAAAAAAAAAACAAAAAAAATTAAATTTCAAATATAAAAATTAGAAAAAAAAAATTAAATTTTTTGAATTTAAAAAAAATTATATATATATATATATATTAAAAATTAAAAAAAAAAGAATTTTTGATAGTGGTGGAGCCGCTAATCGGCCTCCCACCCAGGTGGCGGCAGAGGCCGATTCCCGGAATTTCCATCCCGCCGCAACCGGCCTCCCGCGGTGGGAGGGCGATTCCGGGAATCTACCTGTTGTGCCGGGAGGCCAATTCCCGGAATCGGTCTTCCGCCGCGGGAGGGCGATTCCCGGAATCGGCCTCTCGCCGGGGGAGATTCACGGAATCGGCCTCCCGCCGCGGGGGGCAATTCCCGGAATTGGCCTCCCGCCACAGGAGGCCGATTGGCGGCGCCACCATGATCAAAAAATTGTTTTTTTTTTAAATTATTATTATTATTATTATTTTAAAATTTTTTTTAGTTTTCTTTTTAATTTTTTTTTTTTTAATTTTTAATATTTTTTAATTCGTAACATATTTTTTATTTTATTTTGTTTTTAATTTTTAATATATATTTTTTTTAATTTGATTTTTTTCTTTTTAGTTATTAATTTGATTTTTTTTATTTTTTTAATATTTTTTTTAAATTAATTTATTTATTTTTTTGATTTCAAATTTTTTTTTTTTTTTTTTTTTTTTTTTTTAATTCTAATTTTTTATTTTAAATTTAATTTGTTTTAATTTTTTTGTTTTTTTTTAAATTTTGTTTTTAAATTTAATATTTTAGATTAATTATTTTTTAAAATTTAAAATTTATTTATTAAATTTATTAAATTTTATTTTATTTTACTTTTTTTTAATCTTTTAGTTTATTTAGTTTTTCATTTTTAAAATTTATAAATTGTTTCATTTAAAAAAAAGAAGAAGTGAATTTATGGATATTTGTCTTTTAATTATTTGCACGTGGTTTTTTTTCATTTTTTTGTTTTTGAATGATAATTTATTTATTTATTTTAATTCTTTTATTTTAATTTTCTTTTTCAATTTTCAATTTTGTTTTTTTTTTAATTTGTTTTTTTTGTTAATTTTAAAATTTGTATTTTTTTTCTTCTCATTATTATTTTTTTAATTTAAATTTTCAAATTTAATTTTTTTCTTTTTTGTATTTTATTTTTTTTATCTAAATTTTAATTTTGTAATTTGAATTATTTTAAAATTTTCTATTTTAATTTTTTTTTAAAATTATATGGTTTTTTTTAATAACTTAGAAAAAAATGTTTTTGATGTTTTTTTTTTTTTTAAATTTTTTGGTTAATTTTTGTTTTTTTCTTTAAATTATGTGTTTTTTTTTTCAAATTTTGTCTTTTCTTTGATATAATTTTCGAATATTTTTGTTTTTTTATTTATTTATTTTTGTTTAAATTTTTTATTTTTACGAGTTATTTTTGTTTTTTTTTTACATTTTTATTTGTTTTTTTATTGTTTATATATATATATATTTATCTAAGTTTTGTGTTTTATTACCAAAATGAAAATCACCACTCTAAAGAAAAAAGGTTGATGTTGCATCAATACGTTTCAAAATTAGCATGAAAATCACCACTCTAAAAAAGAAAAGTTGATGCTGCATCAATACGTTTCAAAATTAATATGAAAATCACTAACATTTTAAAACAAATATTCATACTTCATAAATAAAAAATATTAGAGTGTCAAAAATGTGCACAAAAAAAAGGGGTGATTCTACATCACCACTTTTCAAAATCGAGTGCTTTTTATGCTACCAAAAAAAAGTAGGTAACAGTGCTGTTACCTATTTTATCAGTAACAGTGTTCTCCATAAGTGTTTTGAAAAAAAGTGAAAGTGTGGCACTCCTTAGGAGTGACACATGTCCTAGTCTCATGCCTAAGGATAAGTGGAAAATCAACCAGCAATCAATAGTAAATCAACAACAAGTTTACCAATCTAGAACATTTGCAGCATGCTTCTTTTCATTTGGGTCAACCACAGGTAAACCAAGTCCCCCAAAGTGGTGGTAACCCTCAATCACATTTTTTCGGGATACAGTGTCTTATCAAATTTAGGTAAGAGAGCAAAAACCATTATTCTAGGGCCTAAAGATTGGGGGTGTCACTTATTACACAAACGAGAGGAAGCTTGTTGTTTTTGAGTATTCCTTTTTGAATAGGACCAAGTTCTTCATGTCTTAGAGCAAAATAGCATTGGTGCTTATCAAGCCACAACTATTCTCAAGTGAGAAGGAATGCGCAAGGGTACACTGATAGCAGTGGAACTTATGGGCTATTAAGGAGGATATGCACATGAAGCTCTCTTTTACCAATTAAGTTGTTGAATCCATTTGGGGAGTTTTCCTCATATATCTATTCTGAAAGTTTTGGGATTACAAAACTTTTTATTTTGGGTCACCTAGTAGTTGGTTGGACTCAGCCATAGGTGTATTTCTAGGTATTTTTTTTCACCCCTAGACTCAAAATTCATTCTTTATGCTATTGAAAGTAAATTATCAAAGACTTCTTCCTCTTATCTCAAGCAGTTGTGTTGAAATTTATTATATTTTATTTATAGGGTGAGCTTTTACGGGAGAGATACTTTTTTAGCCCTCTTAAAATGTGTTATGTACTAGTTTTTAAAGCCAAAATCACTTGTGGTTTATGTAAATTTGGCCTTATTCTCTGGTCAAGCTAGGTTGTAGGCTCAAAATGCCACCCGTGTTAGTTCAAAATGGTTGTTTTTTTCATAAGTCCATGTCATTTAGGTGTAACCCATCTCAATATGCTTAAATCCCTGTCTAGATGGGAAATTTTCTATGAAAGTATGTTTTATATCTCTCTAAATACCTGACTAGGTTTTAGATCCTATAGTGAAGTGGTTCATTTGGAAATTTGACTTGACCCATCTATTTTTCCATGAACTTTTTAATTGTTTCTTATGGTCTCACTTTTCTAATTTTCATTCAGGCGACACTAATTATGTAGCTTTCAACCATGACACAAATTATGTATATTTGAACCCCTTTCTCAGTGTGTTGATTCAAGGCTTCCAAGAGAAGTCTGGTTAGGGTTGCTATTTTCACCTACATCTGACCTTAGTTTTATAATCTTGGGCCTTGTTTTTTGTAGGGATTAGAATTATTGAATTAGAATCATAACAGGGGATCTTGGTGTCGGCCATATGAATAATCACTTAGATTCACTTTTTTATAGTTTCACAACATGTTCCTATTGTTATAGGTCAATTTGGGCATCATCCCCCATGACCTAGTCAAACTGGACATCGTCCCTAGGACCAATGAAATAGGGTCTATCATCCCCTATCATTTCAGTTGCTACATGCCCTAAGAGAAGAAAAAATCATTCATGACTTCTATTGTGAGATTTCCAAGGTTTGAAGTATATGTTATATCACTTATGAGCTCACCAACGCTGCCTCTCAAGGGACTAACTATGTTGCATATGCAAATCCTTCCATTCAAGGGTGCACTGCAATGCACTTCCCGACATTCAAGAGTGCATTGGTCAAATGGCAGTGAAATTCTCATTGTTTCGGAATCTCCACATGGCCAGTGCCTTCTAGAAGAGTCCATATGTGTCAAACTTCGAATCTATGTGTCCATCTAACACCTCTGAGCTTGGGAACATGTCCTACCTATTATTAGAAATTCATTGATTGAGAAACTACCTTCAGTTGCCCTATAAATTGAGCACATATCCTAGTGCTAGGGAAAGAGGATTTCGTAAAGAAATTTTGTTGGATTCTCAATTGAGAGAGTGATAGAAGTGATATGCTGCTACTGAGATGTTGATTGTGATGAGGCTGGGGTGAAGCTGGATTTGGTGACATCAGATTGATCATTCGTTGTAAGCTCTTCCTTCTACTCTTTAATAAATATTCCCGTTCATTTTCCCATATATGTATCTGTTTATGTTTCTATTTCTCATGTAATGGATTCTTGAATGATATATATGTTTCATGTTCAATCGATTTCACTAATTAAGGTAAATAGGAATCTATATATTGAAATCTCTTTGATGTTCTTTGTTTATACTTGTAGGAATAAATCTGGTGGTCTAAGTTGGATTGGATGCTACAACAAAAGCAACAAAAGGAGAATAGGAAGCGCTTAGATCACAAGTATGTTCTTCTATCTTTCTGTGTGTCTATTTACTAGTAGAGAAAGTGATAGCAAAGTCTTTAATCTATTGTTCTAAGTGCCTAGCACCACACTTAATGAATTTCATTTATCCGAATATCATAATTATGCATAAGAAATCAACGACTCCGCTGGGGAATTTCCTTTCATTCCTAGTGTTTTTTCCTCTGCTTATCCACCCAGTAACATCTACTGTTAGTTATTAGACTTTTGAATCAAATAATTTCATTAGAAGTGTGTTCTATAACTTTAATTTTCAATCTTTGCTGCACCCAATGCACTGTTGGTCAAGACACAGTGCACTGCAGTGCACTGTCTCCCACTCAGGGGTGCATCCCAATGCACTGTCTCCCTTTAGAGAGTATGTTGCCCCCCTTAGCCAACCAAATTCCATTTGAATTTGTCATTGCCATCATTCTCAGCCATTTTTTTGCTGTGTTTTCAATTGTCTGATACCTCATAAAGACCAGCGAATTTTCCTGATTCTTCCTCCTTTGAAAAGTAAGTTTGTTCAATGTCTCTTTAAGTGTTTTTTCTTTATCATTGAAAAAGAAAATTAAAAGTATTTTATTTCTGCACTAGATCCTTTTTTTTTTGTAAAATAAATTGTCGTTAAATTCTTTGATTCCTGTAGCAAAAATTGTAGTTCCATTCTTCGTTTTACCCAAAAGAGAAATTGTTGTTAAATTCCTCATTTCTCAAAGAAGAAAACACTTGTTTTTTGTTGATTTGATGCATATAGTTTCCTTTTTGCATTCACATTAAGGGGACTGAAAAGAAAAACTTGCATTTTCATATATTGAATTGTGTATTTTGCATAGGAACAAGTTAGGAAAGTTCCATATTAGTTTGTGCTCTTTGTTATTTGCTCTCAAAACTAATTACTCTTTCCCTTTGTAGCTAGGATTTTCATTGAAAAAGCTAAAATTGAAAATTTTTATTATCATTTTTGTTTGCATTCTAGGAATTTCCATCACATCATCGTGGTGAACCTCAAAAGGCAAATTGATAAACAAGATCAACTTAAAATTTACATCAATTTACCTAAAAAAGCATTGGAACCATAACGAGAACATTTAGAAGGTCTAGGCTAGATACTTGTTCCGACATTGTTAAACATAGCAACTGTCATTAATTGTCTGTGATACATTCTGAGTGTGATACCTCACTCCACGTACATAAGTATATCGAAGCTCTTCCACGTACCTTCGGGCATATTGGGCGGTGTTCTAGTACGAAAAGTATAAATAGGTGCTCTCACTGTGCGGTTTCCCATTAGATAACACTAATACGGACTTAGGCCTCCACGTACCTTTGGCTATATTTTGGAGGACAACTTTAGGTTGCTAACCATCCATAGTGAACCGAGTCGTTTGCCTTTTCAATTGTGATACATTGAACACAAATTTGGGGAGATTCCCTGCCCGTACTTCTTGGTTCGCCAAGACCTATTCTGCAGTTCACAGTTCCTTGGTAAACCTTTTGCATAGAATTACCCTTTTATTTTGTTTATTTTTTTTGTTCATAAAATTAATCAGTAATCATGGAATAAGAACATCCCTTTCCCCGTCATTCGTGTAGAATAGCACTGAAACAACCTTTACTACTGGAAGCCACTTCTGGTCGACGAAGGCAACATCGCTCTACCGAAACTAGTACTATGAGTACCTCTGGTGCGACATCATCCTCACACATACCAGAGTCACCAAAATTTGTTTCTAAAAATTTTGGTTCATATACTGTTGTCGAGACAGAGTCCTCACAACTACCCATGGTCACGATCCATCCAATCAGTGAGACCATACCTCCCGAACCCGACATTGTTCAACTTGAAGTTGATCGAGATCCTGTCTCTTTTTTGCTAGAACATCTGCATCCTGAAGTCGAACGATCGGAAGTTGTTCCTATATTGGTCGCCCCACAATATATTGTAGCCATTGAGTCTCCCATATCACGTAGTAAACCTCTTGAAATATACTTTGGGTATGATGGTGAAATCCTTCCACCTGGTTTAATTTCGATTTAAGAAATACCACAAGACAAAACACCTTTAACTCCAACTCATTTTGGGGTGAAAATTTACTTGTATGAGTCTTTTCCTCAATAACTTGCCTCTGATTTTGTTGATCCTGTGTCTATTAGAGTTCCCGTAGATCCAATAGGGTATACATTTGGTCGAATAACCATGCCTGAGCCAACATCTTCGGCTGGACCATCTATTCCAATTGCGACAACACCTACTCTCGCTACCCCGTCGATGTTCACGATTTCACCAAAGTCACATTTATAAGGTGGCACTTTCGTCCCACCTGGTTACCAATCTTTATCAGGAACCTTATCTGGTGCATCCTCAATCCCATGGACTTCACCAATGTCATCGTCTTGTATTCTAACTAGAAAATATATAGTGAGTATTGAACGAATTGATCCTTTATACACATCATCAAGGCAACATCAAGCCAATCCATCTGGTTATATTCCATCCAATTCAATTTCAACTGGACTCCCTGCATTTTGAGAAAAATATTTTCCATCTTATTATAATCCTCATGTTGGGGGCAACCTATGGTCACACACTTCGATATTACTCCATCGTTATTTGGTCATCCTAATGTCGGAATGAATGTTTGTCAATGGCAGCCCACTCTTCCTATCCAACCACAAACCTTTGTACACTCGTATCATCCGGTTCAGCCTATTGCACCCACATTAATTCCACTTGTTAATACATCTTTATCCCTGTTACAGACTCAAATTGTTGTACCTCAACCGTCTCAGGCGGGTCCTTCAACTCAATACCCTCAAGTATTGGGCCCTCATACTCCAACTCCTTTGGCTGGTTTACAACAACCACCTATATCCGGAACCATTTATTAACAAGTTGGATTACCATATTATGGGATGTCATAGCCACAACCAAGTTATAGATATCCTCAACCGAATCCAAGTTATCCTAATTTGGGTTATAACATTGGTGGACAGACCTCTTGGTAGCCACAAGCGCAAATGCCACAACCTTCATCTCAACGAGTAGCGTATCCAGGTTTTGTTCAACAGAATCCTCAAGCATTTGCTTATTAAAACAACCCCTATTTGGGTTACCAGCAACAGATTCCTTATGCTGTTGCTCAAAGGCTTATTGCCCAAGAACTTTCATCATACCCTGGTTATGCTCAACCTAATCTCAATCGACAGTTGCCCTTTTTTGCAATTTTAGAATTACCGGATTTAAACCATCTCACCAATGATCCAATCAACTATGGTCCTTGGTGGCCAATGATACCTCATAAATTACCCTCAGATATTCCTAAGTTCAATGGAAACCCTGGGGAAGACCCGTCGATTCATTTTATGACTTATCATTTGTGGTGTTCATCAAACTCCCTAAATGATGAATTTGTTCGACTACATCTTTTCCAGCGTACGCTCACTGGTCTAGCCGTAAAATGGTACACTGATTTACCAAGAGCTTCTTTTGATAATTTCACAGCCCTAGCTATTTTATTTTTGACCTACTTCCAGTTACCCATATGATATGAAACTAGAACAAAACACTTGACTAATTTCAAACAGACTAATGCTATTCACATTTCTGATCATATTCATGAGTGGCGTCATTGTCGTAGAATGGTTAAGACATTTTTTCCTGATCAACTCCTTGTTGAGTGGTTCATTAAGTCCCTATTACCATCAATAACTGAGGATGTGGCTAAGGGTGGCATCATCACTGAAGGGCGGGTCATTTCTCGTGCCCAATATTTAGACTTGATTTATACTCAGTTTGGTATGTTGTACAAGAAAATGACTAATGCGTCGCGATCTAATTTTATTGTTCATCCTCCATCAAAGGAATCTCACACTAGAGATGGTATGATCAATACTACAAGCACACATCACTTTACTGCATCTAATCATGTGCCTTCTTCCAAAATCCATGCCGTGTCATTTGACAAGGGAAAAAGTGACAAGCAACCCGAAAGTAAGAAAAAAGGGAAATCAAAGAAAAATCAAACTTCTACCCTGCAGGAAAGATCATCTGATCAACCATCTACAAATCGGAAACCTCGTTACCCTTGAATAATCTGTAATGAGGAAATTTTTTTTTTCAGGACTATCCTCACCGCGTCGAAGTCTCAAAATTGGTTAAGAACTCACATGCATCAGTTGTGTTGACAAATCCATTTCCGAATCCAGACACAAATTTGGTTGCTATAGATCTAGCTTCTAGTTCATAAGTGCTTATGTTATCTGTCATGAAGCCATTGACTGATTTTTTGGTGTCAACACATAATAAATATCACTATAGTTAGGCTACTGATCAACTTACTACCTCTACAGAATCGATACCGCCACCTACTATTCCTGAATTGACAATCAAGCCACCAAAGGGAGTCGTTTATAAATCGACGTTTAATCCTCGAGAAAGTGATGCCAAAAATTATAATATAGTTGAAGATTTGGCTCAATCACATTCAACTATGTCAGTGCTTGAGGTGCTAAAAAAGTGTCCCTCCCAGAAGTAGGCTTTTTTTTCAGCAATTGGTGGAATTGATCCAACAAATTCCAATCTCGTAGTCTTTAATCATACGGGCTATGTGCTGCAATTACGAACAAAATTGGCATTATCCATCCAAGTAAATGATCTCAATCACATTTTTCATCGTAATATTATTGATGAGGGAGAATCTACATGCATTATATCTCTAAAATGTTTGAAGTCACTTGGCTTGCCATGCCTATCTCAATCACCTACGACGTTGAAAGCTTTCAACGGGCGTACATATAAGCCTTGTGGTATTATCAATAACCTGCATGTTGAACTAGGGGGAAAAACAGTAAATGTTGAAGTTGAGGTTGTTGACGGACCCCTTGAATACAATATTTTACTTGGAAGGCCATGGGTATATGCTATTAGAATGATCGCCTTTCCACATAAAGGTGTTATCACAATCATCAATCAACTATCCTTCTTTGCCTCTAGTTCCCAGGTAACTGGAAACATTTCTACCACCCAACCCAATTGAGCTGGCATAGAAATCAATATACTTAGCTTGGGCGGAAAATTTGAAATCATAATCGCTGGTTGTTTGGGTTGATTGTTCATTAGATTTTGGTACTCTATCTGATCCTTTTTCCTCAACTTTCTTGACAGATGAGAATATTCTAGAAACTATGATGTCAGAAGGAGAATCATGGGAATATCATCATCATCTCTCCCATCTTTAGGATTACGAGGAAGATAATATTAGTGAACTATATCACCCATCGTTCAAAACATTCTTTTCGAATTATTTTCTTATTAATGCAATCGATTCCGAGAGAAATTTATCAAATATTGAAGAAACCATTTCTATCGATATTTCGACCAAACCCGACGTTGTAAAAAACATTCATTTTGGCATGTCTTGTTCTCCATTAGAACTCGAAACATATCGCTCTCTCTTTCGTGAATTTTGTGAGGTATTTACTTGGTCTTATGAGGAAATGGTAGGCATAGATACTAGTATCATTGAACACACCATTAAAATGTACCGTGATTTCAAGCCGGTACATCAATGTCTTCGTCTTTTTCATCCGAAGAAGGCTGCTACCATTAAAACAAAAGTTGAAAAAATTTTGCGTGATGGTTTTATATACCCTATTCCTCTAATTGAGTGGGTCTCCAACATAATTCCTGTTATGAAAAAACAAGGAACCATCAGAGTGTGTGTCGATTATTGGGATGTCAATCTTGCTTGTCCAAAAGACAACTATCCTACTCCCTTTATCAACCATATTATTGACAATTGAGTTGGATGTGAAATATTGTTCATTCATGGATGGATTTTTCGGCTACAACAAAATCAATATCCGCCTAGAGGACCAATATAAGACAACATTCATTTGTCCCTGGGGCACATTCACTTATCGGAAACTCCTGTTTGGTTTAAGGACTGCTAGGGAAACTTTTTAGAGAGAAATGGATTATGCATTCAAAGACATCAAGCACATTTTTCAAGCCTATCTAGACGATTTACCCGCGCATTCATGAAACTAGACTAATCACCCAATGCATTTGAGAGCTATCTTTTTATGCCGCCGACACTACAAAATATGCCTAAATCCACATAAATGTTTGTTTTGTGTTGGTTCTAGTCGTTTGCTAGGATTTGGCGTCTCAAAAGAAGGAATTCAAATAGACCCACTGAAGGTCCAGGCTATTCTTGATTTTCTTGCGCCATAAAATTTTCTTCAATTACAGAAACTTCAGGGAAAGGCTGACTTCCTAAGGAGGTTCATACCCAACTACACCAAAATGGCTAAAGGATTCACTCAGCTCTTGAAAAGGGGGATTCCCTTTTGTTGGGACCAAGTGGCACAAGCTTCTTTTGATGCTGTCAAGGATACACTTGTCTGGGCATCATTAATGTATCCCACCAATTATCAAAGTGATTAGTTCTTATATATCATCGCGACTGATACAACCATTGCTATGGTATTGGTACAAGTATAAAATGGGATAGAACATCCGATCTATTTTTTGAGTGTAATGTCAATGATACGGAAGTAAAGTATTCGTACATAGAAAAGCTTGCCTTGGTGGCTATTCAAGATGTCCAAATATTTTTCCACTATATCCTGTTCCAGAAGACCATTGTCATTTTGGATCGCAAACCCATGACTTATATTTTATAACGTCAATTTTTGGGGGGAAAGTATTCAAAATGGATTGTCATTTTGCAGGAATTTGATTTGGAATTCATCAAATCCAAGTCAAAGAAGTCTTTAGTTTTGGTTGAGATTCTCTGTGACCTCCCCTTTGATAGTACTGCTACTACATCGGAACCATATATTCATGGCAAGTCGTTGTTTCTGATTGGAGCATTTGATCCTTGGTATGGCGAATTTATCATTTATTTCCTAACCCAGGATTTTTGGCCCGATACCTCTCACTCTGACTAGCGACGTATTCAATACCAAGCCAAAAATTATATGATCTTCAATGATACACTTTATCGTCGTGGTGTCGATACAATTTTAAGAAGGTGCCTCACTCATGAGGAGGCCAAAAAGGTTTTAAATTATTGTCATGTTGGGGCTTGTGGTGGAAATTTTTTTAGATATGCTAACGTGCAGAAGATACTCCGCGCCAGTTACTTTTGGCCTACCATTTTTTGCAACTCCATCCTTGCAGTTAGAAGTTGTCATGTGTGCTAGATATTTGATCATAAAATCTGCAAACCGCCAACGCTAATGCATCATGTTGTATCTGTGGGACCATTTTCAAAATGAGGCATTAACTTCATGACCCGTAACCCTCGTTCGTCCAAGGGGCATGGTTATATTATTGTCGTAGTAGACTACTTCAGCAAGTGGGCCAAAGCGATGCCTACATTCAACAACACAAGACAAACAACTGCATTGTTTTTCTTTAATCATATTATTTCACGGTTTGGTGTCCCACAGGCTATAGTCACAGACCATGGTTCACATTTTCGCAATCATATGATGAATGAGTTAACTGCCAAATTAGGGCTGTCACATGATAGTTCTAATCCTTATTATCCATAATCAAATGGACAAGTTGAGGCTATTAAAAATATTCTTGAACAAATACTTCAACGAATGATAGGAGTTCATAAATGAGATTGACATTTAATCTTGTACTCGACCTTGTGGGCATACCAAACCTCAGTGAGAAACTCAACAAAATTTACCCCCTTTCAATTGGTGTATGGTCTGGAATCTATCTTGCCTATCCAATGTGAAATACCATCGTTAAAACTTGCAATCGACTTGTTACCTGACACCTCTACTGAAGAAGTGCGTCTTTTTAACTTCATCCATCTTGATGAAACACGTCGTGAAGCCCAATTGGCCAACAAAGAGGATAAGAGTCGTATAAAGGCACAATTCGACAAGCATGTCCAGCCTCACATTTTTTCAGAGGGTGACTTGCTTCTTGTTTATGATGAGGAAGTTGATGTAATAGGTACATGGAAATTTGAGCCATTATGGCATGGCCCCTATATTGTCAAAAGAGTTCTTACTAAGGGTGCCTATGAGTTGGTAGATTACGATGGAATTCCATTGGCGCAACCCCGAAATGGGTTGTATTTGAAACGTTACTATGCTTAATCATGAGCATATGTAGTAATTTGTTGTATTATATTGTATATATATGTTGTTGATTTTCATTTACTGTATTAGTTTTTTTTTTAGAGTTTTCTTGACGTTAGTAATCCTTTTTACATTTCATTGTAGATGTTTGAATCTTTGGAACCATTTTTTGGGTATGTGAATGGTGCTAGTCGTAGTATGCAAAATCTATTCTCTGTAGCGTGGCCTGTTTTCGCTCCGAACAACGAGTTAGTGAGTTTTAAAGGGATTTGTATCGGTTGATTTACAAAAAATATCTCTTAGTATATCACATTGAATGAACTTCTCTCTGATGCCATTTCATTTGTTATTAACCACATCATCATAAGGTTAGACTCATAACTTGTGGTATTACAAATTACTAGTGTTTATACTGTTATAAATCCAACACTGCATCGTATGTTCCTAAGAGGTCAAATTTTGGAAAAACATTTTGATTTCATTCAATATCAACACATCTCCAAAAACTTGAACACATTGACTGATCCTATAATGAATTATGTTATAAACAGATATTTGCAACACATGTAAAGATACATTCACATAATTAAATAGGGTTGCGCAATAAACATAGGAAAAAAATGAAATCAAATAGATAGATAATTATAGGTTTTTACAATTTTTTTGCCCAAGACACATTAGTCATCTGACCTCAAAAATGTATGCAAAATGTCAAAAGTAAGCTAGTGGTGCTCATGATAACATGCTACTGATCCAGCTATCCTACGAAGTAACTGTATCCAGTGGTTAGGAATGCCAATAGTGTGGCGCTACAATCGCATGGGTAACTCTTTGATCCAGCAGTCCGAAATCTCGAAGTTCAACCCCTGTATGTGCTCCTGAAGCTTAGCAAGAGTCTAAGCCATATCTAAATCCTGAAGGACTGCTCTCCCAACAACCCTCTCTACTGGCTCATCTGCTCCATGCTCTGGCTCTCCCACTGGTTGAACTCGACCCACATCTTCATTACATTAAAAATTTAGTTTAGTCTTGGGAAAACATAAAAATACAAAAACATGTATAAACCTTAGAAAAATCAAAAAACACAGTCAAAATATTCTTACCAATTTCACCCCACTAAGCGCCTTCTGGTAAATCTAAGTCTGGATCTCCTCCGAAATTTACGCTTGCATATGCATAGTAATCAATGGCGATAATTTGTTGCCTGAAATAGGAAAAGAATGCAGTTGAGAACATGTTGGAAGATTGGCCTGCATGTCTAACCATCAGTTCTACCCATCTCTGCATCCTTGGATCTCTAGGGTTAGATACACCCAGTGTCACATGCTGAGCTTGCATCAGTGGAATCCACTTTAAGGCAAAAGAAATGAGGATTGAACCATAGTTGAAAATTTTCTTCCTTCCTCCCTTTGCCTTGCTTAGTTTTTCTTTCATTCGAGAGAGTATAACTTCAGCCCTATTGAAAACTGTTGGTTCCATGCACTCTAGCACATACTGCATATAAGATCTGTTCGCTACATGTAGTGTAGCAATACCAACAATCTTTGCAAATGTGAATAAGATGGTTCTCAATGGAAAATTACAAATGTCACAGATGTTTATTTTCCATCCTTTCTAGGCTCTGCCCCTGTATAGCAATAATGGAAAACATAGTCTCTCACTATCTCTTCTCTAAGAGCAGACCCTGAGAGAGAAATGGGTAGGCCTCTCCTCAAAAAGCATGTTATAAAATACATATTTCCACATAAACAGAAAACTTGGAGGTAATTAATTGAGGTGAAATGGCTCTTGTCACTTAGTTAGCTCAGTAAATTTTAGTTAAGGTCTTGGAGTTCAGTTAAGCATGTGAAATTTCTAATTTGTAGTGATTCAATTCAGTTATTTCCAATTGTATTTAGTTAAACTAGTTCTAACTACTGATAGAACTAGTTGGAGGTCAATTGTGCAATGGGACAAAAGTCTAACTCAGTGATCATCCAGTTAACTGAAAAATCAACCAAAAATATCTAGTGCATGCAGAGAATTCAAGTTCCCCAATTGTGGTGGAGATTCCAAGAACTGTAACATCAGTTGTAGACTAGTCTTTAGTTTATAGTTGTTGCATGCAGTCAGAGGATCAACCATAGGAATTACGCGTGGATGTCGTGACATTTGTGGCTACTCAAGTGGATTCGGCTCATGTCCAGTTTGAAGTTGACAAAGCGAGCAACTTCATTGAGCACATTCAGCACATCCGCCAGTAGGTTCATGACTTATTGGACAGAGCCAATGCTAAGTACAAGCAACGACATGATCAACATTGGGTGCCACACAACTTCTAGATAGGCAGCAAAGTGTGGCTAACAAATGTACAGGGTTTGACTTAAAGTTTATGGGAGAAATGACATGTACATGGTTTTCCTTAAAGTTTATTGGAGAAATTACATGTACATGGTTCCCAAAAACACTAGAAAATGCCTTAAAGTTTATGGGAGAAATGACATCTACATGGTTTCTAGAAACACTCTAATTTTCCTTAAAAATATATTAAATGAACATTTATTGCAAATGCCTTAAATTTTATTGAAAATTCCTTAACATTTATTGCAAATTCCTTAAATTTTATGGGATAAATGACATGTACGTGGTTTTCCTTAAATTTTATGGGAGAAATGAAATGTACATGGTTTTCCTTAAAGTTTATGGGAGAAATGACATGTACATGGTTCCCAAAAACAGTAGAAAATGCCTTAAAGTTTATGGGAGAAATTACTTCTACATGGTTTCCAAAAACACTAGCATTTTCCTTAAAGTTTATGGGAGAAATGACATGCACATGGTTTCCAAAAACACTAGATTTTTCCTTAAAGTTTATGGGATAAATGACATGTACGTGGTTTCCACATAAAAACACGATCGAATGCCTTAAAGTTTATGAGAGAAATGACACATTTACATGGTTAAGTTTATGGGAGAAATGACATGTACATGGTTTCCAAAAACACAAGCCAATGCCTTAAATTTTAAGGGAGAAATGACATGTACATGGTTAAGTTTATGAGAGAAATTACATATACATGGTTAAGTTTATGGGATAAATGACATGTACATGGTTTCCAAAAACAATAGAAAATGTCTTAAAGTTTATGGGAGAAATCACATGTCGTTGCATTTAGCTATAAGTTTTATAAATGTGATAGACATGTGATTTTGAAAGCATCCTTGTTGTTAAATGAGTAAGAACACCTCCTAGCCATTATGGTTGGTTGGTTAGGTGATAGTAGACCCTTATGAGGTGATATACACCTTTAGCTAAAAGTTTTATAAAGGTGATAGACATGTGATTTTGAAAGCATCCTTGATGTTAAAAAGGTCAGGGCATAAATGAGTAACAACACATCCTAGCCATTATGGTTGGTTAAGTGATAGTGGACCCCTATGAGGTGATAGACACATTTAGCTATAAAAGTTTTATAAAATTTATAAACATGTGATTTTGAAAGAATCCTTGCTGTTAAAAAGGATAGGGGCTAAATGATTAACAACACATCCTAGCCATTGCGCTTGGCTAGGTGATAGTGGACAACACATATCTAGGTGATGTTGTTAAAAAGGAGAGGGGCTAAATGAGTAACAACACATCCTAGCCATTATGGTTGGTTAGGTGATAGTGGATCCCTATGAGGTGATAGACACATTTAGCTAGAAAAGTTTTATAAATGTGATAAACATGTGATTTTGAAAGCATGCTTGATGTTAAAATGGACAGGGGATAAATGAGTAACAACACATCCTAGCCATTATGCAGTTGGTCTAATTGTTAGGTGGAGAGGTTTAGTCTCCATAGGTCTCAAATTTGAGAACTACTTCACCGAATGGTCATTAGAGTCCTATGGAATGTGTCATACATTTCATATATTGAAACATAACTTTGTCGAGTTTGACTAGTAATTTCATATATTTAAATTAACTTTGTTGAGTTTGAGTGGTAATGCTAATTTCAAATGGATTTTGAAAAGGAATGGTAATTTAGGCAATAATTTTGGATGGATGTTGATTTTGTTGTTTGGTTTTTTATATTCTCTAGTGTTCTTTCACATGGTGTTATAATTTAGAGGTGCACATGAGTGAGCATGAAAAATGAGATTAAGTGGATAGCTTATTCAACTCTGCAAAATATAAAACGACATCATTTCTTTCCTTGGCCAGTTATTAGCTCTGTTATGTATAGTACACTCTTCTTGTCACCTATGAAACATATCTAGTATAATTTGATGTTAATATCCAGATCATGTAGCCTCTCAAATGTTTTTTTAGTTGGTACTTGGAATCATTTTCTCTGGTTTACTTTTAGAGATGGTTAAAATTTAGAGGTCCATGAGTGAGCATGAAAAATTAGATTAATTAGAGAGCACATTCAACTCTGCAAAATATAAAAATATATCATTTCATTTCTTAAATATAAAAATATATCATTTCATTTCTTAAATATAAAGGGATATCATTTCATTTCTTGACCAAGTATTAGCTCTCTTATGCATATTGCACTCTGGCTCAATCCGAAAAATTAGAAAAATTATATAGACTTGAGAGCTAATCCAAATGCATTTCTTTGATTGAAAAAAAAAATCATTGTTTTTTGATACAAAATTATGTAAATATAGACAGACAGACAAATTAGGAAAATATTATAGATTTGAGAGATACTCTAAATGAATTTCTTTAATTGAAAAAAACAATCATTGTTTTCTGATAAAAAATTGTGTAAATAAAAACAGAAAGACAAATTAGAAAAAATATATAGACTTGAGAGATACTCCAAATGCATTTCTTTAATTGAAAAAAAAAATCATTGTTTTTGTATACAAAATTATGTAAATATAGACATACAGAGCCACATTTCATAGATATTATATAAAAGGACTATACAACCAACCTTATACAATCTAATAAGATATGCAACATAGAGCATATATATAAGATAAGAATCTATCTCTCTTTTATTTATTTTCATATATATATATATATATATATATATCATTAACCCTTAAATCAATTTCAAAATCATTGAATCATCAAATCGAAAGACTACTAAGTCAAATCAGAATTCTATCTCATCGGAACATTGCTGACATTGCTATATGAAAATTTCTTGCATATTTTTTAGTTATGAATCAAAATTCTCTATGGAGATTCAGATTATATACGAAACATCTTGACGATTTAATGATGTATTTAATGATTCTTCAATGCCTATAGGAATTAATCTTACAATTAGGCCTAATGAAATAACAATAAAAGCAACTTATGAAAGTAAGATAAAGTTGTAAAAGACCTTAAGATAGAACATAGAAAGAAATTGTGAGGGCTTGAAAACTCTAATGAAATGAAACAATAAAAGCAACCTCTCTTAACAGAGAAAGAAATTGTGAGGGCATGAAAACTCTAACGAAATGAAACAATAAAAACAATCTATGAAAGTAAGATAAAGTTGTAAAGAACCTTAAGACAGAATAGAGAAAGCGATTGTGAGGGCATGACAACTCTAATATAAGAAGGTTATACTTCCCAGTTAAGAAATTAAGTTGCGTAAGTCTCCATTTAGAAAGAGAATATAGTTGACATGGACAAGAGGCCAAAAGAACATGATAGTTTATATAGGTAGAATGCCTCAGGATCTCTGTACAAGCTAAGGAGAAGAAGATAGTTTCTTTTACAATTCAATTATCTCCAAGAAAAGGGCCTTGAATCTGCTCAAGGAACCCACACAATAAAAATATATTTGAACGATGGATAAGAATTAGAGCATACTTCTATGAAAAGCCATTTCAAACATACATTCATTTCAGAAAGTTGCAATTCAGTAGATTAAATAACAGGACTGTACACCCAGTCTTATACAATATAGAGCATATAAATAACATAAGAATTGCATAGATTAAATAGCATGAATATACACCCAACCTTATACAATATAGAGCATATAAATAGGATAAGAATCTATCTACCGTTTATTTATTTTCATATATATATATATATATATATATATATATATATATATATATATATATATATATATATATAATAAACCAAGCATCATTGACTCTTAAATCACTTTCAAAATCATTGACTCATCAAATCGAAAGACTGCTAAGATGTCTAATCAGAATTCTATCTCATCAGAACATTGCTAACATTGCTATACGAAAATTGCTTGCATCTTTTCTAGTTATGAATCATAATTCTCTATGGAGCTTCATATTATATACGAAACATCTCGATGCTTTAATGATGTGTTTAATGATCCTTCAATGTTTAAGGTAATTAATCTTACAATCAGGCCTAATGAAATGAAACAATAAAAGCATCCTATGAAAATAAGATAAAGTTGTAAAGGACCTTAAGACATAATAGAGAAAGCAATTGTGAGGGCATGAAAAATATAATGAAATGAAACAATAAAAGCAACCTATGAAAGTAAGATAAAGTTGTAAAGGACCTTAAGACATAACAAAGAAAGAAATTGTAAGGGCATGAAAACTCTAAGATAAGAAGGTTATACGTCCTAGTTAAGAAATCAATTTTCCCAAGTTTCCATTTGGAAAGAGAATATAGTTGAGCCAGATAATAGGCCAAAAGAAAATGATAGCTTATAGGTGGAATGCCTCAGGATCTCTGTACAAGCCAATGAGCAGAATATAATTTCTTTTACAAATCAATTGTCCCTAGGAAAAGTGCCTTGAAGCTGCTCAAGGAACCCACACAATAAAGACAGATTTGAACCAATGGATAAGAGCTATAACAAACCCATTCGGTGAAAATCCATTTCAAACATACGTTCATTTTAGAAATTTGCAATTATGTAGATTAAATAACAATACTATACATACAACCTTATACAATATAGATCATATAAATAAGATACGAATCACAAAGATTAAATAATAGGACTACTATCATATTATTTGCTATTGGTGAGGAGACAAGGTGAGGAGATCAAGTGACTTCGCTTATAGGGTTTCACTCTATCTTCGCCAGATTCCTTACCACCCTAGTCATTACCATCCTATCTAGGCATATTCCATCTTAGGTGGACATAATTGCCACCTAGTAGAGCTCTTTCTCATTGATAATTCATGAAGTTCTAATGAAATTTGTTTGTAGGAGATGGTTGCATTATGATTCAGTATTAGGCAGGGTATTTTGTGCATATCAAGGTGCCAAGAAAAATTGCTCTTGGAAGGTCTGAATATAAGATTCTCAGTTAAAAAGGGAGCTCATAGCAGAATTTTAAATTGGACTTAAGGATTTGGAGAGATATTATCAAAAGAGTGGAATTTTATTGTGTGAAACTCATGTAATCTAATTGTTATATTCGAGCATAAAATATATCTAGGCAAGTTCAATTTAGAAATTCGCACCTGGAAATAGACACCGCATGTCGAGGAGGCAGACGAGGAGACAACGAGACAACGCACACCAAGAAAGTAGAGCATACGATGAGGACATAGAGCAGACAGAGCACGTCGAGGACACAGAGCAAACCATACACAAAACCTACAAACACAACAAACTAAAAATTATATTAAAACAAGAAAAAAAACCATAAAGAAAAAAATTACAAATTTACAACCTCTAACTTACCTTTGCACCTTCGCTTACTCCCCTGTTGGCCCTTGCAACAACAAAACACGCCTAAACGATAGCACAGAGCTCTGCAATAACGCAACACACCTAAACGATAATGCCACGCACCTAAACAATAACACAGATCTCTCCAGTGGTAATCCTCTTCTCTCGAAAAATCGTAGAGCTCTCCAATGATAAACTGATCGAAAACTAGTTGTGGTCTGGGGGCCAGTATATCTATAAGAAAAATTTCGCCCGAATTATAATAAAATGTTCGACCCAACTTTTGTTTCTAGTTTTCCTTTCTTCGGCCAAAAATGTGTTTACCCATGACGTTAATGTTAACTACAGAAACAGTTTGGTGAATTAATTTCAAAACTTCGGCCAAACTTTCTAAAAGTTTGACTGAACTCCCTACAAGTTCAACCGAACTCCCTCAAAGTTCGGCCAAACTGTTGGGAAAATGCAATTTTCAAACATGTTTCTCATGAAAGTGTAACCGAACTTCGAATTTTTACCCTCCCTCTCTCATGATATCCAAGAGAGCAAGGTATTTTGAAAGTACACTTGCTTGTTACTTCACTTGAAATTTCTAAAAAAAAAAAAAAACTATTAAAATTTTAATTTTTAATTCTTAAAAAGTTTAATATATAATATTAATTCTAAGATAAGTTAAAATATTAATCCTTATAAATATCACATCGACTAAATTTTAATATTATATTACTTTAAATAATAATAATCAACCTTTCGAGTTACTAATATATACATATATTAACAATATTCAGAATATCATAATAGAGAATGAAATATCAAGTGCATTATTTGATGTACTAAATAATAGAAAAATGTAAGTAATAACATACAAAAATAACAAAGATTTATATGACTGTTTTTGAGTTCAAAGTTAAATTGGCATGAGAAAAATCTTCAATATATGTTGAGAAACATGAAACAAGTAAAACATTTATGAGAATGTATATAACCAAAATATTTTGAACCCTTAAATGTCAAGCCATGATATGCACGAACAATCGTGCAATGTTAACAACAAAATCTTTATTTAGAATAAGAAAGAAAACATTTCCATTTTGAAACATCATAATACAGAAATAAAAATGAAGTGCATTGTTCCATCTTCCAAATAGCAAAAGAATGCAACTAATATCCAATAAACATATCAGAATTTTACATGACTATATTTTAAGCATACAATGTAAATTGGTATGAAAATTACCTTCAAAATAGGTTTCAAAACATGAAATAAAAGTAAGGCTTCTAAGAATGCGTAACAAGATACATGTTGAAGCCTCTAAACTTAAAGGATTATATCTACAGGTAATGGCGGGATGTCAAAGATAGAATTTGTATCTGGAATAAGTGAAAAAATATTGCCATTTTTAATTATAACATTGAAAATTTCAATCAATCGTGCATATAACCTAGTTTTTTTAAAGATAGATACATCATCAATAATTATCGGTGTGCATAATCCATTCAACAAATCATAACCTTTAATCGCACTTCCACCCAACCGAACATAAGTACTTTTCCTTCAACTATATAGAAAGGAAGGTACCATGGGAATTTACTATTAATATTCATAGAAATATGATCCAACAATCTCCATCTAAACCCCCCAATAATCTTCAAAATACTCTAATCTTCATTCATTGAAAGTTAGATTAAATTGGAAATTTTCGATTTCATCAAGTGACAAAAGAGAGGTAGAACCATTATTAACAAGACAAAATAGTCGGTTCCTCTACAATGCTAATGGCATGCATCATATGTTAGAAATATGAACAAATGAAAAACTCCACTAATTTCTTATGATCCAACAAATAGACAGTGTAACGATATGTAGGGTAGTTATCATAATCATGGTCTAAATATAACCAGAAAAATTTTCCTTTATAGAATATAGCCTCATTTGGGTATATTATGCCACCAAAAGGAAGTTATTTCCTCTTCCAAACCATGTCTATGCTGATGGAAACAAAAAAATGTGAATTTGTGTTTTTGTAGATATGTTTGAGCATAACCCAATCATATTTTTGTGGACATGATTTTTCCAAAAAAAAGAACAATCCCCACTCCCCTAGAGAAATATATTTGAGATTTATAAAGATATTTCTGAAAGGATTCACTAAGTAATAATTCTTTGAATGTGAAAACCTTCCAGGTTCAGTGAACACAGTCGTTGATCCAATTGTACATTGAAATTTGTATCTAGAATGAAGAGAAGGAAAAGAAAGGAAGATATGTGATCTTTATCATTAGGTTAAGATCGAACAAATCAGTTATCTTTAATATGAATTCACAAAAAAATAAATCAAAATTCTTGCTTAGCACATTAATCGAAATCAACTAAGAAAATGAGTTTTTGCAATAAAATACTCCATTGTTTACAAACCAACCAAAATATTACTAGCACAAATAAATGGAAACAACTAAATATAAACTCAATAATCTCAAATGGTAAAAACTTTCAAATAATTGGATCTATGGGAAATTGAATAACTTTCTGAAATCAAATCAAATATTACATATTATATAACAAAAACAAAATGTCAATAAATATATATAATATAAAAAATCTTAATTATCCTATTAAACATGTTAAAATATGATTCACAAAAATCAATAGATCTCAGAACTGGTTATATCAAATAAATTGAACAATAAACATACTAAATTAAAATACTATCAAACAATTTTAAATTATTTTAATGTCAATAAAGTATATACTTTAGTTTTATGTCCTTGCTTTTTTATATGCCTTAATTTTTTTATACGTCCTCGCTTTTGTTGATGCCTAGCCTTTATATATGTGTTTTTTTTTTAATTCATAATATGTAATTATTTATATATTATTTTAGTTAAACTTTTAATTGGATGGTAGGAATTTAAGGGTTGTTGAAACATTATCGTATATAAAGTATCTCATATCGAGTTTGTTTATGATATCTAAATTTTAAATTTTTATTGTTTAATGTTGTTTAAATTATATATTTTTTAAATAACTATATTTTTTTAAAATAATTATATATATTTTAAATATGATTAGGTTTTTGCTGTACAAGCACAAGCTCAATAGTATAAGAGATTATAGACTTCCTAAACTAGCTTTAAAATCTAGTCAAAACCACCTAAGGCTTAAATAAGGCTAGTATAAAGACACGAGGACCTAGTTAAACCATTAGGAGATCGACGAGAATGTTGCATTGTAAAACATCAATAACATTAAAAAAATTGTTACTTCTAAGCTCAAAGAAAAAATGTGGTGTGAGAAAGATCTAGCAGTTAAAAGAAAATTAAGGTATTATAAGGAGGTCATCAACCCCACCTTAGAAGATCAAAAGTATCTCTATGTTTTAACTAGCTCAAAGAAGAAAATTAATATAGCCAAGATTAGAACGAACTCTCATGAGCTCCATAGTGAAACAGGTCGTTGGACAGTTCCTAAAAAACCATGGATGGAAAGGATCTGCCATCTCTGTGAGAATATGAACATCGAGAATGAAAATCACTTCCTCTTAGAGTGCCCCATGTACAACCACATTAGAGCTCAATTTCATAATCTTTGTTGCAATATTGACCTTCCTAGTCTTTTAAGATGTCAAAATTATAGTGAGCTCGGAAGGCTTCTCTCCAAACTTTTTGATCATAGGAATAAAATTTTAAATCAAATTAAATAACTCTTTTCTTTAGGTCTAATAATTCAAAGATTAATCTCAGTGAAAATTAACCATCATCATCATCAATTTATTTTTTAATTTTTATTTATAATAATAAAAATAAAATTTTAATTTAAATAATTAAAAAATTTTATTTTATATTAACCATAACAATATTTGATTTGATCTCCATTATTATTCAATGCCAATAAAAATATGCCATAACGTTGCATATAATAAATTTAATTATATTATATAAAATTTTGTATATTAAATATTAGATGTGGCTTTTGTTTATGATATTTAATTTTTTTTATTGTTTCATGTTGGTTTAATTATTTTCATATTGCTTCAATTATAATTATAATTATAATTATAATTATAATTATAATTATATATATATATATATATATATAATTTAAATGTTATTTTTTTATAAAATAATTATTTGTATAATTAGTATAATTTTTTTATGTTGATAATAATTAAATTTAGTATATTAATAAATAACACAATTTATGTAATAAATTTAATTATATTATATTTTGTATACTAATAAATTGACTTTATCGATTAAACAAATATATTTTAAATTTAATTTAATTATATTGAGTTTGTATATTAATAAATTGATTTCATCAATTAAACAAATATACTTATTTTAAGTGTATTAGATTAGTATCTTACATTATTGTTAATAAAATTTCATTATTGCATTACTGCTATTATAGTTTTATTTACAAATTAATACAACAATTTCAAATCCAAATTCAATAGTTTAATTGTTTAGTTCAATTATATTTTTATATAATTTAAATATTAATTTTTAAAAAATCACATAAATAAAGAAATACCTTATTTTACATAACAATGAAATTTTAAATACATCCATCTACAAAATAAGATATGAATTAATTTTATACTTAACAATGAAAATCATAAACAACATAAATATAAAACATTAATTAAAAACAAAATAAACATAACTCAACATTCAAATCAAAATAATGTAACTTGAAATCATAAATAACATAACTAACCATAAAATGAAAATCATATAGTTAAAATAATATAAACAAAAATAAAAAGTTATAGTTAGAGATTTTTTTTTATGCAAATAAATTATATATTGCAAACATATATATATATATGAATGAGTAGGCCAATATGTTTGGCCAAAGTATGGATAATACATAAATAAACAAAAGTATAGGAGGACCCATCTTATTAGGGTTCGAGAACTTTATTTTACAGGAAATCATGATGGTAAGTTATCTTTGCCAAATTTCAAGCTACAACAGGTGTAACATTAATTTTTAATGTTATGTTTAGAAAATTTTTATAAAATACATTTGAATTTGTTACTGAAAAAATATTCGTTATTCGTTAATAGAATTTGAGTTTTACTTTATGAATAAAATTACATTCAGTAATTAATTATCTCATTGGCAAAAGAATTCCAAGATTCCATAGTAAAAAGGAAGAGGCAGTTTTTTCTCATAGTTACCTTCCCCAAGAGGATAAAAAGGAAATCCTAGGAAGGGGAAGGGGTTTTATACTTGAAAGAAGAAAATGGTTAACAACAAAACTTGAGTTCTACTTCATGAATAAAATTACATTCAATAATTAATTAACTATTTGGTAAAATAATTCCAAGATTCCAGAGTAAAAAGGAAGAGGCAGTTTTTTTCTGACAGTTACCTTCCCTGAGAGGATAAAAAGGAAATCCTAGGAAGGGGAAGGGGTTTTTTACATGAAATAAGAAAATGGTTAACAATAGATTGTTGTAAAGGAAAGAGTTGTCTAGATTTGGTTTAATACCAGTGGAGCTCTGTAAACGAAGGGAGTGTAGGCTGGACAGAGGTCCTGAGGCCTAACTTCGGAATAATAACTACTACCTTAGACTTTGGTGTAGAGCACGGGTGGAGCAGAGGAAGTGATCACCTCTCTCATGGTTGGGTGGCAGCATTAGTTAACAGAGAATACAGAGATAAGTATTTAAGTTTACTGTTTAAGTTATATGTAATGATAACAATTATGTGCTTAAAATTATGTGCTTGCTAAGAGAAAATACAGTATAGATACTCTTGTTGTTTAAATACTGCAAACTGCTACAATTCTAAACTCTTTGTTGACAAAAAAACATATAAGATACAAACAACAGGCAAAGGTTGTCGAATAAAACATTGCTAAGTCTAGCAGAGAAAAATGTCCATACACTCTCAAGATTCAATATATTAATTGAATAAATGCATTGAAAATTTGATTAAATAAATTACAGAATAAATTTATTGAGAGTAGAACAGGAGAAATGATATTACACATATTGTAACTTATATTACTACTTTTACATTTCCAATAATCTGTGTAAAGAATTAATAAGGCTCAGAGGTAAGCTCTGTAGTAAACAAAGCAAGTATCGAGGTCCTCTAGCCACTTATTCTTGGAGTACATAACAAACCAAATTTAGCAAAGAAAGAAAGAAGCTATGATGCTTAAATAAATATCAATTTTAAAAAACACATTAAGCCAAAAACTCAGACATCAACTCATAGACTCAAAATTTGTCGTGGGACTATATATATTAAAAACGCAAAATCTAGAATGCAAAATTCTCTTATAACAATTGTGCTGAGGATTTGGCTAGAAAGGTATTTACAACATCAATTATCAGTGCAGAGATACACATATATGAATTAACCTAAACGAAATGATTAGGGTTTGTGAAAGCTTCTAGAGGAATAACCCTTAGAAATAAATTTATACAGAAGCCAAAATGTAAAGTTAATTCACATTTATCCTCATATTTCGATTGGAACGGTTGCGAAGAGGTATTACTATCAAAAATTAAAACTCTAATAAAATTAAACTATGCCAAAACCCTTCACATCTGGAGGGGAGCCTGAAGCTCACTCATGCAAAGAGATTCGGGGCTGGTTTTTGGAACCTATACAAGCGGAGGGTTCTACCCTCAGTAACTGTTAGGTCCCTATATTATTAGTATAGTGCCTTATTGTTGTTAGTGTAACCCCCTTATTGTTATTATTGTACCCTTGTAACCCCCATTTTTTTATTATTGTGCCCTTAAATTATTATTGTTAGGTCGGCTAGGATTACATTGTGGCCCACTAGGATTACATTATGGCCCCATGAACTCCTATATATAGAAAGGAGGTTTTGTGAATTGTATCATCCAAGAATTGTTCATTTATGTAATGTATTGGAGGTTGCCCCCTCGAAGTGGCTTATTTCTAAGGCGTTCATATCTCTTTTCTTCTATTTTTGGAGCTGGTTACACAACATTTGGTATCAGAGCCTTGGGATTCTAGGGTTTCGCTGCTCCAAACAGGTCATCATGGCATGTTCGCTATAACTTTTTTTCTACGAAGTTTCAGAAGCTGAAATTTTTAGGGTGCGAAGCTGAAATCTGGAGGAAGATTTTCTAAAAATTTCAGAGCTTAGTTCGCAATATTTTTGGAGATATCATCTGTGGAAGTTAGGTCTTGTTTCAAGCTCCTAAACAAGTTATCGTGGCATTTTCTCTATAAATTGTTTTCTACGAAGGTTCAGAATCTGAAATTCGTATGGTGCGAAGCTGAAAGCCTGGGGAAATTCGTCAAAAAATTTTAGAGCTTGGTTCGCAATATTTTCAGAGATATGATCTGTGGAAGGTAGTGCTTTTTCAAGCTCCTGAATTGCATCTCAAAGAGGTGATTGTGGGAAAATTTCAATAACTGTCTCTCTGGGCAGTGGATTTGAGTGCCGTAAAAAGTGGTCGCAAGTAAACAGACTGTAGTTTCTTGGCTATCAATTTCAGAGACAAAGGACGAAACAGTGACACGTGGCAAGTCATACAAGTGTGCTCTACTGAACCAGTCCAGAATTAGGTCATTGTGGGAGATTGGACACAACTTTGTCTTGGGGAATAAAAATTAGATCAGACCTGTAGCATTTGAAAGAAGCTTCAGAGGGCTACTACAGAGCTGAATTTCAGATATTTAATATTTTCAATTACATAGATAATTCAATTTCAATATCGAGCTCCTCAAAGCAAGTAAAAGGTATCAATATTGGATTCTAAAATGGCGCCTAAAAAGAATTCAACACCCATTAAGCCTTCAGAAGGCTCTACCATGACTCATGAAGATGAATAATTGCAACATGATCTATCAAAATTACAAGAGCAAGTGCAACAACAAATTTTTCTCTCGCAAAGAACAACAAAAAATGAAATGGAAGTTTTGAAGAAAGGCATGGAAACTAAGATGGATGGTTTGAAGAAAGGCGTGGAAGCTAAGATGAATGGTTTGGAATCTAAGATGGATGGCATGGAAGTGGGCATGGAAACTAAGATTGATGACATGGAAGCTAAGATCGATGAAAACATGAAAGACAACATAGAAAACATGAAGAATGATCTAAAAGCATACATGGAAGGCTTGATGACAAGCTTAAAACAAGAAACGATTCCTAATGGCGGAAATATAGTAGAAGAACCTCATGATGAGAACAAAATAAATGTTAATCGTGATTTCATAATCTCTAATGTTGGCGGGAAGAACCACCATATTCCAAAAATGGATATGAGGAAGTTTGATGGAAAGGATCCTGTAACATGGATACTACAGATGGAGCAATATTTTGATCTCCATAGCGTGCAAAACACGCAAAAGGTACGCATTGCAACTTTACATTTAGAACAAAATACATTTGTATGGTATCAATGGCTTTGCTCCCGTAAAAAAATTGTCACTTGGTCAATTTTTACGGCGGAAATGATAGCACATTATGAGGATACAAAGAGCAACACCTTCTTTAGCCAATTGATAAATCTCAAACAAAAGGGTTTAGTGGGGTAGCACATTAAGGACTTCCAAAAATTGAATATAAGGGTAACTAATATTCCAGAGGAACACAGGATTGATCTATTCTTAGGTACTCTAAAGGATAACATCCAACATGAAGTTCTTGTTTTGGAACCTGATTCATTGGAGAAGGCATTCAGGTTGGCAAGAAAAGTTGAATGTAAAATTATGGCGACAAGGAAGCCTACCACTCAATTCTATAAAGAAGGAAGTGTTGCTACATCTAGATTTCCACAACCTATAAGGTTGACACCACAAAAATTGGAAGAAAAAAGAGCAAAAGGGCTTTGCTACGGTTGTGATAGAAAATACACTAAAGGTCATAAGTGTGCTGAGAAGAAATTATTTTACATAGATTGTGAAGAGGAAGAAGAAAATGAACAAGAAGAGGATATACACCGGGAACCAGCCCTAGAAGAGGAAGAAATGAATCCGACCATATCGTGTAATGCACTGGCAGGAATTACCACTCCTCAAACTCTCAAGATAGAAGGACAAATCAAGAAGAAAAAGGTAATAGTGTTGATTGATTCAGGTAGCACCCATAATTTTATTCATTGTAAGGTAGCCAACGAATTAAATTGTTTCCTATACCCAGCACCAGAATGTCAAGTGATGGTTGCAAATGGAGGAACTATAAATTTCTCTGGAAAATTCCATAATACCAAGCTAACCATGGGGGAATATGTGTTGACAAGTCCAATGCTTTCCATTCCTATGGGAGGTGTTGATGTTGTACTAGGAGTACAATGGTTACAATCTTTGGGGACGGTAGCTTTTAATTTTCAAGAAATTTTCTTGAAATTTTTTTCAGAAGGAAAGGAAGTCGAATTAGGGGGTATTGAAGGGAAGCCAGGAAGGATAATAAGCTCTAATGTCATGACAAAGCTTCTAAAGAAAGAACAACGAGGCGTAATTGCACAATTATGCTCACTAGAAGTTCCGACATCAAAATCATCTATTTCTGCAGATCTCCAACAAGTCTTGGACAATCATTCCAAGGTGTTTGAAACTCCCCAAGGACTCCCACCTATTCGTGATCATGATCATGCTATTCATTTGATTCCAGGAAGTGTTCCTCCAAACATCAGGCCTTATAGATATCCTTACTTCCAAAAAGAGCGAAATTGAACGTATGATTGCAGAAATGTTAGAGGCGGGTATAATTCAACCCAGTCAAAGTTCTTTCTCTGCTCCTGTAGTGTTGGTACACAAGAAGGATGGATCATGGCGAATGTGTCCGGATTATAGGGAGCTCGATAAGCTCACCATTAAAGACAAATTTCCCATTCCTGTGATTGATGAATTATTGGATGAATTACATGGAGCAATTTATTTTACCAAGTTGGATCTTCGTTCAGGATATCATCAAATTAGAATGAAGACTAAAGATATTCCAAAAACGGCATTTCGAACTCATGAGGGTCATTATGAATTTTTGGTCATGCCTTTTGGCCTTACCAATGCACCTTCTACATTTCAAGGGTTGATGAATTCCATTTTCAAATCCTTCCTTAGAAAATTTGTGCTAGTATTTTTTGATGATATACTAATCTACAGCAGGTCTTGGAAGGATCATGTTGAACATGTTGACAGGGCGCTCAAACTATTGCAGGAGAAACAATTATATGCAAAAACATCCAAATGTTTCTTTGGAGTACAAGAGGTGGAATATCTGGGTCATATTATATCTCACGAGGGTGTTAAAGTAGACCCTAACAAAATTAAAGCCATTAAGGAATGGAAAGTCCCCAAGAAAATAAAGCAGTTGCGAGGATTTCTTGGGTTAACGGGATATTATCGCAAGTTTGTTAAGAATTATGGGAGAATAACGGCACCTCTAACAACATTATTGAAGAAAGATGCATTTTCATGGACTCTTGAAGCAACTAAGGCCTTTGAACATCTTAAAGAGGCAATGTGCCTAGCACCGGTCTTAGCTACGCCAGACTTCACAAAAACCTTTATTGTGGAATGTGATGCCTCAGGAAATGGAATTGGTGCAGTTTTAATGCAAGAAGGAAGACCCATTGCTTTTGAAAGTCTTCCAATCAAAGGAAAGTATTTATAGAAACCTATTTATGAGAAGCAAATGTTAGCAATAATGCATGCACTAAAGAAATGAAGAACTTACCTAATGGGAAGAAATTTCAAGGTAAAAACTAATCATGATAGTCTTAAACACTTTTTGGAACAAAGACTATCTTCAGAAGAGCAGCAAAAATGGGTCACAAAGATGTTGGGTTATGACTTTGAAATAATCTACAAAAAGTAAAGCTTAATTTTGTTGTAGATGCACTCTCAAGAAAGAATGAATAGGTGGAAGCATTGCTTTGTGCCATTTCTATTATCCAACCAAATTGGATAACCGAAGCAAGAGATGAATGGAAGAAGGACAAAGATGTATGGACACTCATTCAAAATTTGCAGCAAGATCCTAGTACATCTGATACATTTAGTTGGAAAAATGATTCCTTATGGTACAAAGATCGCTTATATCTTTGTAAGAATTCCCAACTAAAACAAAAGATTCTTCTGGAATTGCACACTTCTCCTTTAGGAGGACACTCAGGATTTTTAAAAACTTACCACGGGGTGAAGAAAGATTTTTTTTGGGATGGCCTTAAATCTGATATTCAAAAGTTTGTGGCGGAATGTTTGGTTTGCCAGCAGAATAAAGTGGAGACAATTAAGACCACGGGACTTCTACAACCTTTATCCATTCCAAGTCAACGTTGGGAGGAGATTTCAATGGATTTTATCACAGGTTTACCGAAGTCTGAAGGCAAGAATGTCATCATGGTGGTAGTTGATAGACTTACCAAGTATGCACACTTTTGTGCATTATCTCATCCATTTAAAGCAAGTACAGTTGCTACTACATTTATGGACATAATTCAAAAGCTACATGGAAGCCCAAGGGTTATTGTGAGCGACAGAGATCCCATTTTTACTGGAAATTTTTGGACAGAGTTATTTTCTTGTTTGGGTACTCAATTAGCTCATAGCTCATCTTATCATCCTTAATATGATGGTCAAACTGAGATAGTAAATAAATGTTTGGAAGGATATCTTCGTTGTTTTGTATCTGATAAACAAACACAATGGGTCAAGTGGTTACCTCTTGCGGAATGGTGGTATAACACTTCCTTCCATACTGCAGCAAAAATGACCCCATTTATGGCACTTTATGGATATCATCCACCATCCATCACATCATCTTTAAGAGAAAATTTTAAGGTTCAAGCAGTGGAAGATCACATCGAGCATCAGCAAGAAGTTCTCCAACTCTTAAAGGATAACCTGAATTTGGCACAAAATCGAATGAAACAACAGGCAGATCAACATCGCGGCGAGAGAAGTTTTGATGTAGGAGATTGGGTATTTTTACGGCTACAACCATACAAACAAATGTCCCTCAAGCAAGCAAAGAAGGATAATAAATTATCGCCAAAGTACTATGGTCCTTACAAGGTGTTGCAAAAGATTGGTACTATGGCATACAAATTGGAGCTTCCTTCTTCTTCGCGAGTACATCCGATTTTCCATGTTTCATGCTTAAAGAAGGTTATAGGTGAAAATCTTCCAGTTCAAACAGTATTGCCAGAACTTGATGGGGAAGGGAAAATCATATTGGAACCTGAAGCAGTCATGGAAAAAAGAACTCGACAACTACGGAATCGATCGATTTCAGAGTATCTCATCAAGTGGAAGAACTTACCCACTGAAGATTCTACATGGGAGGATGAGAATTTTATACAGAAGCACCCGGAGCTACTCAAGTGTTGAGGACAACACTTTTTTTGAAGGAGGGGGGCATGTTAGGTCCCTATATCACTAGTATAGCCCCTTATTATTGTTAGTGTAAACCCCTTATTGTTATTATTGTACCCTTGTAACCCCCATTTTGTTATTATTGTGCCCTTAAATTATTATTGTTAGGTCGGCTAGGATTACATTGTGGCCCACTAGGATTACATTATGGCCCCATGGACTCCTATATATAGAAAAAAGGTTTTGTAAATTGTATCATCCAAGAATTGTTCATTTATGTAATGTATTGGAGGTTGCCCCCTCGAAGTGGCTTATTTCTAAGGCGTTCATATCTCTTTTCTTCTATTTTTGGAGCTGGTTACACAACAGTAACCCTCAAGAATCATTTAAAAATAATGTGATTGCAGAAGATGGATTCGGCTTACATGTGGTGGACACCGGTGGAAATGCATTGCAGAGCTTGAGAGGACTTCCCATTCCACAACCATAACTTGTAAACAAAACAAAAAAAGGTCCGCGAGTAAATTTAATGGACAAAAAGTTCTTATAAGGCTCAATGCAAATAACATAGATTAATAGGAGGAACCACGCCATTACCTGAGTCTCAGTTCTTGACGTGCTTGGAAGACTTTGTCCTACAATTTGTTTGAAGAAAGGGAAAAACGATATAGTTGATGGATGAGAAACCCTCATCGATGGTGAATTTACCATCCTGAGCAATATTAACTGAAAGGTGAAGGGGATTAAAATAAATTACCCTCACAGAAGAAATCAACTGAGCATTCTCTTCATAATATGAGCAAATGTGAACATCAAGGGCATTTGAAAACATTACTTGTCTATTCTCGGATAGAAATCGGTGAGAAGTGGTGAGAAGCTAGTATATAAGAAAGCTAGAAACAAAATTGCATGGCTAAATGATTCAATGACGCAATAAAAAAAGAATTTTAGAGAAAACGACATATACCGAGACTAAGCAGGACTGCAACCAACCCACGTTGACCGTTGAGAGAGCATTAATACCTTAGCTGCCGCAAATAGGACTCTGGATGGCAAAAAGTTGCAAAGTAGAGCCACAACAGTGTAGAGAGTGAATGAACTGAGCATGTGGCACTTAGGGTAAGGTAGATACCCTAAACCCACCCGCATAATTTTCCACTGTCAGATCTAAGTTTTACCAGATCCATGGATAACACATTTACCAACAAATAATTGTCGCTAACAGTTGTCAATCAATCGAAGCGACAAGCTACTGGATGGACCAAAACTATATGCAAAGATTACACAAATAATAATTTACAGTAAAAGACAATATAACTAATATAATGTTGTTGCAGTAAAAAAGTAAGACAAAGATACAAGTTGAATTCATATGTATCCCTCACATAATGATATAGACTTTATATATTATAAAGTACTAATCGACACATTATAAATATTAAATGTGCTAATATTTTTTAGTATGGTAACAATTTTTTGTATGGTAATAATTATTTATTATATAATAATTTAATTTATAATTTATTATTAATTAATAATAGAATTTTTTTATAATATTACTAATTTATAATTTATTAATAATTTATAAATTTTCTTATTATTATTTTATTAATAATTTAATTCAATTTATTTATTTATTTTATATTAATTTGATTGATTGATTTATTTATTAATTTAATATTTTATGTTAGTTTAAATTTTCATATTTTATTTAATTTATTAATTATTTACTATTTTATTTAATTACACAATTCAATTTAATTATTAATAATTTATTTTTTCAATTTATTAATTTAGGAGATTAAGGAAGAAACATGTAGCAAAATAAAATTAAAATTAAAAACTTCTTATTTTAAGTCACAGTGGGTACTTCCTTTTACCTGTCAAATTAGACAAAATTTGTGGCTACATGAGGTTATTTTCCTTGTGCCAAGTCTCTTCCAACCCACATGTACACTTGTGTCAACTATAGATAGGCTTCGGTAAAACCCTAACTTCAATGTAAAGTCCTCTTTTCTTTGTAGAATGTTGCAACAACTAGTGCATGCTATAAAAAAATATAACAACATGTTATTTTTAGTCACAGTCACCCGCCATCTATCGAGCCCAGTTTTTCCTTTACAAGTATGTCCTGCCTTCAAATACTTTTTTTTCAAGGGTTTTAATCAAAATTTCTCCCTATTTCACTTATGCGTTTTTTTTCCTAATTATTTTCCCTTTCTTCTTTCCGTGACTAGGTAAACCTTGGCTGACAAGAGATGGCCCTAAGCCTCTTCCTACCCATAGGTACAATAGTCTCGACTATCAGTAAGGTTCAATTTTTTTTGATGTCGTCACTGGGTTAGTTGAAACCCTCACTTCTATGTTTCTGCAATGCCCGATGCACGCTCTAAAGAATGGAGTTGTTTTAAGTACGAATTTTTGAAGGCATTTTTGGTGAATTTTTCTGATCTAATTTCTTTAAAATCCAGCAAAAATTAATTGAAAACAGAAATTAAAAACTACTCCCTAAAGAATCCCAATAGCAACAATTCAAATGTCTCTTTTTAATTTAGCTTTATGGCTGACTGGTAATCGATGAATAATGATGTAGCTTCTGCTTGAGGAATTTCCAAGTCCTGTAAAACTCTGCACAACCAAACAATCTCACACGTTTCTTCCCAAGTTGATATGTATTTAGCTTCTGTTGAAGAAGTGGCCACTGTAGCTTGCTTCTTGCAATTCAAAGACACTGCAGCTGACCCCATGTTCATTAAATAACCTGAGGTTGGTGCCCTATCATCAATACTGCCAGCAAAGTCCGTATTTGAAAATCCACCAAGTAGAAAGTGTTGAGTCTTTTTGTAAAGAAGACCAAAATATTTTTTTCCTTGAATATAACGAAGAACTCTTTTGGCTACATTCCAGTGGTTGTCTCATGGTTCCTGCAAAAAGCATGAAAGAATATTGACGGCATAAGAAATATTCAGTCAAGTGGTTTTCAGATAAATTAGGTTGCCAATCAACTGTCTATAAGTAGTGCTATCGACCATTTCCCCCCTTCAAATTTTGAGAGTGATAAAGAAAAACTGTAATTTTCCCAATTCGTGGATCTGTAGGTTATGGGCCCACGATCTGAACCAAATAGTTCATTACGCAGCAATAAAATTCTGATATATTCTCGATTGCACCTATGTATCATTTCAAATCCCTTTTCTGAAGGTTCAGGAATAGAAACCTGGAACATGAACTATACATTTTCTCCAACACAAGGCTACGCAGGATTACTGCCTCCAAAACAAAACCTCCACAATGATTTAAAACTCAGAATGGATGTGAGCCATCCATCTAACCTCTATGCACTACATGCTGGAATTGGTTTCAATGGTCATGCTTATTTTAATGGATCACCATCCACACCTCAACGCAGTCATCGTCTCACATCCACCACCTTCTATTTTGATATAAATCAGATCTCTTTATGAATGCACTCTGCTTCCTACAAAAAATGTGCATGTCGCTTCTTCAAACTGTTGGGATGTTCCTATATACATCATACACTTCATCGATAGAGTCCTTGGAGAATGGAAATCATCTCCACAAACCTAAAATTCAAAAATTTTAAAACTATAAAATAACTCAAGATCTAGATCTCATTTTTTAATGAAACTTTTACTTCAATTTACAACTTAAACATAAGTGAAAAATTGAATACTTGTGACGGTGGATTTAGCACATATCCTAACAAGGAAGAAGATGGTGGCTCTGAATGAAAATCATCTCCACAAACCAAAAATTCAAAAAATTTAAGAGTGTAGAATAACTCAAGATCTAGATATCATTTTTTATAATGAAACTTTCACTTCATTTTATAACTTAAAAACATAAGTGAAAAATTAAATACTTGTGACGGTGGATTTGACACATCTCCCAACAGGGAAGAAGAGGGTGGCTCCATTGCAAAAACATTATACGTAATCGGAATCTATTAACATTTAATTATATACATACATGTGTACACAATTATTTATTTTAAACATATGTCATCATGATACCGATATAATAATATATTAATAGTTGTACACCAACATCATGAACACTTAAAAAACACTAAAATTTGCTAACATATAATCTTTATTGTGAGAACTTGAAGCTTTGATCATGATATTATCAAATTTTTCGTTCATCAAGTGTGTTAACTACAAATGGTGAACATATGATACATTTTTTTTAAATTAACATATGCAAATAAACATGTATATGTATTTATTACAAATTACATTAAAATATTCATTGTAACCATTAACACATACCAATCCCATTGCCTCTTCCTCATAAATAATTAAGTCCCGCCAACCATTGCGACAATGCTTTCCATATGTTCTAATCTTTTAAATACTCATGTTTTCTATCTCATCACATGCATGATACAAAAAATTTGCACGTGCATTATCTCGTGATCTTTGTCGATTCAGACAAATATCAATTCCACCAAGTCCACTCTGAACATTATCTATGATGGCATCCCTTGTTTCTCGACTAATTTGAGAAGCGGCATCCATTTCTAACCGCAAATTTTCCACACGAAGAGGTCAAATTACCAATCGTGGCTCGAGGCGAGGAAACTCAGCATCATGCTTAACGCCCCTATGGGCACATAATCGACCTTTCCTAGGACCAAAAAATTTAGAGGGAAGGTCACTATAATTGAGTTTCATTCTCAAAAAGAATTTTGCATAAAATAATTTTGAAAAATAAATAGGAACATCATTGTTCCATGGTAGTCTTCCATAGGCAACAAGGTGCCTATCATACAAATGGAAAGCTATATCAGGGTGCTTGAAATATTGCACCTTTAGCATCTTTCTTTTTGGCCCTTATTTGACACTAAAAATCATCCCATAACTGTTTCCTTTATTTTCCTCATCACTTCTACAAAAGTATCAGTGTTTTGGCCCAAGATTTTTTAAAACATCTACAAGCATGCTTAAAGAGTGCGTAACTATTTCCAAGCTTTCTCAACTCTCAGCAGGGAGTTTCAAAGATATAATATCTTTCTTCAATTTTGAATAAAGATGTTCACACCTTTGTAATGCGGATTGTTAGATGTTTGTTTCCCAAGGTAAAGCGGAAATGTCGAAAGGATAAGTCGTGGTTCGTATACAAACTTCTTCTTGAATAACATCGTCTGGCCTACATATTTTTCTAGCAACATTTTCACCCTCTACATCAATATATAAAATTACATGTATAAATAAAAAAATGTGAACAAACTTGTACAAATTTTCTTTTTAACCATAAAAAATTATATAAATAATTTAACAAATTAATAATGGAATGAAAAAAATATTTAGATTGATGGAAACCTTGAGATCACTGGGCAGCATCATTCCCACCCTTAGATGGTTGAGAAGCATTATGACCACCCATTCATTGGCCACCACCCATTGGTTTAGAACCAACATGACCACCCATTTATTGGACACCGTGGAAATGCATACCACCACCCTAACATGATTGGCCACCAGGGGAATGTGTACCACCACCACCCTCACGTGACGAGAGGGAAGCTTCATAAAAAAAATATGAATTTATAATCAATTCAAAAATACATACATATATATAAATACATACATATAATTGATTAGATTGCGTGAACCATGGCCAAGCTCCATTAATGGAGTAGATACTCTTTTTCACTGAACTCCTAATATATATATATATTAAAAACTAATTTAACTCACAAAATTGATAAAAAATCAATTCCGTATGTATACATGTATGTACATGGGGATAAAATTATATATATTCAATAAAAAAATCAATTACACATGTATACATGTATGTATGGGGATAATATTATATATTCAAATGTCATTTAAAAACATGCACATTTAATATAAATACCATGAACATCCCTCGATCCATGATCCCCCTCTCTCATAGAAGCATGGGATTCTATTGATGTTCGCTTATCATCCTCCATGATATATATATATATATATATATATATATATATATATATATATATATATATATATATATATATAGAGACACACACACAATGGACATTTACAATTATTTTTAAAATTACTATTTAAAATAAATTCAAAAGAATTCAAAAAATTGATGTAATTTAGTAGACAAATGTTGAGCATAAACACAAATTATGTAAAATAAAAAAAATTTAATGCACAAATTGATGTGTAAAACTAGCTTTAAACAAAAATTTGTTGAAGTCTTGCACATTTTAATTTTATAAAATATTAAGTTCACCAAGTTATGCTTACATGGTGGGAGCACGCTTGGTATATAATTTAAAAAAACACTTGGTCATTAAAAATGGCGGGTTTATAAGTAAAAAACACACACACATCAAAGATATGCTACAATGTCCATAAATAAATTTTGGATGAGAGCTTCTCAACACTAATTTGTCTTTGAGATATAAATCTTGCATTGGCATTGCCCCATACAATACTAATTAATATACTAACTCATCTTTGATAGATGAATCTTGAATTGGCATTGCCCCACAAAATAGATCACGAAACATCTTATTAACATTTGCACAATATCTTATACTAAAAAATTGAAATTGTCTAACAATATTGTTTACTTTTCCATGCAGTTGTTTTAGCCTCTCCTTATTAACTTGGTACACGTATTTCATCTGGTTACACACAATTTCAGAATTGGTGAAAAGTACAATTCCATTTGATCCATACTCTGTAGCTATTCCCAAGCCTTATATCAATGCAATATAATATGATTCATTATTTGTTGTTCTTCCTGGTATATTCATTTTCCTTTGGAGGACCTTGTTAGTCATAATATTTCAAAGCACATATGTAATCACTATTTTCCATGGATTGGGATAGCAAGAAACATCCATGCATAATGTCTATTTTTCAACCATGTTTAGTGGGCTTTTGGATCCTTGAAAAAAGAACAAATTCAATAAAATATATTAAATGAACATTTATTACAAATGCCTTAAATTTTATTTCAAATGCTTTGAAGTTTATGGGAGAAATGAAATGTACATGGTTCCCAAAAACAATAGCAAATGCCTTAAAGTTTATGGGATAAATGACATGAACATGGTTTCCAAAAACACTAGCATTTTCATTAAAAATATATTAAATGAACATCTATTGCAAAGGCCTTAATTTTTTTGGTAGAAATGACATGGATGTGGTTTTCGTTAAATTTTATCAGATAAATGACATGTACATGCTTTGCCTTAAAGTTATGTACATGGTTCCTAAAAACAATAGCAAATGCCTTAAAGTTTATGGGAGAAATGACATGTACATGGTTTCCAAAAAAACTAGCATTTTCCTTAAAAGTATATTAAATGAACATTTATTGCAAATTCTTTAAATTTTATTACAAATGCCTTAAAATTTATGGGAGAAATGAAAGATACAGGTTTTGACTTAAAGTTTATGGGAGAAATGACATGTACATGGTTTTCCTTAAATTTTATGGGAGAAATTACATGTACATGGTTCCCAAAATCACTATAAAATGCCTTAAATTTTATGGGAGAAATGACATCTACATGGTTTCTAAAAACACTATAATTTTCCTTAAAAATATATTAAATAAACATGTATTGCAAATGCCTTAAATTTTATTGAAAATCCTTAAAGTTTATTGCAAATTCCTTAAAGTTTATGGGATAAATGACATGTACATGGTTTTCCTTAAATTTTATGGGAGAAATGAGATGTACATGGTTTTCCTTAATTTTATGGGATAAATGACATGTACATGGTTCCCAAAAACACTATAAAATTCCTTAAAGCTTATGGGAGAAATGATTTGTACATGGTTTCCAAAAACACTGCATTTTACTTAAATTTTATGGGAGAAATGACATGCACATGGTTTCCAAAAACACTATAATTTTCCTTAAAGTGTATGGGAGAAATGACATGTAGTTAGTATTTATGGGAGAAATGACATGTACGTGGTTTCCAAAAACCTAAAAACACGAGCGAATGCATTAAAGTTTATGGGAAAAATGACACATGTACATGGTTAAGTTTATGGGAGAAATGACATGTACATGGTTTCCAAAAACACAAGCCAATGCCTTAAATTTCATGGGAGAAATGACATGTACATGGTTAAGTTTATGGGAGAAACGACATACACATGGTTAAGTTTATGGGATAAATGACATGTACATGGTTTCCAAAAACACTAGCAAATGCCTTAAATTTTATGGGAGAAATGACATGTCCTTGCATTTAGCTATAAGTTTTATGAAGGTGATAGACATGTGATTTTGAAAGCATCCTTGTTGTTAAATGAGTAACAACACCTCCTATCCATTATGGTTGGTTGGTTAGGTGATAGTGGACCCCTATGAGGTGATAGACACATTTAGCTAAAAGTTTTATAAAGGTGATAGACATGTGATTTTGAAAGCATCCTTGATGTTAAAAAGGTCAGGGAATAAATGAGTAACAACACATCCTAGCCATTATGGTTGGTTAAGTGATAGTGGACCCCTATGAGGTGATAGACACATTTAGCCAGAAAAGTTTTATAAAGGTTATAGACATGTGATTTTGAAAGAATCCTTGCTGTTAAAAAGGACAGGGGCTAAATGAGTAACAACACATCCTAGCCATTATGCTTGGCTAGGTGATAGCAGACAACACATATCTAGGTGATGTTGTTAAAAAGGAGAGGGGCTAAATGAATAACAACACATCCTAGCCATTATGGTTGGTTAGCTGATAGTGGTCCTTATGAGGTGATAGACACATTTAGCTAGAAAAGTTTTATAAAGGTGATAGACATGTGATTTTGAAAGCATCCTTGATGTTAAAATGGACAAGGGCTAAATGAGTAACAACACATCCTGCCATTATGCAATTGGCCTAATTGTTAGGTGGAGAGGTTTAGTCTCCATAGGTCTCAAATTTGAGAAGTACTCCGCCAAATTTTCATTAGAGTCCTATGGAATGTGTCATATGTTTCATATATTGAAACACAACTTTGTCAAGTTTGACCAGTAATTTCATATATTGAAATTAACTTTTTCAAGTTTGAGCAGTAATGATAATTTCAAATACATTTTGGAAAGGAATGGTAATTTAGTCAATAATTTTGGATGGATGTTGATTTTTTTGTTTGGTTTTTTATATTCTCTAGTGTTCTTTCACATGGTGTTATAATTTATAGGTGCACATGAGTGAGAATGAAAAATGAGATTAAGTGGATAGCTTATTCAACTCTGCAAAATATAAAACGACATCATTTCTTTCCTTGGCCAGGTATTAGCTTTGTTATGTATAGTACACTCTTCTTGTCACTTATGAAACATATCTGGTCTAATTTGATGTCAACATCCAGATCATGTAGTCTCTGAAATGTTTTTTTAGTTGGTACTTGGAATCATGTTCCCTGGTTTACTTTTAGAGATGGCTAAGACTTAGAGGTCCATGAGTGAGCATGAAAAATTAGGTTAAGTAGAGAGCACATTCAACTCTGCAAAATATAAAAAGATATCATTTCATTTCTTAAATATAGAAATATATCATTTCATTTCTTAAATATAAAGGGATAGCATTTCATTTCTTGACCAAGTATTAGCTCTCTCATGCATATTACACTCTAGCTCAATCCGAAAAATTAGAAAAATTATATAGACTTCAGAGCTACTCCAAATTAATTTCTTTGATTGTAAAAAAAAATCATTGTTTTCTGATACAAAATTATGTAAATACAGATAGATAGACAAATTAGAAAAAAATTATAGACTTGAGAGCTACACTAAATGCATTTCTTTAATTGAAAAAAAAAAAAAAAAAATTCTGATACAAAATTATGTAAATATAGACAGAAAGACAAATTAGAAAAATTATATAGACTTGAGAGATACTCCAAATGCATTTCTTTAACTGAAAAAAAAAAATCATTTTTTTTTATACAAAATTATGTAAATATAGACATACAGAGCCACATTTCACATAGATTAAATAAAAGGACTATACAACCAACCTTCTACAATCTAATAAGATATACAACATAGAGCATATATATACGATAAGAATCTATCTCTCTTTTATTTATTTTCATATATATATATATATATCTCTCTCTCTCTCTATATATATATATATATATAAACCAAGCATCATTAACCCTTAAATCACTTTCAAAATCATTGAATCATCAAATCAAAAGACAGCTAAGTCTAATCAGAATTCTATCTCATCGGAACACTATTGACATTGCTATACAAAATTTCTTGCATATTTTTTAGTTATGAATCAAAATTCTCTATGGATATTCAGATTATATATGAAACATCTTGATGATTTAATGATGTATTTAATGATTCTTCAATGCCTAGAGGAATTAATCTTACAGTCAGGTCTAATGAAATGAAACAATAAAAGTAGCCTATGAAAGTAAGATAAAGTTGTAAAAGGCCTAAAGATAGAACAGAGAAAGAAATTGTGAGGGCTTGAAAAATCTAATGAAATGAAACAATAAAATAAACCTCTCTTAACATAGAAAGAAATTATGAGGGCATGAAAACTCTAATGAAATGAAACAATAAATACAATCTATGAAAGTAAGATAAAGTTGTAAAGAACCCTAAGATAGAATAGAGAAAGTGATTGTGAGGGCATGACAACTCTAATATAAGAAAGTTATACTTCCCAGTTAAGAAATCAAGTTGCGTAAGTCTCCATTTAAAAAGAGAATATAGTTGAGATGGACAAGAGGCCAAAAGAACATGATAGTTTATATAGGTAGAATGCCTCAAGATCGCTATACAAGCCAAGGAGAAGAAGATAGTTTCTTTTACCACTCAATTATCTCCAGGAAAAGGGCCTTGAATCTTCTCAAGGAACCCACACAATAGAAATAGATTTGAACCAATGGATAAGAATTATGGCATACTTATGTGAAAAGTCATTTCAAACATACTTTCATTTCAGAAAGTTGCAATTCAGTAGATTAAATAACATGACTATACACCTAGTCTTATACAATATAGAGCATATAAATAACATAAGAATCACATAGATTAAATAACATGAATATACACCCAACCTTATACAATATAGAGCATATAAATAAGATAAGAATATATCTACCTTCTATTTATTGTCATATATATATAATAAACCAAGCATCATTGACTCTTAAATAACTTTCAAAATCATTGACTCATCAAATCGAAAGACTACTAAGATGTCTAATCAAAATTCTATCTCATCATAACATTGCTGACATTGCTATACGAAAATTGCTTGCATATTTTTTAGTTATGAATCCAAATTCTCTATCTAGCTTCAGATTATATATGAAAAATCTCGATGATTTAATGATGTATTTAATGATCCTTCAATGTTTAAGGGAATTAATCTTACAATCAGGCCTAATGAAATGAAACAATAAAAGCATCCTATGAAAGTAAGATAAATTTGTAAAGGACCTTAAGACAGAATAGAGAAAGAAATTGTGAGGGCATGAAAACTATAATGAAATGAAACAATAAAAGCAACGTATGAAAGTAAGATAAAGTTTTTAAGGACCTTAAGACATAACAAAGAAAGAAATTGTGAGGGCATGAAAACTCTAAGATAAGAAGGTTATACTTCCTACTTAAGAAATCGAGTTTCCCAAGTCTCCATTTGGAAAGAGAATATAGTTGAGCTAGATAAGAGGCCAAAAGAAAATGATAGTTTATAGGTAGAATGCCTTAGGATCTTTGTACAAGCCAAGGAGTAGAAGATAATTTCTTTTACAACTCAATTATCCCTAGGAAGTGCATTCAAGCTGCTCAAGGAACCCACACAATAAAGAAATATTTGAACCAATGGATAAGAGCTATAACAAACCCATTCTGTGAAAAGCCATTTCAAATAGACATTCATTTCAGAAAGTTGCAATTATGTAGATTAAATAACAATACTATACATACAACCTTATACAAATAGAGCATATAAATAAGATATGAATCACAGAGATTAAATAACAGGACTACCATCATATTATTTGCTATTGGTGAGGAGACGAGGTGAGGAGCTCAAGTGACTTCTCTTATATATTTTCACTCTAGCTTCGCCAGGTTCCTTACAACCCTAGTCCTTACCACCCTAGCTAGGCATCTTCCATCTTAGGTGGACTTAATTTCCACCTAGTAGAGCTCTTTCTCATTGATAATTCATGAAGTTCTAATGAAATTTGTTTGCAGGAGATGGTTGCATTGTGATTCAGTATTTGGCAGGGTATTCTGTGCCAAGAATAATTGCTCTTGGAAAGTATGAATACAAGATCCTCGGTTAAAAAGGGAGCTCATAACAGAATTTTAAATTGGACTAAAGGATTTGGAGAGATATTATGAAAAGAGTGGAATTTTATTGTGTGAAACTCATGTAATCTAATTTTTATATTTGAGCATAAAATATATCTGGGCATGTTTAATTCAGAAAGTTGCACCTAGAAATAGATAATGCACGTTGAGGAGGCAGACGAGGAGACTGTGAGACAATGCACACTAAGAAGGCAGAGAAAACGACGAGGACATAGAGTAGACAGAGCACGCCGAGGACACAGAGAAAACCATACACAAAACCTACAAGCAGAGCAAACTAAAAATTATATTAAAACAAGAAAAAATAACCATAAAGGAAAAAATAATAAATTTACAACCTCTAACTTACGTTCTCACGTTCACTTAGTCCCCCGTTGGCCCCTGCAACAGCAAAACACACCTAAACGATAAGACAACACACCTAAAATATAACATAGAGCTCTACAATAGCACAACACACCTAAACGATAATGCAACACACCTAAACAATAACACAGATCCCTCCAGTGGTAATCCTCTTCTCTCAAAAAATCGTAGAGGTCTCCAACAGTAAACTGATCGAAAACTTGTTGTGGTTTGGGGGTTGGTATGTCTATAAGAAAAATTTTGGTCAAATTATAATAAAATGTTCCACCCAACTTTTGTTTCCAGTTTTCCTTTATTTGGAAAAAAATATGTTTACCCACACTGCTAATGTTAACGACAGAAACAGTTCAGCGAATTAATTTAAAAACTTCGGCCAAACTTTCTAAAATTTCGACCAAACTCCTTAAAAGTTCGGTCAAACTGTTGGGAAAATGAAATTTTCAAATGTGTTTCTCACAAAAGTGTAACCCTACTTCAAATTTTTACCCTTGCTCTCTCACGATATCCAAGAGAGCAAGGTCTTTTGAAAGTACATTTGCTTGCTACTTCACTTGAAATTTCTAAAAAAAAAAAACTATTGAAATTTTAATTTTTAATTCTTAAAAAGTTCAATATATAATCTTAATTCTAAGATAAGTTAAAATATTAATCCTTATAAATATGACATCGAATAAATTTTAATATTAAATTACTTTAAATAATAATAATCAACCTTTCGAGTTACTAATATATACATATATTAACAATATTCAGAATATGTTAATATTCAGAAAATTATAATAGAGAATGAAATATCAAATGCATTATTTGATGTACTAAATAATAGAAGAATGTAAGTAATGACATACAAAAATAACAAAGATTTATATAACTATGTTTTTGAGTTCAAAGTTAAATTGGCATGAGAACCATCTTCAATATATGTTGAGAAACATGAAACCAACAAAACATTAATGAGAATGTATATAACCAAAATTTTGAACCCTTAAATGTCAAGCCATGATATGCACAAACAATCGTGCAATGTTAACAACAAAATCTTTATTTAGAATAAGAAAGAAAACATTTCCATTTTGAAACATCATAATACAGAAATAAAAATGAAGTGCATTGTTCCATCTTCCAAATAGTAGAAGAATGCAACTAATATTCAATAAACATATCATAATTTTACATCACTATGTTTTGAGCATACAATGTAAATTGGTATGTAAATGACCTTCAAAATAGGTTTCAAAACATGAAATAAAAATAAGGCTTCTAAGAATGTGTAACAAGATACATGTTGAAGCCTCTAAACTTAAAGGATTATATCCACCGGTAATGGCGGGATGTCAACGATAGAATTTGTATCTGGAATAAGTGAGAAAATATTGCCATTTTTAATTATAACATTGAAAATTTCAATCAATCATGCATATAACCTAGTTTTTTTAAATATATATACATCATCAATAATTATCGGTGTGCATAATCCATTCAATAAATCATAACCTGTAATCGCACTTCCACCCAACCGAACATAAGTACTTTTCCTTCAACTATATAGAAAAGAAGGTACCATGGGAATTTACTATTAATATCCATAGAAATATGATCCAACAATATCCATCTAAACCCCCCAATAATCTTCAAAATACTCTAATCTTCATTCATTGAAAGTTAGATTAAATTGGAAATTTTTAATTTCATCAAGTGACAAAGGAGAGGTAGAACCATTATTAACAAGACAAAATAGTCGGTTCCTCTACAATACTAATGGCATGCATCATATGTTAGAAATATGAACAAATGAAAAACTCTACTGATTTATAAGATCCAAAAAATAGATAGTGTAACGATATGTAGGGTAATTATCATAATCATGTTCTAAATATAACCATAAAAATTTTCCTTTATAGAATATAGCTTCATTTGTGGATATTATGCCACCAAAAGGAAGTTATTTCCTCTTCCAAACCATGTCTATGCTAATGGAAACAAAAAAATGTGAATTCGTGTTTTTGTAGATATGTTTGAGCATAACCCAATCATATTTTTGTGAACGTGATTTTTCCCAAAAAAAAAACAATCCCCATTCCTTTAGAGAAATATATTTGAGATTTATAAAGATCTTTCTGAAAGGGTTCACTAAGTAATAATTCTTTGAATGCGAAAACCTTCCAAGTTTAGTAAAGATAGTGATTGATCCAACTGTACATTGAAATTTGTATCCAGAATGAAGAGGAGGAAAAGAAAAGAAGATATATGATCTTTATCAGTTAAGATCCAACAAATCAGTTATCTTTAATATGAATTCACAAAGAAATAAATAGAAATTATTGCTTGGCACATTGATTACAATCAACAAAGAAAATGAGATTTTGCAATAAAATATTCCATTATTTACAAACCAACCAAAATCTTAGTAAGACAGATAAATGAAGACAATTAAATATAAGTTCAATAATCTCAAATGATAGAAACTTTCAAATAACTAGATCTATAGAAAAATGAATAACTTTCTGAAATCAAAACAAATATTACATATTATATAACAAAAACAAAATGTCAATAAATATATATAATATAAAAAAATCTTAATTATCCTACTAAACATGTTAAAATATAATTCATAAAAATCAATAGATCTCAGAAATAGTTATCTCAAATAAATTGAACAATAAACATACTAAATTAAAATACTATCAAACAATTTTATATTATTTTAATGTTAATAAGATATATACTTTAGTTTTATGCCCTTGATTTTTTATATGCCTTAATTTTTTTATACGCCCAAGCTTTTGTTTATGCCTAGCCTTTATATATGTGTTTTTTTTATAATTCATAATATGTAATTATTTATATATTATTTTAGTTAAACTTTTATTTGGATGGTAGCAATTTAAGGGTTGTTGAAACATTATCATATATAAAAAATATATACAGTATCTTATATGGAATTTGTTTATGATATCTAAATTTTTATTGTTTAATGTTTTTTAAATTATATTTTTTTTAAATAATTATATATTTTTAAAATATTTCTATAATTGGTATATAATTTGTTTTTTAATTTTTATTTATAATAATAATAGTAGTAAAATTATAATTTAGATAATTATTAAATTTATTTTATTTTAAGTATAACCATATTTGATTTGATTTGCATTATTATTCAATGCTAATAAAAATATTCCATAATGTTGCATATAATAAATTTAATTATATTATATTAAATTTTGTATATTAAATATTAGATGTGGCTTTTGTTTATGATAATTTTTTTTTTTATTGTTTGATGTTGGTTTAATTTTTTTTATATTGCTCTAATTGTTGATGATGATGGTGGTGGTGGTTAACATTTACTAAAACTAATCTTCAGTCTATCGGACCTAAAGAAAAAAGTTATTTAGTTTGATTTAAGATTCTATTCCTATGCTCAAAAAACTTGGAGAAAAGCCTCTCAAACTCACTATAATTTTGACATCTATAATTTTTTTGTAATTTTTTTTATTAACACTAATAAAAATAAAATAATTATTTATATAATTAATATAATTTTTTATGTTGATAATAATTAAATTTAGTATATTAATAAATAACATTTATATAATAAATTTAATTATATTATATTTTGTATACTAATAAATTGACTTTATCAATTAAACAAATATATTTTAAATTTAATTTAATTATATTGAATTTGTATATTAATAAATTGACTTTATCAATTAAACAAATATATTTATTTTGAGTGTATTAGATTATTATGTTAATTATGTGCACTTATTACATTATTATTAACAAAATTTCATTATTCCATTATTGCAAATTATTACAACAATTTCAAATCTAAATTCAATAGTTTAATTGTTTAATGCTACTTCAATTATATTTTTATATAATTTAAATATTAATTTTAAAAAAATCACATAAATAAAAAAACACCTTACTTTACATAACAATGAAATTTAAATACATCCATCTACAAAATAAGATATAAATTAATTTTATACTTAACCATAAAAATCATAAACAACATAAATATAAAACATTAATTAAAAACAAAAATAACATAACTCAACATTCAAATCAAAATAATGTAACTTGTAAACATAAATAACATAACTAACGATGAAATCAAAATCACATAATTAAAATAATATAAACAAAAACAAAAAGTTATAGTTAGAACCTTTTTACGCAAATAAACTATATATTGCAAATATATATATATATGTTTGGCGAAAGTATGGATAATTCATAAATAAATAAAAGCATAGGAGGATCCATCTTATTAGGGTGCGAGAACTTTATTTTACAGGAAATCAAGATGGTAAGTTATTTTTGCCAAATTTGAAGCTACAACAGGTGTAACATCTGGTTTAATTTTAATGTTATGTTTAAATTTTTTTTATAAAATATATTTGAATTTGGTAGTGAATAGAGATTAACGAATATGGTTGTTAGTTAATAGAATTTGAGTTCTATTTTATGAATAAAATTACATTCAGTAATTAATTATTTAATTGGCAAAAGAATTCCAAGATTCCAGAGTAAAAAGGAAGAGGCAATTTTTTCTCACAGCTACCTTCCCCGAGAGGATAAAAATGAAATCCTAGGAAGGGGAAGGAGTTCTATACATGAAAGAAGAAAATGGTTAACACCAAAAATTGATTTCTACTTCATGAGTAAAATTACATTCAGTAATTAATTAACTATTTGGTAAAATAATTTCAAGATTCCAGAGTAAAAAGAAAGAGGCATTCTTTTGTGACAGTTACCTTCCGTGAGAGGATAAAAATGAAATCCTAGGAAGGGGAAGGGGTTCTTTACATGAAAGAAGAAAAGGGTTAACAACAGATTGTTGTAAAGGAAAGAGTTGTCCAGAGTTGGTTTAATACCAGCCTACATCCATCTTAACTCCAGATCTATCAAGCTATGAGAGGGATCAAATCTCTCAAGGTGAAAACCTCTTTTTTGAGTGAAAAACTTGAGAAAAGGTTTTCACCTCGAGAGATTTGATCCCTCTCGGCGCTTGATAGATCCGGAGTTAAGATGGATCTAGGTTGGTTTCAGTCGTGTGCGACCAAGAAAAATATATCGATAATATGAGGAACATATCCTTAATTTTATCAATAATATGTAAATACATCTAATATTAACATAACCATTTTAAATATGTTAAATATGTCTGAGATTCATTGAGTCATTTTAATTTTAAATTTGATTAGTTACCTTAGTTTGTTGAGATGATAAATATTGTAAGATAACTTTAATGATGAAATAAAATTTTGAACGCAAAGTGACAATGTAATAATATTGAATGATAGAAACTGTGAATAATAAGAATGTAGTCAATTAAGAAGTCTTCATTGTGATCGATTTCAAACTATTTTCTTCTACTATTCTTATTTTCACCCATGTTAGTTTTGTCATATTTTCATATTGATTATTTGAAAAGGAAAGTTGGAATCGTAAACCATTTAAATATTTAGCTCGAGCTATTGTAGTAAACATCATACCTTGTCTCTCTTGCTCTCCAATATTAATAGGTTGAATTACTATAACCCAAAAATCAATGTACATTGTCAATAATTTTTTGTGCTTACACTGAAATCATTGCACACACACTATTAATCCAATGAATTTAAAATTAATGTACCATCATACATCAAATTATAAATCAACATATACACTGAAATCAATGCAACTAATGCAAGAAATCAAATAATAATAGAAAACATCATCTAAACTAAAATCAGTGCATATAATGCAAGTAATAAAATATGATTAGAAATCAACATCTACACTCAAATAAATGAGTCTAGTGCAAGTAAGAAAATAGGATTTAAAGCCAACATCTACACTGAAATCAATGCATCTAGTGCATGCAATCAAATAGGATTAGAAATCACCATATACACTGAAATAAATGCATTTAGTGCAATGAATCAAATAGGATTATAAATCATCTACATTTAAATCAATGCATTCAGTGCAAGCAATCAAATATAATTATAAATCAACATATAGATTGAAATTAATGCATATAGTGCAAGTAATCAAATGAGATCAGAAATCACCATCTGCACTGAAATCAAGGCATTTATTGAAAGCAATAAAATAGGATTAAAAATAATCTACATTGAAATCAATTCATCTAGTGAAAGAAATAAAATATAACCAAAAATCAAAATCTACATTACAATTAATGCATCTATTCAAATCAATCAAATAGGATTAGAAATCATCATCTACACTGAAATTAATGCATATAGTGCAAGCAATCAAATAGGATTAGAAATCATCTACATTAAAATCAATCCATCTAGTGTAAGTAATCAAATATAATTAGAAATCAACATCTACACCAAAATCAATTCATCTAGTGCAAGAAATAAAATAGGATTAGAAATCACCATCTACACTGAAATCAATGCATCTACTGCAAGAAACCTTCTTCCCTATCTCTCCCATATATATCTATATATATCCATCCATATCTCCTTCTTTTTCTCTTTATCTCAACCCACCATACACACACTCTCTCTCACTCCATATCTATCAATTTCCTTGTTCCTCACTCCTTCTCTCCATCTATCTTTTTTTCTCTTCACCTTGCATCTATATCTATATCTCACTCTATCTCTCTATATCAACTCCAAAATGTAAACTCTCTTTCTCCAATCTATCTATCTATCTATCACTCCCTCATCCTCCTCCTCCTCTCTCTCTCTCTCTCTCTCTCTTCCTGCTACGCTTTCTCCCTCTCTCTCCATATTCTTTATCACTCCCTCTCTCTCTCTCTCTCCACCTTTCACCCTATATGTATTTTTTCTTAACTCCCCCTCTCTCCCTCTCCATCTTCATATCTCTTTCCCTACCTCTCTTCACCCTCTATCTTCCTTTCTCTCCCCCCCCCCCTCTCTCTCTATCTTCAACTTCCAACTTTGTTGCCATATGCCTCTCTCTCTCTCCTTCTCTCCCCCCTTCTCTACATATCTTCTTAAATGTCTCTTTATCTCACCCCAAAACATACACACTCCATCTTCATCTCTCCCTTGTCACTCCCCCTCTCTCTGCACTACTCACTCTTTATGTATTTATTCTTCCCTCCCTCTCTCCTCATCCAGCTCCAACTCTCAATCCCTCTCTCTCTCCCCCTCCAAATCCATATTTCTATCCCTCCCTCTCCTCCCCTCTCTCCTCTTCTTTTTCAAGTCCCCTCTCCTTTCCTTCCTCTCTCTCCCTTTCTCTCCTACCTCCCTTTCTCTTCCCCCATCTCTCTCTCTCTCCATCTCTCAATCCCTCCCTCTCTCCCCCTCCAAATCCATATTTCTATCCCTTCCTCTCTCCTCCTCTCTTTCAAGTCCCCTCTCTTTTCCTTCCTCTCTCTCCCTTTATCTCCTACCTCCCTTTATCTTCCCCCATCTCTACCTCTCTCTCTCTCTCTCTCTCTCCCTGACAATCCTCTCTTCCCCCATCACTCTCTTCCTCTCTCTCATCATTCCTCTCTCGCCTCCTTCTATTTGACCCCTCATCTATCTTTCTTTCTCTATCTCTCTGTCCTCCAATCATCTCTCTTCCCCCATCACTTTATCTCACTCTCCAACTATCTTACTATTTCTATCCCTTTATCCTTCTCTCCCCCCTTGTCTCCATCACGCCTCCTTTCTCCTTCTCTCCCCCCTTGTCTCCATCACTCCTATGTATCTTTATCCCACCCATAAGCATACACACTCTCTCTCCATCTCTCCCTTGTCACTCCCTCTCTATGTATTTCTTCTTCCTTTCCTCGCTCCGCCTCCACCTCCATCTCTCTATCCCTCCTTCTCTCCTCCTCCTCTCATCCTTTCTCTCTCTCCCTTTCTCTCCTACCTCCCTCTCCCTTCCCCCTTCTTTCTCTCTCTCTCACTCTTTACCCTCCAATCCTCTCTCCTTCTCCCTCCCTCTCTCCTTATCTCTCTCCCACCTCCATCTTTATGTCTCTCTATCCCTCTCTTACCCTTCTCTAACTCTCTCTCTCTTCATTACTCTTCTCCCTTCTCCTTAAATTTATCTCCATATCTCCCTTGTCACTCCCCCTATTTCTCCACCTCTATCATATATCATGATATATTAATATATATTACAATATAATAACTTTAATATTTTATTAATCTAAACATATTAAATTTTGATAATATTAATATTTTAATATTAATGTTAGGGTTAATAATGTTTTTTTGGCATAGTATTAATAATAATTTGGTCCATGGTATTTGACCCTTATACTTCATATATAATTAGATCTTGATTTCTAATGGTATTTGATATATTTTTATTTATTTACCTTACCTATTCATACCTCTTTTATATTTACTTATTTACCATACCTATTTTATAAATATATTATTTGGCCCATGGTATTTGCACATGGTATTATTGATAATTTGTCTCATGGTATTTGGCCCATGGTATTAATAATAATTTATCCCATAGGCTTCATCTAAATAAAACCTGTTTTTGAGTTTTTGTAAATATAAAGTGGTTTATTGAGTAACTATAAAAATCGGTTTTATTTATTTACCATATCTCTAGTTTATTTATATTTATATATATATATACCATATCTCCTGAGTAATATAAAAAGAGGTTTTATTTATTTACCATACCTATGGTTTATTTATATTTTTACGTATTTACCATATATTATTTATTTATCATATCTCTTTTTTGAGTGTTAGCAAACTCTTCGTATTTTAAGTTTATATCATTTAAATTTATTTTTAATAAATTTTTAATTGTTCATTTATATGTTTATGTAAGTTATTGTTCAAGCTGACATTTTTTTTGGCTTCCGACATACTTACACATCGGGGTCCTACTGGGTTGTAGAATGCGCCTCTCAGCGCAACTAGTGGAGTTCTGTGACCCAAAAGGAGTGTAGGCTGGACAGAGGTCCTAAGGCCTAAATTTTGAATAATAAATGCTACCTTAGACTTTGGTGCGGAGCACGAGTGGAGAAGAGGACCTGATCACCTCTCTCATGGTTGGGTGGCACCACTAGTTAATAGAGAATACAAAGATAAGTATTTAAGTTTGTTGGTTAAGTTATATGTAATGATAAAAATTATGTAGATACTCCTACTATTTAAATACTGCAAACTACTACAATTCTAAACTCTTTGTTGATAGAAAAACATATAAGATACAAACAGTAGAGAAAGGTCGTTGAATAAAACATTGCTAAGTCTAGCATAGAAAAATGTCCATACACTCTCAAGATTCAATACTACTTTTACATTTCCAATATTCCATGTAAAGAATTAATAAGGCTCAAAGGTAAGCTTCGTGGTAAACAGAGCAAGGATCGGGATCCTCTAGCCACTTATTCTTGGAGTACATAAGAAACCAAATTTAGCAAAGAAAGAAAAAAATTATGATGCTTAAATAACTATCAATTTCAAAAAACACATTAAGCCAAAAACTGAGACATCAACTCATAGACACAGAATCTGTCGTGGGAATATATATATTAAAAACATAAAACCTAGAATGAAAACTTCTCTTATAACAATTGTGTTGAGGATTTGGCTAGAAAGGTATTTACAAAATCAATTATCAGTGCAGAGATACACATATATTAATCAAACTAAACGAAATGATTAGGGTTTGTGAAAGCATCTAGAGGAATAACCCTTAAAAATAAATTTATACAGAAGCCAAAACATAAAGTTAATTCAAATTTATTCTCATATTCCGATTGGAACGGTTGCGAAGAGGTATTAATATTAAAAATTAAAACTCTAAGAAAATTAAACTATGCCAAAACCCTTCACATCTGGAGGGGAGCCTGAAGCTCACTCATGCAAAGAGATTCAGGGCTGCAAGAATCATTTAAAAATAATGTGAATGCGGAAGATGGGTTCGGCTTACCTGTGGTGGACACCTATGGAAATGCATTACGGAGCTCGAGAGGAATTCCCATTTCACAAGAACCCCGACAATCAACCATAACTTGTAAACAAAACAAAAAAAGGTTCGTGAGTAAATTTAACAGAAAAAAAATTATTATAAGGCTCAATGCAAATAACATAGATTAATAGGAGGAACCATGCCATTACCTGAGTCTTAGTTCTCGGCATGCTTGGAAGACTGTGTCCTACAATTTGTTTGGAGAAAGGGAAAAACGATACAGTTGCTAGATGAGAAACCCTCGACTATGGTGACTTTACCATCCTGAGCAAGATTAACCGAAAGGTGAAGGGGATTAAAATAAATTACCCTCGTAGAAGAAATCAACCAAGCATTTTCTTCATAATTTGAGCGAATGTGAACATCAAGGGCATTTGAAAACATTAATTTTTTGTTCTCAGATAGAACTCAGTGAGAAGTGGCGAGAAGACACTATATAATAAAATTAAAAACAAGATTGCGTGGCTAAACGATCCAATGATGCAATAAAAAAATAATTCCGGAGAAAACGACATATGTCGAGAGTAAGCAGGACTGCAACCAACCCACGTTCACTATTGAGAGAGCAGTAATACCTTAGCTACCGCAAATAGGACTCTGGATGGAAAAAATTTGCAGAGTGGAGCCACAACAGTGTAGAGAGAGAATTAAATCAGCGTGTGGCGCTTAGGGTCAGGTAGTTACGCTAAACCCACTCGCATAATTTTCCACTGTTAGATCTAGGTTTTACCAGATCGACGGATAACACATTTACCAAAAAATAGTTATCGCTAATAGTTGTCAATCGATCGAAGTTACAAGCTACTGGATGGATCAAAACTATATGCAAAGATTACACAAATAATAATTTACAGTAAAAGACAATATAGCTAATATAATGTTGTTGCAGTAAAAAAGTAAGGCAAAGATACAAGTTGAATTCATATGTATCGCTCACATAATGATATAGAATTTATATATTATAAATTACTAATCTACACATTTATAAATATTAAATGTGCTAATATTTTTTATTATGGTAATAATTTTTTGTATGGTAAGTATTTGGTAGTGGGATAGTGGTGACAACAGGTGTGGTAGGCAACCACATCATCAAGATCAATCCCATCGCTTATACGTATATGCTTACCAATGCATTAAGATCAATATTTGACTTATGACATTGAATATCAAAATTCACATATGTCCATAGATAATATCAAACCTCACATAGTTAAGAAATTATATGCAAGGGCGCAAACCGTTTCAAACTTTCCCAACGATGCCAAACTTTTAAGAAGTTGAGAGTGTATACGAGAGGTTTAGGTTGTTTTAAACATGACACGGAAACATATTCAGGGATTAGATGTTAATTTTAATGTTTATTTAAATTCCTATAAATATGATTGGTGTTTAAGCTTTTATGATTATTTGAAAATTTCAAATTTTTTATTTTTTATTTTTTCAAAAAATAAATACTTATTGTGATTAAACACCATTTTTTGATAACATTATGGATAATTCTAATCATTTTTCTTCTTACAAATGTCAAATATGGATAATCCTAATCATTTTTCTTCCTATAAATATCTCAAACATTCCTAACATTCCAACTGATTATTATGCAAAAATATTTAGTTCTTATAAATATCTCAAACTTCTTCGTATAAATATCTCAAACGTGGATAATCCTAATCATTATTCTTCCTATAAATATCTTAAAATTCTTAATATAAATATCTCAAATGTTCATTCTTCTTTCTAAAGACGTGGATAATCCTAATCATTCTTCTTCCTATAAATATCCTAAACTTCTTCGTATAAATATCTCAAATGTTAATTCTTCTTCCTATAAATATCTCAAATGTTCCGGACATTCCAGCTAGTCGTCATGCAAAATATTTACTTCTTAATTCATGTGCATGCTACACCTATTCATGGCTCAATCCAATGGTGGAGGGGAAGTTTGACAAGTACATGTGATAACCACCTTCGGCGTTTTCGCCCAAACTCCTCATTTCTAGTTTTCATCCACTACTCACTGCTTCGGCTCTAGGGTTTCATGGGCCGAGCTTTAGCCTATAACTTTGACAGCAAATATTAACACATTCTCACAGGTGGCTCTAGGGTTTCATCTGCTGAACTCTACTCCATTATTTTCACAACATAGATTAGCATATCATCGCAGGGAATTGGGATTCTTCCCAAACTCTTTATTTGCATTTTTCATCAGATAGCAAGGGTTTTGGATCTATAATTTCATCTGCCAAACTCTAGTCTGCTGGTGAGGGTTTTATCCCTAGGGTTTCGAAAGCTTATTGTATCCAAAACCAAAGTCACTAGAAAAGTGGAACTGTTGTTGGAATTTTTGATAATTCCAGAACAATGACTAAGAGAATAATACTCTCCTTCTAACACAGAGAATAAAATAAACTTGCTTGCTGCTGGACAGAGATGGCATAAAATAGCTTTCTATTTCATTAACAAAACTAAAAACTATTACAAAATTATATATTTCTTCCTCCTCTAAGGGATTTACAAAAACTAGACTGACTGCTACAGACGCAGTGCTCACTAATCTTCTTTGTCTCTCAAAATGCACAAAACAATGCTATGTTATGCTTCACTGTGTTTTCTCTGCCTGTGGGCTTACACAAAAATACAACACAACTACACAATAATACAATGCAATAAGCCTACGGGCTTTTTCACTCTTTTTATATGGCGCGGCAGAATGAAAACATAAAACAAAGAAATAAAAAAAAACATTAATATAATGCCGGAATATAAAACTTTAAACTAAAATTTCTTTTGCGGAATATGCGAGTGGAGCCCACATCACAATCAGCGATCGCCGATCGGCGGAACAAATGGTTTGGCGGAATGAACTTTGAACTTGCGATTGCAATGTGTGGTTAGCGACATCGGCGATTGGTGGATAAGTGGTGTAGTAGACTTTGGACATTATGATTGTGATTAGTGATGTGCGATGGACCCCATGGTGGAGATTGCATCGGCACATCGACGATGGACTGGCAGAATGGTTGAAAAAGGAACTTGTGATATTGCGATTGCAATTGTGGTGGGACCACATCGCATCGCACCATCGGTGGTTTAAAACTTCGGATGGGCGGAGAACTTCTATGATGAGTGATTGCGATGAGCGATTGTGGTGGGACCACATCGCATCACATCGCAAAATTTTAATCGGAACATAACATATGTGATGGCCTTTGGGAATGGTGATTGCGATATGCCGACTATCGCATTGCATGTATTATATCGGCAGAACTTCATATCAACAAGACACTAAAATAAAACTTGCGATTGGCAATGAAGTGGTGGGGACCATAGATGATGTGGCCCAATTCAAAACTTAAAATCTTGGTGCGTGAATCAAAACTTGGTTTTTTGGTTGTTGAGGGATTAAAAGCCCGAAATGACTATTCTTTAATAAAGTTCTGTTGTTCTGTGGTTTAACCATGAAAGTCTTCATTTCCTCTGCAAATTTGGCTACGCCCATCAAACATTAAATTCCATCCTTAAGGTTCTCCATTCCTCTTTAATGCACAGTGTTGTGCACGCAATATCCTTTGCTCCTTGTACTCTGTTTCTACCTGCACAGGGTATGAAAGTGACTTTAATATTTTCAACACTCCCCCTCAAAGTCAGGTGTTGGGTTATCAGTCATACCCAAACATTTTCTTAAATAGTCAAAACTCTTTTGCCCCAATGGCTTTGTCAGAATATCTGCAAACTGCTCCTCTATT